>OX438745.1:4380000-5005000 GCA_949316235.1 Oegoconia quadripuncta | reverse complement strand
AAAACGTCGCAAATCTAGCTAGTAAAGGGATGACTGGGATATCAAAATACATGTCATCTCGTCTTACAAGAGGTGAAAACAAATATTGTTAATTTTCAGAAAATATGACTCACGATTTTGCTAAAAACATGGAAAAAAGACTAAAAGAAGGGATATCTGGCTACGAAGGACTCGGAACAGACATTGGACCGGACCCATTTGTTGGACTCTACGAACACCTTAGATACGGAAAGGTTAGAGGCATACGTGATGTGGTGCTGAATACGAATGGCGGGAATAAACTGGACAGAGAAGATAACAAATGAAGAGGTATTAATGATGGTAAAGGAGAAGAGATGCTTGTTGGCCACAGTTCGGAACAGAAAAGGAAAGATGATAGGTCACTTGATAAGATACAACATTTTTTTGAAGAAGATAATTGAGGGAAAGCTTGGTGGATAAAGAGGAAGGGGAAGACCTAGGCGCAATTACTTTTACAAAGTGAAAGAAAACGGGAATGTGGTGTCCTACGAAGAGGTTAAATCGAAGCCGGAGAGCAAAGAGGTATTGTCCCAAGAGCATACTTCTTAAAATGAAGAAGAAGATGAGCATCCACACGGTTCTGAACACTCATGATAGAGAACAACCTTTTAGGAATGGAGCAAACTCGACGGCCTTACACATTCTAAAATGTTTGTTTATAAACGCTTTATAGTATAACGTAACACAAGTAATATTGTTTATTGGCTATGTTGTTAGGCCTCTAACCAGTTTGAACAGAGAGCAAAATCGTTTCATAATGGGTGCATTACTGGAGACAGAGTACAAATGCACAAAAGATAGCGATTGGGTAGATTTGGGCATATGCCCTACCACAGCATGGCAAAAATAAGAATAGAATAGAATGCTACTTAGTTGGCTGAAAGTGACTTTGGGCATATGCCCCAACGCATGGTAAACCTTAGAATAGATTGCTACTTATCTAAGTAGCATTCTATTTCATTTCAGCTATCTAGCTGAAAGGGACTTTGGGGGTATGCCCCAACGCATTGTAAACATTAGATCCGAATGCTACTTATCTAAGTAGCATTTCAGCTATCTAGCTGAAAGTGACTTTGGGCGTATGCCCCAACGTATTAAAAAAATTAGAATAGAATGCTACTTATCTAAGTAGCATTCTATTCACTTTTACCCAATCGATATCTCTTGTGCGTCTCTTGTCTCGTGTGGTTTAGGCATTATTAAAATATTACAAAGGATATGAAAACAAGAGAGGATTGTCTCTTCACTTTCGTTGTGAAATTGAAGATCTAATGAAAATTATAGTCATAAATTTTAAATGAACACTATGTAGCTACAACTGCCAAACCGCTATTCACAATTTAATTAGCACTAAAATTTTAAAACAAGCGGGTTAATGCGGAAATTTTTATTGGTTATGTTCATTACTTTAGCGAAACATTGACCTCGACGTTTTGTTGCGTTTACCTACGTGTGGCTATGGAATTGTAGTCTGGTTGACAATGAAGTTGATTTGCAAATGTCATATTTATTTGTGTCTCTAGATTGGCCACTGTATTAAGATCCGCTTCAATATTTTTGGACCAATTAATTTGTCTTGTCATTTCCTCATAACTTTTAAAGCGGCACAGGCTCTAGTCTGGAATATATCTGAGGGATACTACGATCTCTTATTCCTAATCAAATGCCGCTCAGTTTAAGGTAGGAGATAATCCTGAACATAAATGCATCTCAGTCTAACAGTAAACTGCATGGAAATAAGGTCATGGCAGCCTCACTGTAGTGTTCTTGCAGATTTGTATATAAAAAAAAATTACTATTAAAAAGGAAAAATTTAAATATTTATTAAATTATATATGTATTTGTAATTGTATTTGTGTCTTCAGAGCCCTGCCACTCGAGGTAATCACAAATCACTCTTTGTGTACAAGTACGAGTATGGTTCAGTGGCGTGCACAGCGTTTTGTCACAGTAGGCAGAATGATAAAATTTGCTATTAAATGAGAATAATGTATATTATGCTTTCATTTATTTATTTATTATGTTTGTGGATTACATAGGGTTTATTGTTTGTGTTTTTCTATTTTGGTTGTATGTACTGTGTTGGGGTTTCCGGGTCAGTGCGCTTCCACCTTCGACTTCGTCTTCACTTAACATCAGGTGTCATTGAGGTCAAATGCTCACCGTTGTGCATAAAAAAGCCCCAATCCGCCTGCTCAGCGTGGCGATTGGGCCGATTATTTCTATGGGTTGGGACAGGCTAGACTCGTGGCGTGCTCATTCGGTATTGGTTTTCGATTAGCGACGTTATTGGTCTTGTGCTATCGTCCTTGAGTGACCATTAGTGTCAATTTAATACGAGTATTTATGTAGTTAGGAGGGCACGCTAAATAGTCGGTTGTTCTCAATTGAAGGCAGACCAACCAACCAAGTCAGTAGCTGTCAGGTGGCCAATAGTCTGCCACATATCCACCAATCCCTACTGGGCTCGCGTGGTGGATTTTGCCCCATACCCTCTCCCAGTGAGGAGGTTGTGCCCCACAGTAGTGAACTACAATGTTCATGTGATGTGTGACAGACAGTACTGGTTATATTTGCTCTGAAGCGTATCCAAAGTCAGTTACCTGAGGCATGTAGCCCACTCTGGGGCCAGGCACCCCGCTGCCCTTTTCCCCTGGTTTCCCGCCCAACACCCAGACATCTCCGCTGTCCAGAGATCTTCTCCCGACTATGCAGGAGAGGAGTGTGGTCTTCCCGCATCCTGACGGACCCAGTAGGCCGTATCTGTGGGATGAAAATGTTTAGATGAAGATTTAAAGGTCATACAACTGCATATCGTACAGTCGATACCAAAGATGGATGAGTTTTTTACCGTAAGGAAAAAATGAGGCATATTAAGTAAGTGAAATAGAAGGTAACTTGTAGAAAATATATGAGTTCTAATTAAAATTCGCATGATAGGAACCCTAGGAATCCCGCCAGTCGCATATTAATCTCCGGCAGGTGCGTGGATCGATGATGGTTTTGAAAAAAAAAAAATTAAACTCCCCATGCTAAGTACTTGTATTTCCTAATATGCCTTATTTTTTTCTTACGTTAAAAAAACTCATCCGGTATATACACCCGATCGCTACAAAATGATATGTATAGTATGTTTCATGATGTAGGTATAGTATCTTACAAATACAATATCATGTACAGAGTGACAATTTTATGTTTGCACTCAATGTGAAATATTATGTACACGGCAATAATGGCACTACAATGTTTACCAAGACATGTTACATTTTGAAAACATTCCATTTTCAAATTTTAGAATAGTGCAACATTATGACCATCGTCTCTTTAATTTCGTGCCCATGTCATATGTTTTAGAATTTATAGGAATACCATTTGTTCGGTGTAAGGTTTGCCCGTGTGTATAACAGGTACGTAGGTACAGTCAGGTTCAAAATTGCAGTCATAGTGTAAGGTTTTTATTGTATTTATTTTATGAAAGATTTTGTAACCTTGTAGCATCTTGGCCACTAACATTTAAACCGCGCCTATGGAAACTCTTTGGTCGGGCTCTCGGAATTCAAATAAATTCAGACAGACGTCATAAGCCATATTTCAATGTACGATTTTCCTAGTTAGAATTTAGATAATTAATTGCTTGAATTCTTGAATGTTTGGTGGTGTACCGTTCATGTGGAGAGCTGAATACACATATATTATTAAGAAGAGTTGGTTGTGTCATTCCTCGAAGAAGCCCCGCATTCAAAACCCCTTCAACCTACTTGGCTAATTAAAGTAGCCATTGCATTATAATTAACATGAGCTAAGTAATGAACGAACTCACTAACGACAAGTTGGTGGGTAGAATCACTTATGGCAAGCATTGGTGGAGGTGATATCGGAATGTAACAATTAAAGGACAATAAACAAGTGTTTTAGTTTTATTTTATTTATAATTTTATTGAACACGAGTCAAAGTCAAACAGATACTAGATACAGAATGTACAAAAGATACTAGCTTATCTCTAAACAGATATTTATCCAGCAAGAACGTAGGCCACTTCCAATCGGTCGCTCTGGGAACCTATGGGAACGGTCTATGTTAAGATATGATGATAATGACTTACATGATTCCCCTTTCCACGGTCATGTTGAGATGCTCCAAGACAGGCTTGTAGTCTGCTTTGTCTTTCCGCCCATAGAACTTGTAAGCCCTCTCGACCCGCACCGCGGCCCCCCTGTCCGCCATCTTGTATTTGTGTTCGTTGCTCAGTATGACATGGTGTACCTGTTGAAGAAAAAAGGAAGTCGTTTTTAACATGCTTTTATTAGATTGACTTGTATGTATGAAAGAAAGAAAGAAAAATTTATCTAAACCCATCTTATGACATACAATCGTACATGGAGTCAATAAGGTGTACAATTCAGCATGGGGTGTAGCCGTTCAGTACAATACTGGTTTTCAGTGAAGCCTCCAAATGACGCACGGATACTGGTCAAAAAATATATAATAATTATTTGTACAAATTATAATGAACAAGGGTAATCAGAAAGATGTGTTTACATGTTTACATTCGTGTACCTAAATCTCGTTCTCTCAATAATATAATGATCTATTTAATAATAATACACCATATTAACTATAAAAATTCTTGTCAAAAGACCAAAAAGTCTATTGCGCTTTCGTGGATTTGGAAAAGGCCTATGACAAAGTGATGAGGAATGAATTGTGGTCAACATTGTCTATGTATGCTATGTATGGGGTAGACAGCAACTTGATACGAACACTGAAATCACTTTATGAAGATTCCTGTACTTGTGTCAGGATTAATGGGGCGTATACTAAATGGTTCAACATCGAGAAAGGTGTTAGACAGGGTTGTGTTGCGTACGTTGAGTAGACGTAGTGACAAAGATTGAAAAAGGTATGCTGAGATGGTTTGGACATGTGGAGAGGATGAGTGATGGAAGACTTACGAAAGAGATATACAAAGCGAATGTGGATGGTAGTGTTGGTAGGGGAAGACCACGGCGAATGTACCATGATCAAATCGGGGACGTCTTAAAGAAAGGCTAAGTCAAGAGTACCCTAAACCGACGAGCACGTCTGAACAACCTTATGAGAGTGAAGGAAGCAGAAGAGGTGTCAGTATCGTAGCAAGTGGAAGTCTGTGGTCTCTGCCTACCCCTACGGGAAACAGGCGTGACATTATGTATGTATGTATGTATTAACTATATACAAGGTGAAATTTAATTTGTGTAATTCCTGTTTACTGGTGACTCCGCTCCTGATTACGACCAACTTTCCACTAGGAGCCATAGCCGATTTCAGCCGAAAATTATTGGACCTCCATACTAAAGTTGGTTTCAGAAAGGTTTACTTTGTATGGGTAATCGAAATTTTCGTCATTCGCCATTTTCGTCTATGGCGCCTAAGGGAAAGTTGCTCGTAATCAAGAATGGTGTCACCAGTTAATGGGAATTACACGAATTCAAATTCACCCTGTATAACATACATGAGTTGCCGTATGGCTTCCGGTAGAATATAGAAAAACCTTGTGGGTGTCGTTAAAGGCGACTAAAGGTCCATGAGTATCTAGACCAGCATTGACCACTAATGGGCAGCAGCTCCCAAACAATTTGAGACCGCCAACCTGCTCAGAGATTAGGGCAAAATCATCCGTTTTCTTATGTTTCGTGATTTCCTTCTCGTTTGTTTCTTTCCTTAAGTGTTCCTTCCTCAATCATCATATCTCTGCTCTAATACACTATGTCCATAGCTGGGGGGCCTGGTGACCTGTAATTCTGGTTCTTCCTTTTCAGGCACTAGTCTTCCCACAAATATGTTCTATGTATTACCTAGTCCTAAAATCACTTTGTAAAGCGTCATTTGCGGTGAGAAAATAAACAATTTTTATTATTATTTATTTTATTTATTCTTACAGAATCAACAATTATTTTATTATTATCCCATGGACTGCTGTGGAAATCGATATAGTTTGATCACAGCTTGTTTTATGTTTCCTAAACCCAACACGAAGCAGCTCGTTTCTCATCAGGTAGGTACAAAATTTCAACAGCCTTATAAGTCCACCGAACATTCTTTTTGCATTGCTATCCATGGCAGGATTTACCACGCTGGGCAGGTTTGCGATCGCAGATTTTATGGTCGCTCAGCTTCAATGACGCGGCTACTATCACTGGTGTCTGCTGTTATGCTCATGAGCCCTTAGTTGAGATTTTTCGGTAAGTATTAAAGTAAACCCTTACTTAACTATTCCATATTCTATCTTTCAAAGTCACACCCCACAAGTCCCTCATTTTCTTTTCATTTTCAGTAATACGCTTTTGAGGTCGTACGCGGAAAGCGTACTAAGCGTAGCTAAGGAACCATTACCGAATTCGATAAAAAAATTTTCGAATACCTATACAAAGTAAACCTTTCTGAAACCATCTATGGACATCTAACAATTTTCGGTCGGTGACCTGAATAAGAACAACTTTCCAATAGGAACTATCCGAATTTAGCCGAAAAATTTTGATCGAATTCGGCTATGGTTACTTGGGGAAAGTTGTTCGTGATCAGAAATGGCGTCACCAGTAAACAGGGGTTACACTAATTCAATTTCACCCTGTATAAGTACGTCGAAGGAATCAAAGAGATTACAGTTCATAAATGAAGGAAGTCTGCAATAAGCGATTGCAAATGCAAATTAATAGTGTCCCTGTGTAATTATATCTCTCTCTGTAATTAATAATAAGGTTTTAATTGCTCTAAAGCTGTGATGCGTGACGATTCTATTGTTCTACGATGCGTCGCATATAAATGACAAGGAAACTGGTTATGTTTAGATATATCTTCCATTATATGACGACCTGTTTGATGTAGCGGTTAGCAACTCTGGCCACTATACTAAAAGGTTGCGGGTTCGAATCACGCTGGGGGCATATGTTTTTGTGTGATGAATACGGTCATGTATACCCGAGTTATGGATGTTTTCATTTATAATAAGTATTTATTTACAAAAAAAATTGTATTTATGTAGTATATCAACCATCTGGTATCCACAACACAAGCCTATAGTTGCTTAGTGTGGAACTAGATGGCGTTGTGTGTATGTCTAAGGATATTTATTTATTTATTTATTTTTAACCCCCGACAAAAATCATGGGTGTTATGTGTTTGATCTGCTTCGAGCTTTTGTCCAGATATTTTTTTTATTAACACTTGACGTCAATCACACCTGATGTTAAGTGAAGATGAGGCCAAAGGTGGAAGTGTACTGACACGGAAATCCCAATACAAGACTGGTTATATCTCTCTGACAACCGGAACACAACAATGCTATTCAAAGTGGGATCAAACCCGGACCTCCGATTCGTAAACCCAACGTTGCTTACACTAACCGACGGAGACAGTTATATCTCAGTAATATGGGTCCGATGTTTTTCTTTATATTAAAGACTAAATAGTTTTTTAGCCAGGCTTGACGAAAATCGGTTAAGCAATTTCGAAGATGCTCTTATTTAGCCTTTAACACCGTTTTTTAGGTATTTGAGTGATATCAAAATTTTCTATTGTGTACCCGAATTTCACAACTCAATAACACACGTGTTATCATTTATAATGTGATTATTTACAAAAAAAAATATATTTGTATAGTATATCAGTAGGGTTGCCATTACTTCTAGAAGTCAATACGGGTCGTTTTCTTTTCTGATGCCTAAAATTCGACACGCGGCTTTTGAACTATATACCTACCTATATTTAACTACTTTTGCACGCATGTGCATATAGTATGAGTTTTGTAACAAATGGGTATTTATCTGTAAAGATTATCTCCAAAGTAGTGTCTATCGCGCTCGCGCCCCTCACCTCTCTATTCTATTTCCGTATTTTGTCGAAATACGGGACATATAGTAATACGGGACGGGATGGTCAAATACGGTGACAGTCCCGTAATTACGGGAGGTATGGCAACCCTATAATATAATCTCTCCGGTATCCATAATTACAAGCCCAGTTGCCTGTGGAACTAGATATCGCTGTGTGTGTGCAATGCTAAAAAAATGTACCCTTTCACCATCGCTAAAATCCTGATACGGAATACTGTAAAAACTGGGACAAAATACTCAAAGCCCCTAGTCAAGGTTACCGCACCCATATCGGTTGCAATTTGTAAGGCTCAAGCAACCGTGACGGTCCGTTGCAACCTGGTGAAGGGCAAACGATGGGGAAACCTCACTGTCGATAGATAAATTGCAGCATTCTTGTAATTGTAGTTTCCGACTTTGATTTGAGATCACGGGGAATTGTAAAGTAATTGCGATTGATGCCTTTTTCGTCGTATTCCTGATTGGACATATTCTTGTTTCGGCAGATTAATGTTTGGACGTATTCCGTTTTTGGGATATTCTTGTTCCGACACATTTTAGTAAATAAATTATACTATGAAATACTTGTGACTTTGCTTGCGTAAGTAATAAAATAAAATAATATTTTTTAGTTAAATATTTTATTTCCTATGCTTCAGGGACCCATCTTTTATAAAAGTTGGCAAAGCCTATTTAAACATTCGACAACATTTATTTACAAAAAATATATAAAAAATATTTTATCATTTTTATTATTAATATTTTTTTTTATTAAAAATAACGCTAGGTAGGATTGATTTCATTTGTTATAATTTATGTCGAAATCGGAATATGCCGAAACAAGAATATGCCGAAAACGGAGTACGACCAAACAGGAACGTGCCGAAACAAGAATATGTCCAATAGGAATACGACGTACAAAGGATACGTTCTACTGTTCTTTACCCGGCTGTCCCAGGAAGGACGGTATAAAGTTTTTTGGGTGTACTATCACGGATTTATATATCAAGCAGACCAAGCAAAAGTCGAAGCGTACCCCATGCAGTTTAAGTCGTACAAAAGACTTTCTACCGCAACTTAATGCGAAAGTTTGTGTATGTGTGTATGTTTGTTACCCCTCTTCACGCCTAAACGGTTGTACAGATTTGTTTGAAATTTGGTTGGTAGACATTTTAGGACCTAGGTTAACGTAATTCACTGGTTCCTGTGGAATAAGTATAATTAGTGGCATTGCTTTTCAGTCACAGACGCATTAAAAACTAATTCTACGCGGACGAAGTGGCGGGTAACAGTTAGTGTTAATATAAATAGAATAGAAAAAGCCCAAAAACGTTTTTGTGTCACCTATCTATGGGTATTTCTCTTATATTTAAGAGCTATGCTCTTGTCGGTGGAGTCCTTCCCACACTTCTCTACATTCCGCCTTTTCTTTGACTTCCTGATACGACACGGCATCTACTTATCAGTATAACCTCGCTAAAGACCTCATTACTTTCGGGCTATTGATTTTGACAAATTATTTCAAATCAACGCTGTAGGAATCTTCGAGAGAACTGTGTAGGGCTGGTGACAACAAACATCCAAGTAACTCTGAAAGTCGTTTTGCATCTTATAATGTAACGGAGGCGTTGTGGAATCGCGAGAGCATAGAGCTTATAATACAATAACAAAGGATTTAAACAACAACTGTGTTTACTTCGAAGATTAAAAATAAGCCGAGTGCTCACGTCCGTATCTACAAAATGAGATTTGTGTAGCATGAAAACATGATATCAATTATTTCGCTTGGCAATCTCTTCCGCATCAACCTTTGGATAAACCAAACAAGTAGTTTTATTTTATTTATTGGTACACAAAACAGATTACAATCGTACATGAGAAGAAAGAAGTTAACTTAGATTCGAACTAGATTGGAATCCCAAGCATGTATATACCACATGGTTAAACAAGAACAAGCTTAATTATTGTATTTTTTTTTATGAATACTGACAGAATAAAACACTTTTAGCTTTGACGGATCATGTAGCTAAACATCAAAGTAAAATTGGGATAGAGCTCAATTGAGGACATCTTTTACTAGCCTTCTAAATGGTATGGTTCTAAAGTCGAATATGTCTATAGGGGAATCACCAGTTGAGGACACCTCATTATAAAAGTTAAAAGTTGAAGGTAGACTATCGGAAGAAGTAATTTAAGTAAGTCTCTATTTTATTACGACCTTGCAAGGTCTAACTGGCATTCCGTAATGATGCAATGAATTTTGCGCATTCGCTCTATCGGGGTCGAGTCCATCGTACCTACGGAACCTGTTTGTTTGTCTCGCTGACTGTCCCACAAAACTCTTTCCTGCACTCACACAACGGTATTTATTTAGAGGTGTAGTTAGTGTATGGATTATTGTAATTCTCCATTGGTCGCTGCGGTCGACGGTGATGGCACATTGTTTGATGTGAAATTATTCGCTGCAACTGAATAATGCCTTCGCGAAATTCATCTAACAAATCGAAATTTTACGGAGATCTTGATATTGAGATCTCTTGTAAGTATTTGGCGAAACACTCGTAGCGCAGTCGTAATCGCTATTCGTTTTCGAATATCTCGCGGTTACTCCTTGTGGCATTTTAATACAAGCGTTTGCGTGCTTCGGAGAGTACGTTAAATAGTCGGTTCAGTTGCTTTCAACTGAAGGGAGTCGCCACTGCGAGTGCATCATCCCTGTAGATCACTACCTACAGGGATGCCTTATAAATACTGACTGTTAGATGACCACTGGTCTACCATAAATGCACCAATCTGCACTGGACCCGCTGGGTGGATAGCCCATAACCTCTCCCAGTGGAAGCAGCATATTGATTTGTTAACATTAGGTCTTATAAAATAAAAATTGTTAGGTTAGGACACTGGAAATTCTAAACTTAATGTAAATAAATGTTATTATTATTGGGTTGAAAGTGAGGAGTTAGAATATCCATTCGACGTTCCTATGTTTGTCGATTATATTTTTATACATTTATGTATGTTTATCCATTACCCAGTAATTACAGTAAAGGCTTGCGACTAAATAATTGATGTAAATGTTCAAAATATTTACCTTTTGTTTATTTTACTTTTAATTTTAAAGTATTTCTGTTTATTTTATCTATCTAATCATCTCCTTTCCATTCAAAAAGATTCACTCAAATTGCTCATGGAAGCAACTCAACAAGACAGACAGAAATAGATATATTTGAAATAACTTGTTTCTCATTTCAATTGCTCAATATTGACGTATACGTTCACGCGTGTCGGCACCATTGGAAACAGCGACTGCAGCCTCACGCTTGACGCAACTACATTACGTACGATCTCGGATGACCGGAACCCGCGTGGCGTGGCCCAACTATACTTAAGTTATGTCATCGACCCCGTATCGGGCCGACATAATCGGCACAAATGGTAAACGACATTTTTCGAAAATTGTCTCTATTCAGTTTTATATGGGGGGTCTATATTCGGCAGTGGACGGCTTGTGACTAATGTGATGATTCTTCAGATTATTATAGGTTTAGCCCGCGGTTTCGCTTGCGTGGAATTACTTTATCGCGGACATTTTCAGAATTAAAGATAGGTACCTAGTCTGAGTCCAAGAAAAAGGTGTATAACATTTAATGGGATCGCGTGCTTCATCTTCGACCACATCGTCACTTCCTATCAGGTGAGATTGTGATCAAAGGTGTATCCAGTTAATCATAAAAAAAAGGTAAGTTGTCAATATTTTTTTATATGCGTTCTTTATCGCTACAGCGCAATCTAATTCATTATGTAATGTAACCATTGAAGTATCATCATTACTAGCCTTACACGACCCCACTGTCGGTGTACAACCTCCTCACGCTGGGAGAGGACATGGGCCATAATCCACCACCATTATGGTAATGACGTCATAACTATGGCCACATAAGAAGGCCCAAGGTCACGCAACGAGCCATAGCTCTCTCCATAGAGAGGGCGATGCTCGGCGTTTATTTCACTACGTGATCGAACCAGGAATAAAGAAATCCGTAAGTGAACGAAAGTCACTGACATAGCCCAGCGGATTAGTAAGTTGAAGTGGCTGTGGGCGGGTCACATAGCTTGAAGAACTGATGGCCGGCGGGGCGTTAAAGTTCTCGAGTGGAGACCACGCACCGGCAAGCGCAGCGTAGGAAGTCCACTCACTGATGAAGGTCGCGGGAAGTCGCTGGATGCAGGCCTCTTCCAACCGGTCGCTTTGGAAACCTATGGGGGAGGCCTATGTTCAACAGTGGATGTTTTGTGGCCGATATATGATGATGATGATAAGTGGTCACCTGATAATGTTGGTATCATTCCGTTTGGGAAAATATTTTTCGTGAAATTTTACTTCCCAAAAAACTTATCGCACTAGTTTCATTTCCCAAAAGAATCTTGAGATATTTCGCATTTTAATCACATATTAAGTCAAATATATTGGAAAAATATGGGTGATAATATAGGTTACGTAGGCTAGATTAGAACTGCTAGAAACTGTGACCCCAACAGAACGCGAGCGGGCGAGCGAAGCGAGCGTGCCGCGGTAGCGGCCGGCGAAGCTCCGTAATTAATTTGTATAATAACAATATATTTGGGAAGAGCATGTTATGCCAAACCATATTTGACTACATAATACTTGGTAAAATGAAACATTGCCATGAAATTATTTGTTAAACAATAAATTATAGTATTGCTAACTGTAAAGTTCCGAAAAGTTGTTTTGGCAAATGTTTTTTTGCCAAATGTCATACTTTGGAAACGTTTTTTGCCCAAGAATTAGTAATCCGATAATGTTTTTAGGCCAACGATTTGGCTTAACGAGTACATTCAACTGAAAACAACGGTGACTGACTGCGAAATTCGAGTAATTTTTAACTCCCGACGAGAAACGATGGGTGTTCTATGTTTGACCGACGTTATGTGTGTCCAGTCTTTGTCAAGACTTATCACAGTGATGCGTAGTCCGATAGCAGTGTGCTTTTTTTTATATAGGTAGGTAAAAGACTAAACGTGACAGGTTATTAGCCATGTTTAATGAAAATCTATCAAGGAGTTTCGCAGATATTAGTTTTCAACAAAGTTTTTTCAAAATAATGTTGCGGACACTTACACCAATCATTTTATCCCAAACTAATCAAAGCCTGTAAATATGGATGCTAGATAGTGGATAAAGAAACGTACGTGACTCAGGAATAAATATTTGTATTCATCATACAAACATTTATCCCCTGAGCGATACGAATCCGCAACTGTTGATTTCGCTGACAGGGTCATTATCCACTGCACCAACGGGTCGTTATATTTAAGATTAAACCAGGAGATACGTTCTTAGCTATATTTGATGGAAATTGGTTAAACCGTTTCGAAGATATTCAGCTTTGAGAACTTCTTTTGGTTTAGGATTACCTGCGAGATAATATTTGTCCTGCTCATTCGCTTGGACGAAATATACAACCATCCCACTCTCACTCCTACGTCAAGCGCGACAAACGACGTCATGCTACAGGGGCTGGAGGATAACAACCACCATCTTATCTAAATCTGCCGCCAGACAGCAATCTTAGCATTGTTGTGTTCCGGTTGTCAGAGATAAGATAGCCAGTCCCCCAAATAAGATGGGGTTTCCGGGTCAGTACGCTACCACCTTCGGCCTCATCTTCACTTAACATCAGGTGTGATTGAGGTCAAGTGCAAACCCATTGTGAATAAGAAAAAAAACATTATTTGTTCAGTCAATGTTATCGAGGTTTTTCTTTTAAAATTATTAGTCTGTATAAACCTGTGCTCGCGTACTCAATTCTCAACTTAAGCAGCTAATTAAACGACTGACTCAAACCATCAACCTGTGACATTTGATTTCCGAACTGACATGAAGTTAACTAACGTTTATAGGTAAATGTCAACTATGTAGATACAACAAGACACCGGGCGGTGAAAGTTGAACCTTATAGTTGATTGACAACCGATAGTTATTGTATTACTTCACTATGAAGCACAAAAGTGTTTCTTTTGTGCCGCACCTCATTATATAGGTACAGCACTTGACGTAATAGGTATAGTCGATGGCACAACGATAGTAACACCACCAATGAAGCAGCGAGATTAACCTTGTAAAAGAGTATAGTTTTCGCGCGGTCGAGTAAGGGGCTGAATAAGAAAACAATACCTATTCACAAGCCGCTCCCCCTGTCGTCGCGGTGCTCCCTCCCCTTCAACATCTGTCATCTAGTAAGCATAGCTTGAACTAACATAATAATGGATATCTGATCCATTATACGTGATTAGTTCGATACTCAAAGACGGAACCTAGGCCCGTATTAATAAATCGATCTTCAGGTTGAGATCGCGTCTCAGTCTTAATATAATATTTTTTTTTGATAAATAATAAATAAAATAAATATCCTTAGACATACACACAGTCTATTTCCGAGTTTAAAGTTAATTATAAAACAAAATTAAAATTTTGGAAATCTTCACGGACCTCATCCAAATACACCAAAAAACTGTGTTGAAAGCTAAACATCAAACAACTATTTTTATCAAACAGGGATAAGAACCTTTTCACTTTAGTTTTTTTTATGCAAAACGGATTAGCACTTGACCGCAATCCCAACTGACGTTAAGTGAAGATGAGCCTTAATATGGAAGCTTCCTGCTCCGAAAACGCCATCTTATTTGGGGGACTGGCTATTTTAATCTCTGGTAACCGGGCTATTTGGCGGCACACTTAGATAAAGTGGTGGTAGCCAGCCAGGCGTACAATTTTTTAAAATACCCTATCACCTATCAAACCGAGTACTAAAACATGTACCACGCTGGGGATCGAACACGCGACCTCCGATTCGTAAACCCTATGTCGTTTACATTGAGCCACGGAGGCGGTTAAAATATAGTATCACCAGTATCACATCATCAGTCTGTAAACATCCCAGTGCAGGGATATAGACCTTCCCTAGTATGGGCCATAGTCCGCCACGCTGGCCCAGTGCGGGGTGGGGACTTCACATGCCTTCGATTTTTTATTTCTCAGGCATGTAGGTTTCCTCACGATGTTTTCCTTCACCGTTTAAGAGAGCAGTCGGATAAATGCACATAAATAATTGAAGTATAAAAACTCATTGGTACATGTACCATGGCCATGGCCTGCCTGGGAATGAACCCGGACCTCATAAATTGGGAGACCGCGTCTTAACAGTTGAGCCACCGACGCTCCCATCCATCACACCTGATATCTACTATTCAATATCTAAACAATCATTATTAGACTCGTTCATTACTTATCGTCCAAAATTATCGTAGATATGTAGGTCATTTGTTGTCACTAGTCGATTGGGGTGACCACGACTAAGGAGAAGTCCATGTTTTCTTTAAAAAAAGAATGCATTGAAAATTTTAAAACCCCTAAGGAGATAAATATCATTCAGATGGACCAAATCAATAAACAAGAAGTTTTCATCAAACATGGCTTAAGAACTTATCTTCTCGTTTAGTCTTTAGTATAAAAAAATTGCATTCAAAGCGAACCACGCTTTACTGAGATAGGTCCGGACAAACTCTGGACACACACACAATGCTGTTGTTTTTATTTAATTAAAAAAGTTGTTGCTATAAATGTAGGCACCATTTAATTCATAATTTTAGGAAACAATGTTTGCATAGGTCTGTTCATCAGTCCCATTTGCTGGGGGGGAAGTGGGACTTTCTTTCTTTCCTTTCGTTTCATTCTTTCTTTAGTTTGGGGTCCGAGGTCCGTCTGCCTTCAGTAGGCGCCGTGCAGAGTACCACTGATGATCCTGGCTTACAGGAGTTATAGAGGAATGAGTGCGAAGGTGGGATCTGTTCATCAGTCAGAGCGCAGTCACACCGTTTCCAACTTTAGTAACCTACCAACAATTTGTGCTGCCAGTACTAAGAATACTAAAAGAAAAAAGCATACTAATACAAAGTTTTACTAAGTTGCTTACAACTTAAAACTTCTTACAACTTAATTCATATACATTTTAGTATCTGGCAAATGAAGTACAGCCATCAAATTCAGTTAGACCTTGGTTAACATTATGCAATACAAAAATATGATTTGGCGAAAACGTTTAGTCAAAGTATAAGGCTTCCATTCAGCTGCATATCTTGTGCGCTTCACGTAAAAAAGCTCTTTCGCGCCAGTGAAAAAACACAAAAAAAAACGTAGAAGTCGGTTCTTGAAACAATGTTGCTACCGCATTATTGTTCGGAAGTAACTTAAAAAAAAGGGTGATTACAGTTTCAGAAGTAAGGTAAAGTAAGTGTGGTCAGGAAAAAATACTGAATAAATATAAAATAATTAAAATTATACCAAAACCAAACTAAAATTTGGAAATATACTAAAATGATACTACAGTCTCTTATACCAATTTAGTATTAAAAAAGGTCACTGCCTATCACCCAATATTGAAACATGCCGTCAAACATGATCGTTTACATTTACATGCACGTGTTTAGAAATTATTGTTCTATAATCTATGGGCTCCGGTTGCCTGGTAATGGATTACTTAATATTGCATCAATATAGGTGTATGAACCGTGTCTGTTTCATGTATGAGATTACCTACCTATGTCCGGGGAGATTTTCGGAAACTCGAGATGTGTGAAAATATGCCATGGAATAAAGCGTTAATATATTGAGAATATGCAGAAATAAATATATATTAATATATAGGTATGTTGGGGTTAAGAGGGTTTATCCCGGTCGGTATTCCAAACAAACTTTCAACTCCAAATTTTCGAAACGAATAAACCGATTCTGAAATTGAAATGTATCCTAATACGTAGATCTGAAACGTTCTAAAAACGGCGCGTGATTTTTCACTTCTAACACATGGACACCCTTGTACATTGTTAGCTGCGCATACGCAGTGCGCATCATTGTACCGTTACGATGGAAACCGATTGAGGCCACCGTGTCATCTGCGTGCACTTCCACAGTGAGCCACTGTATCTTGCAGGTGTACTAAGCGTATGTTAAGAAAGAAAAGTTTTCCGAAATTATTTTATGTACTACCTATGTTTATTCTGTGTAAAAGAATTAAATAAGTTTCATGTCGCTGGATGCAGGCCGCTTCCAACCAGTTACTCTGGTATATGGGGGACCCCTATGTGTAGCATCTGTCCTGTGGCTGATATGATGATGATGATGGTGAATATAATAATGTGAAAGCTATTTGTCCAGTATCTTTACTCGACTATGGCGAAGCCAAAGGGGGCATTGTATAAACGAGTCTGTATGTATGTATACACCTTTTTTTTCATGCATATGCATTATGGGTTCGTACTTGACCTCAATCACACCTGATGTTAAGTGAAGATGAGGTCGAAGGTGGAAGCGTACTGACCCGGAAACCCCAACACATTTGGGGGACTGGCTATCTTATCTCTGACAACCGGAACACAACAATGCTATTAACACTGCTGCTTGGCGGCAGATTTAGATAAGATGGTGGTAGCTAGCCAGGCGGACATTTAACCAACCAAACCAAACCGAGTACTTAAACATGTACCCCGCTGGGGTACCTACAGCCTAAACGCCTCAGCAGATTTAGACAAATGAGATATCGTTAGATTCCCACAAGTCCCGGGGGTATCAAAGGGTATATGACGTCATAATAAATCTAATATAGCAGACGGTAGTAGCTATACGGTACAAAAATGAAATCTATTCCTTTTCAAAGAGCATATTCGGAATTCTCGGTGCGCGGGTCCCACTCGCGCGTGACTTTTTTTTAATTACGATCGCTTCAAACTACTTTAAGACTGCAATACCAGGAAAATAACTCTACATCTCATGCGCATGTTTTACAAATAAATACATAGTTTTTTTGATATCAACGAACTTGTAGACAGTTATGTACGCAGTCGCAGACGACTTGTTGTATAAATATTGCAATAGCTGTCCTTACGTAAGGTCGGGCCATGGTCGAGAACACACTAAAGCAACGATTAACCAAGGCTATCGATGGCGCATGCGTAGGAAGTGTTGATGTATCCAAAACAGTTATAGGCGGAGTCCATGGAAATTGCATCACGGGGTAGGATTAGGTCTGGCTCCAATGGAGAGCTAAGTCTGATTTATTTTTAATGCACAACGGGTTAGCACTTGTCATCAATCACACCTGATGTTAAGTGAAAATGAGGCCGAAGGTGGATACGTACTGACTCGGCAACCCCATCTTATTTGGGGGATTGGATATTAACACACCAATGCTATTAACATTGCTGCGTGGCGGCAGATTTAGATAAGATGGTGGTAGCTAGCCAGGCGGACATTCAAAATGCCCTACCACCAACTAAAAGAACCAAAAAACAAACCAATGGAGATGACGATGTTGGTAGCTTGTCAGTTCGACCCTTAAAAATTATAGCGTACTAAACAAGTACTTCGCTGGGAATCGAACCCGCCACCTCCATTTTGTAAACCTTACGCTGTTTACATTGGAGCCACGGGAGTGGTTAAATCTTACTTTTTACGGCGCTTACATACATACATAACGTCACGACCTTTATCCCAAATGGGGTGGTCAGAAGTATCCTAAACCTTAGCTTTTGGGTTTTCCAAACATTTGGTTGAAATAACGTCCACATTCAGCCTACATAAGTATAAGCATCACGGGTAAACCAGCAATGCATTACATCATTATGGACACCGAACTATCAATGTATTACAAAAAAATGCCTTTGAGTTTAGTTTATTTTTAGTAGGAATTTGAATTTTTTTGAATTAGAATTTTTTGAATTAGAATTTTTGAATTAGAATTTATTTATTGCATACAACTGTGTTACAAAGATGTTGTTACATTAATTGGTAGGTACTTATACAGTTTACCCATTTAGGGTGTGCATTTAGGTATATAGTGTGGCTTTGAATTCGTGTAATTCCCATTAACCGGTGACCGCTCTTGATTACGAACAACTTACCCAATGAACCAAAGTCGAATTCAATCAAAAAAATTTTCGATTACCCATTACAAAGTAAACCATTTTGAAAGCAGCTTTAGTATGGAATTCCAAAAATCAGCCATGGTTCCTAGTGGAAAGTTTTTGTAATCAGGATTGGAGTCACCAGTAATCAAGTAATTGCACTAATTAAACCCTGCCGTATAATCACCCTATAAATAACACAAAACAAGAAAAATTGGAGAAAATCACATCAACCCTAAGAGTCGAAATCTAAGCAAGGTATAGAAAACGTGTTCAAGATCGCTATCATGCGAGACGACCCGTTTGGTGTAGTGGTTAGAAACTCTGCTGCTATACCAAAAGGTCGCGGATTCGAATCCCGCTAGGGGCATATGTTTGTATGATGAATACGGACATGCGTACCCGAGTTATGGATGTTTTTCATTTATATATGTACTAGCTTTCCTCCCGCGACTTCGTCCGCGTGGAAGATTTTATCAAAATACAAACAACAAACTTTCATCCCCTATTTTATCCTCTTGGGGGTAGAATTTATCAAAATCCTTTCTTAGCGGATGCCTACGTCATAACATCTACCTGCATGCCAAATTTCAGCCCGATCCGTCCAGTGGTTTGGGCTGGGCGTTGATAGATCACTATGTCAGTCACCTTTGAGTTATATATATTTAGATTCATTTACAAAAGAAAATGTATTTGTGTAGTGTATCAACCATCTGGTATCCACAACACAAGCCTAGTTGCTTAGTGTGGAACTATATGGCGCTGTCTGTATGTGTCCAAGAAAGGATATATATGCGAGAGCACCCAGAATACTGGCAGCATACCTCGTTGAATGGCAATACTGATGAGTTGGCGAAGGTAAGCGCCAGCTCTACGATCACCGGGTACCTCATTATGGCAAGTATACCCAATATCACCACACCAAAGAGAATATGTAACTATACTATGTACACTGTTATTTTGCATCTAATGTCTCAGTAGGACAACATATTTAAGTCTAGATCTATGCATAATTAAAACGGAGTGGCCGAATGTTTGAATTCTTAGATTACAGTGCGAATATAATAGTTATTTATACGTATGTGGCAGCCAGCACACAGGGAAACGAGTTTAAATTTGAGCACTTACAAAAAATGTTTTAAGCTTGGCAAATATGATGCAACTTACATACGTATAGCGTCACGAACTTTATCCCAAATAGTGTGGTTAGTGTTATTATAGTAATATTTCAAACGTTTACATACATACACAACGTCACGATCTATTTCCCAAATGGGGTGGTCAGTGATAACCCAAGCAATAGTGTTTGGGTGTTCCAAATGAGTTTAATGATCGAAACAACATCCTCGTTCATTCTACGAAATATACAGAAATTCATTCATCATTCATTTACCATTAGCGGGATTCGAACACGTAACCGCCAGTTTCGAAGGCAGGATGTTCAAAGGCTCATCATCTTAAGAGGTTTTATACCAACGTCAATCCATACAAATTTTCAAGTCCAAATTTTTCGAAATGAATAAACCGATTCTAATTACGTAACATAACGTAACGTAAGCTAGCTGATTCAAAAATATAAATTTAAATAAACTACAGGCTACAGGTTACAGGAGGTAACATAGATATCTACATACATAAACTAACATTCTATGTAACTTGCTATGTAAACAAACCGCCATATTGAAATTGTCTCTGATTGATGAATTTACTAGTGTTGGGCAAGACTCTTAGGCAGCCCGTACACTGTAAATCTCGGTCACGATCATATAGCTCTGATCGGGATCACGGATCACGGGATCGCACCGCAACATTACACATTCAATCTTGATTTTGTTCAGTCCGTGTATCGTAACCACCGCGTTAATACCGGTTGTAATGGATTTAAATAAAGTTAAAGCTGTAGTATCTCTTGTTTTAGCCCTAACTTTAAAGAAAAGGGTTCAAAAAAGACGCAGAGTTAAACACTCTTTCACTCACTCATTTAAATCTGCTACGAGAAATTCAACTAACGGCTGAAGCTTACCATTTAAAATCTACTTCAGGATGGGGGAGAAATGTTTCGATGAGTTATTGCAAATTATATCTCTCCATTTATAACCAAATAAGTATGAGAAAAACTATTGCGATACTGCGATATTGATGAGATCCTGCGTTACACGCTCAATCTTGATCACGATCAGCAGATCAGATGCATCAATTCGTCAATTAGCTTCGTACATTATCAATCTGGATCGCGATCATTGATTTTGATCACAGATCGCGATCGAGATTGACTGTGTACGGGCTGCCTTACTTTTTTACCTATGTCAAACCAGATGACGACCGATTGGTGTAGTGGATAGTGACCCTATCAGCGAAACTAACGGTTGCGGGTTCGAATCCCGCGAGGGGTAACTGTTTGTGTGATGAATACAAACATTTATTCCGGAGTCTTGGATGTTGATACAAATATTTATGTATGTTTATCCGTTATCCAGCTTTGCTTAGTTTGGGACTAGATTGGTGTAAGTGTCCGAAATATTTCTTATTATTTATTATTACTATCATTATTATAATTCATCCCAAATTAAAAGGTGCATCGTCTAGTGGCCTCACCATATTAATTAATAGATTAATAGATATCGAATAATAAAATACCGAAAGTAAAACACAAGTAGGTACGAGAGAGATCTGAGATCGTCTTTTGTTTAGATACCTAGTTAGCAAGTTCCATAGAATGACACTTTACAACCTGGGCCAGTCAGGTAAAAGCAGACTATGGTCCTAAAAGTGAAAAGTAATGACCATGCATGCTATCGAGATCAATGACTGATGAGTATGTCAGGAGGTCTATATAAGATTGTGCGGGCGATAGTACACGTAATACTAACGTAATGAAGTCTGTGGGTCAAATGAACCGGTTCCAACAGAGGCAGTGTTACAGTGGTTGACAGAGAAGGCAGCTCATAAACTATAGTACAGTTTGAGAAAGGACTAACACATTTGACGACCTGTTTGGTGTAGTCGTCAGAAACTCATCGCGGGTTCGAATCCCGCTAGGGGCATATGTTTTTGTGTGATGAATACGGACATGTGTACCCGAGTAAAAAAATGTATTTATGTAGTTTATCAGCCATCTGATATCCACAACACAAGCCTATAGTTGCTTACTGTGGAACTAGATGGCGCTGTGTGTATGTCAAAGGATATTTATTATTATTATTATCTATTACTGATGTCGTACATCGGTGAGGTTTTACCGTAAAAAAAAATAAGGCATATTAGTTAAGTCAAATAGAAGGTATTGGCATATGGTAGTTAATTTTTTTTTTCCAAACCATCATCGATTAAAGCCTTGTGTCATTTGACGGTCGCGTTTGTAGCCTTTTCCACATAATTACATCATTAAATGAAATAAATAAACAAAACTTGGAGAAAATATGAGTTCCAAATAAATGAGATGTCGTTGAATTCGTTATAATGTCAGGAGTGTCATAGGCTATAAAATATTACAATATGGTACCCATGGGCACCATGATGACTCGAAATGTAAAAACCCAGTACGGCATTTCTTTAAATTGAGGATATTTCAGAACTACTGATCTGATTTGAACAAAAGAGGTGTCATTATAAAATAAATAAATAAAAAATACTTCATTGCTCAGCGATCAGTGAGGCCTTTTGAGTCCCGCACAGGTACAGCCCTGTCGCACGGGGCATCTCAGATATACCATACAATCTAGTAGGTAAGGAAACTAAATTAAAAGAAATAAAAGATTATATTGGATTCGTCTTGATCCATAGAGTAAATATCCTAGGCCTTAAAGTATAATAATTTCAAAGAAACAAAAAAGTGCTATATTTTGAATAATAAAGAACAGTTTGCCTGGGCTCCTCGCTAGATGGCGTGGTTGCCATTTTACATTACAAATGTCATGGATTTTATTAAGCGCGGCAGTTCGTATGATCGCATAAAAATACATGGGACAATTAAAAAACCTTGTCTAGAGGGACAGTAGAATTGTATAGAATTTGAAAGAAAAAATATATAATGAGAAGTTGTCGCCGCGTGATACCATCTAGCGTTGAATAAACAAATACTCTTTGTTTATTTATTTATTTATTTATCATTTATTGCACACAAGAAAAAAAAACATACAGATACAACATAATAGAGACGACACAACAGGTTCTGCTTATTTCTACAATGAAATTTCTTCCAGCAGACCTACTTTGTTCGAACTGTTAGCAAAATATTGTGCCACTAAAAAAATCTAAATAAAATTAAAGTTTAGAATACTAAAACCCGATTACTAAAAAAAATAATAGAAAATGAAATGGCAGAACTGCAAAAACCCATATATCTTTAAATCTGTCATTAAAAAAGCTTACAAGCATCGTAGGTCTAGGTATCTACCGAACCCAGAAACATAAGGTCCTGTTATATGTCAAATATCCTATTTATCGATTAGGAGTAATAAATAAAAAATAGGTATTTGTTTTCTCAAACAATAGAGTAACATATAAATTAATTTTTCGTAGTCGGAGGTTAAAACCGATGACATGAAGACGCTAAATTATAAAGACCTTCGACTGCACGAAAAGTAATTTATAGAAAATTAAATGTGAAGAACTGCAAAAGAAAGAGAAAGAGAAAGAAATCATTTATTTCGGACTGTGAGGTCCATACATTATAAAATAAAATATATACACATAAATATAAATATACAAAAGTGTTAGTACCAAACAACTTAATAACTATGTCAGTAAATTTTTTTTTTTTTTCTTTTTTTTTTTTTTTCAAAAACTTCTCCCATTTCATTTTCTATTATTTTTTTTTGGTAGTCGGGTTTTAGTTTATTTGCCTATTATTTTATTTAGAACTGTTTAGTGGCACAATTTTCATAAAATAAAAATAATAGTTCAGAATTATAATCAATTAAAAGAAATGCCGTACTGGGTTTTTACATTTGGAGTCATCATGACCCCCATGGGTACCATATCGAATTTATTATAGTCTATGACACTCGTTACATTATAATGAATTCAACGACGCCTCATTTATTACAATTGGTCCAGTAGTTTGATCGCTATGATGGAACATCTCTACCCACATACATATATTTACATACATAGGGTGTTAAAATCATAACCTTTGCCCGTAGTCGGGTAAAAAGAAAGTAAATGCAATAAAATTGTCTTTTAATGGCTCAATTCAATAGCTGTTCGAAGTGCCTGCTTCAGTCGAGTTATCTTAATTATTTGATGCACTTTCCTTCGAATCGTTGTTGTAATCGAATATTGTCAGAGATGTCCGATTTGTCAATTGTTCCTCATAAGACTTTGAAAGAAAGAAAGAAACATTAATTTAAACCCATGATACAATCAGATACAAGTATTACACAGTGGAGACATATACAAAAAGTATAGACATTGCCTTTGCCATCAGATGCAATGTGCGACACCGACAATTAGATTCTAATTGTCGGTGTCGCACAGTGGAGTCAAACTTAGCACGGGTTGTAGCATTTCACTACAAAGCTGATTTTCAGTGGAGCCTATACTAATAACGCACAGACACTGGTCAATAAATCGAAAGAAAGAAAGAAATACACAATCATACTTATAATACTTATAATTAACAAGAGTAATCAGCAAGATGTGTTTACGTGAGAGGATACACATACATTTGATATAATAATATAATAATAAATATCTTTGCACATACACACAGCGCCATCTAGTTCCACACTGAGCAACTAGGCTTGTATTATGGATACCAGATGGTTGATAAACTACACAAATACATTTTTTTTGTAAATAAATACACAAATAATCATTCATTCACACAAACATCCATAACTCGGAAACACATGTCTGTATTCATCATACAAACATATGCCCTTAGCGGGATTCCAACCCGCGACCTTTTGGAATAGCAGTCAGAATTTTTAACCACTACACCAAACAGGTCGTCAAATGCCGCACGAGTGTTTTCCACAAGCCAAGTCGGTGGCCTACAGAGGCTTCAAAAATGAATGTTTGTTCACCAACCCGCACTGGGCCCGTGTGGTGGAACTAAATCAAATTAAAAAGTTTTATTTCGTAAGTTGTACTGTGTTGTTCGGTATTCATATAGAATAAAACCAACCCGTCTCTTCCCGTGGGTAAAAGATGACAAAGGTACTTTCCACCAAAAAACATGAGTAGATTTGCACGTTCTAACGTCAATGGGATCACTCCCTGTCACGTGTGCATTTCTGTATATTACCATGTCTGGGCAACCTCCTTATAAAAGTTGTTGCCGTCCTAAGTCGCCCGAGTACAGCGACAGTGGCAAGAAATGGAACTAACACGACCCCTAGTCACGTTGCTTAGGTTATGTTACATATGAGAAACTAGATGTCGCTATCTCTCTGTCAATAAAAGACCGAAGGCCCGCATAGATGTCGCTACATCCAATAACGGTACAACCTCCGAATTATGGAGACCACTCGCATGAAAATAGAAATAGTGGTCAGTCACTCATCGGTCGGTGCGATTAATGACAAAGTAACCTAAGTACATCCTGTGAATCCACTGGAACGCTCGGATGAGAATCGAAATAGTGGCCACCGGCCATGGATGTTGCTTAACTTCACTAATCGACCACGACTTCGCTAATTGAAAACGACTATTAAAATACATCTTCCGAATTAAGGGACATGAAAACGGCAATAGTGCCCAACAATCCATAGACGTTGCTTAACTTCAATGATCCAAAACAACTGCGCTAATCGAAAGCGACATTTTGTTGGTACAAAGAAATCTCCAAAACTTTTGATTTAATCAGGCATCAAACCCATCGAACGTCTTTGTCCGAATGTCGAAATTTTGTGGAAAGCAATTGCCAATGAACCCTAATTGTTATTTTCCGTCTAATACTGTGATTTTACTCCTGATATATGGGAAGTCTCTATCAGAAAGTATTATCTTTTTTTCGTAAACATTAAATTTAAGGGTACCGTCGGACAAGATTTATTTGTTATATCAATTTTGAAACGATGCGAATGCGTGTTTTATTTAATTTCGATGTTAAAAAAAAAATCAAAAACGACAAGGTTCAGCCGAGAGCATGACACACCACGTAACATAACACCTCAGATTAGGTACTAAAAAATATCAAGTGCGAGCGAACGCACTCGGACTAGTTGTCGCAGACAGAAAGTAGGTATCTACATTATTTAGTTTCTTTTGGCTCTGGCGCATGACCTTGACGGTCGGCGCAATCAAAGGGATCGGGGCCTGTCGTCAGGGTGCGCGGGTGCAACAAGCGGACCGCATTTAGTAGGGATAAGTATTTATTGTAAACTTTGTTTATTGTATGCTAATTAAGTCAATCCACTTTGTATGTAGGTACCTAATTGCAAGTTATTTAATGTAGCAGCAATGTAGATATTAAGAATAACCAGTCAATCGATAAAAAACTGGAATAAATAAAAGAATTACCTAGTCAGTATTTTTTCGATTATGGTATCTAGTAGGTACGTTATTATTTTTTATTTGTATAATTAATCGAGTGTGCTATAAACTTTTAAGTTTCCCCGTTGTCAAATTTTACAATTGAGAAAGTTGTAAATCAATGACAAATAATTTTTTGCTGGTTAATGTTCAGGCACAGCATGAAAATGGCAATAACTCAACAATCTGTGGACTTTGCTTAACTTTGTTAATCGAAAAGGACTAAATTATCGTAGGTAGGTACAATACAATACAATACAATACAGATACACTTTATTGCACAACAGATAAGAAAATACAGTTTATAGCAAACCGGAACACCAGGCAACACGAGCCTGTCCGAGTCCTACCGAAGCGGGCCTCTCGCGGTTGCATACCAGCGCGATATGCTAGTGTGAGTGTGGCGTGATCTCGTGCGTATACGCTGGCATCGCGCCATACCCTTCCCCGCGACCTCGCACCTCATTTCCAATAGCCGGCCTTCTCGCCCGCTCACAGGGAGTCCGCGACGAACACCTACGCACGCTGCACGCTCGTATCACACTACACTCGCACTACGAGCTCGCGGATTACCTACCTCTAAACTAAAGAATAACGGGCTTACGTGCCCATTCTCTAACGTTTTGCCCAATAAACTTATGAACAGTGCCCTGAGATTTTCATTTAGAGTCGAAACCCTTATTGGCGCCTCTACGCCATAAGTTTCAGAAAAGTGGTAAGAATAGAATGTACAATTTGACGACCTTATCACTAAAAGCGATCTCTTCCAGGCAACCTTTGGGTATAAGGACAGTACATTTGAAATAGGTGGGTTGTGCGGTATTAAATAGGGATGCAGATACAAACTACGTGAATACATTTCATATATTTACATACACATAGGTACATACATAGATCAATAGACAAAATATTCTACTTAAAAACATAAAATACTAGGTACATTCTATGGTAGGTATGAAGCACAGAAACGCTCGAACGAAAATGGCATTTTCTGTTTTATCGACGAGACTGGTGAACTCTCTCCTGTACTGGGTACGTTTGCGTTTCCAAATTTCCATTTTTACGGTTGCCAGATGTCAGAAATCCAGTAAAGAAACACAATTTAAGACAAGCCTAAAATACCGATCATTTATTGTACAGAGATAAAATTGACAGTGCCGTTATTTTTCACGTTGCCAGAGCAACTACGTGACACTGAGTATATGAGCTCTTTCGGTGGTTGGAAAACGTACTCTGTGTCTGCACCATTGATAACAAGAATGGTCATATTTATCCCATCAAAAACATAAAATGTACAAAAATGCCAAGTCTCACATCGCAATAATTCTGCCGAAAAAAGTTATGAGATCTCACGTCAAGGCAAGTCAGTTATTTTAGTAAGCATGGAAGCACTTAATTCGCAACTTTATCGTAATTTGATTCCTAATTATTTACGTTAGCCACATCTACAGTGACATGCTTATTAAAATAACTGACTTGCCTTGACGTGAGATCTCATAACTTTTTTCGGCAGAAGTATTGCGATGTCAGACTTGGCATTGTTGTACATTTTATGTTTTTGATGGGATCTCATTTCTTTTTGTAGGTAGTCCTCTTTTTTTTTCTGGTCGTATTTCTTGGACGTCAGGTAGGTACGGATTTTCTTAAAGCCCATTCCCTATCTCTTTTAGGATGGTCATTTATGTACAATATTTCTGGTTCTATTGAAGTATTCATTTTTACAGTGCTAGTAGTTACACAAAGACTACAGAAATAACGCTATACACTATCAAATGATGAAAAAGTACACTTGAAGTTGATGATGGCTGCTCCCTTGCATTACCGGGTCGGCTACCGTGCTAGATACTATTCAATAAGACAACAATAAGAACATAAGCCCGAAGGCATTTATTGACATTATATGGGAGTTTTAGCCAGTTAATAAACTGTTACCGCCTTCACCACGTGTAGGTACTCCCAGCTTATGTTATTGTAATATTGTTGCGCACACGTGTCGTACACTATATTGCTCAGTGTTTAATTGTTTGTTTATATATAAGTGTCGCCACACACACTGTATCACCACATTAGAAGAACAAAGTATAAACTATATAGAAGTACTAGAGTACTTCTCAAGTCGCGTCGAACAAGCCTAAACTCGATGGGTTTGCATTGTTTTATTACAGAGTTCTTATGGCCACCTTCCGGCTCCATCATCAGATCAGCTCAATAGTTCCACAAAAGTGCATTGATGTAATCAACAACTAAAACTCATCATGGTAATTTGTGTATTTTCTGCAAACGCAGCACATCTCTCATGCTGAGCCATCGGGTACTCCAGGTCTTCAACGATCCTAGTTTTGAAGTTTTCCCTTAATATGGGTACTAAACCCTACCTCTGTGCGAAATTTCAGCTCTCTAGGTATAGTGGAAGTACTAGATCTTTTTGATGATCGGTGAGTGTGCCACTTACAAAATTGCTTAACTTCAATTGGCTATAGCTCGTAAACTAGACGTAGGAATGGCATGTAGTTTAAGGTTGTAGCTTGTTGCAGTATCTACTTTTCACCATTGAAAATTCAGGCCTCTAGCTTTACCCAAAAGGAAGTTACAGAGGGGTCAAAAGATCCCTGAGTGGCTTCGAGAAAAGGATAGTACGGCCGTGCCCTTTTCGCTCAACTTGGCGGGGGCACTGCTGTGCCCCCAGATTACAAGTTTGAATTCCATAACTGCACGTATATACACGGTGATAAGAAGAACTTTTTCGTTCTCCAAGTCGCTACAGGTTTAGTGTAATAAAATATTATGATTATGACCAAATTATTTCTTTTAACATTTAGTAACAATATTGGTTCACTATATGCATTGTTTAGTCACTCTTGTCCTTTACTCATGTCAGATGACCTGAATATTTTCTCTAAAAAGGCAGCAGGAAGATGTAATGCACTCTCTTGATGCCTCCGATTCACCTTTCAACATAGTGAAGCTCAAACTGATAGGGTCATCTTATCTCTATTTGCACGAAGGTGGGTTTGAGTTGATTCAATTCATTTCGTTCCGAAAGTTTGAGAGATTATTTAATTCGAGGTAGAATAAACCACTCATTGGTGTCGATTCGGATATACACCGACTAAACTAAAACTAGTTTTAAAGTAGTACTGTCTCTTTCTCCCTGGAACAGTACGATGCGACGGCACCACTCTAAAACTGGTTTTAGTTTCGTTGGTGTACATCCGAATCGACACCATTGTTGCTTGTAATACAACACTACAGAACTAAATAGTCATGAGTTGGTCACGAAAGGTTTAAATTGATACAAGAAATTAAATGGAAAAAAAGAAGAATTGTTTAGTGCACAAACATCCTAATCAACGTATATCTATATTCAAAGGTGTCATTTGATAGCGCCATCTACTCGTACACTTTGCAACTAAAATTGTTACATGTACTTATTTAAACTAGATGGCGTTTACACGAAAAATATCACTTTTGAATTACAATAAAATTATTGCCGAAATTAATTACGTTATTATGTGTAAACGATGTAAAAAACATCCATAGTTGTAAATTGTATTAACACTATTATGTAAAGTTAAAAAATTTATTTAAAAGAACTTTGCTTCTAAAACGGCATACACGTTGCCATCTATTGAAATTATTTCTGAACTATTTTTACTTTGTTAGGGGCTGACCCTCTATTCGGGTAGTGTTATTACTCTATGATATTACGTAATTTGAACCGTGGATGTTGTTTCAAGCATAACTCTTGATGTTTGGGATACCCCCATTTGGGATGAATATTGTGATGTTATGTATGTAATAATAGAACATGGGGTATTTATGGGGCCAGCTATAATTAAAATAGTAAACTTCAAACTTCAAGCATTTGTTTCAACGTAAGATACATGATATTTGTTGAATGTCAATTTAAATCTATTGGAAATAAAAATAGTGCTTAGGTCAGTCAGTATGTCCAAGCTACCACGGCTTCGGAAAGGGAAATCATCTGTGGGAAAAGAAGCGGCGCAAGAAACCCACAGAATCATTTTACTTTTCTTTTTTTTTTTTAATATTATTTAAAAGTATACAACTAATACAATTTTATAATTTTTGGGAGCTGGGCGAAGTATACCAAGCGTTTTTGTTATTCAGGTAGTCACAAATTTTGTAATAACCTTTTTTTGTTAATGTTGTTTTGACATGGTTTTTAAATTGTTTTTCATTTAGATAAATGATATTCTCAGGTATAAGGTTATAAAAGCGTATACAGTGTCCCATAAATGATGTATTAACTTTGCTCAGTCTGAACATAGAGGTGGTCCTTATATCTCAAATTTAAGTTTCGCTTATCACTATTTTTTGGGAATGCAGAAATATTTTTTCGTACGTACATAATATTCTCGTAAATAAATTGTGAAGGAACAGTTAAAATATTCATTTCTTTGAACCTGTCCCGAAGAGAGTCATATCGACGCAGATTATATGTATGTATATTGCGCCTACTGCCTTCTTTTGCAAAATAAAAATATTTTCAGTATCAGCTGCTCGTCCCCAAAGCAAAATACCATATACTGTGGAACTGGTTAAAGTAAAGTAATCTTTAGTAGCCACATCTGTTAGCTGTCTAATCTTCCAGACGGCATATGCTGCGGAACTCAATCTACGCGCTAAAGATTCTAAATGTGGTCCCCACTGAAGCTTGGAGTCAAGATTCCTAAAAAGATTGTTGTATCTACAAATTCCACTTTATCTTGATCAATTACAATATTACTATAAATTTTTCTTACATTTGAAAGGCGGAAATTTATGCATTAGCTAAAATAAAATTGCATTTGTCCCACGACCAACCCCCACGTTCCAGCAGAATACCAGTACTTTGCCCGCTTCGGGCAAATCTACACACTGAGCCGTTGCCTTTTTGTATACTGCGGCACACACATAATATTTAGAGGTTTCTGTACTTGTGTTTTATTGTTTTTGTTGTATCTTTCATATGTAAAATTTCTTATGTGTGTATACATAGATGCAAATAAACACTTATCTATCTATCTAAAGTAAATCTTATAGCCATGGATATCTTTAACTGTAATAATCATTTTCTTTCCAATCTTATACAATTCTCAATACATCTGACATGAAACAGTGGAAATAATGGCGGAAGGGAGAACAGTAGATGAAGGAAGCAGGAAAACCCGGGTGACATCATTATGCTCTGCGCTTGCGTCTATTTGTGCACTCATTAACGGAGATGAGCTGTCGACTTAATAGATGATTGCATAGCAAGGTGTTAGTTAAGGTCTCGTATAGACTGTGGAGCCCAATGGAGTTACAGAGTGACTTGAGTAAGAATTTTAGTGAAATTAATTGTGACGTCACCGTCAAGCAATGATATGGCATGGAATTGAAATATTTTAGTTTCGTAAGATATAGACATACCAGTTGGTAACTTCATTCTGGAAGTGATGAAGATGAACTGGGACCAGAAATCCCACTAATTAAGTCTAACACCGAGAAAAAAGCCAATCATCGAATCCAGTTCCGGTAAACGCGCCACCGGGTAACCAAAATATTTCAGACGAAAGTCTTTAATCAATGTGACTGCACTGAAACGTGGTCTGTCATTATTGGCCTCAAAGAAAGCTCAAGACTAAACAATGATCTATATATTATGGAGAAGGAGGGCGACGCTTGGCGTTTCGTTACATAATCGAATAAGGAAAGAATTACCTTGGGGCTCCAGTTTCTCCCCCCTCCAGAAGGAGGCCCATTCCGCTTGACGACGACGACGATTGACTAGTAAGTGGCAGTTGGTAGGGCACATAGCCCGAAGAACTAATGACCGGCAGGGCATTAAGATTCAGGAGTGGAGACCACGATGGCTACCCATGCACAAGGAAATCTCTGGATGCAGGCGGCTTCCAACCGGTCGCTTTGATGGCGGATGGCTGTGTTCAGCAGAAGACGTCCTGCGACTGATATGATGATGAGGAGATGAAGACAGCAAGCACACGGAAAAAAAGCATTTGTTAGATCTACAAAAACGACTTCGGTTGACAAACTTTAGGTTAACTCTACAAAACTTCAGTAAAATTTACAAAACTGTAACGATACCAGCAACACATTCGTATTTGTTAAATCAACCACTGTTGTTAAGTAATATTACGCAAAAACTCTTGTTAAATTAACAATTTTCAAAAAAATCTTTGATTACCCATATAACTAACAAAACAAATGTTTATTCTAACCAATGACATTGGGTAAAATCGAATGAAAAATAATTCAAGTATATATAACTAATTTTATTGGTTAATGTACCAAATATCTGAACTAAAAGTAACTAACACGTAGATTGATTGATTTAAGCACATGTGTTAGTTAACGTAACCTGATTTATTCATAAATACACCAAAAGTAATTGTTGTAGGAATTTATCTCGTATGATACATTTAAACCTTACCATTTTAGTAAACTATTGTGGTATATCAATTGATGTCAACTGTTAGAATAACCAAACGCTTATGTTACATTAATAAGATTGTATATTTGTAATAATAATCAAAAACGGGTTATAGTTAACTGAAAAAAATCATAAAGTTAACTGTTGGGTACATTGGTTAAAGTACTATATTTTGCGTGGATAATGTAGCATGATTCATTGATACATACAACAGACGTATTTGTTGTTGGCATATAACTGGTATGGTACATTTCAAGCAAATAGCTTTTGAGAAATTAACATTTATTTTAGTAACATACTGTGGTACGTCAAACAATAAAGTTAATGTTAAATTAAAAACTTTATATATTGGTTACGGTAAACGTCAACGGGTTATATTTGACTAATACTTTTCCTAAAATGAACTATAACATACATTTATCAATGTAACTAAAGTTGCGTGGTTAACGTTACCTGCCTTATGAATAAGTACAACAAAAGTATCTGTTGGTGTTATATAACTGGTATGGTATATTTAAAACTAGTAGCTTTAGTAAACTTAAACTATATTATGTAACTATATTATATTATGTTACCCATGTTAACTCTTAGAATAAGCAAACATAAAAATTAAATAAATAATATTGTATTTTTGTAACGATGATTGTGAATGAATTATGATATGAGTAATGGGTAAAGTATCATCTATTACGTACATTAATTAGTGTGAGTGTAGTTGTGTGGTTAACGTAATGAAATTTATTAATATGTACAATAAAAATATTTGTTGTCGGCATATAAATGGTAAGGTACGTTTAAAACAAGTACCTTTGGTAAACTTCTGCCTATAGTGGAAAATTAACCTATGTTAACTGTTAGAATTAATAAACATTAATTAAAATCATTGTACTTCGATAACGGTAATCGTAAATGGGTTAGTAATTAACTAAAAATTTTGGTAAAATTAACTAGCATAATATGTAACCAATCTATACATGAATATAACAAAAGTAATTGTAGTCGGCACATAGGGTATACAGGCTGTTTAATTAACGTAATTCCTGTTTACTGCTGATTCCACTCCTTATTACGAACAATTTTCCAGTAGGAACCATAACCGAATTCGATTAAAAAATTTTTCGATTACCCATACAATGTAAACTATTCTGAAATAGTAACTCTATTGGAGTACAACAACCGATTTGAACTGTTAAAATAAGAAATCCTAAAATTACAATAAGAAACACTGTATTTTGGTGGCAATAAACAAAAACTGTTTATAATTTAACTGACATTTTCGTAGAATAAACGTAAATTACTTTCACCGGGAGCAGTAAATTGAAACAATAAAAATAATTTGGCAGCTTTTAGTTGAAAGCGATTCTCCCTAGGGCTGGAAAAAAATAACTTTCAACCCGCACCTTACGCAACTTCAGACCTACTTTCCGAGTATGAGTAATTAAAAAGTATTTATTCGCGATATTATTACTAGTATGGTACATTTAAAACTAGGTAGGTATTGTAAACTTAACTCATATTTTAGTAACTGTATTGTGGTAAATCTACTAATGATATTGTTAGAATAACCAAACGTAAATGTTGATATAAAAACATAAAACATTTATTTTTAGCATAAGTATTCGGTAAATTAACTATCAGTTACAGTGATTAATGTGACGTATCGTGGTTTATATAACCTAATCTACTTATAAGACAACAAAAGTAATTGTGGTTGGCACATAGGCTGTCTAGTACATTTAACACATATGGATTTTGTTAATTTTACCCATTAAATAGTAACTTAATTGGAGTACATCTACCGATTTGAACTGTTAAAATAAAAAATGCTAAAAGTATAATAAAAAACATTGTATTTTGGTGACAATAAACAAAAACTGGTTATAATTTAACTGAACGTTTTCGTAGAATAAACGTAAATTACATAAGTACATTGATCAGTGGTTAACGTAACCCGACTTAAAAATATATCTTCTTTTCCTTCTTCAGGCCTATGTCGTCGTTTACTGCATGACCTAGGCCTCTTCCAATGCACGCCATCTCACACGATCATCACAAGCCCACAACATCGTCTCTCTAATGGGTCGGTGATCTGCTTCTTCTCTGCGCTCTCCACTAACATGGCCCGCCCATCTCCACTTTAGCGTAGCCACTCTATGAGCTTACTCAGCTAACCCTGTCCGTCTACAAATTTCTCTATTAGGTACCCATACGGTCTCTTATCCTTGATATATCCCATATCAAGCATTACTCTCTCCATCGCTCGCTGTGTAACTTGAAGGCGGTTGATGGTTTGTTTAGCTAAGGTCCAGGTCTCACATCCATAGATCATTACAGGTAGGACACACTGATCCAATACTCTGCGTTTCAGGCATAAACAGATTTTCAACTTGAAGACATCACTCAGCTTTTCAAAAGCAGCCCAGCCGAGCTGAACCCGATGGTCTATCTTAGCTTTTTGTGCATCTCTATTTTGTGCATGTGATGGTCTAAAGATTCAGCAAACCTGAGGTGTGAGAGCTTCTCCCCGTTGATGTTAATTCCCTTTAATGACCAGTCAAGAAGCCTGAACACGTTCTCCAAAACGGAAATAAACACTTTTGGGTGGATAGTGTAAAGTTAACAAAAAAATGTATTTGTTGTCGACATAAATAACTGGTACGGAACATTTAAAATAGTAGCTTTTGTAAACTTAACACACTTTAGTAACTGTATTGTGGTAAATCAACCAATGATATTGTTATAATAACCAATAAAATAATATAAAAATAGCCTTTATTTCTCTGACCAGTCGTAAATAATATGCAAATAAATAATAGATATTAGCTAGATATGTATTCACAGATTTTAAATTATATTTTTATGACAACCAAACGTAAATGTTAACATAAGAACCTTAAACATTGTTTTTGGTACAAGTATTCGGTAGGTATGTTAATATCACTTACAATCATTAATATAACGTAACTGTCGAGGTTTATGTAATCTAATCTATATAATGAATACAAAAAACGGAATTGTGATCGGCACATAGGTCGCCTAGTACATATAACACACATAGCTTTTGTAAATTTAACCCATAAAATAATAACTTTATTGGAGTACGTCAACCGATTTGTACTGTTAGAATAAGAAAACTTAAAAGTTTAATAAGAAACATTATGTTTTGGTAGCGGTCAACAAAAACTGGTTATAATAAACTGAAAAATTTCTTAGAATAAACATAAATTATGTACAATGATACGTTAGGTTAATCTTTATCTTTTAGGTTTTTTATTATAACAGTTCAAATCGGTTGATGTACTCCAATAGAGTTACTATTTACCTAATTGGTTAAATTTATATAAACTATGTGTGTTAAATTTATTTTTAGGCTTTTCAAATGCAGGCCAGAGCGATTTTTTTGATTTATTTTGTATAAAACTCAATCTTATTTTATTCAATGAGAGCGCCACTGGACGGAATAAGCCCTCTTAACAAGAAACATTTTATTTTGGTGACGGTAAACAAAAACTGGTTATAATGACGACCTGTTTGGTGTAGTGGTTAAAAACTCTGCCACTGCCACACCAAAAGGTCGCGGGATCGAATCCCACTAGGGGCATAATGTTTGTATGATGAATGGCGCTAAAACAAAACTCTATAAGATGTATAGGCAAGATACTTGATCAACGGCTAACGTGGCATATTCATATTATTATTATAGCATACATTTGATAACTTAATCTAATGATAAATAGTAGTGTTAGTCGTTAATTTACTGAGAACTATATATTTATGTGTTCCTTGTATACTGATCTAGTAATGCAAGCTACTGCTGCACCATTTGGTCGCCAGATGGTCATCTGGCGACAGTGTAGTGTTGCCGAACGTACGGCAATTACCGTTTCGTACAGCAATCAGGCCTTTAAAAGACAAATTGTACCGTAGGCAAAGACTCATTGTTGTACGTACGCTAAAATACGGCAATGAGAGCCATACAGGTAGCATACCTTAGCAGATCAGCATAAAGTTAGTATAGTATTATAAAATAGAAACAATGTCATCTAACTAGTTTTGGAGCAAAATATTAAATTCCCCGGAGCCTTATTTCGTAATTTGGCAACATTTAGTCTACAAGTTCTTTCCTAGTGCATAATGCAATTAGGTACCGTTTTGGAAGAGTCTTCAGGGCTGTAAATTTTATTAATACAAAACAAAGAAACCGCCTCATAACATCTACTACCTATAAATGAAAATTATCCACAAAACAGTGCATTTAAGAAAAATACCTATTCGATCTGTACGAGCTTTAGATCAACCCCCTAAATGAAAAAAAAAACGTTTGTATCCGGCAATGCCAGAAATGACCACCGGCAACATTGCAATAGTGTCGCTTACTTTTTCCGGCTTTTTGGCGGGAACCCAGCCAGTGATGTTGCATTTTTGTTTTAATTTCTGACTAGCTTTCCGCTCGTGACTTCATCCGCGAGGAAGATTTCATCAAAATTGGTTCAGCAAAAAAATTGGCCTATATATTCGACCAACCAAATTTTATCCAAATCACTCCAGCCGTTTAGGCCTAAAGAACTAATAAACATATATACATCAACACACACACACAAGTTTGCGAGTGTGTATACTCATAAACTTTCGCATTTATAATATTAGTTGAATAATTTGTGCATTCTGAGTTTTGAGTGGCATTTTACTGATGAATGATTTTTGACCGTGACTAGACTCTGTATACGCTAAGTATACGATGAATAACTTGTTTTGACTGAGACTGACTTCACTGGAAAAGTAAAAGAAATTAGACATGGCTGTATGAGCTTAGATCCCTTTGCATTTTTCGAGAGGAGTGAATTAAATCGAAAAAAAAAACTTATTCCCATTTTCGGTTCCGGTTGCTCGCTGCATCTCATTGCGGATTGCGGAATAAGGTATCTACTTACTTAAGTAATTATTTGTAAGTTAACTGGTTTATAAGTTGATTTATTCCACGTTTTGTTTTAATTATGTTGTGTTATCAGTGATACAGGCAAAGAGCGCTATAATTATTATACCTAAAGACGAACGCAGGCCACGGCGTCATTCAAACCCAATGGAAGAGTTGATGAGAAATTGGGGTGTTTCAGAGGAGACAATACAAAAATTTCGCGGTAATTATGTTTATCTAGGTCTGTCGTGCCTATCAAAATCAATATAATTTGATACGACGCAATTTAATAGTGTAGGTAGTCGATATGATATACCTACTAACCAAAAAAGTTCGTTAGTTTAACAAAAGTAATTTGTTCTTCGAATTGTTTATTATTGTAACTCGCATAGAAATTAATTTAGCTTTTATACTTTATTTCTGGTTGCTGACATGTTTTATCGATGTTTCAGCCAATCAAATCGACATGGATTGCATGGAAACGGACGACACAGATTTAAAAATCTTAATACCTGATACATACATTGCAGATCGAGTAAAATACAAAGCTGGTTTACGAAAATATATATCAGAATCTGCAACTCTGCATCCTGTAAGTACCTATACCGGTCACAGTGTAGCCTTCGGGGCGATACCTATTGCCATAGTTTCATGGGTAGATCTTGTTCTTGTTCATTGTAAGAGACCATAATATTTTATCTTACAGAACACAGATTCACTAGACACCGAATCTCTTGACACCCACTCTCTGAAATCTCTTTTTTCCGAAATCTCGGAAGAGGAAGCCACAAATAAACCGGTATGTACCTAAATGATATTAACACATTGAAATGCACTACAGTCATCACATGCTTTAACATTGGTGAAAACCAGCTTGTTGAAGACTGGCAACTGTTTGAAGACATGTGAAGTCAAAGCTTCCACTGATCATCGCGGCCTATCAGACACACCATAGTAGACACTATGGTCTACTATGGTGGTATGGCAAATAGCCTAACGTAGACACGTTAGGCTATTTGCCATACCTACACTTCCAACTGCAATGCTGCTGATGTGTGACACGCAGATGATCAGATCACTTCTCACATCTTTGAGAGTTACCTTCTTCATATTAAAAAAGAGATATATAATTATATTAATATGCATGCTCTATAGTATAATGATAAAAACTGGCCAAGTGTGAGCGCAGTAACCAATGGAGCATAGGGGTCTGGATTAAATGGTGCCACCAAGGAACCGATCTTCCGTCTTCGGTCCAGTAGACATCCCACCATCAATATCTAGTGTGTCGGGACTATCAACATTTTTGGGTATTTCAGTAGTAGAGTTACAGAAACCTCGGTGCGTGAGTCAGACTCACACTTTACCAGTTTTATTTTTATAGGACAGAAAATTCTAAGGTTTCTTTGGTACTTATTTTAAATGCTGAAACTTGTGCTTTTTTCCCTAATATATTTTTAATAACTTGTGTGAGTAGAGCGCACTCTAAACAACAAGCTTGTTTATGTTTTTAGTTTAATTTACCGTCGTGTATCCGTTGTTGAATCCCAAGAGGGTCTTTTAATGCACGTTAAGGTTAGTTTGTAATGTCTTTGATGTACAGAAATCCATACATACAGTTCTTTCTACACTTATTAGATTTGCTTGATACTAACTGTACTAACTGTATAAATATTTATGTAATATGTATAAATATTATGTTAGATAATAAATAACACTTAGGATTGCGAAATTAGGATTGGTCCACTTTCACTTAAACCGCTAACCGATTTCTATGATATTTAGTAGGTACAGCTGGATGAGGCACTGAATTACAACATGTTATTTTTCATTCCAGTGCTGGGTACGTGTTAATATAAAGTAGACATATCATAACTTATACTTTTTGTTTCAGAATTCCAATATTGAGGAGGCGCTTAAGAATAGGCGCAAATCTTATAATAAAAAGGACTTACGTATCAGCCTCTTGTTGTATGCGTTGGCGCATCCGTTGCAGAGATTAAAGATTGTTATGTCGTCGTTGACGACATCAAAATATAAACTCGAATCACTTATAAAGGCATTAGACGTCTGCTTCAAATGCTTTATGATATTAAACCTTGCGTACCCGAAAGAAAGTGAACAGGTATTGCTTTATGATATTAAACCTTGCGTACCCGAAAGAAAGTGAACAGGTATGGCTGTTTGTGCAACAGTACTTATACAATATATATCTCCAATCAGATAAGAAATTCAGTAATGTCAGTCGTTTTATTAAAGATATGCAGGTATAATCATGTGGGCTGCCTTTTTTGACGAACCCTCTTAAATGACGGGTTGATTCATGTTTTATGTATTATTATTTCAGACGATAGAAAGCTTGTTTTCGTATTTCCCAGCAATCGACATTTTTTGTCTGACGGAGACATTCTGTTTCGACATTATTGCTTATGGTTTTGAAATTTTATATAATGATAATGATTATAAAAAATAATAATGTTTATAAATAATTCGTTTAGGTATAAGTAACTTCTTAGAGGTTTACAACCGTGAAGTAGGTACATATTTGTTATATATTTGGAAATAAATCTTAATTTATCAAAAGGTTCATCCGGTCCAAAAGTGGTACCTATTTCACGGTTGTATTCGAAATGCCTAAAAGCTAATATAAATTGAAATAACTCTTATCGATAAATATGATAGTTTTTGACAATTATTTTAAATTCTGTTGTACTATATTTAGTTTTTAAACATTTCGAGTGCTTCCGTGAAGTACCTACATTTTTGTTTGATTTGAAATTTAACACTTTAAAAGAAATCTTAATTTATCAAAAGAGAGCTGCTATTACTGGACCGACATTACTATTATTAAAAATGTTTTAGTTTCATTTTATGTTTCTATATATTAATAAATGACGAATAGTACATATCTAAATAAGCTTTTATTAAACGTCGTATAATAATTGTCTGTTGGATTATTGTTCAATTTGTGGTAAAAATTTAAGAACGTTTTCTTTAAATTAATCAGGTTAGGAATTGTCAGTTGCATTTATTTATTTGAATAATGCAAATATTAGTTTATTTATGTGTGGGGTTGTTTGTCTCTGGGTAGGTAATTTTCGTGTAGAACAATAGAACCAACTTGTCATTCTCTTTCGTTACCATTGTAAATAGTTCTACGAACTGAATATTAGGAAGGATTACAAACATTTTAGTTAAATTGACGAATTGTCTAGGTAGATTGATTTTAATGATTCGTTTGGGTTCTTGTATAATTAGTTTCTTTAAAAGCTACCGAAAATGGTTGATTTAATCATAAAAGTACCTGATAAATTCACCAAACCATCCGGTTGCTTATCGGATTATTTTTGTAATTTTTGTTTTTTACTGAGCATGCATAAAAATCAAATAAGAGTTAATTTGGAGTTGAATTAGCTCTAATTCAATTAACAAAATGAATAGCATGATGAACAGCTTCAACGCTCTCGACTAATGATAAAAAAGAACAAATTACAATAATAATACGATAAACACGATCGAATTTTTTGGTGACTAACGAGTGCTTTTTTGATTAAATCAACTACTTTTTAGGTTGCTCTTAAAGTAATGTTTTATTTATTTTCACCTAATTGTACAGTAAACTCAACCGAATAAATAAATTCAAACACCTAAACAATTCGTAAATTTCACTTAATTTTCTGTTCATGGAACAATTTGAAAATGGTAAGTAGCCGAAAACCACAGTTGTCTTTACTAAAATGTCGTTTAAGTTTACTGACAATTCTTGATTATTCTAACCAAAGTATACAATGAATCCAACAAATAATTTATTTACCCTAACCTACAAGCATCTGGAAATGCAACTATTATTTACAGTAATACCAAACAAAGTACACTGGTAACCGTAACGATCAGAATCAATTAATTTCACAAATAATCTTTGGTTAATTTCACATATTCATGATCCTTGTAACTAAATTAACTATTGAATTTACCAATAATTAATGTCAAGCGAAACTTTTTCATAGGTAGCTACAACTAATGTATTGGTGATAACAACTAAAACGTATTACTCAATTTAATAATTATTTACTGTAACGCTAAATAGTACACTAGTAATCGTATCAAACAATATCAATTGGTTTTACTACAAATTCATTTGATTACACATATAGTTTTTGATACAAACTTTAGAATTAACTAATAAATTACTGTTATGGTTACCGTTTTATTTGGTAGCCACACATAAAGTATAGGTGATAACGAACAAAACACATTAGTTGACGTTATCAGTATTTATTGTAACGCTAAACAAGTACACTGGTGACAGTAACGAACAAACTCAGTTAGTTTTACTACAAATTAATTCGATTTCACACAATTCTTGACAATTTCAACCAAAGTAATGACTTCATTTACTAATAATTTATTGTTAGGATTACCTTCCTAATTCGGTAGCTGCAACCGAAGTATTATTAACCAAAATAACAATTGATTCCACTGAAACTTATTGTTGTATTTAGTATATTTTTCACTAGCAAATGCAACTAATATATTGGTAATTATAAACAAAGCAATTTCTTACTTTTGACCATTGGAAATGTATATCTAACCAGCTTCCTAAGGTAGCAGTAACAAAGAAAATCAATCGCTTCTACTATACAATTTGTTTAAAGTCACTGATAATTCTCCACACTTTCAACCGAAATACTGGTTAATTCAGCGATAAATTAAGTTACTTTCAATATTTTCTTTAGTAAATACAACTAAAGAGTGAATGAATGAATGAATTTTTACTTTACTTTCGCTAAATTTACATATATTTTTTGGTACTTTTAACCTGTATAACAGCGGATTTCACCAATGATTAAAGTTCATTTTATCAATGATCATTGGTGAATACAACAAAAGAATGAATGATTTCTCTTTACATTCGTTTAATTTTACAAATAATTCTTAATACTTTCAACACAAACAACGGTTAGTTTCACCGATGAATTACTATTGATTTTGATAGTAATTAACAAAGAATGTCAGTTGATTTTACTAATAATTTTTTGTAAAGATAACTACAATATTCGGTACTTTTAATCACACTGGTTTGTTTTTTGTTATCATAAATAATTAACAAAAAAGTTATTGATTGTCCTAACAAACGAAATTTAAGTAAAATTTGCTAAAAAAAATTGTAACAATTACAAAATATTTGTTAGTTAAACAATTTTATGTACACGGTTAACAAAATATATTAGTACAAATGACAACTTTACTTTTGTTGGTTTCACTGAATTCTTGTTTGGCGCTATATTAACCGAGAGGTTTTGTCAAGTTAATTTCAGTTTGAGTTATTCTAACCACATTTTTTTTTCCGTGCATGAGCGATAGCGAGGATATCAAAATAAATATCTTTATAACCAATCATGACACTGACAGAAATTCGTGTAAACAAGCGAAAAGTATATTCACTGTGGAACCAAGATCGGCTACTGTAGTCACTACTCTAGATAATATAATAATAGTAAATGTAATATTGCATACAAAGTTATTAATTGACATACTGCCACATAAAAAGTCAAAACTTTTTATATGGCAGCATGGGTAACTCCATTAATTAATAACTTTTTATGCAACATTATATTTACTACTTCATTACCTATGTAAGTCGTTATCCATCATCTTTATGTAAATATAGCAATTTATGCTATATTTTAATCAGGTGCTAACGCTAAGTGGAAAAATAAATGGTCTTTACAAGTTACAAGTTAGCGTAAATTGTATATTTGCTATTTCAAAGAACAATGTTTGTAATAAATTATATATGAGCAAATCATAAATATAGAATAATGCTGAAATAATAATATAATAAAGTGTTTCAATTCACCACAGCTCTGGATACTTTGCAAGGAGCTGAAACCGAGAATCGAATGAAAAAGAGAAAGGGGAGATTAAAGTCTTTAATCCAGTCAAAGCAGCTTATTATAAAGTTTATATATTAAAAGGTAAACCGAGAATCCAATGAAAAAGACAAAGGGGAGATTAAAGTCTTTAATTCAGTCAAAGCAGCTTTTTAAAAAGTTAGATTTTCCAGATATGTTTTTAATATTTTTCATATATCATATGTTTAAAGAGCGTCGTGGGTCAGCGGTTAAAACGCGGTCTCCCAATTTGGGACGTCGGGTTTTATTCCCACGCAGGCCATGTACCAATGAGTTTTTAAATTTAATTTAATTACTTATGTGCATTTATCCGACTGCTCTTAAACGGTGAAGGAAAACATCGTGAGGAAACCTGCATGCCTGAGAAATACAAAGTCAAGGGTATGTGAAGTCCCCAAACCGCATAAGGCCAGGGTGGTGGACTATGGCTCATACTCCGTCCTTATACGAGGGAAGGCCCACATCCCCGCAGTGGGATGTTTACGGGCTGAGATGATGAACCACCCATTTAATACATACAAAACCAGAAAATAATAATAATATAATCGTCAACAGCCATACATGTCCTCACTATTACTATTATTATATTTTATCTATATTTTGTCTTGTTGTACCACAATATTCGACTTTAATATGAAATCACGTTCATCCACGTGGAGAATGGATAGTGTTTTATTTGCGCATTTTTATTTTGTACGAGTTGTAATCAAATCTGGTCTTAAATAAACAATGGCCTATGAAACCGTTTGCATAGTTTCTGTGGGAGCTTGAGTCTCCCAAAAAGCTATGTTACCTAGTTACAATGTGGTCGTCGTCGTATGTGTTGAAAGTATTTACATAGGAGTCACAGGTTATCTAATAAGAATGATGATGATGTTTCAAAGGCTCAAGCGTAGAACATAGCTCTTCCTATAGTTTTCCAGAGAGACCCATTAGAATTGGCCTGCATCGAGCGACTTTTACTGGTCATTCGTCAGTTTTGTGCGTGGACGTCCTATCCTGACTAACTTTTGGTCGCACGACCATCAGTTCTATACGCTACTGTCACTTCAACTCACTAATCCGCCAGACTATGTTCGTAACTTTCGATTTCCAACGGTTCACTTCATTCCTGACTCTATCATTAAAACACCGAGCATCGCCCTATAAATACCTCGTTATGCGACCTTGAGCTTTCTTATGAGGCCAATAGAGAACACGTTTCAGTGCCCTAACTTATCTATCACCCATCATTGTCATTGCTTATACATTTTTTCGTTCTTCCTTGGTTTTAAGTTAAGTGTTCAGTTGGATTTAGATTTCTGACAACCCTAGCTAAACTAGCTAATATGCCCCCCCATCTCAATAAGTTGGTCAGTATACAAAGTTCTTTTGCGCCCCCTCGGTCCTTGATTCCTAGGCTCTAGCTAGACTAATTAGCCTGTGGGTAGCCATCATGGGTTAGCCTCTTCTTCCTTGATTTTAACACGTTCACGGACACTGAACCAGACACAACACAGAGGCGTTAAGTGTCCAGTTGGATTTAGATTTCTGACAGCTCTAGCTAACCTAGCTAATATGCCCCCCCATCTCATAGTAAAATAATATTTTACTATGAAAAGTAGATATGTTCCCAGGATGCAGTCGTCTATCTCGTTGCCTTACTTGCCAGAGGCGTAAATAAGTTGGTACTCATTATACAAAGTTCTTTTGCGCCCCCTCGGTCCTCGCATACTAGGCTCTAGCTAGACTAATTAGCCTGTGGGTAGCCATCATGGATTAGCCTCTTTCACGAAATTGAAAATTTCTATACACTTTATATCTTTGGTTGGATTACAGACCTAAAGTCAAATACGCATTAGGTCAAACATCCAAAATCACTGAGTACTGAGAAATAATTGCATGAATTCTGCTACTATAAATCCGTATAAAAACTTCAATCTCCATTAGTACCTATATATAATTAGCAGTTACGTGTATATATAACATAAACTTGCGTTTACCTACTCTGATAAAATAATTGAAAAAACAACCTAGAAGTATTATGGTACTCATCTTCGTCACGTATCATAATCTAAATTACAGGTAATCGTAGCCTTAAAATAGAGTGTTGTATTTTTTTTGTTTGATTTTAGTAATTATCAACTAAGTACAAAGCTAAATTAGTAACTTAATCGCTTCCACCTGTGACTAGTCCACTAAGGATACACTTCTATAATCTTAAACGCCGTGATTTTTTGCACATGGATAGAGTAACTATCCCTATCAGTGGTATATCTAAGGATATTTATTTATTTTGACGACGGTGTAGTGGTTAGCAAATCTGACCACTATACCAAAAGGTTGCGGGTTCGAATTCCGCTAGGGGCATATGTTTGTGTGATGAATACGGACATGTGTATCCGAGTTATTGACGTTTTCATTTATAATAAGTATTTATTTACAAATAAAATGTATTTATGTAGTCTATTAACCATCTGGTATTCACAACACAAGCCTATATTTGCTTACTGTGGAACAAGATGGCGCTGTGTGAATGTGTAAGGATATTTATTTATTTATTATATTGTAAACAATGTTTTCTAACAAATTGGTAGCTTGCTTACTTGCGGTAGATATGGTATAGGTATTTCGTAATAAAACATAGACTATTAGATTAAAATTTCCACTGTGTTTCATTGCGTCGGAGAATATGCTTATAGAAACTCCTGTAACTATTTCCAAAAAAATCGATTAATAACTTATTGTTGAAAAATTTCACCCAGGGTAAATATGATAAATACTCAATAAAGTATTTTTAGAAAAAATAAAGTATCCATTGGTTGATTCTTCAGAAAATGGTTTTAGGAGATCTTAGTATCTTCTACAACTCATTGAAGTTCAAATCAAATCAAAAATGTTTTATTTCGTAAGTTATAAGAATAACATTTGAAATCGTTATGACATACAGTTATCGCTCATTCACTAGGCAGTCTCCCCAGAGAAGAACGAGCAAGAAACTCAAGGGTTGCTCTTTTTAAATAAGTCAATACAAATACAATTTGAAATAATTGTTATAAGTAAATAAAAAATAAATAAAAATATTTATTGCTCATCGGTCAGTGAGGCCTTTTGAGTGCCGCACAGGTACAGCCCTGTCGCACGGGGCATCTCAGATATACCATACAATCTAGTAGGTAAGGAAACTAAATTAAAAGAAACAAAAGATTATAATTTTTTTATTTTTTTATTTATTTAAATTTATGATTGATGATTCATCAGTTGACAGTGGTAACTTAACTTAATATTGTAGGTTTTATAACTTAATACCTATACTTTACCTAAAGCAAGCTACAAAATTGTTAGATAACATTTTTATTCTATTACTGATGGGTACTCTAGCCTTTTACAAAAAAACAGGAACTTAAAGATTATAGGAAGATACAACACAAAAATTACTTATTTTTACTGGACTAGGATTAGATGCATTACATTCAGGGACGTAGCAAGTGAAAGTCTATGGTCTCTGCCTACCACTACGGGAAACAGACGTGACTTTATCTATATGTATGTAGACTAGACTCCGTCCCCGTGGAATCACGATGGCCACCGAAAATCGTTTTAACGATTGTAGGTTCGCTGAGTAGAACAATACTTTAAAATATCTGAATCTATATTCTTCCAGTATATTAGTAGCATATACTCTTCCAGTTCGCGGGTGCATTCCTTGAGGCTGGAACGGTTTACGGGCGCAGAGATACCCACCACCGCCCCGAATACTCTCTTCCTGGTTTATACCCAGGCGGAAAAAGAGATCCTCATAAATCAAGGATACGGGACGGGTATAGGGTCACGCGTTCTGACCATACACGAGGCTCAGGGACTGACATACGAGACGGTAAGGATCGTGCGTACCGCGACAGCCAGACTGCAGTTGCACAATAGCGTACAGCATGCTGTCGTGGCAGTGTCGCGTCACTCTGTCAGCTGTGTTTACTACGCGGATGACAGGGATGATGCGATGGGCAGGTTTATGCAGCGGGCAACGGCTGCTTCGACGAAGAGCATTTTAGATTACAATCTGAAAATGGCAATACGCCATCGTGACACAGCGGTCGTGGAAAAGCTGAAAAGGTTTGGAGAGGGAGGAAGTCAGAACCTCCAATAACGAGGCACAGTCCATGACAAGCATATAAGATTACACAAGATTATTCTATCACTGCCATTGTACTCACTCCCATAGTTAAAAAACGCACCTCCCCTTGAATTGTAATCAGTTGTAATCATCATAGAAATAAACAAATATTTAAAATTTTACATACCATAATTATATCGAGAATAGGAATAAGTAAAAATAATAATAATAAGAATATGACAAAGGGAAGATATGTGTGTATATGTATGTGTATGTATATACATATGTATGTATATATGCATACATAAAGAACAAGAACTCACTGTTTTAGATTTAAGCATAGTCGTAGTCTTTAGAGTATAAAATGTAAAAAGAGACAAGTTAATTTATAAATTATATTTTTGTAAACAAGAGCACGGACCATGTGTCTGTGGAGATTTAAATTACTTAAAAAAAAAAAAAAAAAATATCTGAATCTAAATCAACTACAGGTTGACATTATTGTTCTTCCTTGTTAGGGCTTTCTTTATGAGATATACATTTTTTTTATCCACAACGGGTTAGCAAAAATCACACCTGATGTTAAGTGAAGATGAGGCCGAAGGTGGTAGCGTACTGACCCGGAAACCCCATCTTATTTGGGGGAATGGCTATCTTATCTCTGACAGCCGGAACACAACAATGCTATTAACATTGCTGTTTGGCGGCAGATTTAGATGGTGGTAGCTAGCCAGGCGGACATTTAATATGCCATACCACCAACCAAACCGAGTACTAAATATGTACCCTTCTGGGGATCTAACCCGCGACCTCCGAAATGTAAACCCAATGTTGTTTAAGGTTAAAACCAAGGTGGCGGTTAAAAGATACGTGAGTGCTGGCATATGTAATAATAAAATAACTGAGATTCTGTCCCTCCATTTTATCATCGATTTTACGTTTGATTCCATTCATGCCAAGAAGTTCGATTCTTCGTTCATCATCCGAAGAGCCAAGGCATGGAACTCCCTTCCGGCGTCAGTCTTTCCTGAATCCTACAACCTTGGGATCTTCAAGAGCAGAGTGAATAGGCATTTACTGGGATCGCGTGCTTCATCTTCGACCACATCGTCACTTTCCATTAGGTGAGATTGTGGTCAAACGCGAATCCGGTCAATAATAAAAATAAAAAGAAATGCTACGCCGCACGGAGCGTAGAGATTACAATCTCGCTTACTCTTCTTGCTCATGCAAAATAATATTTAAATTAATAAAAATATGTTAAATTTCCTTGATTTTTTTTAATAAACAGGTTCTATATCACATACAATTTGAGCTCCGAAAATATTATGCACTATTTCGATTAGACCCTGTCTTTTAAATAGTAATTAATTGGGCCCCCATAATGCTTTAATACTTGTTGCCCATAAAGTTATTACAAAAGATTACCGATGTCATTGTCCGGCACGTAAGAGGTGGTAGTTTGGCGCAGTGCAACGAATTGTTGTGAAACAGTTCGTGAACCAATGTGGTCCGATGCCTACCATCATTATGTACAGACAGACAGAACATTCAGTAACGCAAAATCACTTCGCACAACACACGACCTTTAGCGTAGTGGTTAGAAACACAGGTCGCGTGGTTGAATCCCGCTTGGGGCATATGTTTGTGTAATGAATCCAGATGTGTACTTTAGGTATGCATATTTAAATGTTCTATAGCTTTCCGAACGCGGCTTTGCCGGCGTGGAATACCACTATCACTGATATGTTTAATTTGTTTATCTCGCTAGAACTACTCACTTTATCGTGATAAAAAATATCCTATGTCTTAAGCCAGGGTATATTCTATCTACTCAATTTCATTCAAATCCGTTCACACGTTTCGCCATTATTGAGCAACAAAAATTAATGTTTATAATCATTCGAAATATACAGAAATGCACACATGACAGGTGGTGCGCCCGTCGCCGTTGAAACGTGCAAATCTACTGATGTTTTTTGGTGGAAATTCTCTTAGTCGCCGTTCACGACACCTACGGGAAAAGACGCGTTGGTTCTATTCTTTTAACGTGTCGAAACCACACGGCACTGTTGTCATTCTTGACGAAAAAAATATGGCGCGCATCCAAGGTACGTCTTTCTGTTTATTTTCCTAAGTTTCTCTTTGCTTAGTCAAGTTTCGAGTAATAACGTGTAATTAATTAACTTAGGAATCACTGTATAATATGATAGTGATTCATTACTTTCTATATCACCAGACTTGTATCACGAGTTATCGACTAGTGAGCAGTGAAATTAACCTTGGTAGTGGGTATTCGTCGCACGCGCATAGAGTAATGCAACGCGCGGTGCCCTTGTCGACACGCAACATTTAAACCGCGGATATATATGCTAGCATGCGTTCGTTCTGCGACAGTTATTGTGTAAATATCATTAGTTGGGCGACCTTGAAAGAAATTGTACAGCCAGCATAAGTAGCTAGTAAAAAAGGAGATTATACGTATACCTTTTGCGAAATTTAATTCGTGTAATTCCTATTTACTCGCGACTCCATTCCTGATTACGAATAACTTTCCATCAGAAACAATAGCCGCATTCGATAAAAAAAATCGATTACACGAATTTCGATACAAAGTAAACCATTCTGAAACATCTTTTAGTATGGAAATTCAATAATTTTCGGCTTAATTGGTATGTGGTTCCTATAGTGGAAAGTGGTTCGTAATCAGAGTGGAGTCACCAGCCGAAAATTGTCGTTGGACTTTCATACTATAGGTGGTTTCAGAATGGTTTACTACAAAGTAAACGCATACAAATCGGTAATCGAAATTTTTTTGAGCGAATTCGACAATGGTTTCTGGGGTAAGTTGTTCGTAATCAAGAGGGAGTCACCAGTTAATGGGAATTACACGAATTCAAATTCATCCTATACATTATACCCGGATGAAATTATTGGCAAACTGTCGTGACAGCTCAAAAGGTCGCGGGGTCGAATCTCGCTATGGGCATGTTTTTTTTTTTTTTTTTAATTAGAATGATTTCATTAGAAGTGGAATGGAATGATAAATACCGACATGTGTACCCGGGTTATGGATGTTTTTCATTTGTATATGTAGGTATTTATTTATTTAACCGCCTCCATGGCTCAATGTAAACAACATTGGGAGGTCGCGGGTTCGATCCCCAGCGGGGTAGGTACATGTTTAAGTACTCGGTTTGGTTGGTGGTAGGGCATTTTAAATGTCCGCCTGGCTAGCTGCTACCATCTTATCTAAATCTGCCGCCAAGCGTAATGTTAATAGCATTGTTGTGTTCCGGTTGTCAGAGATAAGATAGCCAGTCCCCCAAATGTGTTGGAGTTTCCGGGTCAGTACGCTTCTACCTTCGACCTCATCCTCACTAAACATCAGGTGTGATTGAGGTCAAGTAACAAACCGTTGTGCATAAAAAAAATAATTAAAAAACTGACAGGCAGTGTTTATAACCCGCCCTGGGGCCATCGACTGCCTTCAATTGAAAACAAACGGGAGTCCTACTTCCTTGAATTTTTTCACTTATCCAAAACCAACCGTTTTGCCTTTAGTGGCGGGAGGGACACTTGGCAGACAGACAGACGGACATGGCGAAACAATGAGGGTTCTACTACGGAACCCTAAAAAGTAAGTAGTATCTAAGTGGGTTTCTTGGGCCGCTTCACTTCCCACATATGTTTTTCTCTGTAGTACCTAGTACTAGAAGCGGTAGTAGTGTATCTGATTGACATCTGATATTGAAATAATTATTACAGAGTCTTTCCATTGTTGTTTAATTGGGTAGTTATGTAATAACGTACGTATTAATGTACGTCGACCTTTTATTACAATTAAGATCATGTAATTTGTACCTTGTTCTTGAAAATAAACTATTCTATTCTGATAAATGCAATATTTGGCATTCGAAAAAGGATATTATGTATCGTATGGATATCAATCAATCAATCAATCAATCAAATACTCTTTATTGCACAATTAACAAAAGCTACATGAAGAATACAGCGTACATCATTAATCGCACAAAAAGGCGGCCTTATCGCTAACAGCGATCTCTTCCAGGCAAACCTTAGGGTAAAGATACAAGCTACCAGTAGGTGAGGTTTGCACAAATAGTAGCAATACGGATATCGTTTTATATGTAGAAATAAATGCTTGAAGTTTGAAGTAAATGCACCCGTGCGAAGCCGGACGGATCGCTAGTTAAACTAGAAACAACACATAGGTTTCTGACGTAATCATATGGCAATTAATAAGTAGTATAAAAATCAGTTTTATTTTGGGAACTATAAAACAATGACTTTGCCTACAAATAAGTCGACTATTGTTTTATGTGATATAAATCATTGTAAAATATTCAAATACATTAACATTGCGTCGTTGCTTTGGGATGGAACCGTCTATACGCGTGACAGACATACAAACAGGACGGATTCCTTTACGAAATTGTTATATTGTTGTAGATGATTATGTGCTTAGAATTAGAATTTATTTACCTATCTTAGGTTGGTAGATACTAAAAGACGATATAGGAATATATTTACAAACCTACTGTATATGTATAATAACCAGAGATTTTTTTGTATATTGCTCTTGCGCACTGAGAAATACCCATCCCCACCTAAACTCGAACAGTGGACCAATAAAATTAATCAATCAATAATTTACACTTGAAAATAGTAAATTTTTGGAAGTTACAGACGTTTGGAATTATAGTCTTGCTTTGGAGAAGCAGCCCTTGAAATTCAACGATTGTTCTTTTTACATGTTCAATGTATACTAATCAAAGGAATAACTTGATAATGGAACGGCCATTCCATGCATTTTTTCATTATTCAACGTTACATGGTCTTATATTTATCAAAGGCCAAGTTTTGGATATGCTGATATCCATTCTCGGAACCTTATTGAAAACCAAAAAGTTCTCTCTAACGGACTTTATATCACTGTCGATATAGCCATGCAACCTTGAACCAATCATGTGATGGTAATGTCTTTAATTTGTCAACTTGTGTCAAGAAAAGACATGATTTGAGACACAAGAAACTTTGTCACAGGTTGTGCTATCGTTGCTACAAAGCAACTGTGTCAAAAGCTAAATAATTTCGAAACAGCTCAAACGATTTTCATCAAACATGACAAAGAAATAGGACTGGAAAATACCGGTAAATAAAGGTATACCTATACCGGATTTGAGAAAAGGTTTCATTCAGAGCGCGTCCTTAATAAACTGGTTTACTCCAGACAGTGCATCGGCATAATTTGAAGTGTGTCGTGATAGAGACGCCGGCGTCGTCGTCGGTAAGAGCCAAATACAGGGCACCAAAATGCAAATTAATAGAATCAAAAATTTTGATTTCGCTCCTTAAGAAAACCGGTTTCTTTAAGTGTATGGTTGAGTCAAAAAATAAACCGGTAATGAAGCCCAGCTAAAAACCATTCGTAAATACCAACTCTCGAAAACAAAAATGCAATTTTAGCCGTATTGGCGCTACAATGCCATAGAAACCGCCTCCGTGGCTCAATGTAAACAACATTGGGTTTACGATTCGGAGGTCGCGGGTTCGATCCCCAGCAGGGTACATGTTTAAGTACTCGGTTTGGTTGGTGGTAGGGCATTTTAAATGACCGCCTGGCTAGCTACCACCATCTTATCTAAATCTGCCAAGCAGCAATGTTAATAGCATTTTTGTGTTCCGGTTGTCAGAGATAAGATAGCCAGTCCCCCAAATGTGTTGGGGTTTCCGGGTCAGTACGCCTCCACCTTCGACCTCATCTTCACTTAACATCAGGAGTGATTGAGGTCAAGTATGAACCCGTCTTGCATAAAAAAAAAGAGAGACACACACAGCCAGACATAGGCGTCAAACTTAAAACATATAATGGGTGTAAGGTCGCCTTGTAATAAAGTTACGAGGTAAAAATGTTTTTCTAACTACACACACGGGCCCTAAGAGTAGCGTACATACATGCATTCACTCATACTCCATAACTTTACTGTCATAAATAACCTTACGGTTTGTAAATAGTCGATCGGAACAATGCTGTCGGGGTTCAGACACTGACAGTTAGTCGCAAACAAATGGCTATTGTGTACAAATGGTTTCCTGCTCTAATAGCAGTCCATCTATCCGTAATTCTCAGGCGTAATTCTCTTTCATTTGCCGGTAGACTTGCTGATTGATTACCCACAAAAGCTGGTGGTCAACCGCAGGGATGGAGATGTTATGAGTCCGGATGATAGATTCTGCGGTTGCGACTAGAGAGCGATCGGCAACGGTTGCTGTCAAACTCCAATATGGATCAATTCGAACAACGCGTAGTAGTATTTTGCATGCAGTCGCTTAGTCAGAACCCAGTTGTTGGCATTACCATAGATGTCGTTATACATGGTGTAGTGTCCCAGAAACAGTGAAGCAAACTGCTATGGGAGGTAGCTTGACTAATGTCCTATACATAAAAAATATGAAAGAAAATAAAACGCACATGACCATAAAAAAGGGAATGTCCGAAAAACGAAAAAAATCATCAAATTTTATTAAGTTTCCAGCTCTAATTATTGCGTTTTGGGTTTCTTTGTACATTTTTCCTACCAATATTAATTGTTAGAGGTTGCTTCGACAGATTGTTAACATTTTTCAAAAAATAATAGTATCACTTAATTTAATTGTTTTTTTTATGAACAGAAAAATTTCTTGTTTTTTCAACCAGCTGTGGTATAAAAAGAATGTATGGGACTTGTTCGGCAAACTACTCCAAAAAGTTGCTCTTTAATGAGGATTCTAAAATGGTACGAACCAGTGCATTTACTTTACAAGATTTGGAGATATAATTTTTTTGTGTGCAAGGGTGAAATTGGTTCAATTTCAAAATTATAGTTTTTTAAACAGTTATTTGCCACTTTAATAATAATGTTCCATAAGACTCAAAATAAGTGTAAAAATATTATAAGAGCCAAACACATAAGTGATTTAAATCAACTTTAATTAACAATTACAATTAAAAATTGAGAAGGCGCATTAACCAGGCCGCACAAGAAATCTCTTCAATGAGTTTGCGACGCCTTATGCAAATTTTTTTAAGAAGATGCAAATTGTGCATACCGACGGGTGGACGTCAGTTTGAGCACTTTTTGTAGGGATTGCGATTGATTTAATTATTAATAATTTTTAATTGTAGGAATTGTTAATTAAAGTTGATTTAAATCACTTATGTATTTTCTTAAGTTTATCTTACACTGAAACCTTAGTTGTTTACTCTTATTTTGAGCCTTATGGAATATAATTATTAAAGTGGCAAATAATTATTTAAAAAACTGTAATTTTGAAATTGAACCAATTTCACCCCTGCACACAAAAAAAAAAAATCTCCAAATCTTGTAAAGTAAATGCACTGGTTCGTACCATTTTAGAATCCTCATTAAATAGGCAACTTTTTGGAGTAGTTTGCCGAACAAGTTCCATACATTTTCTTTATACCACAGCTGGTTGAAAAAACAAGAAAATTTTTCGGTTCAGAATAAAACAATTAAATTAAGTGATCAGTACTCCTAGTTAGACATTATTTTTTGAAAAATGTTAACAATCTGTCGAAGCAACCTCTAACAATTAATATTGGTAGGAAAAATGTACAAAGAAACCCAAAACGCAATAATTAGAGCTGGAACCTTAATAAAATTTGATGATTTTTCCCGTTATTCGGACATCCCTTTTTTATGGTCATGTGTGTTTTATTTTTTTTCATATTTATGTATAGGACATTAGTTAAGCTACCTCCCATAGCAGTTTGATTAACTATTTCTGGGACACCCCGTATAAATATGTAATTTATGTGTATACAATTTCATAACTTCGCTTCTAAATTTTCAATTTATAGTTGTTATTTAATAAATTAGTACTTATAATAATTTTACGGTTTCGTCGTAGTTTAAGTTTTGAAGCTAGTCAGTCTACTTTTTTACATTGGAAACGATTTAACGAGTAAAGTATTAGTTTTTTATGAACCTTATTACATGGGAATAGGCCAAGAAATGGATAGAATCGCTTTATGAAAGATGATCGCAAAGGACGGGAACAGATAATGAGGTAATTGCGTCGGTGTGGTTTGGGGGCAATAGTCAGATTTAGAATGTTGTCTGAGAGTGACGTGTAGGATAAATAGTTGGCGTACCGTCAGCACTTTCGCAAATCTATAGAAATTCTTGGCGGGGTATAGAAATGGTGTAAAATCAAAATGATTAGCACTATAAAAAATCACTAATACGAATTTACCAGAAGTAAGTGCGTGCTTAAATAGTCTGGGACTCTTAAAGTGCTAAGTATTCGAAACTATCTTGCTAGCCTAATCGGTCCCACCATCATCGATTGTCGTTACAAAATCCGCCTTACCTTACCTTATTTGAGATGGTGATGCCTCTATGAAAGACTATGTTACGCTATGCGATAGGTGATAATAAGGTCGAATTTCAAAGCCCAAACAAAATAAGTTCTTTAGGTAACTGTTGATCTTATCTATAAAAAAAAATAAGTTGTTTAGGTAACTGTTGATCTTATCTATAACAATACTGTATTAATATTGCTGTATCATATTGGACTTAGATTTGGTTCCTGGGTGCGTACGTGGTACCAAATGACATGGCTAAACCACTGCCCTTAGCATGTATAGAAATTTCTCACTAGCTGCTAATAATTAAATATCGATTCATTAATTATGACGTATTTATTATTTCCCTAGACCTTTCGTGAACTAATCAACAAATTAAAAGTTCCCAATTCTATTTTTTGGTTTTTTGCATGGAGTTTAGTCTTTGATAAGTGGAATATACGATTGTGATGTTCGGTTTTATGAAAAATGTGGACAAGAATCGTACTTTTAAGGATGCGTAAACTCAAATACACCTTATTAATAAAATCATACAAAAATATACGTCACGCGCTTGTTTCCCAAAGGTGTAAGCAGTTACGTTATGTTTCTCCATTTATTAATAATGCATGTACCCACATAATAAATAGATGTGATACTTGTTGTTTTATTGACGATTATGCTATTCAGCATTATAATTACTAAGTGCAATGTATATACATTGCTAGGGCAGTCGCCCATACTTCTATTTAGCCATGTCATTTAGCGATGAAAGCAAAACATTTTACGTGATACGAGCGGCGGCTGGATAGTGTTACGGTCGTAACGATTACTGTACTGTACTGCAAATGTACAGTCCAGATATCATTTTGACCTAATGTCTGGACGGAAATTACAGCAATTCTTGATACTTAACTTCTGAATGTCAGTGAATAACTTATGTAAAGTAATTTAAAAAAAATACAAACTTTCTACTCTCTCATAGTTAGATTACACGTCACTGTTATTAAAGTCTGAACTTTCAACGTGTAGTTATAGTGTGGTATACACATGCACGGATTTCGCTGAGGAGGAGAGGGAGGTTCAATTTTAATGTGTTATGCCTATCGTCTTGAGGATTCTTACTAGCCAAAAAATAACAGATTCGACTTAAAACACTGACTGTCACGTCACCATTAGTCTGATACAAAGCATCCGCACTGGACCCGCGTGGCCCATACCTTTTCCGAATGAGTATAGACATGTATTATGATCATGATACGAGTATCTGTTCTCGAATCTCTCTTAATATTAGGTCTTTACCTATGAAATTGGAGATTTTTTTCTTCGTTAATCATATGTACCAACTTCTAAGATTCTATAGCTATTTCCAAATTTGTTTCTTATTTGGAAAATGGAATATATTTTCAAGGTTTCACATGAAATATTTTTTGATGTCTGGGCTAAATTACGTAATAAAAAAACATTGAACACAGCTCTTTTCATGTGCTTCCCATATTATTTCTTAGATTCGCTGAAACTTTTATAAAGCGGTTACTTTTAAAAATAATGTTATCCGATACATACACACATACACACTTTTATCTATCATATTTATCCATTTTTTTAGATTGTGCACGTCTTATCTGCCTCTTCCAGGCATATCTCTCTTTCGTAGGTCTGCTATAGAAATAAGCAGAACCTGTTGTGTCGTCTCTATTATGTTGTATCTGTATGTTTTTTTCTTGTGTGCAATAAATGATAAATAAATAAATAAATACACACAAAGTTTAGCTAAATTTGGATTTGCCGTTCCCAAAAAAATTTCAAAAATGTTTGTATTGAGAAAACAGTCTTAATGAAATTCTTCATACAAAACGGCAATTTCATAGGTAAGGACCTTATATTCATGTGTTTATCGGTATCCTAGCATGGGAGAAGTAAATGTCCGGAATACTTATTTAGAGATATAGTTACAGGTTTTGTGTGTAGTCCAGTAAAATACCCAATCTTTATGGTGTAACTGCCTTTAATCTTAAAGTTTCTGATTTTTCTTAGAAGGATGAGTACTCATCAGTAATACGAGTAGAATTAAAATGTTTTCCAATCATTCTGTTGCTTGCTTTAGGTTAGGTGTTTAGTTATAAAACCTACAATAAGAAATTAAAGTTACTACTGCGAATTCATTGCATCGCATTGCGTTTCAGAAGACGCTAACATTTCCTAAAACAATTTTGTTAAAAAAAATAATCAACGGCTACTTAATATTTTCTAAAAATAGTTTATTGAGTCGTGATGTTTGCCCTATGTGAAATTTTTCATAAATACAAAGAAGTTTTTGCTCGATTTTTTTGAAAACAACGAGTAAGTATAATCTCCGACTCAATGAAATTCACAATGGAAATTTTAATCTATATGTTTTATTACCAAAAACATATTATATAATATGTTTTTGGTAATAAAACATATAGATATCTAAAGCAAGCTACCGATTTGGTGTAGTGGTTTAAAAATTCTGACTGCTATACCAAAAGGTCGCGGTTTCGAATCCCGCCAGGGGCATAAGTTTGTATGATGAATACAGACATGTGTTCTCGAGTTATGGATGTTTTTTCATTTATTTATGTATTTATTTACAAAAAAAATGTATTTGTGTAGTTTATCAACTATCTGGTATCCATAATACAAGCGTAGTTGCTTAGTGTGGAACTAGATGGCGCTGTGTGTATGTGTAAAGATATTTATTATTATATTATTATTATTTATTACTCTATTATTGCTGCTTAGGTGACTTACGTTCATTTTGTCAAAAAGGAAAAAGTCTAGTTGGGAAGACTTGTATTGAAATGGGTCGTTAAATTAAATCAGGTCTAAAATTATTTAATTAAGTCTTAATTGAGTATTGTCTAAAATGAATCATGTGCGAGTGCTAACGATCTGACGCATGACGAGTCAAATGACAGGAATGCCCAAAATCGTTATTTCCTTGTAGAATTTTGTATTCGCGTATTTTCCTGATTTAAAGAGGCTGACAACCTATGACTGACCTTAGACGACCTTTCTTCGGAAAGTAGTTAATGGGGGGGCTGAAAAACCATCAACACTGCTGAGTCCCTTGCAATGTCCGCCTGGCTAGCTACCACCATCTTATCTAAATCTGCCGCAAAGCAGCAATGTTAATAGCATTGTTGTATTCCGGTTTTCAGAGATAAGATAACCAGTCTCCCAAATGTGTTGGGGTTTCCGGGTCAGTACGCTTCCACCTTCGACCTCATCTTCACTTAACATCAGGTGTGATTGAGGTCAAGTCCTAAACCGTGGTGCATATAAATAAAAAAAAAAAAAATATCCTGCGGGTTCTTGCGTCGCTTCTTTTCCCACAGATGATTTCCCTTTCCGAAAGGGTAATAGCTTGGTCATACTGACTGACAGATAAATCCAATAACCTTTTATTACTTCCAGTAGGTTTAAATTGACATTCAACAAATGATATCATGTATCTTACGTTGAAATAAATGCTTGAAGTTTGAAGTTATTAATATTCACATTTTCATCATCCGTAAGGTGACAGTGCCTTACAGACAATTTTATCGGTTTCTTGTAGGAACACGTAAGCTCAGTCCTACACTTATTTACACTTCCCTTCACTTGTTAATCATTGACTTTTCCTACACAATATTCTGCCTTTATTAGTCATCAAAATTCGAAACATACAATGTTTTATTTATTCACAACTACTAACCGTATTTGACCTCAATCACACCTGATGCCAAGTGAAGATGAGACCGAAGGTGGAAGCGTACTGACCCTATCTTTTTTAGGGGTGATCTCTGACAACCGGAACACAGTAATATTATTAACATTGCTGTTGGGCGGCAGACTTTAGATAAGATGGTAGTAGTAGCTAGTCAGGCGGACATTTACCTAAAATGCCCTACCACCAACCAGTCCGAGTACTAAACATATACCCCGCTGGGGATCGAACCCACGATTCGTAACGTTTGTAGGAAACACAAATGAACGCTATATCACTCGCCGAATTTTCGCCAATAAGCCGTTTTTTTAATTTGTACTATAATTTATTAAAATAGCCTAAAAATCTTCTACTTCTGTACTTGTTGCTATAAAAATATTTGTGAAAATACCTGTTGATTAATTTTTTACGTAATTGATTATAAATAAAATAAAAATCAGGCCAGAGATCCGTAAAGTGTTAGTAATTATTAACCTAAAACTATGTTAGTAATTGAACAGATAAAATGTCCCAAACCCATTGTAGATTTCTTATAACAAAACTTATAGTTAGAGACCCTTGGTTAAGAGGGATTGGTGGAGGCCCGAAGGGTCACAGGGGTAATAATAACCCCTCAAGATCCTCAAGATCATTGATGTCAGTTCGAAAAATGTAACGACTTTCGAAAATTTTAATATCAATATGAAATATTCAAAAGTAGGTGTCTGAAGTAGATATATAAAAAAAAATGTGTGAAACGTGATTTCACGGCTTGTACATCCTTCCCGATATCTCAAAAATAATCACCCGTTATTTCATAAAAGATTACCGTATTTAGTGATTAAAAGCTTCTATTTAAAGAAATCATTTTCATTTGCATGTTTTGCAGAGTTAGCTCCTGAAACTGTGTTGCCAAAATGACCCCCCACAAATTTTTGAGCTGCGACTGCGACTGACTCTATGTGAGATAAAACTTGGCGCGGTATTTTTTTTTAATATTCCTGACACTTTATTAATATAGCGTTTGCTATGGATTCTAGATAATGGATAAACATACATAATTATTTATATAAACATCCGTGACTCGGGAATAAATGTGCAAATGTAATATGCATCACACAAACATTTACCCCTCGCGGGATTCGAAGACGCAACCGTTGGTTTCGCTGCCAGAGTCACTATCCACTACATTAGATTAACAAGTTACTATCCTTAGTAACTGATATGGCAAAGGTAGTCTGAGTAGACTATCATCATGGATAGCTAGGCAGTCAAATTTCCTTATAAAAACTTAGAGGTAAAGAAGATTAAACAACTTGGGTATTCCGAAGTCCCAAAATCAAGAATGCGTGACAAACACTCACCAAATTACAAATACTAAGCGTTTCACCTCCTTTTACTTTTGAACAGTATTAACAAACACAATAAAATTCAGAAAAATAAAACAATAAAAGTTAAATGAAACACTTGTTTAAAATACACACTGAGAAAATTTTTCAAAAGTTCTGAAAATGGCGCGAGGAAAATTCGACGCTCGAAGTTGTCGCACGTTTGAAAACGGAACACTTTTTTAATTCAAAGCGTCGGACACGCGCAAGCCACTACTCGATACTGCCCAGTTAGCGGTCGCAGATCGCTCTCTCTCTCGATGCCACAGTGTTACAAAACCTTGAGAAGCGAACTTGAACTATTGTTTACCATTGATCAAGATTTATTCATGAGCGCTTGATCAACATTTGCAGAACCGTCTTGATTCTTGATGCGAAAAACTATTTTGAGTCGACTTGACATTTCAATTTGTAAAGTTATAGATAGTTAAGTTTAGAATTATTTAATTTTATTTGTACACTGCTTTTATTGCTCTGAAAACAACTCTTAAAACCTCAGACTATACGTAACTGCATGTTTCGTAATAGGGAAAAATGTCACATGGATGGAAAATAAATTATGCATTTCTAAGCATGAGCACATATTTCATAATACTTACTTATACCACGATGTTAGTGTAAGTGAATATACTAGGAGATAACCTTACCCCGTTTCCATAAGACATGTTATAAGCCACAGCAATATCTGAGTACTGTCGGAGACAGGAATATCTTAAAAAATACAAATAGGTAATACAATTAATAGAAAAGAACTCATAATGAATTAACAGAAAGAGTAGTAGATACCTAGTAGGTACGTCCCACTCCCGTGCTCATTCCTCCAAAATCTCACATTATAATAAAATCAATCACTATTTAATAGTACATAAGTATTTCTAATTTATTGCAGAACGACGATTGGATATTTACCAATAACCAGTCACTTGATTTGCGTCCATAAAATTTACCACTGCAACAAAACATTAATTTGTTGCAGTGGTCTCTATCTAATATATTGTAAGCTCTACACTTAATGACGTCACGAGAAATAAGCGACCTTTCTCTGTTATATTTCGGAATGCACCGCATTTGGAATCGAAATAATTATTTTATATTGCATTAGCGTTATCATGATACCTACTGATAACTGACCTAGTTTCGTAGATTTCGTAGATTTTGGAGGTTCGGGGTGAGTGCGCCTCCATCCTCGGCCCATGGGTGTCAAGCGCTAACCCATTATGAAAGTAAATAAAAAACAGACGGTAAAGTGCGAGTAGGATTCGGACCCTGACAATGCATCTAATATTATCACGGAAAAAGTTTATACACTGACAAACTTAAAAATGTAGTTAGTATCTGGACAATGTATTAAGTCCTTACCTATGAAATTGGCGTTTTGTATGAAGAATTTCATTAAGACTGTTTTCTCCATACAAACATTTTTGTTTTTTTTTTGGAAACGGCAAAACCAAATTTAGCTAAACTTTGTGTATATTATCGGATAACATTTAGTTAAGTATAGGCAGCGTTAATTTTTAAAAGTAACCGCTTTATAAAAGTTTCAGCGAATCTAAGAAATGATTATGGGCAGCACATGAAAAGAGCTCTGTTCAAATTTTTATTATGTGATTTAGCCCAGAAATTAAAAAATATTTCATGTGAAACCATGATATAATATTCCATTTTCCAAATAAACAAATTTGGATATAGCTTTGAACATCGCAGGAATTGGTACATATGATTAACGAAGAAAAAAAACTCCAATTTCATAGGTAAATACGCAATATTAAGAGAAACCGCAAAATTATGTTTGTTTTTGATTCCACACATCCATTGTAAACCCCGAGGGTAAGGGTGTAAGGATGCTGGTTGGTTTTATAGCAGTTGTATACAAAGACTTTAGTAAGAACAGAAGTCTAATGAAACTACGTAAAACTCTACTAAGAGTGAATAGACTTATCATCATCATCAGATTTAAGAGCCATGCTCTTGTCGGTGGAGATTTTTCCATATCTCTCTGCTCTCCGCCTTCCTCTTGACCTCCTGATACGACACGACGTGCAACTTCTCTTTTGTTTGCTGCATGTAGCTTATTCTCGGTCTTCCTCTTTTTCTTTTCCCCTCTATTCTTCCTTCTATTATAGTTTTGATGAAATCATCGTGTCGTATAAGGTGTCCCAGTGTGGATAGACTTCTAGGATGCATTATTAAGTTTTTGACTAATTGATTAAGGGTAATTAGTTTTACAAAATGCACTTGTAAAACCTTTGTTCTGATAAATATTTTATAATTATTTCCTACATAGGTCTTCTTGTAGTACAAATGTCCATCGTACTGTAACGAGACGCCATGCGACTCGTTGGTTCTCTTTTTGTAGTATTCTCCTTGTTTGTTTCTTTTTCGGTTAAGTCATAATATTTTAAATTCAAAATTTGAACTCTGCCTGTTCTTTCTTTCTCTCTCTCTTTTTGTGTATCTTTTGTTTAATCAATTTATAATTTACCGTTACAAAGACTGGACGTATACTTTTCCATTAATATTGTTTGAACTACAAAACTAAATAAATTCAGTTTATTCCTTTTTACCAATATAAAAGTTATTTTGTGTACGTGTGTAATTGTTTGTGAACGTGATACCTTTTCAATATAGTTGTCACTGACAACGACTCAAAGATCCGGCTTATCCTCATCTCTCTACATACTGTGGCCTACTCCTGGACATCTACAGCATCAGTCTGGGAGTAGTGCTTCAGTACCTTATACATTTTATAATGCGTTAGTTCTTATAAAGGATTATTTATAAGGCAATTTTGCTAACTGGCTCCTCTGAAGAATTGGAACTCATTATGTTAAACAATCCGTTTGTGAATTTTTTTTTTTCATGCACGACTGGTTTGTACTTGACCTCAATCACACCTGATGTTAAGTGAAGATGAGGTCGAAGGTGGAAGCGTACTGACCCGGAAACCCCAACACATTTGGGGGACTGGCTATCTTATCTCTGACAACCGGAACACAACAATGCTATTAACTTTGCTGCTTGGCGGCAGATTTAGATAAGATGGTGGTAGCTAGCCAGGCTGACATTTAAAATGCCCTACCACCAACCAAACCGAGTACTTAAACATGTACCCCGTTGGGGATTGAACCCGCGACCTCCGAATCGTAAACCCAATGTTGTTTACATTAAGCCACGGAGGCGGTAAATTTTTGTGAAATTCTTAAGTCATTAAGAGGGTTTTACCGTCCAGTGGCGAACTCATTGCAAAAATGAAGATGTCTTTTTAAATAGATAATAAATCATAAATATTGCTCTTACCTACACTCGAAAATAAAATCTAATTATGAATAATACCTAAATAGCTGTGATGGGGGGTATTTTCCAGAATTTACGATTATAAAAAACCGTACTTAAAGCTATAAATTATACATAATACTATTTATAGTTAGCTTTTAGGCTTCTCAAGTGCAGGTCAGAGCGATTTTTTTATCGATTCTGTATTTTAAAAGAGATCTTAATTTAACCAAAGACGCCACTGGACGGAGTAAACCCTCTTAGCAATGTCACCTATTTCTTCTTATTGAATTGAAAAGATCAAAAAATATAAAATTTTGTAAATCCCTGAGAATAGAGAGGTTATAAAATTAAGATAAACAAATCTTAAATATTAAAAAAAAATGGGTAAACTTCGATAGACCTTGATGTAATGCTACCAGTCTTTTGGACACTGCCCCTTATATATCGGCCCTGGAACACGTTTTATACCTTTCACAGTTATGGGGAGTAGAGGGCAGTACCCTAGGAAAGTGTAAGCTTAAATAACAAATAACAAAACTTGCAGAAAATTTAAGTTACTTATAAGAAAATCTAGTTAAGATGTTAGGAACCCTACGAATCCCGCTTTTCATATGAAACTACAGTCGGGCGTGCGTCGATTATGGTTTTGAAAAAAAAAAACAGAATAAACTACCTATGCCAATAACTTATAATTTCACTTAGGTAAAAAAACTCATCCGGTATATTAATAAATAATTACTTAGTCATTAAAAATAAAGATATATATTTCCAAAAATATTTTTTTTTTTTTTTTTTTTTTTATATGAGAGAGCGGCAAACGAGCATGCGGGTCACCTGATGGAAAGTAATCACCGCCGCCCATGGACACCCGCAACACCAAAAGGGTCACAGATGCGTTGCCGGCCTTTGAGGAAGGTGTAGGCTCGCTTCTTGAAGGTTCCAATGTCGTACTCGTTCGGGAATACCGCTGCCGGAAGTCCGTTCCACAGGGTGGTCGTACGTGGCAAGAAATACGATACAGAGAACATATTTACATATAATTCAGCACATGATTAATTAGAATCTATACCTAACTAGCTTTCCGCCCGCGGCTTCGTCTGCGTGGAATAACTTTATCGCGGAAATTTCTTTGTCCCGCGGGAACTCCTCACTTTATCAGGATAAAAACTATCCTATGGCTTAATTCAGGGTATATTCCAACTATATTCCAATTTTCATTCAAATCCGTTCATCCGTTTTGCCGTGATTGAGCAATAAACAAACAAACAAACATCTAAACTTTCGCATTTATTATATTAGTTAGATATTATAAATGCGAAAAGTATTATTAGATTTTTAACCGCCTCCGTGGCTCAATGTAAACAACATTGGGTTTACGATTCGGAGGTCGCGGGTTCGATCCGCAGAGGGGTACATGTTTTAGTACTCCGTTTGGTTGGTGGTAGGGCATTTCAAATGCCCGCCTGGCTAGCTACCACCATCTTATCTAAATCTGCCGCCAAGCAGCAATGTAATAGCATTGTTGTGTTCCGGTTGTAAGAGATAAGACAGCCAGTCCCCCAAATGTGTTGGGGTTTCCGGGTCAGTACGCTTCCACCTTCGACCTCATCTTCACTTAACATCAGGTGTGATTGAGGTCAAGTACGAACACGTCGTGCATAAAAAAAAAAAATTATGAATTATATTAATAAAAATATTTATAAATAAAAAATGGCGTGCACGGCCGGAAGGGTCCCGAGTAGGCTGGCGGTATTGCCTCGTTGAATAGCGAGGCTCACTCTTTGCGCCAAGTGAAGACCAGTCAGCTAGATAGCTGACGGAAGAGGCTATGAACGCCTGGTCCCCACTTTACCCCAAACGGGGTAAAACTGTAATCTCCGCTTAGGGAGAGACATTTGCGTCGTTTGAGGTGAACCGACTATGTGAGACATTCTTGGAAGATGAGACTGAGCAAGTGTGTCTACACAAATTGCATCCCAGACGACGTCGAGCCCCATATAATATCTAATGCCAGGTGGGTATTAAAAATACTTATTTTTATTGGGTCTACGATAATTTTAAACGGCATTCCAATATACGCTGTTTTATTAGTTTTTTGCATACGACCACAGAGTAAATGAAAACAGTGTACTATCTAATAATGTTATAAATGCGAAAGTTTTGATGTTTGTTTGTGTGTTGCTCAATCACGGCGAAACGGATGAACGGATTTGGATGAAATTCGGTATATAGGTAGAATATAACCTGTACAATACAATACAATACAAATACACTTTATTGCACAACAGATAAGAAAATACAGTTTCAGAAAAGTGGTAAGAATAGAATGTACAATTTGGCGACCTTATCACTAAAAGCGATCTCTTCCATACAACCTTTGGGTATAAGGACAGTACATTTGAAATAGGTGGGTTGTGCGGTATTAAATAGGGATGCAGATACAAACTACGTGAATAAATTTCATATATTTACATACACATACATACATAGATCAATAGACAAATATACCTACTTAAACATAACATTTATAAAATAGCAACAAAATACAAACGTAAATACTATATCATAGGATACTTTTTATCCAGATAATGTGAGTAGTTCCCGCGAGATAAATAAATGAAGGCCATTCACACAGCAGATGTACTGGTGTTTCCTGTACAAGGAGATAGAATCTGCGCATACCCGACATACCCTCCGCCTCCGCCGCCTCCGTGGCTCAATGTAAACAACATTGGGTTTACGATTCGGAGGTCGTGGGTTCGATCCCCAGCGGGGTACATGTTTAAGTACTCGGTTTGGTTGGTGGTAGGGTTTATCTAAATCTGCCGCCAAGAAGCAATGTTAATAGCATTGTGTTCCGGTTGTCAGAGATAAGATAGCCAGTCCCCCAAATGTGTTGGAGTTTCCGGGTCAGTACACTTCCACCTTCGACCTCATCTTCACTTACTAAAATAAAAACAATAAAACCATATAAATAAATTACATTATAAAATACACATACGCTTCCACCTTCAACCTCATCTTCAATTAACATCAGGTGTGATTGAGGTCAAGTACCAACCAGTTGTTCATAAAAAAAAACCCCGTGTCCAGGAGCCCCATGTCAAGCATGTGTTTACTCAGGTAGCAGTGCCCCGTGAGTGCCCTTGCACGAATGCGTAAATTCTTTCTACTAAATGCCAGTGCTTCTCCGGCAGCCTTCTTATTGAAGGCTTTAATGTGTTAAACCTGGCGTGTTCGTTAAGAATTTAAGAGATGCTTGGAGGCACCGGTTCTTTAGGGAGGTCTATGTAGAACACTCATCCATTCAGGCGTTTCAGATTGAACAGTTCCAACGTTTTTCCTTTATTGGTAGTGAAGGAGCGTCTCCTCTATTCTCTCTTAGCCCTCCTATCTCCTGATATTCTCTCTAATTTTTTTCAGCTTGGAGTTCCACCAGGGAACTTCGCGGTTAGATGTCCTTGTTTTTAGCCCTCTAAAAACTTTCTTCAATTAATCAAGTACACTTTATTGCACCAAAATTTAACAATACACTCCATAAAGCTTCAAAAAAAATTGTACAACCAGGCGGTCTTATCGCTATTAAGGGATACCTAACATACAATCGTTCTTCTCCGTTCGTTCTTCCCTGGGGAGACTGCCTAGTGAATGAGCCATAACTGTATGTCATAACGATTTCAAATGTTATTCTTATAACTTACGAAATAAAACATTTTTGATTTGATTTGATTTGATTTGATTTGATTTGATTTGACAACCTTTGGGCAGAGAAAAAATTCTTCATAGGCAGATTTAATGCTTCTGGTGTGATCGCCACTGCTACGAGAACTCTCAGTTGATTTAATACTGTTCGGAAACGCTTCCAGGTTCCACCTTTGTTTGTCATAGTAGACATCCCAGTTAGGCAGTACACCTTAGGTTTCTGAAACATACACTGTTGTAGGCCAGAGTAGCCTCCAGGGTGGCCTCCAGAAAGTAACAGATGTGTCTGTGGTCAGACATGGATACTTCGTCACATATCCTCCAGTCTTTCAAAATATCTTTCGAAGTCAGGGTCAATGTTTAGAGCGATTTGATTTTTTGATTTACTTTCAACATTGATACCGACTTCGAAATATATTTTTTCATATACTACAGAAATAATAATAATTACGACAGTGAAAATAACTGATTAAGCTATACGTGCCTTTCAGTAAAATATTTTTTTTCATTTGCAGATGGTAGTGGTAGTGGAACCACTACCATCCTTAGATCGTGTTGATATTACTATTTTTTTTCCAATTCAAAACCATTCAAATTAAATATTACAGCCACACAAAATGCGACCAAGGAAATCCTAAAACGCGCTATCAAAGTTTTCCACCACGGCCATATATATACAACTCCCGACAAACCCCTGCTGGGGAGGTCCGTCTCTACACGGGACACCGGGAGTGCGGCGGACCCGGATAAATCGGCCGACCGATCAGATGACTGAAACGTTCCTCGACGACAGTATTGATGGTGAAATCTCATATGAGACGTGTTTACGTCTCATTGCCCAACCGTGTAGAGGATTTGTCCTCTCCTTTTGGACATATATAATAATAATATAATAATAATCTTTATTGTTTCACACACAAGGTAAACAGTAAGAAAATATCTAAACAGCAGCATTATTACAAAATTCAGGCCCAAATATACTATTTCACTTGTGAGAGACTGACATCTGAACTAGGAAAATAAACCTGTTTTTCAGATTGCCAGGCTCTCCCCCTTTTTTTTTTTTTTTTTTTTTTGACGGGGGAAAACACATTTACGCGTTCGACCCGCCGCTGACGGGGGTCAGCGGCGAGGATATGTGGGACTCACCGCTCAAAAACCCCCCGGTGTTCCTTCGCGCGCACCGAAACGGCGTGGCCACGGGTACCCCTCGGTAATCGTCCGCAGCCACGCCAGCGCGGCGCCCGCCGCCAGGGCAACGGCGGCGGCGGGCCCTCCTAGGCTCTCCCCCTAGGTGTCGCAGGCAGTAACAATGTTATTATATTGATACATAACAATATAGCAAATATAATTTAAAAGTGGAAACAGTATAACATAGTTCAGAAACGAATAGACGAGAAAAAAAAATAATAAAAAATGTAAGTATGCGAGTGTGTTTAGTATATGTGTGTGTGTGTATGTGTGTGCGTGTGCGCGCGCGCGCGATTCTACTAATGTAGTAGCATTAAGCAACAACTTTGAGGAGATCTTCAGTCTGATTATAATCTAGTGATTGTAACCATCGGGCAACGGAGCGTTTACATTCATAATTTGCCAAGTGATAGATTGAGAAAATGCTGTTAATTTTATTATACAGGAAGTTACCTAAAAAGCCAAAGAATCGGTGGGCAAAACTGTTGCTGAAGCGAATAGAAGGGAAGAAATTATTAGAGAGACGTTTGTTCTTAAGGGATTCAGCGTCATAGGTGATGCTGATGATAAAAAGAATTTTTACACCAAAAAACTCTATAGGTTTGCACGTGTCAACTGGGCTCATCCCCCGTCACGTGTGCATTTCTGTATATAAGGTGAACCGTGTGTTGTTTCAATCGTTAAACTTTTAATATTTGGAACACTCAAACACTATTGTTTGGGATATCTCTGATCACCCCATTTGGGATAAAGGTCGTGGCATTATTTATGTTACGAGTATGTTTAAAAAATTTAAGAGCAGCACCTATTTGCATTATCTTCATGACTCAACTATCTGAATAGCTTTGCATATAATCTGGCAGAGAGGTAACTTAAAAACTCGTATAAGGATAAAGTGTATCGTCTGTTTGTCATCGGGCTCTGTGGCCCGTCAATCCGGCTATTTTGTGTATACATATATATATATTTGTGTGCCTGTATTTTCCAATAAAGTCAGTCGTTAGCCAAGTAAGTGGCCAATAGCGGCGGCAGATAGCGGGTTGAAAACACTGATGGTCAGAAATCTGTCAAACTGCATTGCGCCCGCGTGGTGATTGTACCCTCTCTAGTAAGAGGGGGCTGTGGCCCAGCTTTGGGGACATAGGTTGTTTATATTGGGTCTTTACCTATGAAATTGGAGTTTTTTTTCCTTCATTAATCATTTGTACCAATTCCTGCGATTTTCAAAGCTATATCCAAATTTGTTTTTTATTTGGAAAATGGAATATTATTTCAAGGTTTCACATGAAATATTTTTTTTAATTTCTGGGCTAAACCACATAATAAAAAAATTTGAACAGAGCTCTTTTCATGTGCTTCCCATAATCATTTCTTAGATTCGCTGAAACTTTTATAAAGCGGTTACTTTTAAAAATTAACGCTGCCTATACTTAACTTAATGTTATCCGATAATACACACAAAGTTTAGCTAAATTTGGATTTGCCGTTCCCAAAAAAAACAAAAATGTTTGTATGGAGAAAACAGTCTTAATGAAAATCTTCATACAAAACGCCAATTTCATAGGTAAGGACCTAATATATATATGTCGGAGATAGCGATAGTTTAGCGACAGAATTTATATAGGGACCGTAACATGACTATCACAGTACGTGCTTTGCTACGGGATGTGAACCAGGTGGCGCTGGTACCGTTGGTATCGTCGGAAGCGGTGCGGTGACGTGTAGAGTAAGGTTACAACTGCACAACAATAATGAGCATTATAAATACTACCCGCCGTCGAAGGAGATGGACCAATACTTCAACGAGCGTGGGTATCTTTGATTCCTTATTATCTCTATCGAGTGGAAGGATTCGGTGAGTCGTTACTTGATAAGAAGCTGATTATGGAATTTGAGCTGCTAGCGACTAGACCGGCTGATTCTCACAGATTGCACGCGAGGGCCAAGTTGGATGGCGTGAGGGGGCGTGCAATTTTATTGTGTACCTTTCACCGGTAAGAATCTCAGGTTTCATGATCATAATTGAGTCATTATTTGTGTGCGGGTAAGTGGTCTGTAAGTGTCTCCTCACAGATTTTAAGATGATTGGACCTATGTTTTATCAGTGGCGGACCGTTGTCATATTCACCAATAGTTTCACAATTGCCCGAGCAATCCTATACCATGAGATGTCTGGCGACGTCCCGGCCGCTGCTGACGCCCGCCTTCCCGATATATATTTTAAAATATCCTTTCTATTGAATGTCTAGGCGGATCGTTTGGGCATTACCTGCCCCCGTAGCATGACAGGCGCGAGACACGTTTAAATCGGACGTGATAATATTTGTCCTGCTCATTCGCTTGGATACCATTACAAATTTAACCATGTGCTTACAACATAATACAAGAAATTTCCTGTTTATTCTGTGGTATTCATCAATAACCTTACACGTCCTCACTATTGGGGCACAGGCTCCTCCCACTGGGATAGGGTATGGGCCATAATCCACCACCGAACCCAGTGCGTATTGGTTGGATTTGTATCAGACTAGTGATCACCTGACAGTCAGTATTTTTAAGCTGCCCCGGAACCGACTATTTAAAGCACGGAAACACTGGAATTAAAGTAATGGTGAGCCATCCATGGACGACCGCGCCAGACATTGCTTAACTTCGCTAATCGAAAACGAATAGCGAATGCGACTGCGCCACGAGTATTCTGTGGTATACATACATACATATGCTCACGCCTGTTTCCCGTTGGGGTAGGCAGTATTGATTTCCACGTGCAACGATCCTGACATACTATTTTTTGCTTCTTCCATTCCACTCTCATCAAATGCTTCATATACGCTCGTCGGTGTGTGGGTAACTAACCTTTTGTGAGTACGTCAGTCACTTGATTGACGTACGCCTTCCACTCTCATCAACGCTTCATATACGCTCGTCAGTGTGTGGGTAACTAACCTTTTGTGAGTACGTCAGTCACTTGATTGACGTACGTCCTTCTTGGTCGTCATTTACCGACCCTTCACGCTTTCATTAATCTCCTTTCAATCATTCGTTCTGAATGTCTAAACTATCTTAACATACAAAGGTAAGATAGACATCTTACTCGCTACGTCATCTTGCACGCCACACCTTTCCCTAATCACAAAATTCTTTAATCTATCATTCGAAGTCACTCCACACAAACTACGCAGTGAACGTTTTTCTACGGCGTTGATTCAACTTTCATGCTTCTTCTGCATGCTGATTCTGTGGTATACTGCACTTTATTTACACTATAACGTTACGGAACTTCTGTTGCGAAAAATATTATTATATAACATCTGCAGACCGGTGTGCCTTGGCAAACATCTTCTTCCATGGCCTATACGTATTGACTTTAACATTGGCCGATTGGTCAATTCGTGACCTTAATAGAAACTGCTTCCGTTAATGTTCAAGCTAGTAAATATATCTCCTTTATAGAATGGAATGTGACGGCTGATAGCAGTACATATGATAAAATCAGGCTTAACCTAGTCTTGTTCTTTTCACAAGCTTTTATATCATGAAAGTTCAGTCTGACAAGAAAGTGAAGTTTGATCGCTAACAACATAGGGTTTACGAATCGGAGGTATTAATATAAAAAATAAAGAATATAAATATATATTCTTTATTGCACCAAAAAATTACATATAATAGAGTACAAACAATAGGTCATGTACAAAGGTGGACTTATCTCTTTAATAGATCTCTGCCAGCAAAGCTGAGCTTTTTCGTTTTTATCAAAGTTTTTTTTTATATGCACAACGGGTTGGTACTTGACCTCAATCAAACCTGATGTTAAGTGAAGATGAGGTCGAAGGTGGAAGCGTACTGACCCGGAAACCCCAACACATTTGGGGGACTGGCTATCTTATCTCTGACAACCGGAACACAACAATGCTATTAACATTAATAACAATCGACGACCGGTTGGTGTAGTGGCTAGTGACCCTGTCAGCGAAACCAACGGTTGCGGGTTCGAATCCCGCGAGGGGTAAATGTTTGTGTGATGATTGAATACGAATATTTATTCCCGAGTCATGGATGTTTATATAAATATTTATGCATGTTTATCCGTTATCTAGTATCCATAGTACAAGCTTTGCTTAGTTTGGGACTGGATGATTGGTGTAAGTGTCCGAAATATTTATTATTATTATGCTAGCCGTGTTTATGAGTACTAGCATTAAAATGTCAAGGTCTCATGTAGGCGCATAAAAAGCTTGTCTACAAAAAGTGTTGAGGACTCGTGGCGTAGTCGCATTCGGAATTCGTTTTCTTCATCACGAAATAACAATAATTTTATTCATCATCATCATTGACAGTCACTGGACGCCCACTGCTGAACATCCCTCCATAGTATCCTCCCTCCCCCATAGAATTCCAGAGTTACAGAATTTAATTTTGTTGCTAACTCAAAAATTATAGAGTACTACACTGACGACTTGACGACCTGTTTGGTGTAGTGGTTAACAACTCTGACCACTATACGTTTGTGTGATGAATACGGACATGTGTATTCGAGTTATGGATGTTTTCATTTATAATAAGTATTTATTTACAAAAAAAAATGTATTTATGTAGTATATCAACCATCTGGTATCCACAACACAAGCCTATAGTTGCTTACTGTGGAACTAGATGGCGCTGTGTGTATGTCTAAGGATATTTATTTATTTATAATATTAATTACTACACATACTTATTTCATGTGCGTGATGCCAGAATTCACACATTGGAATTCAGCTATTTTGACAATGTCAAAAAACTGTGTTGAAATAGTGCCAAATAGTGTCCAAAGGAAAAAAACCGTGCCACTGTAGTATAAAATAAATAATAAAAAAATTTTATTTCAGACAAATACAGTCCATAGGTATAAAGTAGTACAAATTTTACTTACTGACTATGTTAATATTATATCTAATTTAACAAAATTAATTAATTTATAATAAATTATCTGAGACTTGACTCATCCTCTGCCCGCAAGCTCATCGAGACCTCAGAACATGAAGTTCGACCTGCCGACCAGAAGAGAGTCAAATCTGTCTCCCACCATCCCTAACACTATTAGAGCTCTATTAGAGTATAAGAGTTATTTAATATTTTAAGTGACCATTCTGGCGTCACGTGTTGATGGAATCCTCATTCTCATACGCATATTAAAATATTAAAATAAATAGTCGTTTTTAAACTGCGTCTAAAGGAAAATTATTGAGTTTTCTTACCGTGAGGAAAAACAATATATAATATAAATAAATAATAAATAAATATCACACAAACATATGCCCCTAGCGGGATTCGAACCCGCAACCTTTTGGTATAGTGGTCAGAGTTCCTAACCACTACACCAAACAGCAGGCGTACCACGTAAGAACTGTTTAAGGTTCAACCGCAAAGTTTTGACGTTCAACTACGGTCACGTGACATAAACTGCAAATTTTTTGCGGTTGAACTCGGTTTGCAGTTTATCTTCTAACCTAAAAATTTTGACATTGACAACTCGAACCGCGAAGTTTTCCTACGTGCGTTTGTTGATAATATAGACAAAAAACTTGAAATTTCGTGTTGTTAGCTTCGACATTGTCAAATCAAACCTTATATCAGCTTGCATTATTATGTTTTAGTATCATTACCTCAAAATTTTCATGTTACATGCTCATTGGGGAAATGCCGCGGACATAAATTGTATTTTTGTTCTGCAGAAGCGAGCGGTTCGTGCGATCTACAAGTTAGGCTCCCGAGTATCTCTGAGGAATAAATTTCAAGAAATCAATATATTAACTTTGGCATCGCAATATATTTACGAAAACTTAATGTACGTAAGAAAGAATCTGTATTTGTTTAGGAAAAATTGTGAAATACACAATGTTAATACAAGATATAAAAATAAACTTGCTGTCCATAGCAGTCGCTTACACAAAGTCACTAAGTCATTCAAGGGACAATGTATACCCTTTTACAATAAGGTTCCGGTAGACATTCAAAATTTGCCTTTAAATAAATTTAAAACAACCATTAAACGGAAACTATGTGCCAAAGGCTATTATAAAATTTCTGACTATCTGGATGATAAGAATGCGTGGACATGAACCGCTCGCCATTATCCAGTATATTTTATTCTTATTTTCTTTGTCGAATCATAAATTTTGCAATTAGGTATCTCAAATTGTATTTGTATTGACTTATTTAAAAAGAGCAACCCTGGAGTTTCTTGCTCGTTCTTCTCTGGGGAGACTGCCTAGTGAATGAGCGATAACTGTATGTCATGACGATTTCAAATGTTATTCTTATAACTTACGAAATAAAATATTTTTGATTTTGATTTTTGATTTTGATTGTAAGCTGAATAAATGTTTTCTTTCTTCCTTCTTTCTTTCTTTCTCAAATAAAATAGAATTATTGGCATAGGTAGTTTTTATTTTCAAAAGTTAATTCGAGTAAAGCGTTAATGGTGTCATTTGACGGTCGCGTTTGTAGTCTATTCCACATAATCACAACATCAAATTAAAATAAATAAAAAAAAATATGAGTTCCAAATAAATTTCGTATAAAATCAAAATAAAAAAATATTTATTTCGTAGGATAAAAATTATCACTTGAAAACGTCACATATTTCGTCTTATTATTAAAGTTTTTGACATTATTGCTCATTCACAAAGCTGATTCCCCAGAGAAAAACGAGCAAGAAACTCAAGGGTTGCTTTTTTGGGTTACAATTATATTATATTGTATAATTAGACTGAATATCTATATATTATAGGAACCCTACAAATAGCGCCAGACGCATATTAATAGATATAAAGAAAGAAAGAAGAAAAGAAGAAAAAAAAACTCATCCTGTACCTATATTGATGTGTATTTTATAATGTAACTTATTTATATGGTTTTATTGTTTTTATTTTAGTAAATGTTTATCTTTGTTATGTATTTTATTATACCTATGTAATTTCTATGTATCGACTATGTACCTGCTGATATTTAAAGTTATTAACCTTTTACTTTGCACTATCCAACTTTCTATTTTAAAAAGCTTCTTTAACTGAGGTTATCTGGAAGAAATAGTTATCAGCGATAAGACCGCCTATGTACACTTTTTGTCATTTATTTGTATTTGTATTTTATTTTGTGTGCAATAAAAGGATTAAATTATAATATAATAAATATCGTAAAAAAATGTGCAGAAAAGTGGCCCCTATAAATTACCAGTCCAAAGCTCCGTAAAACATTCTGCCACTTTACTGAAGAATACTACAGAATATTTTCGGGTTTAGGCTGATGGCTTTACTGTCAAGCCATAAAAAAATAAATCGCAAATTCGCTATCATGCTACTCGTATTACTGAAAAATCGATCGTATTATATTTTGACGCCAGCTCAGCTAAATCTCCCAGGTCTCATGGAACAGGCGACTCAAAACAAAATGCAATATAATTTTATTGCAGTGCTTACGACCTTGTTCCTTGCTGTATTTGTTAAGTCTCTACCGCCCGGCCTATCATGGCTACTTAGCTTCTTCTCTGAGATATGGTATAATTTTCTGGGGGAATGCCACAGACAATGTGCACGCGGGGGCCGAGTTGTATGGCACGAGGGGCGTGCACATGTTTTCTCTCAGAAAGCATCTCAGGTTCCATGATTATAATCGAATGTGAATACGTTGTCGATTGAGCACTATGAAGCTGAACTTCGGACAGTATACCAGTTCATCAATGATGGTGAGTTTTTATTGCTTTAGATCTATTGTATTGTCTTAGTGATTTAGTTAATGAATAGTCTTTAACTTAAAAAAAATAGCAAGTGCTGCCATCTAAATTATATATACGAATGTAATTGCACTACCGTGAATTGGTATCACGCTCAGTAACGTGCTTATTAGTTCCCGGCTATATGGATAGATGGCGCAGCAACTGAAAACCGAAGTATAATCATAATTTGTGTATAGTATAAAAATATGTAATAAAAACTATACATATTAACAACCTTTATTTTTATGCACATAATTATTATAAACTTAACGACAAAATGTTTTGTTGTGATTCCGTGAGATGAACTTACATATTATACTCAAAGGTGGATTCCCGTAAGCTTTACAGAAGCATCTGCTCAAAAATCTTCCGAAAATTATTTTTACATAACTTCCAAAAAAAAGATTCTCTTCAACTATAATAAGTACTATTAAATAAATTTATATGTAAAATTGTGTGTAGATAGGTACGTTCCGTGAAATATCTTCCAATTGTGAAGTGATTTCGTTAATTCTTTTTGTTAGAATTGTGGATGAGAGCGCGTTCAGGATCCCATATAATTTTGGTGAAAATCAAATGAGCCAATCAATTTTGCCAATCTATAGTACCTACTTCAGTAAGTAAACCCCTAATTGTTTAAATTAGATTCATTTATACTTTATTTTACTTATATGTTTTCACGTATTAAATCGTTATGATAATATGATTCAGCTACAAAAAAATAACCGTCATGAAGTAGGTATTTGATACAAAATGTCAATGAATACAATCATGTCAATTCACAAAATAATATAAATATCAAAGAATTAATAAAAAAAATGTAACTTTAGGTAGTTATGTCCATCATTATTTATTATTAATAATAAAATTAATTATAAACACCTACAACTCATAACATCATTACAACTTTCCTTAACTCACTTAAGAGGGTTTATGCCGTCCATTTAAAAAAGAAAATGTCGTCTAGCTTTTGGACTTCTTTGACGTATTATAACCTAACATGTTTAGCGGTAGCTAGGTACAGTCGGCATCGTAGTTTAGATACCTTTTGCAGTTCCCTAAAGTAACCTATTTAGTTATTATTTATAATTATCTTTTAGTCTTCTCGAATACCAGGTCAGCGTGACTTGTTTGATTTATTCTAACCGATTGATAATTTAACCGCCTCCGTGTCTCAATGTGATTGAGGTCAAGTACCAACTCGTTGTTCATAAAAAAAAATAATTCTGTACTAGCTTTCCGCCCGCGACTTCCTCCACGGGGAAGATTTCATCTAAATCGGTTCAACAAAAAAATTAGCCTATACGTTAATCCAGGTCCTAATCTGTTTAGAAACCAAATTTCACCCAAATCCGTCCAGCCGTTTAGGCGTGAAGAGGTAACAAGCATACAGACATACACACACAAACTTTCGCATTTATAATAATTATTTGGGATAGTTGGGATTGGGAGAAAAAAACTCGCCTAGTGCTTCTACTACCAAATGCGTCACTCTATGTTTCAAGAGCAATCCCACTAATAATACTTAACCTACAGGAACCAGTCACTTTTCCGAGATAAAAAGTAGCCCTCATGTTAATCCAGGTCCCAATCTGTGTACCAACCAAATTTCAACCAAATCCGTCCAGCCGTTTAGACGTGAAGAGGTAACAAACATACAGACATGTAGACATACACACACAAACTTTCGCATTTATAATATTAGTTGGAATAAGTTGGGATTTAAAAGAAATCTTAATTTATTTATTTATTTATTTACTTTAGGTACATTAACAGTAGTACATATATTATAATTCGATGTGACACGGTTTGTGGTACAGTTCTTATATGTCTACCAATTACAAATGTACTCAGCATTAATGATAGAAGACAACGTTTGATTTAGAAGATAAGTGAATAATGATGAATAATCAGTCAACATTATTTATTTATACTGGGAGAGCGAAGTGTGTAAGTATATTATTTTTTAAAACTTTATGTGAACAGTGAAAAATATCATTATAAACTAATGCGGGCGCCACTGGTCGGAATATTCCGCCTTAACCACAGAATTAAAAGAAACATTGGTGTCCCGTCTGTCAGGTTTTTTTGGAAATTGTGTATCTTGGGAATCATTATAAAAAAAAAAAAGTATTTATGTAGTAGGTATATCAACCATCTGGTATCCACAACACACGCATATAGTTGCTGGCGCTGTGTATATGTCTAAGGATATTTACTTATTTATTATAGGTATGGCCAGTTTGGTCCAAAGAAAAGAAAAATGTTTTACAGGTTACTTTAGGGAACTGCAAAAGGTATCTAGACTACGATGCCGATTGTACCTACCTACCACTAAACTTGTCAGGTTTATAATATGTCAAACAAGTCCAGAAGTTAGACGACATTTTCTATTTCAAATTATTCCGTCCACGTTTATTATTATTAATAATAAAAGGTATAATGATTGAGCGCAAATTCTGTGAGATATAAAATATAAGATAAGACAGTTATCTCATCGATAGATTTACTGGCTTTAGGAGAGATATTTGAAATAATTTCGTTATCCTTTTTCTACGTGAGACGTGAAAAGTGTTGCGCTGGGTGTACACTATCGAACGAATTATCTATAAATCTGGGTACGATTCCACGTTTTTTAGTGAAGACAATGTACAGCCGTTGCATATAACTGTTTTTTTTTTATGTTTGACTGGATTCGCGTTTGACCACAATCTCACCTGATGGAAAGTGACGATATGGTCGAAGATGAAGTACGCGATCCCGTTAAATGCCTAATCAATCTGCTCTTGAAGATCCCAAGGTTCAATTCAATGGGCCATTTTCCAGGTAAGCTTCTACAAAAATGGCATAGATGGTGTTGAAGACACATTTGGTGGATTTTTGTGGTAAAAATAATAGAAATCACATGGGAGCCAATTCAATCGCGCTATTTTACAGCAGAGTTACCGCTCGAACAGAACGTTTGCTAGATTTGGTTTAGCTGATGTAACAATGGTATTGATCTATTTTTTTTAACGATTTTAACGTTGACTTGAAAATACATTGGATCTCGTGCTGACTTGTAATTTTTACGGTAACAAATAGATATGTCAAGCTTCGATCGATATTGAATTAGAGTGTCACCAAGTTCCAGATCGAGCACAAATTGAAATAAAAACTTAGTTTCTTATATTATTATGTGAATCTTTGAGACGACTGTGAGAAATTTTTTTATGTTGTGTGGCCCGCAGGAGAAATAAATAAATGTTTGTTATCTACTTTATTATGCTCTCAAGTGTACAATATTGATTGACGATATTTTCTACTGTCTTTCAATATTGAAAAACGGTCATCGGCGCGATTAAGGTATTAATTTTAAGCAGAAAGAGAGACGCTGAGATTACACCATTATGATAAAGGGAGCGAGAGGGAACGTTACAGCGAAACATACGCAATGCATTCCAATATTTCATTTACATTTTTTATGATTATCTGGATACGCGTTTGACCACAATTTTACCTGATGAAAAGTGACGATGTGGCCGAAGATGAAGCACGCGATCTCAGTAGTTGCCTACTGAAAATCCCAAGGTTGTAGGATTCAGGAAAGACTGATGCCGGAAGGAAGTTCCATGTCTTGGCTGTTCGCATTATTGACAAATTAAATTTAAAATGTCAATTGAAATTAGCTTCACCTCGAATCTATCTTCGACTCGACTCATCAATCCAGTCTATACGTCCAGTCTCGTCCAGTCTACAAGTCTATACCCACCCTTATTCGCATTTCTTAGGTAATGTAGGTATACGCCCGTCTCGAACCTGTTTCATATTTTACGTGACACATTTTCCAATAAGTTAGTTTTGGCGTCCACGTGATGCTTCGAATACAGGGTGCTGTTAATGAGCAATGAAACATGTTTATTGTGGGATTGATCCCCAACCTACATGATAATATCTCACGCCACTTTTGGTGCAGGCGCATTCGCTGTTCGCTTCCGATTCATGAAGTTCTAGCAAGGTCTGACGGGATCAGTCTTTTGATGGGTGACTTCTAGTAACATTTTTATGAGTGACCGTGCTTCGGAGGCACGTTAAATTACCGGTCCTACATACTCATACTCATAATTCTTTATTTCCATAAATTTCAATTAGAGCACTTGGACACGTCAACATACATAAATAGTACAATTGATGACAATTATATAAATTACCTATTTAAAAATAAACGAAGTTAAGTTGCTGTAAAGGGGCATTGCCTATTATCTCATAAGCTAAGCTACTGTCGAGAGGCATTGTCAAGTAAATACAATAAAATAATCAAATAACCTAATAAATAGCTGCTGTAAGAGGCATTGTCAAACTTATGTATTAACACGGAGATAACAGGTTCGATTCCCAGCGGGGTACTCTCAAACAGATGAACATTTACAGTCCTGCCTTTTAATTTTTTATATGATTAAGGATACGCGTTTGAGCACAATCTCACCTGATGGATAGTGACGATGTGGTCGAAGATGAAGCATGCGATCATAGTAAATGCCTATTCACACGCATATGCGTCTGGCCAGCGGAAACCATCTTAGCGTCTATCGCAGCAATGTTGTTTGAGATAAGATAGCCAGTCCCCAAAATAAGGTGAGGGTTTACGGACTACGCGCGCTTCTACCTTCGGCCTCATCCCATGTTATTTAGGGAACTGACCATCTTATCTCTGACAACTGGAACAATGTTAATAATAAAAATAAAATATTTTATTTCAGACAAATACAGTCCATAGGTGTTAGTACAAATTTTACATAACATTGCTGTTTGGGGGCAGATTTACATAAGATAGTTATTGCTGGTCAGGCGGATATTTAAAATGCTCTACCATCAACCAAACCGAGTAGATACTTAAACAAGTATACCGCTGGGGATCGAACCCGCGCCCTGTCGCGAATGACCCTTCTTTTGTTATTTATGTTATGATTTAAATGTTCAGTATCTGCTTATATCTGCTTCGCATTGGGTGTGAAGGGTTATTGCGAAATAGTTTAGGAAACACTCACCATCAGCGAGTGTCTCCAGGTCTGGATCCTCTTTGGGGTGGTTCTTTTCCCGTTGTGTGATGCTTTTCCTCTCTGTCTTTAATGGTTGATTTGGACGTCTCACATCTGTAAAGTTAAAGCACATGAACACCTGTGCCTGCTAAGTATCAAAGAGACCATTTATTGTTTTATACTAGGTACTTCTCTTTAAGTATAGGTATGCTTTCTTGTCATTCATATTGTATCTATGACCAATCATTAAGATAAGGTGTACACTCCGAGGCAATCATCCTCAGATTACACCAGTGGTCCAAGGATGTAGCAGTATCCGCCGCGCATTTTGCGCTCCAGTGGGCCCTTTCTCGTGGCGACTACTAACATCCTAGGTGGGTAAGTGCTTGCTTGGCCCAGGGCTAGCTCTCTCTACACCTTCTGCGCAATATTTGTGAGCTCACTACGCTAGTGAAACCGCCCCCCCCCCCCGTCGAGGTCGATACGACGAGGACTCGGTCCACTTTCTTTCCCGGGATACAAAATGAATTCCTCAAACTTGGAATAGAAAACTTAGAACAACTTGTTTATAGATAAGTTCACATTGTTCTATTGATAATTAGGATATTTAGAATACTTAGGTTCGTTCAATACTTAGCTCTCGTGTGAGTTGCAGTCCTTGCTACCGTGCTTGCGCCTTCCACTCTCAGGCACCAGCTTTGATTTTATAATTTTACACTTTGAAATTAAGTTTGTACATAATGGCTGACATGTAGTAACAAGGCATGGTTGATGGTAGACATTTCCTTGGCGCCGAATTTAAGTTTTGACAGAATTGTCCAAAGAGAATATAAACACTACGTTTTAGAATTGTCTTTGTTGCCAGAATTATTTACAGGCTTAGACTCTAGCATATTTGGGACATCGCGATTCTTCGCGACACGCCCTCCGATTAGTAAACCCAATTATGTTTATATTGAGCCACGGAGGCGGAGGTATGTATACCTATACAATGTAAGGAACACAAATCAACATTAATGACTTCGTCCTTTTGTTCTTTGACACATCACCTCTCGGTAATGGTGCAGTAATTATTATGGTAGTTAGATAAATTAAAAATAAATAAAAAATAAATGCAAATTTTAATATAGAAGTGAGGAAAACCATTTCGAGGTCGAAGACAAAGAATGTCGACGTCAAAGTCAAAAATGCCTTTTTTGTATGACACAGGGTACACTTAAAATAGTCAATTTTACATTTTTTAAGCTACTGCTTCTTCAAAATGCAATTTTCCCCTGAGAAAAACAAGCAAGAAAGTCGAGTGGTTATTTACATTAACCGCCTCCGTGGCTCAATGTAAACAATATTGGGTTTACGATTCGGAGGTCGCGGGTTCGATCCCCAGCGGGGTACATGTTTAAGTACTCGGTTTGGTTGGTGGTAGGGCATTTTAAATGTCCGCCTGGCAAGCTACCACCACTAGCTGCCGCCAAGTAGCAATGTTAATAGCATTGTTGTGTTCCGGTTGTCAGAGATAGGATAGCCAGTCCCCCAAATGTGTTGGGGTTTCCGGGTCAGTACGCTTCCAGCTTCGACCTCATCATCACTTAACATCAGGTGTGATTGAGGTCAAGTACCAACCCGTTGTGTATAAAAAATAAAATAAAAAAAAGAATAAAACACTTATACTAGAGCTACAATCATACCGAATTCGTCAGAATCGGTGAAGGACACTTCGCGAGATTCGCTTGTTAGAAAAATCAGATTAGGTTTGTTAGGTCTTTTTTTTTGTTACAACTCAGAACAATTTTGCCGGCTGTTCATTCGGTATTGTACAGAATGCTTAGCTAAAGTGTGGAATAATGATGTTAAGCGAAGATGAGGCCGAAGGCCGAAGGTACTGGACCTGGAAACCGCATCATATTTGGAGGACTGGTTATCTTATCTCTGACAACCGGAATACAACAATTAGGGATAAAATACTGGTAGTTGGGTCAGGCGGACATTGAAAATGCCCTACCACTATTGTATTGTATTGTATGTGTGTGTGGCTGTTGCAGGTCATCGGAGACCTGTATCACTGCGACCGTTGCCGATCTATTGTGATCGCCACTAACCTACAGTTCGTTGCTCAGGTTTGCCTCTTTGAGGAATTGGATAATTTTCCTGGCACCGATGGTTTTTATCTCATCCGGGTGAAATAAGTGGCTGCCCAGGTGGATATTACGTTTACGCCTTACGCCTTACCACTAACCAAAACTCGTACTAAACATGTACCCCGCTGGGGATCGACCCCGCGACCTCCGATTCGTAAACCCTATTTTGTTTAGATTGAGCCACGGATGTGGTTAAATTCGCTAATCGAAGGGAATAGCGACTGCGACTGCGTCACAAGTACAACAATAATACGTGCCAATTACAAGTAAACAACTATTAGCTGCTTTAGTAAAATTCATGGATGACTCAGCTAAGGATTTCCAACTTTGTAATACGAAGAAAATGAATTCAAGGCTTATTTTCTTGGGCAATCCGCAAAATTGACTCAAGCGACTATAAGTTACTGTCGTCATACTACGAGAACTTAAATTATTTTTTAAACGACGTAATGAATGACAGGTCCCACTGAGACTTTGTTACTACAATGATCTAACTCACTTTAATCTCACAAATTTTTTTTATCTGTTATCTATCACTTATTGAATTATTTAAATTAGTGAAATAATAATTGGGCTTATTATTGGAAAGACTACACACACAGGTAATATTTGTATTGCTTGTTTTGTGGAGCAGCATATTGTAAAATGATTTTTTTTATGATTAGCTGCATAACAGACTTGTGCATGATACGTATATTATATATATATATATATATATATATATATATATATATATATATATATATTCTTAGACATACACACAACGCCATCTAGTTCCACAGTAAGCAACTATAGGCTTGTGTTGTGGATACCAGATGGTTATAATACACTACATAAATACATATTTTTTTTTGTAAATAAATACTTATTATAAATATGTAAACTTCATACCCATATCCATTTAGGATATTTATGTATTTCCTAAAAGTATAGCTTATTTATTACATTAACTTTATTTATATTAACTTTATTGCCGCCATTATTTTGAGTTTGATACGAAGCACCATACTTTGGACTGCATTCTCCTTTGTAAGCTTTATGAAATACTATTTTATCTCCCGGATTGTGTATATGCCTGCCTACGTACTTAATACCTGCAGAAACTGTTAATAATGTGAAATTGTTAAAAGTGTATACTGTTGTTAATTGTACTGCATCTCCACGCAGTCCGTGGTGGATACGGAAGCAGGGGGCCGAACTTTACTCGATCTCCTTCTTGTCCTAGGCAATATTTTATTGGCTGTACAATTAGCCAAGGGGGAAGTGGAAAACTTCTTTTCTTACTAGTCTTTGGTCTAAGGTAGCAATAGAGTCACGTAGGGCGTCAACCTTCAGTAGGCGCCACTTCGAGTACCTCTGTTGATCGTAGCTTATAGGAATAATAATAATAATAAATAAATATTTGGTGCGCTTACACCGATCATCTAGTCCCAAACTAAGCAAAGCTTGTACTATGGATTAGATAACGGATAAACATACATAAATATTTATAAAAACATCCATGACTCGGGAATAAATGTTCGTATTCATCATACAAACATTTACCCCTCGCGGGCATTCGCACCCGCAACCGTTGGTTTCGCTGACAGGGTCACTATCCACTACACCAATCGGTCGTCGGAATGACAGTGTGGAGACAGGATTGTTGTTAACTATCCCAAAAAATAAAATAAATAAAGGTCTGACCGCGGCAGATATTGCTTAACTTCGCTGATCGAGAACGAATAGCAAATGTGACTGTGCTACGAGTGTTTCTAATAATATTAAAAGAATATACAACGATGTCATGGATTAATTCCTGTCAGAATACTTAACAGCTGACTTTTTTGTGATTTTCCAGAAGTTTTTGATTACTATATTTAAGCAGTTTGAACCCTCAAACTGTGACCCTTATCACTTTTAGTTAATAAATGTCATAATAAATGTAATAAGATAGAATCGTATTGTTCTCTTTCGCGGATATGAGTATGCAATGCCCTTTTGACTAAATAAATGAAAAAAACTGAATGAATATCTCCTGTTCTATAAATTAATGCCTTTTGTCACTGTTATTGTATTGGGTAGCTAAATGAACATATAGTTTTATTTAATGTATATTGAACTTCCATATTGGTTTCTATTTTAAATCGAATACTAATCCAAGATGATTATTTACTGCAAACTGTTTGTTTAAAAGTAGTCTGTGAATAATGTTGTTGGGTGTACATTTACCCACAATCATAATTTGTCAACTTTTATAAGTAACATAACTGTTTGTTAATATAAATACGTATAAAAGTGAGTTACTGTCGAGTAATTGTTAAATAGTAGGAACCAAATTCGAATTGAAGGTAAGCAAGATCAACTGAGTGACGCCTGCGCACGCTACAAGTTCAGTGTTACTCTAGCTAGCCGCGTGAGCGCATGCGCGAGTTCCGAGTTTTCGAACGCGCGTAATTTGAATTTCGTAGTGTTTACTTTTAAACTGCAAGTGCTGTGAGTTGAAGTGTAGTTTAGTTTTTTTTATAAATGAATATTATTTGTGTTTCTTTGGATCGATAGAGGAAAATTTTGGTGAGTTTTAATTTTATAATCCCTGATGATGTTGTTATTATAATTATTTAACTAATTTAGTGATTCATATTCGTTGTATTTGTAACACATATAAGAAAAGGATCAAGGTCTATATATCCATTAAGCATAGTCATACTATAATTTTATGCATAATTATAATTTTTGTTTACAAACTTATATCCAAATAGTTGCGCGATTTAAAAATGAATAAAATAAGCAGATACAGGAAAGAATGGCTTCTTTCCTGGCTGCTTCTAAATGCTGGCCGCATTGGCTAAGTAAAGTTGAGGAATGTCTAACCTTTTAGACGTGCTTTAGTCTGAGTTTTTAGTAATAAGAAGGTGTCCCAGTAGTGGGGACAGAACGGCTAAGTTGGGGGTGATAAGACTTCATGCTGGGAAGAATGAAGTCTCCCGTTTCTTTTCATGGGAACAAAGAATAGAATAAATTTTCTTTGTCGACCATGACACAAGTCAGTTAACCTTTACACATACAATATAAAACACTAAATTAGTATACGAAATTTGTTAAAAATTATAACAGGAGATGTGACCCATAGCAGAGCAACGAAATGGTTCAGACTCTGTATGTGCTGTGGGTACGTTAGCATAGTTAGTTGGGGTATCGAGCTGTAGGACACCTAGTAGTGTGACGTGGTTTGCTCCAATCCCAGACAGCTGTTGCGATGGGTAAGGCTAGAAGGCTTATAGCCGGTAAGAGTCCGGCTGTACCTTCAGGTGGGCATAACATTATCCACAAATACCGAAGGAGTCCGATGACAGATTTCTCCTTCCCAAAAAAAAAAGTCGAGAGCACAGCTACAAAAAAACTTGCAGTTATTGCAGCCTTCCAATGCAGCAGCAGCAGTGGCCTCTATCAGCATCCCTTATAGGAATATCAGGAGAAATGCTGAATCATTGCGAAACAAATGTATAATAAACTAATTTGTACTCATTATTTGTGTGTGCCCCATGAACGTTCGTGATCTCACCTTAGGCACCACTGAAAACCAGCGTTGTAGTCGTTCTTCTTCTCTCGACTACAACAAATGCTGAGTTGGGGACCTGATTTGATGCCACTTTGCGACACCGAAAACTAGCCAATATATACCTACTTATATTAAGTTCCACATTACCATGGTGTGCTATATAGTACATAGGTAACAATTAAATATATTGTACAAGTGTCGCTAAATGGATCAAATAAGTTTTCTTATTCTTAATCACAAACAAGTTTAAATTACAATACACCACATTCTGTGTCTTACTCGAAACTGGATTTACCGATTTCAACATGAAATATAACATAGCAAGGCTGCGCGAATCAGGCGATCTTTTGCTCGCATAATTCGTAAGGCCAGATAAGCATTCTAATCGGCCACGATGCTAATATTCCTCCTAGAGATAAAAACGCGAAATTCTGTAAGCTCTCTGTGGTAGCTTCCTTGCTCTTTCCTTGTGAATATTTTAGAAAAGTCTATTTGGGTAAATTTTCAAACGCACTTTTTTAGGAACTTTTTCACATGCCTTAGAATTTTTATCTCTCTGCCTGGGAATCGAACCCGGACTCCCAAATTGGGATCTTAACGCTGACTACTGACGGTCCTGTCTTAATCGCTAATATCGTATTTTTATTGAAATAATCTAAGAAAATTTGCACATTAAATTTTTATAAGTCATTTCGGTGGCAATAATCATCATTTCGGTGGCGCAAAATTTTACAAAATATATTTCTCCAAAACTATTGTGTTCTTAAATGCGCCTTATAAATTATTAGGCTCACAATACAAAATAAAGTTTTAGTTTTGGTTGAAATGTAAAAAAAAAATGCGCCACAGAAATGACGCCAAAAAAGCCGTTTCAAAAATTTACCCATGTCAGAGCTCCATCCTGCTCCATCTATGTTTGCTTATTTTTATATTCTGATTAAACAGGAAATGAATTAATGAATATTTATGTGTAGAAATATGGTACACAAATCAGATGTTATAACATTTCATCATGTTTCGCCAGTTGCGGTTGGCATGCAAAAATTACTAATCACTAACTATATACATAATTAGTGCTTATGTATATTTAGAAAATGTTAAAAATAAAGTACCAAAGTCATATTTGGTTCAATTATCACTCAAAATGTCGTGGTTCTATTTGAAGTATTTACATAAAGTCAGCTGCACATTACTGTCAGATTCAATTTGGATTTTTTTAAATCCATAAACCAAAAATAGCTTTTTGTCATTTGACGGTCGCGTTTGTAGCGACATAATTACATCATTAAATTACATAACTTTAAATTTTTGAAGAAAATGGTTGAGAAAAAAAATTAAACTACCTATGCCAATACCTTCTATATTTCACTTACCTAATATGCCCTATTTTTTTTCCTTACGCTTAAAAAAACTCATCTGGTAAAGAGAAAATTTCAAGGTATGGTGTTTTCGAAATACATGATCAGTGACACATGTCTTGTTTTTTATTATTATTATTAAATTCTTTATTGTACACAAAAATAAAATACAAAGAACATTTAACATAAAAGTGTACAAAGGCGGTCTTATCGCTGATAGCGATTTCTTCCAGACAACCTCAGTTAAACAAGCATTTTAATAAGTAGTTGGATAGTGCAAAGTAAAAGGTTAATAACTTTAAATATCAGCAGGTACATAGACGATACATAGAATAGATAAACACTTACTAAAGTGACAAACCATATAAATGAGTATAATTATAAAATACACATAAATATATATATCAGTATATACAATTCATTAAAGAGGTAAATAATATTCCTTTAGACGCAGTTTAAACACTGCAAGCGATTCTGCGTGACGAATATTTTGCTGTAGTGCATTCCACAACTGCGCAGCCTTAATGCCAAAGGATCCCGAGTAATAATTTTTTTTATTACGTATTTATTACAAAGTGAATAAAACTGGGCTGGTCCTGAGCCAAGTGAGGTCTAATCGACAGAGAGAACGCGTACCTTGTTCCTTAGCAGATGCCATATCAGCCAGGATGCAAGTTAAATTTTTTCATTACAATCTGAATTATTGTCATTTAATCATTTAAGTTATTGCGACCAACTATTAAATACAAATTAATTAAATAATAATTATGAAGTGACGATTAGTTATATGACAGTCATTAATTTATTACAGTAATCATTGCTCTTAGAAAATAATTACAAGGTGTAGGTATGTTTAATGATTTTGTGTAAGTAATGGAATTTTTTATAATTCTAAATATACATATAAACATATTATATAAAGTCACGACTTTACCCCAAATATCACAAACATAAACGTTTGGGTGTACGAAACATTAAATGTTTAATGCTTGAATCAACATCCATGGTTCTCGTTTCGAAATATACCGAAACGCACATGTCGTTGTCGATCGAATCATGAAGAGGCGTATCTGACAAATCATCGATTTTGAGTTAGCTCCGTCAATGTCATACAAAGGGTATGTTTATTAGGTCACGAAAGGGCGTACCAAAAATCCTTATGAAACCAGAGTTAGGCCCGTATTAATAAACCGTTCTCAAGATTGAGAATAGTTTTGTGACCGATCTCAAGTAAACGTGTTGATTAATAAACCTTACTTGAGATCTGAAACGCACGTGCATACTCTAGCAGTACTCACTTGAGATGTGCGCCGAGTTTCACGTATTAATAAACGAAACTCAAGGCTATCATTCATTCGCCGGTGAGGCGAATACTTGAGAAGTGATCTCAGCTGAGTAGACCTCAAGATTAGTTTATAAATTAGCGCGGAGCTTGAAATAGCGTCAACTGCTTAAGACGCATCTCGGTTGATACAGCCTCAAGACTTGTATTGAGATTGGTTTATTAATACGGGCCTTCGAATCCATTACGGAGAGGCCTAACTATATTTTCTTTTAGTTTAGTTATCATGGCAGGCGTATTGCGGGCGCTTGGTCATGACGATAATAATTTATTCACAAAGTGGCGTAACGTACACGCAAAATATTGGGTCTTTCCTTATGAAATTGGAGTTTTTTTTCTTCGTTAATCATATGTACCAATTCCTGCGATTTTCAAAGCTATATCCAAATTTGTTTTTTATTTGGAAAATGGAATATTATTTCAAGGTTTCACATGAAAATTTTCTAATTTCTGGGCTAAATCAAATAATAAACCCATGTGAAAGCAATAAATTGATTGATTGATTGATTGATAAAAGAAATTTTAACAGAGCTCTTTTCATGTGCTTCCCATAATCATTTCTTAGATTCGCTAAAACTTTTATAAAGCGGTTACTTTTAAAAATTAACGCTGCCTATACTTAACTTAATGTTATCCCATAATACACACAAAGTTTAGCTAAATTTGGATTAGAAGTCGCGGGCGGAAAGCTAGTGTGATATAAATATGTAAAAATGGTCGGAAGCTCCAATTAAAACTTCGTTGTAACGTAGAAATTTAATATTTTTCTCATACACCGTAAACTTATAATTACTTAAGTATAGGTAAGTTTGGTATTGTTGCTTTGACGTACCCTAAAATAAAAAAGGTCAAGTGTCGGGCCACGAGCAATGTAGGGTTCCGTTTTTGAGCGTCACAATATAAGGGGCTTTTTGTAGTTTGATAAATAATTTTCAAAGCCTAGTATTTCACAAATTTTCGAGATAACCTCTAATATCCAACGATAAAAAATCATCCGTACATGTAGGGGAGATTAGCCATACTAAAGCGTTCTAGTACAAAGAGACAGACAGACGGACATGACGAAACTATAAGGGTTCCTTGTTGACTACGGAATCCTAAAATATATATAACGTACATTTAATTTGACAAAAACAGGTAGGAGGGTCAACAGAACCACATTAAAAACATCCTACCCTTGAAACGTGTGACGCACATCGATTCATGGCTACCTTATAGTGTAAATGCAATCTACTTTCAACTTTGCATTTATTAAAAAACCGCAAAGTGGAAATATTGTTCGTCAGAATGGACACGAGGCTTAGTCGAGGTCGTGTCTACGGACGTTACGTCACTGGTCTTCCCCAAGTACGTGTCTTGAAGTATGCAAAATGAAGGGCAAAATCAAAGTATGAAACAAAGAGAATACAAGGTTTAATGTATAGTCGGCGTCATAGTTATTCGTACAGGGCTGTTGTACAGTCAGCTGCAGGAGTAATAAAATAACATAAATATAAAATTATAATAGAATACAATTACAAGAATAATAATGACAATAATAAACAATGGCACGCACACGCAGTCCATATAGTTCCCATTGTAATATCCACGACCGGTATAATTCCTAACACCGTAACAACAGTCTGAATACTCAATATACCCCAACTCATACAATAGACACAATCCAAAACAGCTACAATTCTAAATACACGCCGTATTACAAGGAAATTTTTAACATCTGCGACCATATCTGACAATCACATACCATAAGCTCAGTCACCTCTTGACATGCTTGGCTACGGCCCGCATGATAAATAAGGTAAAAGAGGAGAAAAGAAAGAATATTAACATAAAAATAATAAATAAAATTGATGAAAATGGACAAATTAATACTTGGTTAATGTCCGTAAATAAAAAGCAACACGAAAAAGCTAATGATAAAACAAACGAATACAATTCATAATAAAACTCCTAAATACAAAATGGCGTCCGTTTCCAAATATTATCAAGCGAAAGTCTTGACGGATATTACAAATACACTTTATTCCACAACAGAATAGAAAATACAGTTTCATAAAAGTGGTAAGAATAGAATGTACTCTTTGGCGACCTTATCACTAAAAGCGATCTCTTCCAGGCAACTTTGGGTATAAGGACAGTACATTTGAAATAGGTAGGTTGTGCGGTATTAAATAGGGATGCAGATACAAACTACGTGAATAAATTTCATATATTTACATACATCAATAGACAAATATACCTACTTAAACATAACATTTATAAAATATCAACAAAATACAAACGTAAATATATAGGTGTACTAAATAAATATTTATTGATATATAAAGTAATAATAATATATTGAATTTGAATTTGGATATTTAGAGGATATTGAAGTAATAGCAATATTTTCAGGTTCATTTCTATATGTAATTGGTAAATATTCATATTGTTATTATCTCCAAGTAAAGGGCTTGAAGACGACATTTACGCAAACCTACAAAATAGCGTGTGGTGTTACTGACTTCCATAACCGGTATACAGAGACCTTGTATTTAAAAATAAATAAAAGACAGCCTGTTTGGAATAACTCCTTCGCTTCCCACTGCAGTATCTACATTCAGCAGCAGTGTTATTAATTCATAAAGTGTTCCACCGATAGTCAGCGAAACGAACGGTTGCGGGTTCGAATCCCGCGAGGGGTAAATGCTTGTGTGATGGTTACGAATATTTATTTCCGAGTCATTGATGTTTATACAAACATACTCACACCACACATACATACACAAATACACACACACTTTACACGCACTCACTCACCTACACACGCTCACTCATACGTGCACATTTTTTTTTAATATGAGAGATACCTACACTCTCAAGCACATCATTATTATGTCTACTCGATTTTTGTATCTTTTTTTTGTATACCCTATACTGACACTATATCGTAAGGTACTGACTCCTGAAATACAGGTTGTCCTAGTTTAGGAGTAGGAGGAGATATATGTTATATGCTTATGTGTCAATTAAAATATTTTTATTTTATTTTTATATAAATATTTATGTATGTTTATCCGTTCTAGTATCCATAGTACTAGAAGATTGGGGTACGGGTAACAAGTATATATGTAAAAAAATGCATTGCGAGCAAATTGAGTAAATAATAAATTCATTCGACGACCTATTTGGTGTAGTGGTTAGAAACTCTGCTGCTATACCAAAAGGTCGCGGGTTCGAATCCCGCTCGGAGCATATGTTTGTATGATGAATACGGACATGTGTACCCGAGTTATGGATGTTTGTCATTTATTTATGTATTTATTTACAAAAAAAATGTATTTGTATAGTTTATCAACCATCTGGGATACCAGATATTATGGATACATAATACAAGCCTAGTTGCTTAGTGTGGAACTAGATGGCGCTGCGTGTATGTGCAAATATATTTATATATTTAATTCAAATTAATATAATTTACTTTCAATTTTTCAACATAGATTTTTTTATGTTTAAAAGTTTCTATTGACATTTGAATTTATAATTGTTATTGAAAATTTTCAATGTCTACCACTGTTTACTAACATAGTTATAGGTGACTGTACTAACAAAGATGGACCTTATTGTCTGGAAAATAAATGATTTATTATTTATACCAATATTCCACAACATAACCAATCGCGCTATTATACAACGGTTTTTACCGTTCGAACGGAACGTTTTTGATTTTGCTTTAGCTTTAGTTTAGCTGATGTAAAATATAGTATCGCGCTATTTTTTGGGAAACATTATATCGTTGACGCTACCAATTTAAAACCAAACCCAAAATGTTTATAGCCAACCACGGGTATTATAAAAAAAAAGGTTAATTTCCGTTCAAATGATTAACGAGATCCGAAATGTGTTTAGCGTAACGTTTTTGGTTATGGGGTTATATACATTACATAATTTCATCGTTATCGTCATCGTTTACGTTCTGACATGTGATTGGTTGGCTCGTCGCTCACTCGGCATTCATTGGCCAACGTAAGCGATGACGGTAACGATCAAGTTACATAATCGAAGGGATGGTCTAGCTTTGGTATTATCGTTCAAAAATCGGCCCCCAGGATGCTCAACAGTTGATATTTGCCTTTAAAAGAATAAGCCAAAGGATAAACGATAGTGACCAGTATGAACTGTCAGCCGAAAATTGTTGCACTTCCATACTAAAAGTGGTTTCAGAATGGTTTACTTTGTATAGGTAATCCAAGATTTTTTGACTATGGTTCCTTAGGGAAAGTTGTTCATAATCAAGAGTGACGTCACTATCTGGTGACACCTATTAACTAATAGGGATTACACGAATTCAAATTCACCCTGTATAGAATTACAAATAAGGAAGTTAACATTTCAATTTTAATAACTGAAAGATCATGGAATGCCATTTCTTAGCTGTCATTAAACAATCACAATGCAATTAACCTTTGTGAGGCAGAACCATCCACCTTCGCAATAACGACTAATGTTGAGCATGCAATTATTCTATTTGAGGAAACATGGACTTTGAATGTTAGGTGTTAGGGTTCCTTTCAAAACGGATGTTCTTCGGACGGACTCTTGAACTTGAAAACAAAAAAGCACCGCGTTGTTCGCCAAAACATCGAGAAATTGCTCTTTTTAATTTACGCGTTTTAATGACCTATAAATGGGTGGTATAGGACAGTAACGTTTACACTTTCAGTGTAAGATTTTCTGAACGACAAATAATTATTGTTTTCTGACGTTTTAGTCAAAGTAAAAAATGCCTTATTTTGTATGTACACAGGGTACATTTAAGATAGTCAATTTTATATTTTTTGGTATATATATTTTTAAAATCTGTAACAGATTAGTTAAAAAAACTATTAACAATGTTTTTCAATTCATCGTTCACCAAACATTACACACATTATCGTAGGACTAGCAGACACACCCCGCTTCCTTAAACAAATTTAACATTACCTATAATTCTTATTCAAAATCTTTAATTTATTTAAATTAAAATACTGATATTTATTCTAAGTACCTAACTTTAATATAGATACGGCATCTACCACAGATGTTTTGACATTTATCTACTAGAACACCTAAATCGTAATAATTCTTTTGTCAAGCATGGTAAAGAAAATATTAGATGTGGCCAACTAAAGAATTACACGTGTCACAAACATTACTTTGTTGCTCACTAATGATACAACAAAAGACAACAAATTCCTATAATTTTGCAAATAATTCATTATTATGAGGAAGATGAGAGAAAGAATTAGGTAATTACGTATACTTAATTACCTTTTGTAAATTATGTATACAGGTACTTTAATTTTTTTTTTGATTGTACAATGTTTAATTATCTCTGTAATTTAACATACAACATAAAACATACTATAAGTGCGCTTCAACGGAACCCACTGATTGCTAACGACATGCATTTGACTTCTTTTTTTAAATAGACTAATATTATGCCTTCATTGGTACCTTACGCGACGCGTACGCGACCTTAACCTAAAATGACATATTAAGTTGCCAAGTTGAGATAAACATGCAAATCCTATAAGCAGATTGAGGGAGACACGTTTTCATTGATCACGGTGTCCCCTATGCCAGTCCTGGGCCCATCACTATCGCTCGTTTCGCCGTTTTTGAGCAACAAACAAACATACAAACTTACATACATTGGATAGACATTCGATATTTAGAAATAAAAGGAATTTTTCGTGAATGTAAAGAAGTTATTAAACAATTTTTTTTTAAATAGTGATAACGGTGCTAAGTATATTCTCCGACGCAATGAAATTAATAGTGGTAATTTATATTACTATTAATAGTCTGTGTTTTATTACTAAATATCTGTATTATATCTAAAGCAAGCTACCGATTTGTTAGATTTAGTTCAAAATGGCCGGGGCACTAGCAGATGTGAAGGCCCGCCGGATGACATAAAACGCACTTAGCCTCTTAGGTCCGATCCAGCAAAATCTGGGACAATTTTTTTAGTTGTAAATATGTTTTTCACTGATATTGTATAACTCACTCTTATACAAAAGTTTCTCAATAAATGTATTATAAAATTTTGTCTCTACCGTACGAGTTTCAAGAATGATTACTAATTTATAACTTTTTAGAATATTATCCGTTGAATCACAATTTGAATTAATACTTGCTAATATTGACATTGACCAGCAAAAATTTTCGTAATGCGTCGTAATTTTCAAGAGACTATTATGAAATACACCGGGGGTGGGTGGTCATCTAATTGCATATTGGTGGCAGGATTATTTCCAATGTATTTCGGTTAAGGCGTATTAGGATCCTGTCGTCTATTCGTCCGAATTGTAACGGTTTGTTAATAGTGTATTTGAAAGTGAAGTGACAGTTCTCATATTTCTATGTGCAGGGAGCCAATCACGCTTTTGAACGATATACTATTGATATAATTAATAATTTTACGAAAGAACTCCATGTTGACCTGTCTGCCGATCATCTGACGGTGATCACGAACTATTTGTGTTTGTTCTTGTGCCATAAAAAATAATTGTAATAAAATAATTGTAAATGCTAAATAAATAAATACCAAAATTATTCCATATAACCAAAAACGTTACGTTAGGAATGTTCTGTATGGCGCTAATAATATGAATTTAAATTAGCTTAGGCCCGTGTTTCAGAATTTTGCTCAAGCGTAGATCTGCACTTGAGCATAGTTAGAAAGAGATGCCGCTATACAAGTTTCATAAAGCTCTCCTTTTTTAACTGTCCTCAACCGGAGATCTGTGCTTGAGTAACATTCTGTAATAAGGGCTTAAGTATTTTTTAATACACGTGGTAAGCTCTATAAACGTTTTGCGTTTGGTTTTTTACTTTGGCGGCGTGAAGAAAAAATAGCGCGATACCATTTATATCAGCTAAACCAAAATCAAAAACGTTCTTTCAAACGGTAAAACTTTTGTAAATGATGACCATGATCAATACTTAAATTCTGTGTAGTGTACTCAAAGGTGTAAAAGTTATATAATGAAATACAATGCGATGCTCCGTCTGCGGTAAGTGGAGGCTTCGTTACTCTTGCTGTGGTCAATGTGTTCTATAGTTAATGTAAGCCATAAGTGGTTCTGTTTTTGGGAACATTACGTAAGTTGCCTACGATGATTGATTTTAAAAGTGAATTCGAGTTATGTGCTTGAGTTTGTATCAAAATAATTAGACATTACTCGTTACTTACATATAGGTACACCAATAATATAAAATTGAAAATGTAAATCTTAAATCACGTCTAGTACACTCATATAACACAGAAATTGTAAAGTACTAAAAAAGATTATTAAACAAAGTGCAAAGTAAAAAATCGGCTTTGACCAAACATGTTAGGGTGAAACAGGCGTGACGTTATGTATGCATGTATAACCGAAGCATAACCGAAAATTTTCTTGTACAGAATATTCGGCATCTGAATCACAAGTCAGCCGAATGGCAAATTCCGTTTCAAGCCGCCAAAATTCAGTAAAACGCGCGACGCAATTCGACCTATCGCTAAAAATAAAGTATTTTTTGCATAAAAAAAACTTGCGGAGCAGATCATTTCTGGGTTTAATGAGATGTACTCAATTAAAACATAACGTCATGACTTTTATTCCAAAATAAATTTTGATAAATTACCGGTGAGTTTTTTTACCGTAAGAAAAAAAATGGGGCATATTAGGCAAGTGAAATAGAAGGTATTGGCATAGGTAGGTTATTTTTTTTTTTCAAAACCATCTTCGAATAAAGCCTTACCGGCCCGTGGGTAGATGATGGTTTGATTTTTGATTTTGAATTTTTAAAATGGTCGCTATAAAATCCAGGATGGGATTTTAGTTCCTATCAAAAATTTCAAGCTAGTAACAAAGACCACCCACTACTTACCTGACCTGAAAAACCCATTGAGCTTTGTTCGCCGAAACGTCGAGAAATTACTCTCTCATTGTGGTATCGGACATTTTGAAGCACCTAATAAAACTTACAATATTCGACTTCAAAGGTTGTTTTAATGTTTCCGTGGGTGGTATGTGAGAATCTATGTGAATGTGGCCATGCATTATCGTTGTGTAGTTTGCAGGTTTTGATTTTGGCGGCTTCCTGTGGGAACCCGAAAGCTTCGTTACGCACTTTAATTTACACTTCCCTTCACTTGTGATGGGAATCAGTGATGGTGTGATTTTTGCTTCATAATATTATGTCATTTTTAAACTTAATAAATAAAAAGTAAAATGCAACATGACTCGCTGAGTTCCCGTCGAATGTTTTTGTGGTTGAATTCATTCTTCTCGGATAAGGCAAAGGGAACTAAGCCCACACAGTCCTATATTATTGCTCTTATTTCGTCAGTTTAGTCAAGTTATTTTCAGTTAAAGCAAATCATTTAGTATAGTCACGGTCAAGTCATTCGTCAGTAGAGCGGCAGAATGCCTTACGGAAAACTTTAGCGGCTCCTTGTATCCCGACAGCTTCTTTACGCACTTTAATTTACAATTCCCTTCACTTGTACATTATTACTGACTTTGTTGTACAATATTCTGCTGTTGCCTTCAACCAATGCACAAATTTCAAGAGATAACAAAAAGAATACAACATCACTCTCTGAGTTCCCGCCAAATAATCTGTGAAGTTTATCTTTTGGACAGACAAAGGGTAAAGAACTCATACAGTTAAGTATTTTTTACGCGGACGGAGGTGCTCTCGGTATTCTAGTATAACTTTTAACGGACCGCTACGGTTTTTGGGTATGTTATTTTTAGTCTCTTATGCGTTGTTGAATAATATTACTGAGGTGTCGCTCTGTTTACTATACAGTTCACAACATTGCATCAATTAGACCATAATTAACCATCAGTCAGACGACCTGTTTAGTGTAGTGGTTAGAAACTCTGCTGCTATACCAAAAGGTCGCGGGTTCGAATCCCGCTAGGGGCATATGTTTGTATGATGAATACAGACATGTGTTCACGAGTTATGGATGTTTTTCATTTATATATGTATTTAGTTACAAAAAGAAATGTATTCGTATAGTTTATCAACCATCTGGTCTCTATAATGCAAGCCTAGTTGCTTAGTGTGGAACTAGACGGCGCTGTGTGTATGTGCAAAGATATAATATATTTCTTTAGTCTCCACTCGGTCAACAGCATCAACATACTATAACAGTAAATCGTACAGAACTGGAAAAGGAAAACCTAAAAAAGACATAATCTTCAAAACTATACGATCCAAAACATCCATTTTACAACAGCAATAGTTTCTTGGACCTTTTTCGGTCAGCACTTCACCTCAATCTCACCTGATGTTAAGTAAAGATGAGGGCGAAGGTGGAAGCATACTGACCCGGAAACCCCAAACATAATTGGGGCACTGGCTATCTTATCTCTGACAACCGGCACACAACAATGCTATTAACATTGCTGATGGCGGCAGATTTAGATAAGATGGTGGTAACTAGCCAGGTGGACATTTAAAATGGCCTACCTGTGCGTAAGTGATTTATAGATTCCGCAAAATCTTGCTTCTGCTGAAAAATAGTGGTATAAGTTCTCGTATGTCAGTAATTATTTAACCTTTTTAAAATAGCCTTAGCAGTTAATTTTATACCCATACAATACTACCTATGGGTTCTGTCGATGCGTTGTCAATCCTGAGATTGAATACATCGGGTTCTTAAGAGGGTTTATAACGTCCGGTATTCGAAGATGAGTATTCCAGTATATTCTTTATTTCCCTTTGGTTACGAATGTGTAACATCATATTTTGATACCCCATAAGATTTATTTTGGTATATTTTTTCTGGCACGCTCTTTTTAACTGCCTACAGAAAAGGAGAAGGTATTCAATTGCCCGCTTTTTTTTTAATTTGCTACCCGATATCTTCGTTAATTGTTAACCGATTTTGATGATTCTTCTTTTGTTTGAAAGCGTATAATCGCTAGCGTGGTTTTTTAATCTAATCTAATGAAGATTTGGCGATGCACTCCGCAGATAGATAACGGAACCTCAGTTAAGTCGGTTGTATTGCCAATTACTGAGGATTCAAATATTGAAATTTCAGCCGCCATATTGATTTTATTAGTTTAACTTTTGGAAACAAAACTCCACGTCCACCTGTTCAACGGAACTACAATAACAATTTGTTAAATTGTTCCAATGCAATACCTTTAATTGGATCACTAATGGACTTGCGCAATAACACCAGATGCTTAACGAAGCGGTCGTCGGTAAACTAGATTTGATATTGCAAATAGCCTATTTGTTTACCATTTGAACTCGCACGCAACTCGCCATGACCACGCGCGTGATGTACGTGAGAAAATCTCGAATACGTGCCGTGTTTACGTTGTGAATTCATTTGAGGAAGATATGTTGTAATAACTACGCATGCATGTCGCGTACGTTTTTTTTTATTTACCGATTTGCATAAATTCAAATTCACAACATTCCTCGAAATCTTTTTTTAAACTGAACATATTCGTATGATGTCCATGTACCATATTTTGTCAATATATAAAATTTTAATCATATTAATAACATATGAAAAAGAATATAAATATTTCGGACACTTACACCAATCATCTAGTCCCAAACTAAGCAAAGCTTGTACTATGGATACTAGATAATGGATAAACATACATAAATATTTATATAAACATCCATGACTCAGGAATAAATAAATAATCATATTCATCACATAAACATTTACCCGTCGCGGGATTCAAACCCGCAGTCGTTGGTTTCGCTGACAGGGTCACTATCCACTACACCAATCGCTCGTCTAATATCACCGAAAGCGCATCGAAACGAAAATATCAGAGAGGAAACCAACTGTTGTTTTAATTGCAAAATTTTTCCATCAAACATGGTCAAAACCATATCCCAAATATACATATGAACGCGCTTCCACCTTCGGCCTAATCCTGATAACCCGGAGTGCAGAAAAAATCTGCTTCCGAAATTAAAAAAAAAAACTGCTCTTAAATCGGCTCTGTAAAGCAACAGAGAGACATAGGCTTTAATAACAACGTGCTTTCTGCGGTATTAAAAATATACACAGAACAAAATACGGAACAAAAATTCTTATCTTCTCAGTAAAATGTCGTGACGTTACGACTTATCTATATAATGTTACACTTTTAGGGCCTATCCACACGATGCGATGCGTTGTTGACATACATAGTTCATTGCCGCGTAAAGTCATCTGCTAACGTTAGTGAAACCATTCCACGAGGCAACGGCAACGGTATATAACAACGCCGTAGCGTCATCGCTCTTAGAGCAGTCTTAGTAACGCATGTCACTTTGTACAGTTAGCACGAAAATTTTGAAGTATATTTTATTATTTAAGAAAAAATTATCTTAATTACATTGCCAGGGAAGTAAATTGCAATACATCTGATTTTTCCGAATCATGGGATCTTCATGAGCAGGGTGAATAGGCATTTAGTGAGTTTGCGTATTTCATCTTCAACCACATCACTTTTTTTTCTTTAGCCCTATGCCGAAGGTGGAAGCTTACTTCTTCCCCCATCTTATTTGGGGAATTGGCTATCTTATCTCTATGACAACCGGAACACAACAATGCTATTAACATTGATGTTTGGCGGCAGAATTAGATAATATGTTGGTAGCTAGCCAGGTGGACATTTAAAATGCCCTCCCACCAACCAAATACAGTACTAAACATGTATCCAGCTGGGGATCGAAACCGCGACCTCCGATTCGTAAACCCTATGTTGTTTACATTTAGCCACGGAGGTGGTTTTAATTACATTGCCAGGGAAGTGAGTTCCATCTTGGGGTGCAAGGTGAATAGGCATTTGCTGAGATCGCGTGCTTCATTTTCAACTACATGGCATCATCACTTTCCATTAGGTGAGATTGTGGTTAGTCTTTCATATAAAATATCTTTATTTTAATGTGGTTAACTAAAATTTTTCTTAGTACCCCTTTTTCTTTACCCGGATCATGTTTAGTACTCGATTTGGTTGATGGTAGGACATTGTATAAAAGTCTCACGGGCCAGCGACCGCCATCTTTTTACGCAAGAAAAACTATACAATTTTAATAACCACTACTCATACTAATGTCAACTTTCAGTAAGCTGACAACTTACCATTATGATTTAATCGACGACATGGAGTGACCAGTTTTTGACTACACTATCAATACCGCGAAAGCTAATTGTATTGAAACTCAACAGAACTATTAGGAATTCCTAGTCCCATTCGTTCTGTTAACAGAACTATATAGTGGGAAAAAAATCCCATTAGTTCGGTCTACAGAACTGTCCAACAGAACTAGGAAATATATCAACATTTGTGTCGATTCGGATGTACACCAACTACACTAAAACCAGTTTTGGAGTGGTGCCGTCGCATCGTACTGTTCCAGGAAGAAAGAAACAGTACTACTTTAAAACTGGTTTTAGTTTAGTTGGTGAACATCCGAATCGACACCAATGTCTAACCTATCATTGTATAGCTTACATGTGCGCTTGATGAATTTTTGCTAAACAAAGTATTTATTTGGACTCAGACAACATAGAATGCTGACTGTACCGCTTCATATGAGTAATATGCATGACTTTGGCATGAATTGTGACAGTGGTTACATTTTGCCTTGTATCCCGATCTTTCTTCATTTATTTACTCCAACATCGCAGTGGCTTTTCCAACTAATGGAGCTGGGAGTTGTTTACCAACTTAGTGTACATTAATAAAATCCTAGATTGTATATAACAGTTATGCAGGCTATGCCTTTACAAATTTTAGGAAATAACAGTAACTTTGGACAAACGAAATCACAAATAAATATTTCTAACTAATCCAACTAATATTATAAATGCCAAAGTTTGTTGCGTTTTAACCTCTTCACGCCTAAACGGCTAGACGGATTTGGATGAAATTTGGTTAGTAGACAGTAGGACTTTTTTTACAAGGGAAAATGCTCATGGAGGGTGAGTTATGTTGGAATCCGGCTTAAAGCCGACCTAATAACTAAAACCCCTTGGTGTTCCTCCACTCGCCACGGGTACCCCACGGTTTTTAATCGGCGGCCACGCAGAGACAGATTAGGACCTGGTTTAATATATAGGCAAAATTTCTGCTCAACCGAATTTGATGAAATGTTCTACGTGAACGATGTCGCGGGCAACAACTAGTTACATATCTACATACAGCTAAACGTGCTTGCTTTCATAAGCGTACAATTTTGGCATATGAAAGTACCTAAAAGGTATTGTATCGGGAGCAATTCTTTTATTCTGGGGCTGGGAGCACGATGGTTACGTTGCAGCCTTATTATCAAAACATTAGCATGATCATATTATAAATTTCTGATTATATACAAATAGATTTGTATATTGTGATTTTAGTATATTAATGGCAGTGACGCTTCCAGTATAAGCATATCTCGCTGTGTTTACATTTTGGTGGCATCACGAGACCAGCTAATACAAGGTGCTACAGTCATTGTGTCATCGACTCTACTGTCAAACAGGTCAAACACGTGTTGCCATATAATGTTATTATTATTGTAATATTATTATTATAGACGAGCAGCATTACTGCTGGCTGGTATGTCCATGTCAATGTTGGATGAGTTCACATTCCCAATCATTATTTGAGTCACCATTAGTTTTAAAACATACCGAACATTCGCAGTAAGCGGTTCGACTCTTCATTCATAATGCGTACAGCCCAAGGCATGGAACTCCATTCCGGCGTCAGTCTTTTCTGAATCCTACATCCTTGGGATCTTCAAGAGCAGGGTGAATAGGCATCTACTGAGATCGCGTGCTTCATCTTCGGCCACATCGTCACTTCCCATCAGCTGTGATTGTGTTCAAACGCGTATCCAGTTAATAATAAAAAAAATATCCAATCTATTCTTGAACAAATTCACTGATTGGGCGGAGACAACCCCTTCTGGCAGCTTATTCCAGGCCTGAAAGACTCGGTTGCTCAGAAAGAGCGACATTGATGTTAACGTGAGTGCGGCTTATTCGTAGAGCGTGTTCTCGTAACGGTTGTGTATCTTTCATCCCGAATATATCGCGCAAGTCCAGGTTGCATTTGGAGGTGAGAATTTTGAATGTCTCGATGAAGTCGTCTCGCAAGCTACGCTCTTCAAGGATTGTAAGATGTAGAATCTTCAGTCTCTCCTGATAGAGTTCGGGTTTTTCCAAGGCGTTCTGTCAATCATTTTACATAAGTAGTCTATGGGTGAGATATACGCAGAATACCTATATACATCGCCTTACGAGTTCAGTACAATAATGCTTACAGGTTATTTCTGAGGCTGCCCCGCTTAGACCTTCTGGCACGTTCGCCGAGGCGTGTACAATACAAATACACTTTATTGTACAGAATTTACGTGTACTGACGGATTCCACGCGATCATGCGTAAGAAAGTGGTCTTGTTAATGAATAGAGTGTGTGGCAGCACCAATAGCATCCTTAGGGTGGTGGGAGGTAAGCAGGAGTGTCCTATTATTTGCTACTGGACAGCGCTTTTGGTAGGTTAGAAGTTGATATTTGAATTTCTTTGACATTTTTCTAAAATATTCACATCTAGATTTTTCTATTCCAGTTTTTGCAAGGGGTATGTATTTACCACCTTTCCGCCAGCGGTTTCGCCGGCATAGATTTGCTTTATCGCGGGCTCTCATTACGAACTCAAACTGGTACTCGTATTCGAAGTAATCTCATGTCCTCCAGGTGCCAGGCTACCTCTCTACCAAATTTCAATACCTACGATTAGTTCATACATCGACACCACACCATAACTGCAACAAGACATTTTGGAATGGGTTAAGTGCAGTGTTATGTCAAAAACGAAATCCATCTCAGCATCACCATATCAGTCATAAGACGTCAACGCTGAGAATAGGTCTCCCCCATAGATTTCCACAGTGACCGGTTGGAAGTGGCCTGCAGCCAGTGTCTTGGATGTCCTACGTTGCGTTTGCCGGTGCGTGGTGTCCACTCGACGGCCATCAGTGCCCTCCCACTACTGATTCAACGTACTAATCCGCTGGGCTATGTCAGTGCCTCTCGTTCGCCTAGGATTTCTTTCTTCCTGATTCGATCACGTAGTAAACGTCGAGCGTAGCCCCCTCCATTACCTACATAGTTTTCTTATGGGGCTCATAGTGAGAGACCACGGTTCAGTGACATATGTCATCATTGGCAACATTAAAGACTCATCTTCAAGCACTAAGTTATTTTGGACGCTGCAGCATGTGATTCGGAGTTACAAGTTGTGTAAATACTTACAATATAACTACATATATATTGGGTCTTTACCTATGAATGAATTGGAGTTTTTTTTCTTCGTTAATCATATGTACCAATTCCAGCGATTTTCAAGGCTATATCCAAATTTGTTTTTTATTTGGAAAATGGAATATTATTTTAAGGTTTCACATGAAATATTTTTTAATTTCTGGGCTAAATCACATAATAAAAAAAATTTGAACATAGCTCTTTTCATATGTTTCCCATAATCTTTCTTAAATTCGCTCAAACTTTTATAAAGCGGTTACTTTTAAAAATTAACGCTGCCTATAGGTACTTAACTTAATGTTATCCGATAATACACACAAAGTTTAGCTAAATTTGGATTTGCCGTTCCCAAAAAAAAATCAAAAATGTTTGTAAGCAGAAAACAGTCTTAATGAAATTCTTGATACATAACGCCAATTTCATAGGTAAGGACCTAATATAACAGTTGGTGCTGCGTGGTTTGGCAATTACATAGAATAGAATCAACTCGTCTCTTCTCGTGGGTGTAGTAAAAGGCGACTAAGGCGTTTCAATGGCAATGGGTTCACCTGTGATGTGTGCATTTCTGTATATTTCATAAGGTGAATCGTAGATGTTGTTTCAATCATTTAACTCTCAATGTTTGAATACCTAAACACTATTGTTTGCTTTATATTGTATATTGTAGGAGCGTCGGTGGCTCAGCGGTTAAGACGCGTTCTCCCAATTTGGTAGGTCCGGGTTCGATTCCCAGGCAGGCCATGTACCTATGAGTTTAAAAAAATTTAATTTAATTACTTGTGTGCATTTATTCGACTGCTCTTGAACGGTGAAGGAAAGGAACGGAGGACACCTGCATGCCTGAGAAATAAAAACTCAAAGGCATGTGAAGTCCCCCCACCCGCATTATACGAGGGATGGCCTATATCCCTGCATGTTTACGGGCTGATGATGATTGTTTGGGGATATATCTGACCACCCCATTTGGGATAAAGGTCGTGACGTTATATATGTATATAACTGTTGCAAATACTTAAAAATTAAACAGTTATCTTAACTTAAAGTAGCCTGTTTCTTTCTCCAGGTCCCAGTTATTTCTGTACTAAATTTCATTACGATCGGTTCTGAGGTTTAATCGTGAAAAGGTAACAGACAGATACACTTTCTCATTTATAATAGTGGATAGTAAAATAATCAAGCCATAATGATATTAACCTTATCATTTATCTTTCTGTAGCGCTATATTATGTCATACCATAACAATTTCATCTCGAAATACCAGTAATTTGCATGATTGCATGGTAGCGGTCACCTAACCTGTCACAGCCCACGCCAATTAACTAGTTTCCGTTACTATTAGCATTATAGTGTTAAGGGCGATTGCTGACCAGTCATTAGTCATGAATCGTCGAAGGTCCTGTACAGTGGGTCAAGTCTAGGCTGGATATGGATGTACCAGTGACTTGCAGTTCTAAGTAGCTCTAATTATGTTTTTCAAAATGTCTTCTTAGATAAGCTACCCAATTGATTGGCTCGTTTTCTAAACAGCCAAAAATTGGTACTCAGCTGACTTCAGTAAGTCTCACGGGAGTAGCTAAAGTACCCTGCTGCTGAGAAGTAGCAGGATTCAAACCCCCCGAAAAGTTCAAAATATACATTGAAATATTATCAATTATCACACTTCCTCCACAAATCCACACTCTTTATTGCACAATTAACAAAAGCTACATGAAGAATACAGAGTACATCATTAATCGCATAAAAAGGCGGCCTTATCGCTTCCAGGCAAGCCTTAGAGTAAAGATACAAGCTACCAGTAATAGAGGGATGCAATAATAGTAAACAATAATTTATGTACGTTTATCCGTTATATAGTACCCATAGTGCAAGCTTTGCTTGTTTCGGACTAGATGATTTGTATACCTAAGTGTCCAAAATATTTCCTATTTATTGAAAAACTACAAAACCGACAGTCTTGTCTCTGTTTGTATTTAAATAAAAGGTCTCGTGATTTTGCATAGATGACTCTTCAAAGTTGTTGAAAAATATATAATAATAAGTATTATCCTTCAAGTATTAATTTTAAGGCCGACCATTGTTTGTAAATCTGTCGCCTGTTTCCTCTTGGGCGTGATGATGATAATTGACTTAAGTAGTATAATTATTATTGGATAATTGCAATCATTTGACAATATTGACTCTTACTAAAAACTCTAAAAAAAAAACAAAAAAATTGGAACCGTGAGGCAAGGTACGCAAGGTAGCGTTTCCTCGCTGAATGCAGATACTTAAGCGTTGAGCGAAGAAAATATCAGTGACTTCGGCTAAGTCTAGCTACCAATATAAAACCTTGTTTAAATTAAATAAGTACGCTTCCACCTTCGACCTCATCTTCACTTAACATCCGGTGTAATTGAGGTCAAGTACAAACCCGTCCTGCATAAAAAAATAAAATAAATAAGTAGGTAGAATATGTATACTTGCCATTGTAATACACGCTTCTGGGCATAAAAATAGAGCCACGAGGCGTTTTTTATACAATCGAGGCTATTCGTAACACTGGCTCCTCGTCAGGGGATGTTTTGAGAGAGTTTTGGTGTCGGATATTTTTTTTTATGCACAACGGATTGGTACTTGACCTCAATCACAACTGATGTTAAGTGAAGATGAGGTCGAAGGTGGAAGTGTAATGACCCGGAAACCCCAACACTTTTTTGGAGGACTGGCTATCTTATCTCTGACAGCCGGAACACAACAATGCTATTAACATTGCTGCTTGGCGGTAGATTTAGATAAGATGGTGGTAGCTAGCCAGGCGAACATTTAAAATGCTCTACCACCAACCAAACCGAGTACTTAAACATATACCCCGCCGGGGATCGAACCCGCGACCTCCGAATCGTAAACCCAATGTTGTCTACATTGAGCCACGGAGGAGATAAGATAGCCAGTCCCCCAAATGTGTTGGGGTTTCCGGGTCAGTATTCTTCCACCTTCGACCTCATCTTCAGTTAACATCAGGTGTGATTGAGGTCAAGTACAATCCCCTCGTGCATAAAAAAAAATAATTGTACAGCATTAACGCCTCGTGCGATTAGAAGGCTCAAAATCACTCAACGAGCTATGGAAAGACCAATGTTACCTGATCGAATCCGGAATAAAGAAATTCGTAGACGAACGAAGGTCACCAACAGCCCATTAGTAAGTTGAAGTGGCTGTGAGCAGGGCACATAATGAACATTGACAATGACACACATGAACAGGGCGCATTAAAGTTCTCGAGTGGAGACCACGCACCGGCAAGCCCAGCGTAGCACGTCCACTCCATGGTAGATGGACGACCTGATAAAGGTCGTGGGAAGACTCTGGATAATAATAATAATAATAAATTTTTCGGACACTTACACCAGTCATCTAGTCCAAATTATATAAACATCCAAGACTCGGGAATAAATGTTCGTATTCATCACACAAACATAAATGGTAAACCCCTAGCGGGATTCGAATCCGCAACCGTTGGTATCGCTGATAGGGTCACTATCTACTACACGAATCGGTCGTCACTGGATGGAGGTTGCTTCCATCCGGTCGTCCTGAAAACATATGAGTAAAGCCTATGTTCAACAGTTGATATCCTGTGGCTGTTATCATGCATTTTCTTTCCTGAATCTTACTACCTTGGGATCTTCAAGAGCAGGGTGAATAGGCATCTCCTGCGATCGCGTGCTTCATCTTCGGTCACATCGTCAGTTTCCATCAGGTCAGATTTACATATAATCATGTCAGTTAATCATAAAAAAAAATTGTGAACGACTACACTTTATTCATTGACACATAATTAAAATCATAGTATCAGAACGTGCTCGTATTTTTAAACAATGCATGTTTTTGTACAAGATAACTGACGCCAATAGCGAGGGAAATGCGTTATATAATACTATATAAGCAAATCTGTCGGTGGCTGCAAATAATGATGTCAAGGTTGCACTGCACAATCAAGAAGGTCATCATTAATGAAGATCTCCATAAAAGCCATAATTTAAGGCTTCAAGTCCGTTTTTGGATCATTTAACCAAAACTTGTCAACCATGAACGAATAACCTATAGTCATAATTTGATTGATTGCGTATTGTTTATCCTGCTCGTCGCAGTGAAGAGTAAAAGTGACAAAATAATTGCGATGCACAAAATTCTTGGGATCTTAATCTACGTAATGTGCTGCCCTTGGAATAACTTTATAACATCAGGTTTACGAATCGGAGGTCGCGGGTTCGATCCCAAGCGGGGGTCCGCGTGTCGTTTCCGTGTTTTTGACCCCCGACGAAAAACCGCGGGTGTTTGTGTTTGACGGCACTGATTGCGTATGTATGTGTCTTTGTATGGATGTAAGTATTCAGTAATGCGTGGTCAGTTTGGAGTGCGGTTTTCATACCGGTTGAGTTGTTTTAAAAAATAGGGCATATTAGGTAAGTGAAATAGATGTTATTGGCATAGGAGGTTTTTTTTTTAAATCATCATAGAAAACATCTATAGATTTGCATGTTTTGACGGCGATGGGCTCACTACGAATTTCTGTATATTTTTATTATTGGTACAATAAAGTCGTTTAAACTTAAACATGAAAATAATCAATTCCTACATCTTTTTGACCTGAGGTGGTTTTTTATGTTTGTCCTCAATTCACTCACACCAACTACCAATTAAAAGGCCAAATGATGTCTCCTATCCTCAATTCAAATAAGGACAATTGGTATAGTTTTCAAGTTCTCTCCGACTAAAAAATAACGTTTCTCGAATGCCATAAGTTTACATTTTCTATCATTAAATTATGTAATTATTTTAGTTAATCTTCCCACAATTATGCTGTAATTGACAATGTACTAACCTTTACCATTGTAACTAAATGAGCTGTACCAAAACATGAATTATTCGCACGTGAGCAATACTACTTCGATATAAACAGTTCTAATATTAATAACAACATAAATATTGAATAACTATGTATACTATTTAAATACACAAAACTACAGCCAGGCTTGCCAACTCCAAAAGACGTAATTCTGGGATTACTGAACTCGATATCGCATAAAGGTATTCTATTCTACGTGGTGAATTTGAATTCGTGTAATTCCCATTAACTGGCCTAGGAACCATAGTCGAATTCGATCAAAAATATTGGGTCTTTACCTATGAAATTTGAGTTTTTTTCTTCGTTAATCATATATGTACCAATTCCTGCGATTTTCAAAGCTATATCCAAATTTGTTTTTTATTTGGAAAATGGAATATTATTTCAAGGTTTCACGTGAAATATTTTTTAATTTTGAACAGAGCTCTTTTTAATGTGTTTCCCATAATCATTTCTTAGATTCGCTGAAACTTTTATAAAGCGGTTACTTTTAAAAATTAACGCTGCCTATACTTAACTTAATGTTATCCGTTAATACACACAAAGTTTAGCTAAATTTGGATTTGCCGTTCCCAAAAAAAATCAAAAATGTTTGTATGGAGAAAACAGTCTTAATGAAATTCTTTAGATAAAACACAAATTTCATAGGTAAGGACCTAATACAAAATAAATCATTCTGAAACCTTTAGTATGGAAGTCCAACAATTTTCTACTGAATTCGGCTATGGTTCCTATTGGAAAGTTCTTCGTAATCAGGAGTGGAGTGACCAGGAAACAGAAATTACATTACTTAAATTTCAGTCTGTACCTACATACGGGACTTGGGTAAATGACGCGGAACGCCTTGGTAAGGCTAACTACAGCATGTCGTCGGGGCGATGTAGTCGTCGGACGCGGCCCGGGCGACCGGGGGGGGTGTCGTCGCATCAGGCCCTGTCGCGCCTCATACTACTCGCTGATTGCGGTGTGACGCACGACAACCCCCCGGGAGGGCGCCCCAACCGCCCTCCGGGAACGGGCCTCCCCTAGTGAGGGAGGGCAGGTCGTGGGGGGACCTGGAGCCGCTTATGCGTTCCCAGGTCCTCCCTACTACCGAGGTAGGTCGCCGCGGGGTTTTGGTGGGTATCCCTCCCGGTAAGGAGGGAAGTCCCACATAGCCGTCTCGCCGTCCCCCAGGCGAGCGGTAGGCACAACACATTTCTCCGCGTAAAAAAAAGGGCTAACTACAGCAAATTTATAATAGTATTTTGCTGATGCCATATTGCAATTTTTTAAACGCTCTTTAACGGTGAAGGAAAACATCGTGAGGAAACCTGCATGCCTGGGAAATAATTCTAAGGCACGTGATGTCCCCAACGCGCATTGGGCCAGCGTGGTGGACTATGGCCTATACTCTCTCATTATACGAGGGAAGGCCTGTATCCCTGCAGTGGGAAGTTTACGGATTGAGAAGATGAATTATGCTGAGTGGATTATTTGGCACCACCACTTCCTATTGCACGAATTGTTAAGCACAATCAAGCAATAATGGTGCCAAATAAAAACTTATTCTTTCTTTTTTTTCTTACTGTAGTGGTTAGTCGGTTATCGATAATTACCCAACACTAGTTCACAGTTTCACAGAATACACTTCAATAAAACCGGTTTTTGTTCAATGTTATTATACGTCACTGTTTACGTCAACTGTGACATTATCTGTGCAAAACCTATACCTCTACAGTTTCTTTGCGATTGCCGGTTTAAAAATCATGAGTAGTGGTTTTTGTTTAGGTATGTGATGGTTTTAAATCCGCCGTCATACTCATCTGCAGAGTACATTATTTTTGTAACGTAATTAATGCGAGGAATCCGTACCTTTAATCACCCTTGATAAACATTTCATGCCAATTAAAAACATGTTTCGTTACGTTAACGATTGTAAGATAATTATTAATCGACATACACGCAGACATGTACATTATGTGGACTTGGTTTCTTTTTAACCCCGACGAAAAACGACGAACGACAAAAAAAATGAAATAATGTTTATTTCAGTACCTTAATATAACTATCAATGAGGTATCAGGGGTCTCCTTTTAAGAATAAAATACCTGTGTTAGGAGGCTCCGCGCTTTATGTATGTATGTATGTATGTACATTCCTTTAACTTACCGACATTACGTATTTAATATATAAGTCACACCAAGCTGTGTATCTTCTTTTATTTACTGTACCAAGGTCCACATATTGCATGCCAATTTTGGGCTGCACTGTACATAAATTTTACGTGAAAAAAACCTGAAATATTTACGACGATTTTGGACGATTTTAAATGGAATGGTATAAGGAAAATATCGGAGCAAGTTAAATGTTATTTGGTTGAGCGGCAGACAATAGTTAATGAGGTCCAGACACCATCGGAGAAAAGATTTTGCCGCCGGCGGCGTCGGGTTATTGTACTTGTACCATACCTATAGATAATGAAAAAGAAACAAAGAAAATAATTTATAACTGCTTAAAACACTAAACAATATGTACATTAGAAATTACATTGTTGAGAACTATTAAAAACTAACAAAACAATAACTATTCCAATTTCAAATTTATCCAGCTATTATATAATTTTATGTACTCTACATTAGGTAAGTGAAATAGAGTTATTGGCATAGGTAGGTTAATTTATTTTTTCTCAAAACCAGCATCGACCCACTCACTAGCTTGAAATTGATATGCGACCGGAGGGATTCGTATCATGCGAAATTTATTTGGAACTCATATTGTTCTCCAAGTTTCTTAAATTTATTTAACTTAATGATGTAATTTGTAAACTGGTTAATGACCAAAACTTACGATGACATTGAGTCCATTGTACAAACGATTGTGTAATAACCTTCCACAAAAGATACAACACAAAACCACCCAAACATACTCACACACACACACACACACACACACACACACACACACACACACACACACACACACACACACACACACAAACACTTACATATTTACAATAAATTAATAGAAAATCGATAGATAAATATTTTACTTACCTTAAATAATTAAGTAACAGTAAAATTAATAATGTTAAAAAACTTTTTAAATATAAATATAAAATTGTTATAGAACAGAGCGGTCTCTCCTAACACAAGCAAATTCTTGCTTAAATGGAGATTCCAAAACCTGCAATGTTGATTAATTTAGGTTATTGAAATAAACATTTTTTTTTTTTTTATGTGTAGAATAGGCTACAAACGCGACCGTCAAATAACACAATTTATTTATTTATTGTGGTTGATGGTTTGAAAAAAAAAACTGCCTATGACAATACCTTTCAATTTCACTTACCTAATATGCCTTATTTTTTCCTTACGTTAAAAAAACTCATTCTGTATAATAAATGCTATGACAAAGGTTAAATTGGAATAGAAAGAGACCATGACATTCCAGTAATTATGCTTATTGGTTTCTTGGCTTAACTCCAGAATATCTGATGTCTCATCGAGTCAAGGTATCCATTAATCATTTCGGACCCTAGGGGCGTCGGCTGGTTTCCTTGAATACTAAAAATAAATATCTTTATTGTATTGTACACGCGGCTGCATGACGATAGTAACAAACCAGTATATGAAGGTCTCGCAGTGTTTGCGTGTTGTCTTCACTCCCCCGCACGAACCAGTAAACAGTCTCTCTCATTCTAATGTCAACTAAAGTTTGAATACTGTATTGTAACTTGTTGAATAGTTTTTAATTAAAGTTAGATTATATTAGTGCAGCAAGACTAATGTTGTAATTGTAAAAAGTAATGTATTTCTAGTAAACTAAATTGGCTACTAAATCTGCAAACATTGATACTTCATTGTAGTGTCCGTGAAATTAATGATAAACAAAACATTTTGTCAATTAATGGTCAAAGACGTTGATATTTTTTTTTTATCCACAACGGGTTAGCACTTGACCTCAATCACACAAGATGTTAAGTGAAGATGAGGCCGAAGGTGGTAGCGTACTGACCCGGAAACCCCATCTTATTTGGGGGACTGGCTATATTATCTCTGATAACCGGAACACAACAATACTATTAACATTGCTGATTGGCGGCAGCTTTAGATAAGATGGTGGTAGCTAGTCAGGCGGACATTTAATATGCCCTACCACCAACCAAACCGAGTATTAAATATGTACCCCGCTGGGGATCGAATCCGCGACCTCCGAAACATAAACCCAATTTGTTTACATTGAGCCACGGAGGCGGTTAAAATAGTGTTAAAATAGTGATGATTAATGTAGTTATAATTTAGGAATCCGTTTTTTTGCTGTTACCGAAGTACTTGCTTTACGTTATTTCAGGTAATAGTTACCAAATAGTTATTTTAGTACTTATCAAACATAAATTACAGAGTTGATTTTTGGTGTACTACAGAATTAGTTTTGTAAATTTAATCAAACGTTATCTTTTTTTAACAAAAGTGTACGGTGCAATACCGCACATACCAGTCAGCGGCGGCATCAGCAGTTTACGCCATAATGCATTTCTTTCATTCGCCCTTCAAATCAGTCTACGTTTATCAAGCAATCATCATACTCGTGTACTCATTAGCATCATCATTATTATAAGTTTACATCAATAAATCAGTGTCTTAAGTGTCAAATTATTATCATTTAAAGATTGTGCGGTAAGCAACCGTACAAAAAGTTTGCCTATCTTTTATTTAACTGAATTAGTTCGGCTAATTCTTTTTTTTTGTGTATCCTATAGCGTCGCGGGGTCAGCTTACATCAGTATTGTTATAGACGTCGTATCGTCGACAGTACCTACTAAATAATTGTTAAGTTCACTGTCTTAACTAATTTTGTTTCGCCAACAAATAATTTAAAGTAATTTGACGTGTGACAACTGATTGGGTAGTGGGTATTGATGCTGCCTTCGAAACCCGCTGAGGGTAAATTTTTGTGTGATGATTATGGGGTACGTTTAAGTAAGTAGGTTTATTCATTGTATAGTGCCCATAGATATTCACAGGGTAGGCTTAGGCCAAGATAATGTCTTTTTTTTTTTTTCACACAGCGCCATCTAGTTCCACACTAAGCAACTATAGGCTTGTGTTGTATATACCAGATGGTTGATATACTACATAATTAATATTTTTTTTTGTAAATAAATACTTATTATAAATGAAAACATTCATAACTCGGGTAACATGTCCGTATTCATCACACATACATATGCCCCCAGCGGGATTCGAACCCGCAACCTTTTGGTATAGTGACCAGAGTTGCTAACCACTACACCAAACAGGTTGTCAGTGGTGTAAGTTTCCGAAATAATTGTTTATTTTTAAATGACTGCCTCAGGGAGGAGGGTAATGTTTCTCAAGTGTATATGTATGTAGATTTCTATGTAATCTCCCATAGCCTAAACTGCAAAGTCTCTCGATTTATCTTGATCCCAAGAGTGTAATAAGTTACATTTTATAATATTTATTAACAAATCTTTTTCGCACTTTTCTTGGTAGATAAAACAGCGCCATCTCTTACTAGAGAAGTAATAGGACTGCTGTCATTAAATGGCGAATCCAACACAGCGTACAACCAATATTTTTTAGTCTGTGCTCACATATAAATCGGCCACAGAAATGTGCAAGAAAAAATGACAATATTGATTAAAAATGTGAGTTTTACGAGTAATATCTACATTATGCAGTATTACTCGTAAAACTCACATAAAACGTAAAAAGTGACAAGATTGATAAAAAATGTGAGTTTTACGAGTAATACATTATACAGTATTACTCGTAAAACAAACGTAAAACGTAAAAAATGACAAGATTGATTAAAAATGTGAGTTTTACGAGTAATACATTATACAGTATTACTCGTAAAACTCACATAAAACGTAAAAAGTGACAAGATTGATAAAAAATGTGAGTTTTACGAGTAATACATTATACAGTATTACTCGTAAAACAAACGTAAAACGTAAAAAATGACAAGATTGATTAAAAATGTGAGTTTTACGAGTAATACATTATACAGTATTACTCGTAAAACTCACATAAAACGTAAAACGTAAAAAATGACAATATTGATTAAAAATGTAAGTTTTACGAGTGTACGTACGAGAGTACGAGTTACGAAATACTGGCATATTTTTTGGTCACCTTTCTGTGGTTACCTACATCTTTTACAACATAAATCAGCATTTGATGCGACAGTTCGCGAACGAATTCGATATGTGACTGAGTTCCCTTTGGTGCCAAACTCTCATTTTAGCACCAATGAAGTGATGTCGTTTTAACAACCCGGTCCATATGTATATAAGTCACTGGTCAGTAGTGTGATAATGTAGTTGGTCGCCATTATGTGGTATTAAATTAAGTATTAAAGATGGTGGTGGTTTTGCAAACGGATGCCTGAATCGAAAAACTGTTCAAGATATTTTTGAACGATATGCCACGCGACGGGGTACAAAAATGAAGAAATCAACGTACGGTAAAAAAATATCTTATTTCAAGGATCAATTTTACCACTTTGTCTGCGTGATTAATACCTAAGTATACTGATGCCAAACTGTAAGGGTTCGTCATTGAATACGGAAACCTAAAAATCAGAAAAAAAGTTGACATTTTACGGGGATTTTTACTGTACCTTTAAATGCCCGCCTGGCTAGCTACCACCATCTTATCTAAATCTGCCGCCAAGCAGCAATGTTAATGGCATTGTTGTGTTCCGGTTGTCGGAGATAAGATAGCCAGTCCCCCAAATGTGTTGGGGTTTCCGGGTCAGTACGCTTCCACCTTCGACCTCATCTTCACTTAACATCAGATAAAAACCGCAACTAGCCCGTGGCACGTGCGAAGAGACTCATAGGTGACAAATTGATACCTGCTAAATTGCAGAACCTTGAACCAGCAAAATAAATAACAGCTTCAACTCCGTCGTCGCAAGATGGCCTGTATTTCAGTCTTTTATAGAATGCATTTCGGTGAGTGTGCGTTGGAATTACATAACCTTATTCCACCGTCTGGAAATGGAACGATTAGTGGTTCTCTACTAATTATTTTTGTATTTGTATGATATAGTTTTAAGTTAAATGTTTAAAAATAAATTAAGTAAATATAATATATTTAAATAAAACTGTTGTTTTGTAAATCAGTAAGACAGACTGGGGAAGGTCGATCATCCCTTTTTATATAACTTCAAAAAAAACACATAAAAAAAATCTGTAGAGTTGGGTTGTGAGACTGTACTGCTGGAAATCTGTAGAATTGGGATTATGTGGAGACGGGAATCCGTTCTATTAAGAGTTTCTAAAGTTGGGAATTTATAGAATTACGAATCAGTAGGGTTGATAATCTGTTGAGTTGGGAATCTGTAGAATTACGAATCAGTAGGGTTGATAATCTGTTGAGTTGGGAATCTGTAGAATTACGAATCAGTAGGGTTGATAATCTGTTGAGTTGGGAATCTGTAGAATTACGAATCAGTAGGGTTGATAATCTGTTAAGTTGGGAATCTGTAGAATTACGAATCAGTAGGGTTGATAATCTGTTGAGTTGGGAATCTGTAGAATTACGAATCAGTAGGGTTGATAATCTGTTGAGTTGGGAATCTGTAGAATTACGAATCAGTAGGGTTGATAATCTGTTGAGTTGGGAATCTGTAGAATTACGAATCAGTAGGGTTGATAATCTGTTGAGTTGGGAATCTGTAGAATTACGATTCTGTCGGATTGGGAATCTGTAGATTTGGAAATCTGTAAAATTAACAGTCTGTAGAATTGGGAATTTGTAGAGACAGGAATCTGTAAAGGAAATCCCACCAAAAACATTCTGTAAAAAACTAGCCAAATCTCGATGGAGCTGCTTGATTATCTCTAAAAAGTAATGAAATCTATACAAAGTCGTGCCAAGTGTAAGGTTCCTTACTGCGATTTCTTTATTATTATAGTTAATGTTGTGTGACTTGGCCGTTGAAGGGTACACAGGGGTACAAAACCAGGTGCTCCATGACACCATTGCACCAATCTGTCGCCAGAACCGCTATTAATGTTATTAATTATGTTATTAAGAATGTTCAACGGCAAACTATTAGCGAATAATCTGTGTGGCGTTTACATAACATTCTTTATACGTTAGTGGCTTTATCAAGCCTACAATTGACTGGTTATTGAATCAACGTTTTCCAAGTGGCAATTTTCCATCGTCAATGCGTAGCGGTTCTGGCGACAGATTGGTGCAATGGTGTCATGGAGCACCTGGTTTTGTACCCCTGTGTACCCTTCAACGGCCAAGTCACACAACATTAACTATAATAATAAAGAAATCGCAGTAAGGAACCTTACACTTGGCACGACTTTGTATAGATTTCATTACTTTTTAGAGATAATCAAGCAGCTCCATCGAGATTTGGCTAGTTTTTTACAGAATGTTTTTGGTGGGATTTCACTTCTTTTTGTACAAATGTGGGCATATTACATATATGCCCACGTTTCTACAAATATACTTGATACTGCAAGTTGAGTCAGTTCTACCATACACCAAGAAAGATATTGAATGGAAGAGACAAGACCCGTCTTTGGGCATACCAACTACTTGGTAGCCACTAAGTTCATCGTCGTCTTTTAATAATATCGACATTTTTTACGATAATTATTATCTTGCGAAATCAAACACAATTAAACTCAACGACCTTTAGTATATGGACAACGAATCAGAAATACCGATAATATTTAGACTAAAACCTACTTATATCTTTAAGACTTCTTTTGTCTTAATAAAAAAAACTTAAAGAAAATATTACTCTGCCTACTCAATCTATACAAACTATAAGCAAAACGTTAACTCTTAATTATTAGACAAGTGTCAATATAATTAATTATCAATGAACTTTCTACCAAAGGTACTACCTACCTAGTACTGAAATACAGCTAAATTAATGATATTTTTAAACGAAACGAAGTAATATCTAACTAAATAAACTAAACTAGAATACTAGAAAAGTACTTATAAACACGAACGCGATTCGAAGTACTAACTATAAATTAAACCTAGAAAACTAAAAGTAGGTACTAAATAATTAACAATTAAATAAAGTATTCAAGTGAAACTTCTTTTAATTCTGATAATTAAGTAATAATCAGTAATCCGTCACTAACCATATAATTCCTAACCTGTTTAAATCTTTGAATTAATATAATAACAACGTGCCAATTAACCTTAGCAAACCTCACGAAATAATCAGCGAAATCAACGAAATGCAAATAATCCCTCCTAATCCCTAGCAAACATTTTCAAGCGCAATAGAAGAATGTCGTAAACGACTGTAACGCGGCCGGTTGCCACTTTGCCATATAAGATTATCGGAAAAACAAAACGTAAGCGCGTTTTAAAATACAGTCAACGCCATCTAGCGACGCGTGCGGGTATCACCGCCACTCTTAGCCAATGCATTATATTTTGACCAAATTTTCGTTTGTTTATTTAATTTGTGTAATGTTCGAGTAGAATAAAATTAATCGTTTGACTATTTCTTCTTGTAAACTTGTAATAAGTATAAGTAAGTATAAGTATAAAAGCCAGTCTAGTCTTATCCAGAGTTTTCCTTTAATTTTATTTATATTCGTATTAAAAGCAGAAGGGGAGGCATTCGCCCAGCAGTGGGACGCTATAGGCTAGATTAAATTAGAAGATGTGTCCCACTACGCTGGATTTTTGCAATGACAGTCGATTTTTCTATGTACCAATAGTAGAAGGGGGCATTACCATATCTCTAATACAGCTGAGACCAGCTGAGGGTTCTTCATCTGATACTTCAGACCTTCGATTTTTGACATCAAATGAAGCAGCCCACCAAGTTGAATATTTTTTGTAAAGGCGGTATATGTCGATCTCTAATAGTTTGGTTGGGCTCTTGTGTTTCCTAATCAGGGTCACCAGGTACTCCAGATCTTCGATTATCCTAGTTTTTATAGTTTTCCCTTTATGTGGCCATTGAACCATAACTCTGTACCAAATTTCAGCTCTCTGAGTTTATGGGAAGTACTAGTTCTATTTTGATGATCATGAGTGAGTGAGTGAGTGAGTGAGTGTCATAAATGCGAAACTTTGCTTTCGCTTAACTTCGGAACTAAATGACCTACAGACTTGAAATTTTGGATTTTAAGTATGTGATTATAGCTTACTGGATGACGAAAATTTCTGCGTTCTAGGCTTATCCAGAGGTTCTAAAATAGGGGCCTGAAAATGCGGCGAAATGGTTCCAGTAAAGGATGGTACGGCAGTGTTTGCTTCGCGCTCGACTTGGCGGGGGCACTGCCGTGCCCCCAGATCTGTAGAATTAGGACAAAACCCATTTTCGGACTAATATGCGTCCGTTGACATATCCAACATGGAACTACCTCCCGGCGTCTGACTTACCAACGTACAACTTTGAGGAGAACAGATCGCGTGCTTCATCTTCGACCACATCGTCACTTTCCACAAAGGTGAGATTGTGAACTCTTGGATACTTTATTTACAGTAAGGATGGATAGGCAGTCTTAAATAAAGAACAAAATTTTCTACTTTATTCGTTATTCATGAGACGCGTGAGAAGAATTGCGCGGATTCCTACCTAGAGCAAAGACACTGCATCCTATGCTATCGAGTATGTTACCAACTAAATTTCGGCTCTACAGAATTCCAGCGTCGTGGTTTTTCCAACCCGACACATGTGGAATGGAAATCGTTTATTTGTATTGTTTATTTACAAAAAATTTATACTTTTTATGTAAAAAAAAACAATGATCCTTTGGGTTTCTTCCGCAGCTTCTTTTACCACAGATTTACCCTTTCCGAAATGGTAGTAGCTTGGATATACAGCCGGACGGATAAATATAATAAGGCCTATTATTACTTCCAGTATATTCAAATTGACATTCAACAAATGATAATATCATGCATCTTACGTTGAAAGAAATGCTTGAAGTTTAACTACCTACTTTTATACAAGTCTAAATAAATATCCCTTTTTTCTTCTTTTTAATTAAGAAGAATCGACACGTGGCGCTATGCAGGGACTCACAATATTCCGCTCTACGCACGCCTTTACCTTTTTTTTATGCACAACGGATTGGTACTTGAAATCAATCACACCTGATGTTAAGTGAAGATGAGGTCGAAGGTGGAAGCGTACTAACCTGGAAACCCCAACACATTGGGAGGACTGGCTATCTTATCTCTGACAACTGGAACACAACAATGCTATAAACATTGCTGCTTGACGGCAGAATTAGATAAGATGGTGGTAGCTAGCCAGGCGAACATTTAAAATGCCCTACCACCCACCAAACCGAGTACTAAAACCTGTACCCCGCAGGGGATCGAACCCGCGACCGCCGAATCGCAAGCCCAATGTTGTTTATATTGAGCCACCTTAAACTACACAGACAATTCGTCATGTTGTTTTGCTACCCGTTTTCCGGGCCTTATCCCACTCTAAGTGGGGTCGGTACAACATGTCTAATTCTTTCACTCTCTTCGATCAGATCATAATAATAATAATAATACCATTTACTTGGTTAATGCCCTTAAATGGTATGATAATACCAGCTCATGCTGAGGAAAAGAAATTGAAGATAGAAATAATAATAATAATAAGGCGGTGGATAAGGCGAGGAGCTCCACGTGGCTGCTAGACATCGGTATACCCATCACACACAACATCAAGGGGTATACCGAGGAAAAGCTGAAGAAATACGAGCAGCTTGCCGAGGAGATTCGGCAAGTCTGGCAGCAGAGGGAGGTAACGGTGGTGCCCCTCATTCTTTCCAGCACTGGTGTTATTCCAAAGGGTCTGTCGGAGGGTCTACTTAAGCTGGACCTTCCGACGACTCTGCGGAATAAGATGCAGAAAGCTGTTATTCTCCGCACAACAGCAATCGTTCGGCGTCATCTAAACCTGCCATAGTAGGTTAGTGTGTTGCCGGATAGGCCCACACTACTGAAACACTCCCTTTAAGGTGCTCTAAAAGAGAAGAAGATAATAATAATAAGGCGGTGGATAAGGCGAGGAGCTCCACGTGGCTGCTAGACATCGGTATACCCAACACACACAACATCAAGGGGTATACCGAGGAAAAGCTGAAGAAATACGAGCAGCTTGCCGAGGAGATTCGGCAAGTCTGGCAGCAGAGGGAGGTAACGGTGGTGCCCCTCATTCTTTCCAGCACTGGTGTTATTGCAAAGGGTCTGTCGGAGGGTCTACTTAAGCTGGACCTTCCGACGACTCTGCGGAATAAGATGCAGAAAGCTGTTATTCTCCGCACAACAGCAATCGTTCGGCGTCATCTAAACCTGCCATAGTAGGTTAGTGTGTTGCCGGATAGGCCCACACTACTGAAACACTCCCTTTAAGGTGCTCTAAAAGAGAATAAGATAATAATAATAATAATAATAATAATATAATAATAAATATTTCGGACACCAATCATCCAGCCCCAAACTAAGCAAAGCTTGTGCTATGTATACTAGATAACGGATAAACATACATAAATATTTATATATACATCCAAGACTCGGAAATAAATGTTCGTATTCATCACACAAACATTTACCCCTCGCGGGATTCGAACCCGAAACCAATGTTTGTGTACTCATCTTCGTACTCATCCCTTTCACACATCATTCCTTCACCTTTCTTCCTTCCTCACAGTCTAGCCACACCTTTTCCTGTCTTCCTCTATCTCTGTATCCCTCCACAGTCATATTTAACACTCTTGTCGTTAGGTGCCTTTCATCCCTCCTCATAATGTCCCCAAACCATGCTAACCTCTTACTCCTCAAGTTTTGGTGTCACTTTCAGAATTCCTCTGATACATTCATTCCTGATCTTATCCATTCTAGTCACACCACACACCCATCTTAGCATTCTCATCTCTGCCACATGCATTCTACTTTCTTCCGTTTCTTTCATTGCCCAACACTCAGATCCATACAAGGTGACAGGTCTTATGATGGTCTTGTAAAATTTCCCCTTGAATTTCAGTTTTACCCATTTGCATTAAATAATCTGACAAAATATTGTAAAAACTTTGTAAAAAAATCTGATTATTTTTTTGTATAATTACGGTGTTAAATTATTGAAATTAAGTACTTTGGCTCACTCAAATTGCTTGTTTCCTTATTATTCTGATACATACTGGCAACACACGTAGCTATATAAGGTATGTTTTTTAGTGCGTGTTATTACTCATACATATATACGATATCCTCACGATCTTTATCCCAAATGGGGTGGTTAACATTAAAAGTTTAACATTTGAAACAATATCCACGGTTCACCTTAAGACCGCTTTACACATTGGGCCCTGGTGCTAGGCCAGCATGTTGGGCCAAAATATCGCATCCCAAGGTCGCTGTTTATATTGGCGTACTGATAATTCTGCATTGGCACTTTGATAAAGATGAATGTGGAATCTTTTATAATTTATTTATACAGTACGTTTAATTATTATAATAAATAAATAAATAAATAAAAAGATATTTATTCATCCACTTAAAAAATATACTATATGATCATTAATTACAGTTAAATTATTACCTAAATATGTAGAAAAGTAGATAGCTAAAAAGAAATAGCGCAAAAGATGATGGTGGATGGTGACTATTCATCGGAATAGAGCGAGGTAGGACGCCACCCTGTGAACATTGTTTGCGGAGCGTGGCAGGATCTTTCATGCTTGAACGAAAAACCAACACAATTCGGTTGGCCGGCCAGGGTTGTCGCAGGCCAGGATTGTTGCCAACAACCAACATACCACCAAGTAGACCTCTACACGTTGGCCCACTATGCCGGCCCAATATCTTGCCCGAATGTGTATAGCGGCCTTTAACCTTTAACTTCTTAAACGCCTCCATAGCTCAATGGGGTTTACGAAACGTTTTGGCGTTATAATGTTTTAACACACAGGCACAGACAAACAGAGGCACAGATTACAAAAGGTTTTTATATTTCATTATTGATTGTGAAATATGGTTGGTGGTAGGGCATTTTAAATGTCCGCCTGGCTTGGGAACACATACCACCATCTTATCTAAATATGTGTTCCGGTTGTCAGAGATAAGATAGCCAGTCCTCCAAATGTGTTGGGGTTTCCGGGTCAGTACGCTTCCACCTCGACCTCATCTTCACTTAACATCAGGTGTGATTGAGATCAAGTACCAACCCGTTGTGCATAAAAAAAAACATACATTGAACAAATATGGGACAGAAAAAAAAGCCTTGCATGTGAACGAGCTGGTTATGCCCAGGGATGATTATTATCTAACTAGTCTGATATTTTATGATATGCTTTCTTAACAAGTTTCTGTTTTGTAGTAGGTATCTTTAAAATTGAAAGGAAAATTTTGAATATTAACAGAAACCCAATAGAACTTTGCTTAAATAAATACAAGTAACTTCTAGTTACAACAATTTAGACAGCCTTGCAAGTCGGGTGGTGCGTGATCTACATCACCGTTTCATGCTCGCCACGCATCTCGTTCCGTCCTCTTGCATACCTGCATTAAGCGATATAAAATGGGGCGCCTAACCTCTAAACTGAACATGTCAGTTTGTAGCAAACTCCACAAAATAAATGGATCATTTTGATTTCTTTAGACAGTATAATACCGTTCCGCTTTTGTGTCTTAATTTAGCTATCATACAAAATCATACGCAGCCCAACGGAGCTTCATAGACATATGGGCTTTCTCCTTTTCAAGAATGAACTGTGAAGGGAAGGTTAGAATAATAAACTCTTTAAACTTATCTCTAAGTGACACTGCAGATCTCAATTGGTAAATCGCACGAACGGATGCTCCAGTAAATATACTACCTAGTACATACAGTAGGCTTGATACTTTTTTTTTTAAAGTTAAACATTGTGTAAACAAAGAAGCAGTTGTAGTAAACCTTAAATAAACATCAAAATGTAAGAAAAGGGTGCTTGAAAATATTGTTAGTTTTTTTTAAGTTAAAAATTGTGTAATCAAAGAAGCAGTTGTAGTAAACCTTTTACTATAAACAGCAAATTATAAGAAAAGGGCAAAATATTGAAGAGGCTATAATAGTAATATGTCGCCAATCATTTCTTTCTGTTATACTCTTTTTAACAATGTTTATAGGCTATATATAGGGGTATTTAAATAAAATATATGAAGAAGTACAAGGAAAATTCTTTAGAGTAACCTAGAGAATTATAAGCAGATGAGCCTTTTAACTTGTTCCCAGTAAAGTGCTAATAACGTTATTTACTTATGTAGGTATTAGGTTGGTACTTATGTAAAGTGCATATTTACTTGCGTCATGGTCATCGGTCGGAAAGGCAGAAAGGATGTGAGTCGTATAATGATTCTTTTGGAGGGTTATATAAACAACGTTAGGCCCTTGATGTGAGAATATATTAATTGTTGATTATATCTTTATTAAGAGCGTCGGTGGTTCAGTGGTTAATTTCTCCTCCCAATTTGGGAGGTCCGGATTGGATTCCCAGGCAGGCGATGTACCAATGAGTTTTTAATTTAATTACTAATGTGCATTTATCCGACTGCTCTTAAACGGTGAAGGAAAACATCATAAGGAAATCGTTTTTTTTTTATTATACACAACGGGTTAGCACTTGACCTCAATCACACCTGATGTTAAGTGAAGACGAGGCCGAAGATGGTAGCGTACTGAGCCGGAAACCCCATCTTATTTGGGGGACTGGCTATCTTATCTCTAACAACCGGAACACAACAATGCTATTAACATTGCTGTTTGGCGGCAAGATTTAGATAAGATGGTAGTAGCTAGCCTGGCGGACATTTAATATGTCCTCCCTACCACCCTCCAAACCGAGTACTAAATATGTATCCCGCTGGGGATCGAACCCGCGACCTCCGAAACGTAAACCCAATGTTGTTTACATTGAGCCAAGGAGGTGGTTAAAGAAATAAAAATTCAAAGGCATGTGAAGTCCCTAACCTGCATTGGGCCAGCATGGACTATGGCCCATACTCCCACATATACGAAGGAATTAAGGCCCATATCCCTGCAGTGGGATGTTTACGGGCTGAGACGATGATGATGATGATATCTTCAATTGTTCATTAGGGTTACTTGATGGTCCCCCTTCAGAGAACAAATAACAGAGTCGGTATTTCAAAGAAAATTATCAAAATTTTATTGAAATATAGGATGACCTACTTGTATTTGTCACGTGGGTTAGCGCTTTTGTTGTAGGTATTACATCAGAAATTATCGCTGCTGCTCTACCAGATGATATACTAGGTTTTTTTTTTTGGTTTACTTATCCATAGAATATTATTTGAACAATCTTCATTATATGACGCCTACGAAAACCTGTAAAGGTTTGTGTGTAGTGCGAATGAGGTCACTGACCCGCCACGTTATTAATTATTACAAAAGATATGTAACGTAACTTAAATATGTAGATACATAAAAAGATATGAGAAAGCAAGTAGACGTGTCTCTCTATCGAAATAAAATTTGTTGGAAGGGCACTTCCTACATAGTTCCATCTATAAAGTACTTCTTTAATGCATTTTTACATTGTTTTATGTTATGTGAATATAGTTCACCAGGTCCCTTATGGGCTCAAACTATTTAGATAAAACAAACAGTATGGTTATGCGACAGCCCACAGACTGCACCTAAGCCATAACTTATTAGTAATCTGTGACCTAGCGGAGTACCCGCCACCATTACTGACGGATTTTATTTTCTGATTCTTATATTCGAATAATGTTTATTCTACCAGAAATTGTGGTAATGCGGCCAGTACCGTGTACAACCTCTGCAGTATCCTCTGCATTGTAAAATAATGATGAGATGTTTATAACTTATTCTCTCCTACTTGTTTATAATATAAGTATGAAAAATACCCTTCTGGTACAGAATTAATACAGTACTAACTTACCTTCCGGTAAAAGTCTTTAATCTTAACAATTGTACTAATAGCCCAGAGAAAATATGGTAAACAATTAGCTTAGTTAGACATAATTCAGAACCGACTTATATAATTGCTATCTTATACAGGTATATTGGAGATGTAATCTTGAATAATTAGGCCTAAAAAAAATTATGTATTGTTCTATATTTGTAAGTATCGCTCTTTGTCTACAATAAAAAACTTTGAATTGGTTTTTCTTCCGAGGGTTTCCTGGAGGTAATCTCTTACAGAGATAAGCTCGTCTTTTGTGTATTGTAATTTCTGTCCGACGTTTGTTCAATGTATGTTTTTTTGCACAACGGGTTGGTACTTGGCTTCAATCACAAGCGTACTGACCCGGAAACCCCAACACATTTGGGGGACTGGCTATCTTATCTCTGACAACCGGAACACAACAATGCTATATTAACATTGCTGCTTGGCGGCAGATTTAGATAAGATGGTGGTAGCTAGCCAGGCGGATATTTAAAATGCCCTACCACCAACCAAACAGAGTACTTAAACATGTACCCCGCTGGGGATCGAATCCGCAACCTCCGAATCGTAAACCCAATGTTGTTTACATTGACCCACGTAGGCGGTTTGTATACTTATATACAATAAAGTGTTAAATAAAAAATGTTATGTATATGTTTAGCTTTTAATATTCAAATCAAATCAATTCAAACCAAAATATTGTTGGTTGGTGTACTCGGTAGATGATATTAGTTTTTTGAGGTCTCCAAATTTTCAATTTGCAGTTATTATGAAACAAGTAAATGAATTTTTTCTTACGAAGAAGATCGCATGTAAAGTATACCTACATGGCGAAGTGGTTTTTTGTATTGAAGATGACGTCATATCAGTATGACGTCTACAGTACAAAAAAGCACTTTTGTCTTCCATGTATCCATGCAGGTAGTTTTTTATCAACAATGGGTAGGTAGTAGTAGTTATAACTATTTTGTAATAATTTATAATAATAAATAAAAAACACAATGTAATTTTAGTGCTAACAAGCTAGTCAGTTTTTATGACTGTGACACTCTTAACCTCATCAAAAATATTATGTCGTATTTTTAGTATGCTAAGGTCTAACAACAATATATTACGGTCGTCTTGCTATATGTGTTTACGTAAATTCACACGAAGAAAATTTTAATTAACTTAACAAGATATATGATTTAATTGCACATTAAAAAAAGTGCTAATTACAAAGGCAGTAAAAAAATAAAATTAAAAGAGGATACGAAAGCACGGAAACAGACTGAAACACGTTTTCTCCAGGATTAGGTGGAAACGTGTTCAAGATACGCACCGTTGGAAGGGTGCTCAAAACACTGGCAGCATTATCTCATTCTTCTTCTTCTTATTTTTGAGGATGGCAACCAGTCAACCTCACTGTCGAGGGATATTACTGCCAATTTCGAGTGAAAAATTTTATTTCTCTTATTTGTTCAGTTTATAAGTCAGTCTCAGTCAAAACAAGTAATTCGTCGTATACTTGGCGTATACAGAGTTTAGTCACGGTCAAGTCATTCTTCAGTAAAGTTGCAGAATGCTTTACAAAAGATTTTGACGGCTTCTTGTGGGAACCCGAAAGCTTCGTTACGCACTTTAATTTACACTCCCCTTCACTAGTACACCATCTAGTGATGGTGTAAACGTTAGTACGTTTGCTGCACAATATTCTGCCATTATTAAGCTTCAAAAGTCAGAATGCACAAATTATAAGAATTATAAAGAAAATCGCAACTTCACTCGCCGAGATCCCGCCAAAAAGCCTGCTAATACGCTGCCCGAGGCAGACGCCTCCTCTTTTGTCACCACAGACCTCAAATAAGCGCGACGATAGGTCTTTAAAAAATCGTCGCGCTATCCACGGGCTAAATAGAGCATCTACGGTCCACTGGCGTCCTCATTGGCTAAATCAAAAAAATCGCTTTATAAATACTTAAATAGTCATTTCTAAACTGGAACACAACCAAATGATTACACCTGTTTTAATTATACGTTGATTTATTTGTAAACACTGGTCTCTAACAATGTTTTATGCAAATAAGTATACTAATTAACAAACAATGCTATAAATGTTAACATTGCTACTGGATAGTGGAGTTAAATTAGCTATTAAACAATTGATGTTGAAACGCCTTGATCTCATTAGAGATATCGCATTATAGAAAAAATAAGGCGCGTTGTTTAAATAAGAAATGCATTAAAATGTGGAATAGAAATTCATTCGAGAGAGCTTGGACCGTCGTTGCTCCAGAGCCGTTTCCTATGGACAAATTTTATAATAATAATAATAAATAATAAATAAATATCCTTTGACATACACACAACGCCATCTAGTTCTACATTAAGCAACTATAGGCTTGTGTTGTGGAAACCAGATGGTTGATATACTACCTACACAAATATATAAATGAAAAACATCCATAACTCGGGAACACATGTCTATATTCATCATACAAACATATGCCCCTAGCGGGATTTGAACCCGCACCTTTTGGTACATCAGTCAGAGTTTCTAACCACTACACCAAACAGGTCGTCCTAACTAAACCAAACCATAATAAACTATGTGATTCGTGTTAAAACAAATAATAAACATAGTTAAAATGTGCAACACAGCCTTGTCATTGATACCCATGTTACAGTACACAGGGTCCACTTAAAATAGACATTTTTAAACTATTTTTAAGCGTGTACGGATTTCTTCGTACCCCATTGTCCACAGTTCGTTTCGTGACCTTTTAGTGTGAGATCACGTTTCAGTACCATGCACTGGTAACACAGATTGAAGCACTGGTATTTTGGATGAAAAAACGTTGCGCAGACCTGTTTGTCGAAGTCGGACATATCTAATATGATCTCTTGTCCTCAGAGGCGTACCTCCATTCGGGCAGAAATTCAGTGCCGGGCAGTAAATTGTAAGGTTTCCTCAGCTTTGCGATGTAATCAGAAATATTCTAAACAGCAATGCTCGCACATTGATATAACAGTAAATTATTATTTCGTAGTCGTATTTTTTCTCATTTAAGAGCCTGAAACTTCTAAATTTAACCCAATGAGGTTAGTTTTGTGTAAAACCTATAGCTCATATCATTGCTGAAAAATTAGTAATTATTATTGATCGTATTTCTGACCTAATGGCTGTTTCCAAAACATGAATACATAAACTTCACCCGATAGAAAATAATTGCAAAGTAGTCTCTAAAAATACTTAAATTCCTGTTTTTTTCAGTTATGACTGAAATAATGTTGTTGAAATTAAGTACAATTATGTGACTTAAGTTAGTAAAACAATTGCCCGATTTCAATTTTCAATAAAGTGTCTATTTTAATTAAAATAATTTATTTTGTGATTTACGCCCTTCTATCTCAAGCGGCGACTTCTCTGTCAGTCCGACCCATTTCGACAGTGACCGCTAAGGCGCGTTGCTAGATGGACCTGTGTTGCGCTGACATGCTCTCCCAAATATTCGATTTTATTTTTCACATTCAAATCCAGGACTTTCTTGTTTTGTTTATTTAATTAGGGTAAAATTTTTATCATTCTGCATACCCTGTAACAAAACGATGTGTGGGGTACATGCTTGTCCTATATACGTAAACACACTCAGCTGCAATCTTTAATAGTCGCGTAGAATTTTCGAAAATGGTGGACAACTGACAGAAATTGTGAATTTGTTTGCCCGTACAGTTTGAAGACGTTTTAAGTCGGTACGTAACTCCGCTTCTTCAACTGTAAGTAGGTAGGTACTTATATAATTATGTACGTAAAGATACAAGAGTCAAAGTAACAATTTTTTTGAGACCATCCTTTGACGTATTCTTAACGAGTATTGAATAGGTAGTGACTATTATGATGCCGGTAGATAATTGTGATGTAAAAAATCGATGATTGAACGTTTTTTTGTATTAATACCAAGCAAAGTACTTAAGTTTATGCGATGCTAGAACTGGGATTTGCTATATACGCTATGATACAGAGGCTGATGCACATAATATATCATACAAAATTCAGAGGGGTGGGTATCTCTTTCTTGGTCGCATTGGATTTATCTGGTATATCCTTCAGCATCTGTCCGAAACCGCCTCTCAGATTTAATTGGTCGTTTTGGCACTTTTTTTTTTATGCACAACTGGTTAGCACTTGACCTCAATCACACCTGATGTTAAGTGAAGATGAGGCCGAAGGTGGAAGCGTACTAATCCGGAAACCTAAATATTTGGGGAACTGGCTATATATCTTATCTCTGACAACCGGAACACAACAATGTTATTAACATTGCTGTTTGGCGGCAGATTTAGATAAGATGGTGGTTGCTAGCCAGGCGGACATTTAAAATACCCTACCACTAACCAAACCGAGTACTAAACATGTCCCCGCTGGGGATCGAACCCGCGACCTCCGATTCGTAAACCCTATGTTGTTTACATTGAGCCACGTAGGCACTGCACTATTTTACTCACCTAAACGCATTCATCATCCATCTGACATATTCACAGACACCCTCGTCTATCACTATATTTTGCTGTTATTTCTTTGTCATTATTTATTGTGTTTCGATTTGTTAATTTAGTAATTTGTGGGCGACCACATTTTCAGTTTTTAATTTGTCAATTTGTCGCTTGCCAGAAGGTTGATCGACGAAAATCGATTTATCGATCCAAATTTTTAAACAGAAATGCACCAGACAAATATGTCGTGTGAATCGATTCGTAGAGGAAATCAGCGTATGAAATCAATATACATCCAAGTATTCAGGTCTTTACTCCGTAAAACAACACGTTATTCACATGATCACCCAAGCTTAGCAAAGCTCAAGGTAACACGATGGAACAATATTCAATTTGCTCATTTTGCACTGCAAAAAGTCGATCCTAAAGATTGCAGATCAAGATATTATACCGAATCGAGATCAGAAATATTAGCTAGAACTATTAATAGTTACATGAATCGTGGTTTTTGCGAGGAAGCATTTCTTATGCAAAACGAGTTAGAACTTGACCGTATGAGAGACTGAAAAACAAATTATTGTTAAAAAAAACTTTATCGTTCCAAGGAAAAGAGAATAAATAATGAATAAAAATATATCCTTAGACATAAGCAACTATAGGCTTGTGATGTAAATACCAGATGGTTGGTATACTACATAAATACATTTTTTTTTTAAATAAATACTTATTATAAATGAAAACTTCCATAACTCGGGTACACATGTCCGTATTCATCACACAAACATATGCCCCTAGCGGGATTCGAACCCGCAATCGGGATTCGGAAGAATAGACGCATCTCTTCTCGTGTGTTGACAAGTACCAATGACGCTGCCCATCCCACCATTGTCTAGTGATGGGCAGCGTCATTGGTACTTAGCTCCCAAAAAATATTGGGATGACACACACCCGTTTGCCCTAAAATTGCGATTAGGGCAAACGAAATTCTGCCATGCACGGCGATGAAAATCTATTTATAATATTCTTTATTGCACCAAAAAATTAAATATAATTGATGTGGTGAAATGTGGATAGTGACCTTGTCAGAAAACGCAACCGTCGGTTCTCTTCGACTCGAATTCGAATCCCGCTAGAGATAAATGTTTGTGTGATGAATATGAACATTTATTTCCGAATCATGGATGTTTATACCGGATGAGTTTTTTTACCGTAAGGAAAAAATAGGGCATATTAGATAAGTGAAATAGAGTGTTTGGGCATATGTAGTTAATTTTTTTCTTTTCAAAACTATCGTCCAGTAAAGTGTTAATTGTGTCATTTACATTTCACATAATTACATAATTAAATTAAATAAACAAAGGAAACTTGGAGAAAATATGAGTTCGAAATAAATTTCCCGTGATAGGAACTCCGCCATGAATTCCGCCAGTCGCATATGAAATTAGGGATAGCGCGTGTTTGTTTGAGAAAAAAAATTAAACTACATTTGCCAATACCTTCTATTTCACTTACCTAATATGCCCTATTTTTTTCCTTATGGTAAAAAAACTCATCCGGTATAAATATTTATGCATGTTTATCAGTTATCTAGTATCCATAGAACAAGATTGTTTGGGGCTAGATGATTGGTGTAAGTGGCCGAAACAATACAATACAATACAAATACTGTTTATTGCGCAAAATAATTTACAATAATTTTTCATGATAACAATAGAACGCAATTAGAAAAAAACACGAAACATTCATTTATTTAAATAAATTTTCTATCTTCCCCTCTTTGTGTCATGTTTACCTACATGCAACTAAAGTTTCACAAAAATCAATTGAAAAAAATTTCAATTAGTGCACCCAATTGTAAGGCCCCCTAATACAGAAATACCTAGTAACACATATTGTCACCAATGTTACATACGACAGGTTAGTGGCCTCGACCATAGTGTGGCGATCAAAGTCCGGCCTGTAGAATAAAATTAGAATGAGTAAACGTATAGCAGAGAGTCGTGCCAGTTTTGTAGAAAGGCCTGAAGATGGCGCAACGGACTCGAACTCAAACTCCCTTTGGTGGCGACACCAGCGGGAGAGAGAGAGACGGGTCGCGTTGGCAAGAGCCCGTTGTAGAGGGCGTTGAGGGCCTTATCTAAATTCCCTCTAGTAGGCGGCACTTGACTTCCCTAGGATTTTAGGGGCAAGGATTCTTATTTATTTCTCCGAGATGTCACTATTTTACAGCTTCGTTCTTTCAGGAACCACACACTAGCTGGAACCACTCACTTTACCGGAACCACAATTAACCAGGATTACCAGGGACGTGTGAAACAAGGAAACTCGAATGCTTTGTCACAGAACAACTGTATTTAATCACAATTTTGCCTTACTTAAGTACAAATTTAAGGTTCTCAACTAGTTATAAGCGAGTCAATCATTATTCTCTCATGAAAAGAAGAGTATACACATAAAAGGAGAGAAGAAATAAATCAATCATTCGGAGGGTATATTACAAAATTATTTTTAAAGATTACCCACATAAACTATTATTTATTAAAAATAGCCAAATACCCGCTTTTAATTTGGTAACCAGATACAAATAATCACATATTGGGTAAAACATACGAAAAACAAACTCTTTATTAATAAAATACAAAATTCTTAACTTAATTGTTTTACAGATGAGATTGTCCGTAACAATCTCTACCCCCCAGTACGAGAGTTCCATCAAGTACTCAACTAGTGGGTAGGACAATCACACCTGTAATGGGACGACGCAACACTCCATGTTTGGTCTTAATGTCTATTACACGGATTATACCGTCCTTACCACAATAAGTCTTTATTATTTTTCCCATTGGCCAGTCATTACGGGGCCTATTTTTGTCACATATCACACACACTTCGTTCACTTTCACATTAGGCTCGTTCAATGTCCACTTTTGCCTCCGCTGTAAGGTGGGCAGATATTCACGCCTCCACCGCCTCCAAAACTCGTCCGCCAGCGCATTTACTCGCCGCCATTGAGCTCTTGAATTGTGATCGCTCAACTGCGTTCGTACCATGGGAGCGCCGCCCGCAGATGTTCCGATGAGCAAATGGTTGGGAGTTATCACCACTGGATTTTCTGGATCATCGGTGACATAGGTCAATGGCCGGCTATTTACCACAAGTTCGGCCTCGGCTAGGAGTGTCATCAAAGTTTCTTCTTTAGGAGCCCGTTCTCTTAGTAATGCCTGTAATGCATTCTTCGTGGCTCGCACTAATCTCTCCCACGATCCACCCATATGAGGAGCGGCTGGAGGGGAGTAAATCCAATCAATTTTTCGACTGATGACCTCATCTTTCAGCCGGTCGTGGTCCATTTCACGAAGAGCAGCTCGCAATTCTTTATTTGCTGCAACAAAATTGGTACCTCGGTCGCTGTAAATTGTTGAAGGTTGTCCGCGGCGCGCTATTAGCCTTCTCAATGCTAATATAGCCGAGTCGGCACTCAGTGAGGCGGCTAGGTCTAGGTGTATGGCGCGGGTGGCGAGGCAAGTGAATAAAACCCCCCACCGCTTTTCTCTGCGTCGACCTATAGTCACTTCCATCGGTCCGAAGTAATCGAGACCGCAGTGTACAAATGCTCGCCTTGTGTCTGTTAGGCGCACTTTAGGTAAGTCTCCCATCTTTGGGTTCAAAGGTCGAGCGCGCCTTAAACGACATAGCTGACATTCAGCTATACATTTCTTTGTCGCCGTACGGGATTGGAGCACCCAAAACCTCTCTCTTAAAGCGTTTACTACCGCTTCGTGGTTTACGTGGTGTGCTCGCTTATGATAATCAATTATAAGTAGACGAACGGTAGGATGACGTCCATCTAATATAATTGGATGTCGCTCACCAAAATTCAGTTCAGGCGCGGCGCGTAGTCTGCCGCGCACGCGTAGCATGCCGTCCTCAAATATCATGGGGTCGAGTGATATAAGGCGACTCGACTTTGGCAGTTGTCGTGCATTGAGAATGGCGTTTATGTCGTCGTTAAATGCCTGCTTTTGAACTTCACGCAGTAGGTATTTCTCAGCTGTGTCTAGGTCAGCGGGTGACAGTGCGGATGAGGGGCGTCGGCGTCGGCAGCGTTCGATGAAAATGAACACGCGCGCAGTAACGCGCAGCGTTCGTGTCCACGAAGAGAAGCGCCGCGTGTCTATTAGCGGCGTCGCCGCCGGCTCGCTGAGGGCGTGCATGCGATGCACAACCTCCGGATCTTCTTCATGCGCCTCGTCTGTCGGCGCGACAGGCATCGCCGGCCACTGCGTCTGCGGATAGCAAAGAAAAGGAGGGCCAGAAAACCACATGTTCTTTGTATTCGGCCAGTCCAACCGAGTGGCTTCATCAGCCGGGTTGACGGCAGAGGGTAGCCAGCGCCAGTCGCTTTTGCTAGACAATTCGTCAATTTCACCTAATCGATGTGCTACATATCTCTGGTAATCACGGGCATCAGAGTTTATCCATCTTAAAACGGTCTGTGAGTCTGTCCATAAATACTTCCTACTAACGGTCATGCCTAGGTCTTTCTCAACTACACGAGATAGCCTACATGCTAATACGGCAGCTTGGAGTTCGAGTCGCGGTATGGATACCACCTTAACAGGTGCGACTCGAGCTTTACCGGCCACCATTGCTGTGGACCGAATTCCTACTTTATTTGTTCCTACAATAAAGGCCACGGCTGCATACGCGAGTTCCGATGCGTCTCCAAAAACATGGAGTTCTAGGTCATTATTTTCCAGACCGTACCAACGGGGAATCTTAACTTCGGTGAGTAGTTTTAAATTATTTAACCATTGAAACCATAGATTTGCCTCAGCAGGTTTCAATTGTTCATCCCAGTGGACGCCAGACTGCCAGATTCGTTGCATTAATATTCGTGATTGAATTACACAGGGATATAAAAATCCTAAAGGATCGAAAATACTCATTATCGCCCGTAGAAACTCTCTTTTAGTAGGTACAACTTTGCCCTCAACTATCTCGGGCGGTAAGCGTTTAAAGGATAGGTCAAAGGTCAAAATATCATCATGAGGGGTCCAAATCATTCCAAGCGTTCGCTCGGACTCCTCAAGTGACCTTTCTATTTTAACACGTTCGGGAGCGTTGGCACACAAATGTTCTCGCAAATCGGGAGAGTTCGTTACCCAACCACGTATGTTAAAACCACCCGCTGCGTGTATTTGTGTGACCTCGCTTACGAGACGTTTGGCTTGTTCCACTGTTTCTACACTTTCCAAATAATCATCCATATAATGTTTGTTTTTGATGGCCGCGACGGCCTCTGGATAGACATTAGCATATTCGCTAGCGTTCTTATTTAATATAAAAATGGCGGTAGTGGGTGACGATGTGGCTCCAAAAACCATAGAGGTCATGGCATATACGTCAGGATCTCTATTTCGATCTTTTCCTCGCCATAAAAACAATTGTGCGCCCTGATCTTGTTCCCTTATTTTGACACGCATAAACATATCAGCGATGTCGCCCGCGAAGGCGATAGGGCCGGCACGAAATTTAAATAACACACTTAGGAGTGAGTTTAACATGTCTGGACCGCTCATCAAATTATCATTCAAACATGTACCATTATAATTGGCAGCTGCATCAAAAACAAGCCTTAATTTATCTGGTTTATTCGGGTTAGTGACCCCAAAGTGGGGCAAATACCAAACAAGATCAGTTGGTCTGGGCATATCTACCCGTTTGGCATAACCTTCACTTAATAATCTATCAATCTGTTTAAAATACTGCTCGGCATAGTTAGCGTCTTTATCAATTTTTCGCTCCACATTAGTTAATCGTTTTAGAGCGTACTTATAATTATCGGGCAAATCGATATGATCGCGGTTCCATAACAGGCCTACTTCCCACTCTGAGCCAATTCTACGACTGGTAGATTCTAATATATTTATCGCTCGTTTAGTCTGACTATTCTGACGATTTGCCTCGGAGATGCCTATGGCTTCTAATTCAAATTGACGCTTAACTAAATCGTGCAGGTCATCATCAATTCGCAAGCAATTAACAGAGTTATGATTTGCACAAGAGAAAAATGGGCCATGGACCACCCATCCTAATTTTGTTAGAGATGCAACTGGCGTACCTGACTTACCCTGCCTCATATCCCAGCCGACTACCAAGTCCCAGTGATCTTGGCCGAGTAACACCATGGGTTTCGCGTCCTCCATTGCACTGCAATCCAAGTCCAGCAGATGGCTATTTTCACTCAACACACTTGGAGGCACAGTTTGTACTGGTAAGTTTAAATCACTAATTGTTCGTAGTGACACATTATGCAAATCACCATTAGGTCCACGGAGTCCAATTGACACTTTTTTGGATTCACTGTCCGTTACACAATGTCCGCGAGCACTCATGATTTTGAGTGGGCATAGCTGACCATCCACTCCACTGGCGAGCTTCTCATCAATTAAGGAGACCGTTGCTCCATCGTCCAATAGAGCGTATGTAGGTCGCTCTTCGCCGCCGATTACTACATTGACCGGTAACACTTTAAGCAACGCCCGCGAACGCTGCTCCCCGACGTTGGTGACCAATTCGGTGGTAACTGGAGCAGTTGTCTGTCGCGGAGCGCTCACCGGTGTGGGCACAGACTTCTCAGATGAAGTCGAGCGTGTTGTACCCATCCTCTCGACGTGAAGCATGGCGTGATGCGAATAATTACATTTACCGCAGCGCTTAGCATGGCAACGGTTGCGTGCGTGTCGCCTCGCTATACACTTGAAACAAAGTCTTTCACTTTTCACAAAGTCCCACCGATCGTTCACCGACATTTTAATAAATTCACTACAATCCGTTAGTCTGTGGTCACCTTTACACCGAACACATCCAATAAGTAACTTATCTGGCGACTCATCTTTGAGTGTATGCACACGCTGAGTCGTGCGCTGCCCCTGTCTTCGTGTCGACCGCGTATACGTCGAAGATGTCGGCGGCGGCGGCGGCGGCGGTGCATTCATCAAGTTGAGTGGCATAGAGTACGATGATGCACACGCAATATCATTCAGGAACTCCAATAAAGCTTCTAAGTTGGGTGACAGGCGTAAGTCGACCCCGCACTGTTGATCAAGCTTCATCGCGTACTCTCCATATTGATTACGTTGAATCGGTGTAAGTCTGGCCACTAATTCATTCACAATTTGTGGATTGTGTAAATAACTCTGCGCGTTCAAATTTTTCAAAGTAGCCACGCAGTTACGAACGGTAGTCGTAAACTTCCTTATATCACGTCCGTTGTCGGTTAACTTCGGAAGTGCGCGCACTTTCTGTATAGCGCTTTCTAAAAGTAATCCGGAGTGGCCAAATTCTTGTTCCAGGGCCTTCATCACTTCTTTCGGATCACTTGCCGTTCTCAATAAATCTTCCACGGCTGCCTTAGCTTCTCCATGAAGCGATGCCTGCAGCCGAGCCATATTTTCATGTGGTGTGAATTCATAAGACGACGATGAAGTCGTGTACATTTTCTTGAAATTCAACCAATCAGAAGGATTTCCATTGAACGCTGGTAGCTCGTACGTCTGTCTGGGCAGCGGTCGTGGCCGACCCAGGCGCGAGATGGCTTCCGCAAGCTGTTCCATTCCTTTTCCATATCTTCTTTCATTTGATTGGTCTCTTTTCGTTGAGTTGTGCCATCCTGTGCCTCTCTCACCGAAGACCGGAGCGTTCGGAGCTTGACTAGTGAAGCGTTGATTGTGCTGCGGCTCGAAATACGGTGCCGGCGGCAGCTGTGGCATAGTTGCTGGCGCCGGACGTGCGAGATGCGCAACCGGTGGCGCGACGGGCATCGGCGTGGGCGGGATGGCTCGTGTTGGAGCACAGTTGTCCGGCAGTGGGTTGGTACGCGCGCCTTCATCAAAATATGGAAGTGGTCTATCTTGAGGTGCCGCTGCGCCTGTCGTGGCTTCCAGCCAATCATTTACTCTATCTGCTGAGCCCACAGACGACAGGTCGCCGGCATTCTCCTCTTCGACCTCTATGCGCGCGAGGTCAACCGCTAATCTCTTCTTAATTAGTCCTTGATCAATCCTGGCCAGTTGCACTTCTGCGTCTAATTCAGCTTGACGACGTTGAAGTTCTCGGGTCGCTCGGCTCGAGCGTGACGACCGACTACGGTTGCTACCCCCCGTGCCAACTCGACGTGCCATCAACGTAGTCTCCTCTTGCACAGTAACCGAAGTTGCCACAGCTACAGGATTCTCCAACGGTGGACGCTTTTCACTAAAATCGCGAATGCGTCCTCCAACCGCCGGAATCGTTGGCGTGGGCGTTCTTCCCAACATTCGATGCTGCACTGTAGATGGCGACGCTGGCGCTGGGCGTTCACTTTGTAAACCAGAGTCAGTGGCGTCTTCCCGACAACGCGTCTTCGCTCGCGTTAACATATTGCTTCTTGTTGACATCTTGAAGAATCCGGCTTCGAAAGGACCAAAAACTTATAGCAGAGAGTCGTGCCAGTTTTGTAGAAAGGCCTGAAGATGGCGCAACGGACTCGAACTCAAACTCCCTTTGGTGGCGACACCAGCGGGAGAGAGAGAGACGGGTCGCGTTGGCAAGAGCCCGTTGTAGAGGGCGTTGAGGGCCTTATCTAAATTCCCTCTAGTAGGCGGCACTTGACTTCCCTAGGATTTTAGGGGCAAGGATTCTTATTTATTTCTCCGAGATGTCACTATTTTACAGCTTCGTTCTTTCAGGAACCACACACTAGCTGGAACCACTCACTTTACCGGAACCACAATTAACCAGGATTACCAGGGACGTGTGAAACAAGGAAACTCGAATGCTTTGTCACAGAACAACTGTATTTAATCACAATTTTGCCTTACTTAAGTACAAATTTAAGGTTCTCAACTAGTTATAAGCGAGTCAATCATTATTCTCTCATGAAAAGAAGAGTATACACATAAAAGGAGAGAAGAAATAAATCAATCATTCGGAGGGTATATTACAAAATTATTTTTAAAGATTACCCACATAAACTATTATTTATTAAAAATAGCCAAATACCCGCTTTTAATTTGGTAACCAGATACAAATAATCACATATTGGGTAAAACATACGAAAAACAAACTCTTTATTAATAAAATACAAAATTCTTAACTTAATTGTTTTACAGATGAGATTGTCCGTAACAAAACGTGTAAAACCTGCTTGCACCTTGCGAGGTAGTCGCAAAATATTAAAATGTGCAATCTAGTTTAGAGACAGATTTGACGTCAAAGTTATGAGGTGGCAAGCAAGAGGTGGAAAGAAGGAGTCTTTCCTTTAGATATCACGGGTAGAGATCACTTTTGCTATGCACTAGATATTTAGTTTTAAGCTTGTATGCTAAACATGAGCGTCGGTGGCAAAGTGGTTAAGACGCTGTCTTATTTAGGAGGTTCGTGTATCGATTCCTAGGCAGACCATGTACCAATAACTTTTTAAATATAATTTAATTACTTATGTGCATTTATCCGACTGCTCTTAAGCGGTGAAGGAAAACATTGTGAGGAAATCTGCATGCCCGAGAAATAAAAATTCAAAGGCCTGTGAAGTCCCCAACCAGCATTGGGCCAGCATGGTGAACTACGGCCCATATCAAATCAAATCAAAATCAAATCAAAATATTTTATTTCATAGGATAAAATTATCACTTGAAAACGTCACTATTAATATTAATATTACATTATATTTTAAATTTACTGCTCATTCACAAAGCTCCCCAGAGAAGAACGAGCAAGAAACTCTAGGGTTGCTCTTTTAAACATATTATAGGTTGCGATTTGATAATTATATGAATAATAAGACAGCTATGGCCATGCTTGCTTATCATTCAAATAGTCAGTGATTTTATAATAGCCTTTTGTTAATAATTTCTGTTTTATGATTGCTTTAAATTTATTTAAAGGCAAATTTTGAATGTCCACTGGAACCTTATTATAAAAGCGTATACATTGCCCTTTGAAGGATTTACTAACTTTGTGAAGTCGGCTAACATAAACAGATAACTGGTTCTTATTCCTTGTATTAACATTGTGCCTATCACTATTTTTAGCGAATAAGGTTATATTTTTTTTTGCATATAACAAATTCTCATAAATGTATTGAGATGCCATTGTTAAGATATTAATTTCCTTAAAGTTATCTCTAAGAGACACTCTAGGTCCTAATTTATAAATGGCACGAATAGCACGCTTCTGCAGAACAAAAATGATATGTATGTCAGCAGCGTTTCCCCACAACAATATGCCATATGACATCAAGCTGTGGAAATAGCTAAAGTAAACCAGTCTTGCGGTATGAACGTCTGTTAAATTTCTGATTTTTTGACTGCATACGCTGCAGGAGCAAGCTTTTTCGCTAGTTTCTCAATATGCTCCCTCATATACCAGGGAAGGCGTATATCCCTGCAGTGGGATGTTTACGGGCTGATGATGATGACGTTTCAATGTGTTAGTTTTTCATCAAATTGATTTATTCATAATCTTCTTGACAAATTGATATAATACACTGGTCGTCATACAAATCGACTCGGGAATTAAATATCTATACAACTTGATGCATGTCTGGGTTTAGAAACTAGTTAGTAACTCGAACAGTACTTTACCGATTTTAATAAAATTTTCACTTTTCTATAGCCAGTACGTCACTAATTAAAATCATGTAGGTACGAGAAATTTCTTTTACATGAACAATTATTGCCAGAAATTCGATTGAATTTCATTTCGTACATTTAAAATTTAATGGTATGAACTGTGAAATTTCATTATTTAATCGAGTTTCTGGCAATTCTGGCAAAGGGTGGTGGTATTATTTGTTGTGAAGTGTGAAAAAAAGGTTGCTAGGGTCCGCTATATTGGATTTATCATGACGTCATATATGACTCTACTCTATGACACTCCCGGGGCTTATACGAATCTAATGACACAGCATTTGTCCAAGTAACATATATACACATGCGTTGAATACATTAACCTCCTTTCAACTTTGCCGTAGTCGGTTTAAATCTTATTTTATTTTATTGAAAATACAGAATGAAATGAAATGAAAATAATTTATTCATGTAGGCGATACAAGATGCACTTATGAACGTCACTTGTTTTTTAAACTACCACTAGCTCGGAACGCGACCACTACTGAGAAGAGCTAGCGATTGCGTCGATTAATGCACTTCTCCCCCGTTTCTAAAAGACGTTTTGTTTTCTTGCTCCATGCCCTTTGCAAGAGGCAAAAGCAACCGCCGCATAATAAGTACGGTCGCCAAAAGAAATTGTATATCAGTTTTGACAAAATTTCCTAGCTACTCTAGTGCAAAGCTAGGTCGACCGTTCGAATTGGTTTCTAATACTGAAAGAGATCACAATAATAACAAATAAATGATTTGGACACTTAAACCAATTATCTAGTCTTGTCAACCGCCTCCGTGGCTCAATGTAAACAACATTGGGTGTACCTTTAAGGTCGCGGGTTCGATCCCCAGCGGGGTATATATTTAGTACTCGATTTGGTTGGCGGTAGGGCATATTAAATGTCCGCCTGGCTAGCTACCAACATCTATCTAAATCTGCCGCCAAACAGCAATGTTGATAGCATTGTTGTGTTCCGGTTGTCAGAGATAAGATAGCCAGTCCCCCAAATAAGATGGGGTTTCCGGGTCAGTACGCTACCACCTTCGGCCTCATCTTCATTTAACATCAGGTGTGATTTAGGTCAAATGCTAACCCCGTTGTGGATAAAAAAAAAAGTGGTCTCAAAAGGCAAAACCTGTATTATGGTTACTAATAGTCCAAAGTCTTAAAATATAATCTTAAAGTTCCTGATTTAAAGAAGGATAGAGTACCAGTAATAAAATAGAAATATTTATAACCATTCTGTAGAAGTTATTGATCGATTTTTTTGAAAAAAAGTACTGGGATTCTAAGTATATTCTCCGACGCAATGAAATTCACATCGGTAATTTTAAACTAATAGTCTATGTTTTATTACTAAATACGTATACTATATCTAAATCAAACTACCGATTTGTTAGATTTTTTCTTGATGAGAATCGATTAAATCGTATCGAAGATATTTGTGACGACCTGTTTGGTGTAGTGGTTAGAAATTCTGCTGCTATACCAAAAGGTCGCGGGTTCGAATCCCGCTAGGGGCATATGTTTGTATGATGAATACAGACATGTGTTCCCGAGTTATGGATGTTTTTCATTTATATGTGTATTTATTTACAAAAAAAAAAGTATTTGTGTAGTTTATCAACCATCTGGTGTCTATAATACAAGCCTAGTTGCTTAGTGTGAAACTAGATGGTGATGTGTGTATGTGTAAAGGTATTTATTTATTTATTATTTATTATATTTAGTTTTTAATAATTTATAGTCATACAAGATTTCCGCCTTTGGCTTCGCCTGCGTGGAACAGCTGTATCTCGGATGTGTTTAATTTCTTTATACCGAGGGAACTACTTATTTTTATATATTTATAACTTTATCGGTATGAAAAGTATCCTATTTCTTAATCCAGGGTATATTCTACCTATATACCAAATTTCATCCAAATCCGTTCATCCATTTCGGCGTGATTGAGTAACAAACAAACATCCAAACTTTAGCATTTATAATATTAGTTAGATAATAACGTTCCAGTAGACATTAAAAATTTACCTTTTTGTTGTTGATTCTGTATGAATAAATAAAATAAAACGAAAAAATATTTTAATTAAAAAACCATGATAAAATAAAAATTATTACAGTCTATTTTGATTTAAGAAAAGAATTGCAATTGAACGTAGACCGTAACGTTTAATGACGTGCAAATGAATTGCAATCGTGGTGGTAGATCACTGTTTTGCTGACTATACGGCCTTTTACCTTTTTATTCTTATTTTCATTGGGTACGCGCACATTTTCCTTAAGCATTTCTTTTTCTTGTTCTAGAAAAATGCCGGCGTATGACAACGAAGGCGCTCACATATCCATGGAGGATGTGCGTCCGGAGCAATCAATTAGAATCAACACAATAGTTGAAGAGTTAGAGTCCAGAAGGAAAAGACAGTTCAAAACACAGAAGTCGACAGTACAAACAAGGAGACAGCAGGCAGTATGTGTGCGGAGAGCACACAAACGGTACGGGCCCGCGAAAAATCCAAATGTCATTTTGGATGGGCTGAATATGACAGTTCCTAAGGGTGCCATGTAAGTAAAAATCGGCCAATGGGAGACGGACTCATACAGCTATAGAGTACCTGAGAAGATCAAATTGTTGATGGTTTTATTACATACCTAGTTAAGTATATAATAAGCTAGTTAGCTTTCCGCGTGCGAAATATTGGGTCTTTACTTATGAAATTGGAGTTTTTTTCTTCGTTAATCATATGTATCCTGCGATTTTCAAATCTATATCCAAATTTGTTTTTAATTTGGAAAATTGAATATTATTTCAAATGAAATATTTTTTAATTTCTAGGCTAAATCACATAATAAAAAAATTTGAACCGAGCTCTTTTCATGTGTTTCCCATAATCATTTCTTAGATTCGCTGAAACTGTTATAAAGCGGTTACTTTTAAAAATTAACGCTACCTATACTTAACTTAATGTTATCCGATAATACACACAAAGTTTAGTTAAATTTGGATTTGCCGTTCCCAAAAAAAAAAATTAAAAATGTTTGTTTCTTAATGAAATTCTTCATTTTTTTAGGTAAGGACCTAATTCAGGTATAGGTACACTTATACATAAGAAATAGCAAAACAAAACACTCTTCTGCATAGGGTCAAAAATCTTTGCTTGTCCATGTCCAATCCATTTTTATTCTTTACGGTCATGGCTTTTTGGAGGAAACTCAACGAGTGATGTTACATTTTTGTTTTTATTTCTTGAAATTTGTGAATTCTGGATTACGGCAGAATATTGTACGGAAAAAGTCATTGATGGTGTACAAGTGAAGGCAGAAACCAGCTATAATTCTTCGCGGCTTTTCAATTCAAATTTAGAATAAGCTATTCTAGTCCTGCATTCGGCGAGCAAAGATTTGAATATTGTTCCATGAGTACTTAGTAGTTTTATAATGAACTTCAAACTTGAAGCAATTATTTCAACGTAAGATACATGAGATCATTTGTTGAATGTCAATTTAAATCTATTGCAAATAAAAACAGGGCTTAAGCATTTTTCGGTCAGTCAGTATGTCCAAGCTACCACCGCTTCGGAAAGGGAAATCATCTGTGGGAAAAGAAGCGGCGCAAGAAACCCACAGAATCATTTTTCTTTTTTTTTTATGCTGGTCGAAGTATATCAATCGTTTTTGTCATTCAGGTAGTCACTAATTTTGTAATAACCTTTTTTTGTTAATGTTGTTTGATGATAATGAATCATTTTAGACATTTAATTGGTCCAAACATTAATAAAATCACAAGGTAGTAATGGATTTCGTACAGATATATTGTCTGTACTCTTGTTAACTTTTATAAAGAATATAATTTACAAGAAATTGGCATTGGTTTGATTTCCAGTGAAATACAATTGTTTAGTATACGGCTTGGTTGGTGGTAGGACATTTAAAAAACATTTTATCTATGTCTTCCGTCAAGTTGTAACATTAATTACATTTTATAATTTTAGATAAGATTATTAATTTATTAAGAGCACATAGTGTCCCACTGCTGGGCAAAGGCCTCCCTCATCTGATTCCAGTCGTTTTTGTTCTTGGCGAGCACAAACCATCCCTTATTAAAACTGTCAAGCTCGTCTCTCCACCGTTTTCGCGGTCTGCCACGTTTGCGTCTATAAGATAAGATAAGATAGCTAGAATAAATTCAGGAATCTGGGTGACCGATTCTATGATTTCTCTTATCTGCCTCATCTTAACTTAACATCAGGTGTAGTGAAAAATATATTTGTTCTAATCAGATTCCTATACTTTTGATGGTGACATATAAAAATAATTGTTCCAGATATGGTCTTCTCGGTGCTTCAGGGTGTGGGAAGACGACTCTTCTCTCCTGCATAGTGGGGAGGCGTAGACTGAACTCCGGTGAAATATGGGTTCTTGGAGGAACGCCGGGCGGTCCGGGCAGCGGGGTGCCAGGCCCCAGAATTGGGTATATGCCTCAGGTGAGCGGGTGTTTAAAACATCCATTTACGCTTTTACAATAAAATACCAGGTATTGAAATTGAAATTGTACAGAGCAGAAATTTAAACGGCACTTTAAATAAACTCTATATAAAAAGGGTTATTACAGGATGGATGATTATTTAGGCGATTAGGAGGTTTGGTGTTAGCTGAAATCCAAGTCCTGATAACTACGCTTATGTTAATTGCTTTTTTTTAAGCACAACGGGTTAGCACGACCTCAATCACACCTGATGTTCAGTGAAGATGAGGGCGAAGGTGGTTTAACGAGACGCCTTGCGACTCGTTGGTTCTCTTTTTGCAGTATTCTCCTTGTTTGTTTCTTTTACGGTTAAATTTCAAAATTTGAACTCTCCTTTTCTCTCTCTCTGTCTTTCTTTCAGTGTAGCTTTTTGTTTAGTCAGTTCGTAATTTGCCCTTGAAAAGATTGGACGTGTACTTTTCTGTTATTTTTGTTCCTATTCTATTTTATTCAGTATAAGAGTATAAATATATATTACGTATAAACGTATATACAGTATAAAGTATTTCATCAAGTTATTTGTGTACGTGATTGATACCTTTAAAATAAAAGTTGTCCTTGACAACGTTTTCCAAATTTTCCGCCGACTCATCCTCATTTTCATCATACTGTAGCCTACTCCTGGACATCCTCTACAACATCAGCCTGGGAGGAGTGCTTCAGTGGTAGCGTACTGACCCGGAAACCCCGGCGGCGGCGGCGGCAGATTTAGATAAGATGGTGGTATATTGTTAGCCAGGCGGACATTTAATATGCCATGCCAGCGACCAAACCGAGTACTAAATATGTTTTGTAATATAAATTATAATTGTAAAGATGGCCACCTATTTAAAAGATATGTTGTTATGGAGTTTCTTGTTGCTTCTTCTCCCTAACCATTGCAACTAGTGAAGGGATGTAGTTTAAAAAAAAATAACATATTGACTTTCATTGAGTGAAAATACTATATGATGACTTGTATTTATAAAAGGCAGACGACGAAAAGTCAAATTCATTCAAACGTACGTTTTTTCAATATGGTTTCCGATGATATACAAAATCTTCCTTCCATTTTTTTTTTATACTGAAGCCGGAAGGGAGTTCCATGCCTTGGCTGTTCGCATTATGAATGAAGAGTCGAACCGCTTAGTGCGAATGTTCGGTATGTTAACTACATACGGATGGAATCCCTCACCACGCCTAGTAGTCCGAAGATGAAATGGCGATGGTGGAATAAGATTGTGTAATTCCAACGCACACTCACCGAAGTGCATCCTGTAAAAGACTGAGAGACAGGCGACCTTGCGACGGTGTTCGAGTCTCTGAAATTTAGCAGTGATCGAATGGTCAGCAATAAATAAATAAATAATAAATAAATAAATATTTCGGACACTTACACCAATCATCTAGTCCCAAACTAAGCAAAGCTTGTGCTATGGATACTAGATAACGGATAAACATACATAAATATTTATATAAACATCCAAGACTCGGGAGTAAATGTTCATATTCATCACACAAACATTTACCCGTCGCGGGATTCGAACCCGCAACCGTTGGTTTCGCTGACAGGGTCACTATCCACTACACCAATCGGTCGTCATAGAAACTTTAAAGATACTATGAAATAGATATTTATTAAAGCATATCTTCCATGGACATAACCAGCTCGTTCGCATGACAGGCTATTTCGCAATCTAATAATGAATAAATTATACCTTTTGTAATATAAAAACCGTTTTAGAACAGCAACCCTTCGAGTTTCTTGCTTGTTCTTCTCAGGGGAAGTTACCTTTTGAGCAAGCAGTAGCTTAAAAAATATATAAATTGACTATTTTAAGTGTTGTGTACAGTCGGAAATAGATTCACCTTTACATTCCCTCATAATACAAACGAGGTTTTCTAAGCAAATCATGAATATTTTTCGATAAGACTTTGTGCTTATTGTTGAACTCAGTAGTTCAATTTCAATTTTCAATTTTTCAATTTCAATTCATTGTTTTAAAAAAACTTAATGCTACATACAATAATTTGATGATGGAGCCCCTATTAAATAATTGAATACCTGTGCCAGGGGTCTCCGCTCTTCCACGGTGTACAGTATACAGAATAACTAAAGATGAATGCTTCTAAGACAAAGAAAATAAAGATAGAAATGCAACTAAATCTTTATAGTGTGTGTGTGCGTGTGTGCGTGCGTGTGTGCGTGTGTGTGTGTGTGTGTGTGTGTGTGTGTGTGTGTGTGTGTGTGTGTGTGTGTGTGTGTGTGTGTGTGTGTGTGAGAGAGAGTGTGTGTGTTTGTTTGTGTGTAAGTGTTTGCGTGGGTGTGTATACGACAGTGTCTTGGGATCGGAAGCTGACGAACGACATCTTCCACTGACTAGTGTCTGGTTTGTAGTTTAAAATTATAACTTTTTTTTATTATACAAAAAATGGGGATTAAAAACACTCCTACGAAATGGTTTCCATAAGTAGTTACTGTAACTAAATAAAAAAATATCGAAAAACTTTCATGGATTCCTGAGAAAACTTGATTTGAATTATGAGAGATTGTAAAGGTTTAACTGCTTCTGACTGTACCTACAAAATAAAGTTTTTTTTTTATTTTACTTCACTTTATGTACGCTTGCGATAGACTGTGTCTACATTGCGTAACATTGTTTCCAAATTACCTAAACTAAGTATTGTCTTATGTTATAAAGGTCAATGTTATTGTCACAATTTGTACAGAGACAAAATGTCAACACTGTTGACTCAACAGACATGTGAAGTTAGCATTAGCACTTAGGCGAGAGACATCGTAAACCAGATTAACATTGATTTAAGCTAACTAGTGTAGTGGTGCATACTGGAAATATCGATAGACGAAAAAGTGAATATATCGAGGCGATAATCGACATTACCGCCTCGATATATTTCGACAATGCTATACTATTTAAATATAGGTATTTAGTATTGATGGCATAGATTATTATTTTTTTTATTTTTTTTTATGATCAACGGGTTGGTAGTTGACCTCAATCACACCTGATGTTAAGTGAAGATGAGGTCGAAGGTGGAAGCGTACTCACCCGGAAACCCCGACACATTAGGGGGACTGGCTATCTTATCTCTGACAACCGGAACACAACAATGCTATTAACATTGCTGCTTGGCGGCAGATTTGGGTAAGTTGGTGGTAGCTAGCCAGGCGGACATTTAAAATGCCCTGCCACCAACCAACTTAAACATGTACCCCGCTGGGGATCGAACCCGCGACCTCCGAATCGTAAACCCAATGTTGTTTCCATTGAGCCACGGAGGCGGTTATTACTACTAGCTTTTTACCCGCGGCTTCGCCTGCCTGGAATAACTTTGTCGCGGATATGTTTAATTTGTTTATCTCACGGGAACTACTCACTTTATCGGGATAAAAACACTCTATGTTTTAATCTGGGATATGTTCTAGCTATATACCAATTTTTATCCAAATCGGCTTCGAGCATTGATTGATTGATTGAGCAACAATAAAATAAACAAACATCCAAACGTTTCGCAATTATAATATTAGTTAGATTAGATCGATAGATTAGGTCAATCTACTGTTTTTGTAAACCTTTTGTGTCATATATTGATGCATTTGGTCGTTGATACATTCAAAATGGTGCCAAATTTAGCACTCAATGAGCTTATAAGAAGCTTAGCCATACGTCTATTTCGTTCACGAACAGTCACTGCATCAAATTCTGAGTTGTGAGGTGAAAAAACTGCACCAATTACTCGTTAAACTACTAAGATAACTGCGAAAAAGATTTGTTCGCGCGACCATATCTGTAGCATGCAAATCGATGGTTTAAAGTTTAACGACCCCAGGGTGAAGAGTTTAACATTCTCTAGTGAGAGTTTAGTTACCCCAGGGTTCGACTTCTTGTATGGATAGGTGTATACCACTCGCGAAAGAATTTCCTTCGCTTTACCATAGAATTATCTATTATTATTATCTCAATCTGCCGCCAAGCAGCAATATTAATAGCATTGTTGTGTTCCGGTTGTCAGAGATAAGATAGCCAGTCCCCCAAATGTGTTGGGGTTTCCGGGTCAGTACGCTTCCACCTTCGACCTCATCTTCACGTACCATCAGGTGTGATTGAGGTCAAGATCGAATCTATCGTGCATAAAAAAAATTTACAGATTTCAAGTAAGTTCGTTTCATGTGCTAGTTGTTGTCTATCTGCAATGTCCGGTTCGAGTTCTATTTTTAACCTTTTGTCACCGATAAAACCAGACTCTCGATGGTAACTATTATTGCTGCAACAGACCTCTAATCCGCTTCAGCAACTAATAAAAGAGGAAGATGTCCCATATTCGTCCTTTTTCACCTCCTATTCTGAAATTTAAGAATAGGTTTTTAACGGAACTTTCGTGGCGAGATTGCCGAGGACGGTCATGATAGATAGATAGATAGATAATTTGTTTATTTACCTCTAAGCACATTGCACAATTATAACAATTGGTAATACAGAACAGTATAGTAGTATTACAGGAATAAAAATTCTAAAATGTCAGTTATTAAGTGCTGTAGGGACAAAATGGTTCCAACTCAGCATGGTGCTCCGCCCGCGGACGGATGGAGCGCTGGTATTCTGTTGGGACCAGTTTGGAACTAGTGAGCGGTTTGAGAACGCAAATGGATGTGAAATACACATGATTATATTGATATTATACAAGTTATTATAAACAATAAATCATATTTAAGTATATATTATTATATATTATTATAGATGTAAATAAATATATCGTAAACATTGTAAAACAGGTGCATAGATTGATAAATAATGGATATTCTAAAATGTAATACATTAGATAGGTGGGTACTTTTCAAAAGGGTGTGATGTATCTATCAGGTATGCCAATTTTTTGCTATCAAGTATTGCACGTTTGAGATGAGTTTTATAGGTCAGTTTCGTCATGCTGTGAGTTGCCATCATTATTGGCTTGTCGATATTACCACTTGTTTTCAAATTCGACTATCGATAGTTTAGTAATGTGATTGCAACACTGACCACCACAGTAGACAGAAGCTCTATATGTGTAGCAAAATATTTACAGTCAAAATCTTAAGTCATAATTAGAATGAAAAACATTGTAAAGAATAATGGAGTTTCGATTTCAAGGAGATATTTTTAGGCAGCTTTAAAAAAATAACAGGATAGATAATAAGCACTAAACATTTAATTAAGTAGGATAATAATAATAATAAATATCTTTGCACATACACACAGCGACATCTAGTTCCACACTAAGCAACTAGGCTTGTATTATGTATACCAGATGGTTTATAAACTAACAAATACATTTTTTTTGTAAATAAATACATATATAAATGAAAAACATCCATAACTCGGGAACACATGTCTGTATTCATCATACAAACATATGCCCCTAGCGGGATTTGAACCCGCGACCTTTTGGTATAACAGCAGAGTTTCTAACCACTACACCAAACAGGTCGTCATAGACCTATACATATTCACAGTATATGAGACCATTTTACACTGTCTTTTAAAGATACACGCAAGCCTACTTTTGTACATATGGCTGATTTTGTGTAATAGCGAACAAGAAAAATTATGTATTTCATTTCACAACACAGTATACAATACTTACACACTAATTAAAAACTATATGACAAACCCCGTGATCATGAAAATGGTCTGTTTTACGATATGCCAATCCATATTTACATACGCATAACTTCCTGGGGAGGAGCAGCAAAATCAAATAAGATCAAAATTGGAGCGTGTTCAAAGAGTGATTCTGGAAGTTGCAAATTTAAAAAAAATTCGAAGTCCCACATTTGAGTTATTATACTGCGAAGTATTAACGATGCGCCAGCTTGTCACCCTTCATGCTATCTTGAAACAACACTCATCAACTAGGTTTGAGCCCTTTTGTGTACAGTCAGCTGCAGAGAAACCAGCCCCCCTGTATTTACAGTCATTATGTGAATAGAGGGTATGGTTTCCCTGCAGCTGACTGTACGTCCATAGATGTTAGAATACCAGCACTCGCTCAACATTTTCGTTAACCGATTTTTCTGTTTACTTGGCATAGACAAAGTTCTATTCCTTGGAATACACAAAGTTCTATTTAAGTTATTATTACAAGTAAGGACTTCTAATAATAACTTAAGTAGAACTTTGTCTATTTAAAATAAAAACAGATTCGATTTAAAAAAGATACTTACTAAATTTCTCCTCGATCTAAATTACTGACATGACACTGAATAAATGACACTGAAAGTTTTCGAAACACCATTCGTTAAATTGACGGCCTCACACACACATACACACACACAAACAAATTTTAAATATACAACATACACTACACTTAGTTTGCGGAAACTTCATAGCTTCCGAGCCCAAAACACTGTTCGTTGGGCTGACAACACACACATACAAAATATAATATATAATAATACAAATTTGGTAAACCATTCTGTCGATTCGTGCAATCGCTTGTGCTAAACCGTTTTGTCGACGCTAACAATCGCCTGTTGGTAAACCATTTTGTCGACTCGAGCAATCGCTTGTTGGTAAAATATTTTGTCGACTCGAGCAATCGTTTGTTGGTCGAATAATATTGTGCATCATGCCATAGTTTGGTATATATATTGTTGCACAATATAGTGTTTCGCATAATGTTTCCAAGAGAACGGTTTCAGAATTGGGTCCTAAATTTCGGAATTCCTTTTCGTGAGTATTCCCCAAGATAGATGGTCCCCTCAATGTCATTCGCACCTATATGTAAGTAGATATAATACCGCAATATCGGATGTCTCGCCCCGCTACAACGGCTAACTACCTTCTTCACGCTATGTAGGTACAGTCAAAACCAAAACTGGTACAAATAGCGACAAATGCAATCACATTTTCATCATTTTATTTATTTATAAATTAATTACGTTATTTATTATACTATATTCAACATTACAGTCTAATTCTAGATGCATAACTATTATACAGACAATTAGCATATTATTTAATTTTGTGCTATAACTGCGCCAGTCCTTCAAAAATAAAAGATATTTACGCTTTACAAAGTTAATTAGTAAGGTAAATGGAAATAATTTACCTAGAGCAAAACTGTGATAAAAAGGTCTGGCCAACCTTTGCATTTACGCCTTCGGAATCACTTACTTTTGATGTTAATTGTACTTATGTGATATAACATAGAGTCTATTGTTATTAACTGTGTAACATACCTATAACTATGATCTCCCCTAAGCTACGTCGTATGGATATTTACTACCATTTACTACCTAATAATTTCATTGTTTGTGCTGAACCTCCTTTGTACTAAGGCCATCGGCACATCATCTTTTTCTAATGCATAGGTAGGTAATTGTACCTTCTTCTTCTTCAATTTAAGAGCTATGCTCTTGTCGGTGGAGTAATGACCACGTCTCTCTACTTTCCGCCCTCGTTTTAACCTCTTGGTACGACACGACATTCACCTTTTCTTTCACTTGATCAAAGTAATTACGCCTAGGTCTTCCTCTCTTTCCTTCAATATTTCGCTCAATTATGTTCTTCAAAAAAATATCGTGTCGTATCAAGTGACCTATCATCTTTCCTCTTCAGTTCTCAACTGTGGCTAACAGGCATCGCTTCTCCTTTACCATCATTAACACCTCTTCATTTGTTCTCTTCTCAGTCCAGCTTATTCCCTCCATTCGTCTCCAGCACCACATCTCGAATGCCTCTAACCTTTCTCTATCCCTTTGTGTTAATTGTACCTATACGTGATATAATATAGATTGTTGTTATTAATAATATAGATTGGATAACAAACTTTTAACTGTGATCTAGGCTACGTGTCATCGGGAAATTTACTACCATTAGACCTATGCTAGTCATCATAATAGGATCAATTTACAAATCCATGTAAATTCCATCCATTTAAAATAGTTGGAGAGATAACACATGAGACTTGTACTATTCTTGGAAAAATATACATGTTACTTGTGTCCACATTTAGGGACTAACAGCTATCAAGAATTTGCATAAACGAATGTCACGTATGTATATGTTTACCGATTAAATATGACCTTCATTTGTTAAACTGACTCTTTGGCTTGACATTAGGAACATCGGGTTGTAAGGACGGAAGTTCGTCGGTTCAATTCCCCGTGTTTAATTCTTAGACACATATTCAATTGACACCATACTATAGCAATTCTTAGCTATGCCAATTGGTTGGTGGTTAAGCATTTGAAAATATATATTCCTCCGGTTAACTATCAAATATAATATATAGCCTATTTTATTATATATATAATTATATTATAGTATATAAATATAATAAAATAAAATAGGCAGTAAGTAGTAGAATAGTCTGTTGCTAGTTACCAGGACCGGATAATAGGCGGGATGTGCATATATTCAACTAACCTTTTAGTTTTAATTTAAAAGAATTATGCTGTATTAAATGGAATTAATGTTAATAATGTTTATAAAATAATGACATACTTGAATAATGCACCTAATAATATTGACAATGTAAGACTATTACGAATAAATCTGAATCTGAATCTTAGTAAATTCTGCTCTCCTAGTACTGAAATAATTGTCTATGCCTGTAATATTTGAAGAGATAGTTTAATTCCTCGTGACTACTATCATCAGAACTGGATTTTAATAGAAATGAGACCAACTTGGAAGTATATCCTTTCAAATAAAAAAAAACCATGGTACTTATAATGATTGAATAATATAATAATTGAATTTTGAGGTAACAAACGTAAAAATTACAACATACAAAAATTCATTACCTCCTCCTTTTTTGAAGTTGTTTCGAAAGGAAATGTAGTAATAAGTCATTTTAAATATTGCATGCCGGTAAATGTCAAATGTGACAACAGAATTACTCTGTACTATGTTGGTACTATTTTTTTGCTCCAGACTCTCTGTCCCTCTTTATGACCTCCTCCCTCCCAAATGCCCTCGCCCAGTAAACATCAACTATTTTCTCTCTCTGGAATATCCTACTTCAATCAAAATTCTGGCAAAATTTATCAGAATTAATAATATCAAATTATAATCTCCCCATTCTTATTTTTAGCTGTAATTTTAGCACCCGCACTCTGTTCCCTTATCTAATCTAATATATATATTTATGTATTCAACCTCTACCTTTGCTTATTCCCTTATGTGCTTGTTTTCGTCTATATGTACTATATGGCAAACATTTATTTAATATATCTATCAGTAGTTATAGTACTCTCAACTGTCTTTATTTATTTTCTCTTTCTGTTTATCTTGTTCTATCCACCGGTATTCCTAATCCTGTTTTTCTCAGTGTTTCTGTCAACCTTGACTTTGGCAGAATCATCGTCAAACACGATGGAGCCATAAAACCTCCAAAAAGTGAAGTGTGAACTATTCCAACTTTTTCAAAATAAAATTAACTGCTATTAAATGATTCGAATGAATCCACTCTGCCAGCGACGGTACCCATTTAAATAACTAGACAATATAAATTAACAATCCAAACCGTTTAAAAGATTAATGGAGCCTCACTATCGTGGTTTGGCCCAAATTACGAAGAACATTTAGCGACCAGGCAATTTCCACTGTGTAGTATTATATATACGAGTAAGTACCTATACTTAACCTACCTACAATTAATATTATAGCATATGGTAAATAAAAGAGTAGTGGTAACACTTGACGATCGCGACAGGTCAATTGTGCGGGGTGTGCGGGGCGCCCTCCCGCCGCTTTTGCCTGCGGGGCGGTACCACAGCGTTATTCCGTGCCGTGGTAATAGCCGGCGGTATGTCAAAACTTGGAACCAACGGTTCTACCGTTCGATTAGAACGTTTTTGCTCTTGGTGTATACTTGGTTTAACTGATGTAAAAGATGTTTTTTTTCTGTACAAGGAAATTGTTCACGTTAGCAAAAAAAAAATTAAATACTAGGCTCCTAGCGCAGAGAGGCCCGTATTTCAGAATGTTGCTCAAGTGTAGATTTGAGCTTGAGTATAGTTAGAAAGAAATGCCGCTATATAGTTACATAAAGCTGTACCTTTTTAATTGTCCTCAAGCGGAGATCTTTGGTTAAGCAACATTATGTAATAGGGGCCTAAGTCTATTCTATGAAATTTAACCAGTTCCAATATACACTAGATTTTTGGTGAACCGATTTTGATGAAACGTTCCACGCGAACGCAATCGCGGCCAACAGCTAGTTAAAAATATGATTAATGGAAATTCATGTTTATGTATGAAGAAGGTGATTCAGATTATTATCTACAGTTATATGGGCAACCAGACTTAGTAGGAGGAAGGATTGTCCAACTAGCAGCTTGCGTGAAGAGGATACGTACGAGTATATAGCGCTTAGTTAGAATATTTCGGATACCTAGATCGAAGGGTCGGTAAAGGTCTACCAAGAAGCACATACGTCGTGGTCAAACGCGTATCCAGTAAACCATAAAAAAAAAGAACGTACGTCAATCAAGTCACCCACTAACCGACGAGCGTGTATGAAGCATTTTATGAGAGTGGAAGAATCAAAAGTGTACGTCAGATTCGTTGCGAGCGGACCTTGCAACGAATTTGACGTACACCTGCCTACCCCAACGGGAAGCCTCGATGAGACGCGTCGACAGGTCTTTGACCAGGAGTTTTGCCTCAGCGCCCCAATTCATTTACTTATTATAATAAGTATGTGTAACATCTTTTTACAGCTACACTTGACTGAAGTTCATGAACCATGAAAGCACCGAACATTGCTCTCACGAAAAAATAAACCGGATTGATTCACAAACTTAACTTTGCCGTTATGGAAAACGGGTATCCACGTACATAAACTTAGGTCGTCAGTTTACCAACTGCAAATATATAATCACAAAAAGTTTTTTAACTACAAATTTACGGTTCTCGGATTTTATTCGTGCTATAAGACATTGTTTCTTAACATTTTTAATGATTCCAGGTGAACGGGAAGTACCCAATAGGTTTTGATTCTCTTGCGAGTGTCAAAATATGCGACGTTTGCCCACCGCTTCAATAAAAAAAAAAAAAAAAAAAAATGGCCGTATCTTTTGATTTCGATACTTAGTAGTATGATTTTGTCACAGGTCCAAGGGATTGCATACATATCTCCGATACTACCTTTACGAATTTCTTGGTGTTGGACGACCACGTGTCCAGTGTTTCAAATGCAAGTGAAGTGAAAATCGCATATTTGTGGCACTTTTTTGGGCGTGGCCAGCGGCGGCACCGGACTTGCGGGCTGACCTCCGTACATAAGTTTAACCGACTCCGTGGTTCAATGTAAACAACATTGGGTTTACGATTCGGAGGTTACGGGAATCGATCCCCAGCGGGGACAACACATTTAAATATAGAGAACCTGTCAGTTATATGTAGATTAAAAATGTTTTCTTTTGTATTTAGTAATAAAATATAGACTATTAGATTAAAATTACCACAGTGATCATAGCGTCCGAGAATATACTAAGAGCATCTGCGTAATGCGTATGAAAAATTTCGCCGCGGGCAAATATCACGACCCAATATAATTATTCTTAGAAAATGTAAAGTAGTCGTTGATCAATTTTTGAGAAAATTGTTTTAGAAGGTCTTAGAATCTTATCTACAACGCAATGAAGTTTATAGTTCACAGTGGTAACTTTAATTTAATATTGTAAGTTTTATAATTAAACACCTATACTATACTTAAAGCAAGTTACAGAATGATTAGAAAACATTTTTATTCTATTACTGATGGTACTCTATCCTTCTCAAAATATAGGAAGTTACACCACAAAAATGACGTATTTTTATTGGACTATGCCTTGCAAAGCAAAACACGTCATGGGTATCGAAATTTCATGCCCTGGCAATACTATTCATGCAGGGAGCACTACGTACTGGCTTTACTTTCTTTGCTGGTTATAATTATTGCAAAGATCTAGCGCGCTATAGCTTTAGCTGCAAGTGTCATCATTATCAGCCCGTAAACATCCCACTGCAGGGATATACGCCTTCCCTCGTATATGAGGGAGTATGGGCCATAGTCCACCACACTGGCCCAATGCTGGTTGGGGACTTCAAATGCTTTTGAGTTTTATTTCTCAGGCATGCAGGTTGTCGTAAAAGGCGACTAAGGGACTATCCACAAAAAAATATCTACAGATTTGCACGTTTTAACGGCGATGGGCTCACCCCCTGTCACGTGTGCATTTCTGTATACTTCATAAGGTAAATTGTGGATGTTGTTTCAGTCATTAAACACCCAAACACCATTGTTTGGGATATCTCTGACCACCCCATATGGGATAAAGGTCGTGACATTATGTATGTATAAAATGCACATGATTAATTAAATTAAATTTAAAAATACATTGGTATTTAGCATGGTCTTAATGGCCACCGACGCTCTGTACTGACTGTACAATAAATAAATATTTAGACCGACTGGGATTTGGACTGACAGATTGGTTACAAAATCAAATTAGTCCTGTTTCAAAAGTTTCTGTGATTAAGGGTGAACTAAGCTAGATAAATTGGAGTTTAAGAGTTCCTAACCTAATTGATGGAAGTCGAATACTTTAGCAATTAATTATATTTTAGTGACAAGACACTTTTAATTGGTACGTATTGTAACTTTAACTGCTTGTAGGATTTCTCATGTATACAGGCGTTTTCAATAAGGTTCCTGTTGATATACAAAATTTTCCTCTCAATAAAAAAGATACTATAAAAGAGAAACTTATTAAGAAAGCATATTATAAAATATCAGACTATTTAGATGATCCCTGGACGTAATCAGATCGTTCGCATGCCAGGCTATTTCACAATTAATAATGCAATATAACAACGTTTTTTGTAATACAAAAACCTTTATGTAAAATCAAAGCCTGTTTTTAAAAGAGCAACCCCTCGAGTTTCTTGCTTGTTCTTCTGAGGGGAAAATAGCATTTTGAACAAGCAGTAGCTTAAAAAATTTAAAATTTACTATGTAAAATTGACTATTTTAAGTGTACTCTGGTGTACTCGTACCTACAAAATAAAGCATTTTTTACTTTGACTTTGACTTTGGAGATCAATCAACAAGGATTTTCTTTGTATGCCGACCTGATAATGCTATTAATTCGAATTAAATTAATATATAATTAATTTTTCGTGTAATTCCTGTTTACTTGACTCCACTGATTACGAACAACTTTCTAATAGGAACGGAAAATTGTTCCTTAGTAAGGGTGGTTTCAGAATGGTTTACTTTGTATGGGTAATCGAATTTTTTTTGATTGAATGTGAATATAGGTATGGTTCCTTAGGGAAAGTAGTTCGTAATCAAGAGTGGCGTCACCACTTAATGGAATTACACGAATTCAAATTCACCCTGTATAATTGGTGAATTTTTATTTGCCATCAAAATTTTGTATTTTTGTTCAGACCATCAAACTGAACATTTTGCACTGAACTCTGAAACCATACTTTTGATTGTGAAAAAAAAATACCAAGTTTTTTTTTTGTTTTTGGTATTTCTTGGTGACTGTACATATTTATTTATTTACTTTTTAGAGAACTAACAACAAGATTTAATTCAAATTCACACTGATTAGTGTAAGAAAAGAATACAATACAAACACACTTTCTTGCACAATAATATAATAAATAAGAATATAGTTGTTACATTGTTCAGTGCAGTGGTAATGGCCGGCAGTTGAGTTTAAACTAATTTGCTAGAGCGTGTATACATGGAGATCTTTGTCCAGCAGTGGACGTCTTTCGGCTGATATGATGTATACGTTTTTAACCTCTGACGAAAAACGAAAGGTGTGTGTTTGACGGCGCTGTATGTGCATGTATATGTGTCCAGTCTTTGTCCAGACGTATCTCAGTATGCGTGGTCGGATTTGAGTGCAGTTTTTAGCCGTTTCGCAGATGTTTATTTTTTTTGTGTATTTTCTTAATCTTTGTCAAAACAGTATTAAAAGTTATTTGAAGAATTTTTTTTTCTTATGCACGGGTTCGTACTTGTCTTCAATCACACCTGATGTTAAGTGAAGATGAGGTTGAAGGTGGAACCGTACTGACCCGGAAACCCCAACACATTTTGGGGACTTATCTCTGACAACCGGAACACAACAATGCTATTAACATTGCTGCTTGGCGGCAGATTTAGATAAGATGGTGGTAGCTAGCCAGGCGGACATTTAAAATGCCCTACCACCAACCAAACCGAGTACTTAAACATGTACCCCGCTGGGGATCGAAACCGCGACCTCCGAATCGTAAACCCAATGTTGTTTACATTGAGCCAGACAGAGGACCTGATAAAGGTCGCGGGAAGTCGCTGTATGCAGGCAGCTTCCAACCGGTCCTCTGGAATTTTATGATCGCCTATGTTCAGCAGTGAATGTCCTGTGACTAATATGATGATGACGATGATGACCAGTGACGTGCACAGCATTTTGTCATAGGGTAGGTAGAATGATAAAATTTGTTATTGAATGAGAAAAAATATAACTACAAAGTAGATCGATAGATAGATAGATAGATAATTTGTTAATTTGCCTCTAAGCACATTGCACAATGATAACAATTAGTACAACGGTAAAAATACATATGATAATATAATAGGTTAAATATCTAGCTGGTAAATAATGTATTAAGAATTTTATGTAATTATTTAAATTAGTGCATGCGACTCTCTCATGTTGCTGTGCCTTCACAAGGTCCTTATTGATACAGTACACTATAATGTCATCAAAACAAAACATAAGGAATGCAATAAATGATTTGAGTTTGAGTTTGAGTAATACAGAACAGAAGTAGTATTATAGGAATAAATGTTCTAAAATGTCAGTTATTATGTGCTGTAGGGACAAAATGGTCCCAACTCAGCATTTATACCAGGTAATAACTTACTAATAGCAATGCTCGCAACTGTTTTTAAAATATTTCTGTTCACATCAGTATGAATCAGCTGTCTTGACAATGCATATCGAGCAAAGCTTACAATTTGCTAGGGTAGGCACTGCCTTTCTGCCTGTATGGAGGGCACGCCATTGATGATGATGACGTTTCTTAGTCTTTGTGTATAATATTACATGATTACATCGTTCGAAGTTCGAGGCCTTACACTATTAGGTATATCTTATATGTATGTTATTGATCATTTGACATTGGCCTATGAAAAAAAGAAGACATAACATTATCAAGTTGTATTACGTAAAGTTAATGCCATCATGTTTACTAAGTAAGTGGCGTGTTAGGATGAATGTACAATACTAGTAATCAGAAAAGATTGGCTCGTTTTACCACAATATGAATAAACGCTTCACAAACAATAAAATTATATGGGAAATGGTAGTTGTGGTCATAGATGTGAGAACACTTTGACTATGAATATAGACATGTCATTTTCTTAGAAAAAAGGCGTGTCATTGAGAGCGAGATGTTTGTGCAAATGACGGGTATAACTTGCTATACATTTTTAAAATTCGCTGATATTAACATTGTGGACTCTATGTACATCACCATATCAGCCACAGGACGTCCACTGCTGAACATATCCTTTATCCATTGTCAAAACGATAGGGTGGAAACTGCGTGAATCCAATGATTTCCCGCGATTAAGTCGTCCGTCCGGCCATGGGTTCTTTGAGCTATGTGCCCTGTGGACTGGCACTTCAATTTACTATCTACATTATGTTGGTGACATGCGTTCTTCTTCGGATTTCTTCATTTCTCAATTTGATGATGTCGTTGCGTGACCTTGAGGTTTCTTATCAGCCTCACATTTCCGTCTCATAAATCATAACTCTATCTTACAATCACTTAAATTTCAATCAATTTGATTAACTATTATTTTTTAAACGAATTAGGCTTATTAAACTGCCGATGTCTATGAAATTACTTATCTTTTTTCACCATACACTTATGAATGAAATTTACCTATGACTAAAATAGTCACTATCTACATTAGATGCTTTAATTCACAAGAGTAGGTACGAATTTAATAATATAAGTAATAAAGTTGTTTTGTATTAATATAGCTTTGCTCGGTCCTTTATCTTATCAGCTAAAAGATAGATGAATAGATAAAGCCTTTATTTGTTTTTATAATCACACATATACATTTAGCTTTTTATTCATACACAGATAAGGTAACAAATCAACATTTTGTAACATATTTTGTAATATTGTAGCATTGATATCATACACGATGTATCTATCTTTTGATAAGGGTTTTATAACAACGTCAGGTCTATTAGTAAAGTGTATGATGTCTATGTCTATGGTCGATGACGCGGGAACATATCACGACACATGTGTATAATATAATGAATGATATTATGTGGCCTTGACGTCCATGATGTCCGTTTATAGGTATTTTGTGACGTTTTCTTTGCAATTTAATTAAATTCTCCGTGTAGGAGTTTGGTATGAAGAAATTGAAATAAAAGTTATTTGAGTTATAGTTGCTATAAACCTACCTAGGTTTATAGCAACTATACATCACATAAGGCCATTTTTTTTTATTAAAAACTGGTTTCGCGTTTGTCTAGTCTAAAACAATCGCCATTATCGTAATAATAAAAGATTTTGTAAGCTTATAATAGTCATTGTAACTAATGTTTAGGTAATATAAAATAAGGAATCAGTCAATTAAAAAAAATTATTTTTCAGTGTAGAAACATAAATCGCTTCGTAAGGTGTTAGGTTAGGTTAGGGCGAATGAGCGCGAAGAAAGCGGATGACAAAATGCCCTTTATCGTGGTAAAAATAATAATAAAAAAAAACATTTCCATCCACTTCACCACAAAAATATTACGGAAAGAATCTAGTCTAATTCTAAGTCAGAGACATTTTTTTTATCAGTTTTATTAACTCCTCTCGGAGAAGGCAAAGGGATTTAAGCCTATACAGCCGAGTCTTATTTCTCTTATTTGTTCAGTTTATAAGTCGATCTCAGTCAAAACAAGTATAGAGTCTAGTCACAGTCAAGTCATTCTTCAGTAAAGTGGCAGAAGAAGTTGTGGAAACCCGAAAGCTTCGTTACGCACTTTAATTTACACTTCCCTTCACTAACTTTTGCTGCACAATATTCTGCCATTATTAAGCTTCAAAAGTCAGAATGCACAAATTCTATGAATTATAAACAAAAATGCAACTTGATTCGCCGAGATCCCGCCAAAAAGCCTAAGTCAGAGACAAACCAGTTTTTTGATCTGACAGCTCCGCTTGTGGTCCGGTTCGCGCTCCGCTAGATCTGTGCACTATGAGCGCGCTCACGGTCGGTGACAATGTGTAAATTTTGTTATGACATAAATACGATTTTGTTCACATTTAAACGATAATTATAGTAAGAATATGTAAAGTGCACCAGACATTCGGATAGGTAGTATAGATTTCTTAATCTTAAAATACATAACGCCTTTTAAATTGCGAAAGAAAAAGAGGATAACCTAAGTTTGAAATGTCTGTTTATTGCGTAGTGGCGGCAAAATATCTAATCTAAAAAAGCTAACGCGCGCGATAGTTCTCAGCCATGATTGATTTTGATGGAACTCGGGTCAGCTGTTTCGAAGATATTCATTAGTTGCTTTCTTTGGTGGAATTTAAGGAGTCCCTTGAGGAGTTACTCGTGGCAGCTGATGCTCAAAACTATTTTTTTTATGTGTAACTCTCCACTTGTTGATGTAACCCTTATTCTTCATATACGCAGAGACTGTTTTATCTATGATTATAATTTTTATCCTTAAAAACTGTGCTCAGATAGTGCTACCGAAATATACAAGTCCCAGCAGTTTCATAAGAATGACGTTATAAAGTCAAACTTAAAAAAAAGTTTTTTTTTTAAGATCTTGTATATTTAAGCATATTGTATAATTATATTCTTCTTTGTGTAGTCTAGCATCATGTACAGTCAGCTACAGAGAAATCAGACCCCCTGTTCACATAATATCTGTAAGCTATACACTCAACATAACAGCCCAGTTAGCACATGCACTTACCCTTACGTAAGCATCACTCATGCGCACATACACGTACACATTAGTTAGCGATCCAGCTTTCGATCCCAAGACACTTTCGTAGGGCTAACATTCGCACATAACACACACATACACGCACACGCACACGCACACGCACACGCACACGCACACGCACACGCACACGCACACGCACACGCACACGCACACGCACACGCACACGCCCACGCACACGCACACACACACACCTTATATTTTAATTGTAAAAATTGTGTTTTACTTTCCTATGTTGCTGTAACTTGAACTTGTAACAAAGAGCGAGGACTCCTGGTACAGGTATTTATTTACTTAATAGGGGTCCTCAACAACTAATTACTGTCGTGAATTATTGTTACGCAATAAATCATTTTCATTTTTTTCATTTTTTCAAGTATCGGGGGCCTGGTATCTCTGCAGCTGACTGTACGTCTTATTTCCAGTGTTACCAAATCAGTTTACAAATATTTATAATAATCACCATCCCGGATGACATTAGTATAAAGACGTAGGTATTATGCGACACGGATCATCATACTTCATCATATTGTTTATCGTACAACGTGAGTCATACACCGTCATAAAAGAATTTATTTGTTAGTCTCCATTAACATGCAATTTACAAGCGTAGGTACCTATAATCATTTCCTGTTCAATAACTTGCTTAAAGGTAATGAAGATAATTATTATTGCTATTAATAATCCAGCTTCATCACATCATCAACAGCTCTATAATGTAGGAAGGTTTCATCCCTGGATTCTGATCCAGCCGCGTTCTGAGCTACGAATTTCCTTTCGGAGTCTCGATCGGAAGTCGGGGTGGTCGAGTCTTAAACCAGCTGACAAACCGTCTTGTCGAAGTATCGAGAGATCGGAGACCTCCGGTCGTTTCCGTAACTGGGGTTCGCAACTAGTTGCGAATTAAGAATTTTTATTCTTTGTTCGCAATCAGTTGCGAATCAAGAGAACTTATTCTTTAACCGCAACTTGGTAGCAAACTGGGATTATATAATGGGATATTTTGTAATCATCATCAGCCCGTATACATCCCAGTGCAGGAATATAGGCCTTCCCTCGTATATGAGGGAGTATGGGCCATAGTCCACCATCTGGCCCAATGCAGGTTGAGGACTTATTTTGTAAAATGTAATATAAATTGTAATAAAATTGTAAAGATGAACTATTTAAAAGATGTGCTGTTACAGAGCTTCTTGTCCATTCTTCTCCCTAACCGAGCCCTAACCATGGCTCCTTGTGAAGTGATGTTGACTTTCAATATATTTGTATCCTACATTGAATAAAATATTTTTGCTTTGATTTGGGAGAAAAGCATTTTTTAATTCACAACCAGTAACTTCTCAAAACTAAAATTCGCAATATCAATTTACGCATGTTTTTCATTTATATATGTATTTATTTCCAAAAAAAAATGTATTTGCGTAGTTTAATAACCATCTGGTATCCACAACACAAGCCTATAGTTGTTTACTGTGGAACAAGATGGCGCTGTGTGTATGTCTAAGGATATTTTTTTTACGTATTTTACTAAACAAGAACATAAACTAAACTTATACAGTATTATATTTTTAGAAGGGCTTTTTCCACACCACTTTGGCCATGTAACGTGGCAGGCAAGGCTAGCCTTCTGGACACCCTGCCACTCTACTATTTTGTTTTTTAACCTATCAGGCAATTGCTAATATTTACCAGCTCATAAATGCCTGATTTTACTTATCTAGGTATACGACAACAAAATACATCTCATGATAAGATACCTCCGAAAAATATTTTCTGAGTTCAAAAACGTTTCCGGAAATTGCCAATACCTATTTATGATGGATGAATGACAGGCCAATATAACGGAACGGAAGGTCATTAACTGTCAGTAGACATAGCTTAGGTAAGAGTAGTAGAAAAATTAGGACGCTATCATAGAATTAATATAGTACAAACGCGCTATTTTTATCTTAATTTTTTTAATAAGGGTTTTTACGGCTCTGCTTTCTAGCCCATTTGAGCCAGTATATTGTTTTTCAAATCACTCGATCACTTCAAGTTTCATCTATATTCACTCTTTCTATAAAAGTAGCTCTTAACTTTTTCGTTTTTTATTTCATTGTTTTACTTTAGGTCCGGACACTGGTAGTCTTAAATGGTTTAATTGTGGATACTCCATTCGAACAATGTCAAATTTTGAATGCATTTCCGGGAAATGAAACGCATTCGAAATACGAATCTTTCCAATACCAAAATGACTTTTATTGGCTGTGTGGTTCTCGGCAGAGTGTAATGAGCCAACTAGTGGTTGTCGTAAAACGCGACTAAGAGACTTTACACCAAAAATGTCTGTCATGTATGCATTTCAAATCAAAATCAAGAGAACTTTTTCCTTAAACGCAACTTGGTAGCAAACAATGAATTGCAATGGGATTATATAATGGGATATTTTGTAATCATCATCATCATCAGCCCGTATACATCCCACTGCAGGGATATAGGCCTTCCCTTGTCTACGAGGGAGTATGGGCCATAGTCCACCATCTGGCCCAATGCGGGTTGAGGACTTATTTTGTAATATGTAATATAAATTGTAAAGATGGAAACTATTTCAAAGATGTGCTTTGTGAACCGTGGATGTTGTTTCAAACTCGGAACATAACCCAAGGAAATTTTGAAAAGATCATTTTCCCCATTGGGAACTGACCTCGGAACCATTTGCTTGGTTAGTTGAGGTACGAAATCATGACAGAGAGTGGCTTCACTATCATTACCTACCTTTTTAAATTTTTAAGTCTGCCCCAGATATATCTATCTAGTTCCACACTAAGCAACTAGGGTTGTGTTGTGGATACCAGATGGTTGATACACTTCACAAATATTTTTCTTTTGTAAATAAACACATATATAAATGAAAAACATCCATAACTCGGGTACACATGCCCATATTCATCATACAAACATATGCCCCTAGCAAGACTCGAACCCGAGACCTTTTGGTATAGTAGAGGAGTTTCCATAACTACTACACCATCGCAAACTTTCCCTTCAAACTACATCTTGTTTCTAATGTTCAGTATGTTTTTTACAATTTTTGAAAGATATGATTTTGTTTCGTAAAAATTAAGAAACTTTTTTTTACTAATCAGACCTTAATTTTTATTTTTTCAGGAAGTGGCTCTATTTGGAGAGTTCTCTATACGAGAGACTATGATCTACTTCGGTTGGATCGCGGGGATGACAACCAGGGAAGTGGACGAACGGATCGACTTCCTCGTCAACCTGCTCCAGCTCCCCAACCAGACTAGGTGAGTTCTTCAAAGAATATTATGATACTGACCACTGACCTAGGTCCACCACATCTTATTTGGAGGACTGGCAATCTTATCTTTTTTTTATGTAAAACGGATTAGTACTTGACCTTAATCACACCATTAATACCATTTATTTTCCACACACACATATATATATATAAATATAAGCTGTATATAAGTGTAACAAGACAAAGAAGTCTCGTACTAATAAAACTATTCCAAGACTGAGAAAAACTTATAGAATGATACTTGAGATTATTCTATTTCTTCCGTTTAATCTGAATTTGAACAGTATCAAATATGTTAAGTTTTTACCTGATGTTAAGTGAAGATGAGGTCGAAGGTGGAAGCGTACTCTCTGATAACCGGAACACAACATTGCTATAAACATTGCTGTTTGGCGGCAGGCTTAGTTAAGATTGTGGTAGCTAGCCAGGTGGATATTAAATGCCCTACCACCAACCAAACCGAGTACTAATGTACTTAGCTGGACCCCCGATTCTTATTTCCTGTATTATTTAAGCGGAAGCGGTAAATTCGTTTGTGCAATAAAAAGTATTTGTAAGTATTTCATTGCAATGTATTCATCATCATCAGTCCGTAAACATCCCACTTCAGGGAAATAGGCCTTCCCTCGTATATGAAGGAGTATGGGCCATAGTCCACTACGTTGGCCCAGTGCGGGTTGGGGACTTCATATGCCTTTGTATTTTTATTTCTCAGGCATGTAAGTTTCCTCAATAAGTTTTTAAATTTAATTTAATTACTTATATGCATTTATCCGACTGCTCTGAAACGGTGAAGGAAAACATCGTGCAATGTATTTGTATTGTAGAAAAAAAACAAACAAAATTACGTTTCCGGGAATAGAACTCCACTCACCACCATATGATACATTATATAATGTATTTCTCGTACATTATGCCTTAACCCTTCCAAAGCGACTGCAAATGATGGGTGGCCTGTGGCGTGGATAAATAATGATTTACAACTCCCTCCCTTCCGCCTCTTTTCCCTCTTCTGAGGCTTCCCTCGTTTTCCCTTATCAAAAAATACACGTTAATACATGACATGACATTAAAATATTATTCTCAAATTAAAGCAAAACTAATTTACATTACATTTTGACTTCGGCGTAGTTGTTCAAAATTTAGAATAGCTGTCACGAAACTTATGATAAAAGTATATCTGATAATAAGATAGGATAGGTTATGTGGTATATTTATTTATATATATTATTATTTTATTTTTTTATAAAATAATTTTCAATTGTTGTGTACACTATTTTCTGCCCAGTCTAATAAACACTATGTATCTCAAAGGTTTGCTGGTAGAAAACTCTATCGGAGTTAAGCTCGCCTTTGTACATTTTATATACAATGCATATTTCTGTAACAATTTTGTGTACAATAAAGATATTTATTGAGAGATATAAACTTATTGAGAAAGCATATTATAAAATATCAGACTATTTAGATGATAATCATCCCTGGACATAATCAGATCGTTCGCATGCCAGGCTATTTCACAATTAATAATGAAATTTAAAAACCTGTTTGTAATATAAAAACCTTTATGTAAAATCGAAGCCTGATTTTAAAAGAGCAACCCTTCGAGTTTCTTGCTTGTTCTTCTCAGGGGAAAATTGCATTTTGAACAAGCAGTAGCTTAAAAAATTTAAAATTTACTATGTAAAATTGACTATTTTAAGTGTACTCTGTGTACCTACAAAATAAAGCATTTTTGACTTTGACTTTGACTTTGATATTAAGGTAAGATTTTTTACTGTAAGGAAAAAAAAGTAAGTGAAATAATAGAAGTTATTGGCATAGGTACCTAGTATCATTTTTTTTTCAAAACTGTCATCGACGCTCGCGCCCGCTGGAGGTTGATATGCGACTGACGGGATTCGTATGGTTTCTATCATGCTAAATGAACTTGGAATTGGAACTCAAATTTTCTCCAACTTTGTTTTATTTATTTAGTTTAATGATGTAATTATATATAATTGGCTACAAACGCGACCGTCAAATGACACAATGCTTTATTCAATGATTGTTTTGAAAAAAATAAATTAAACTATAGGTACCTATGTCAGTACCTTCTATTTCACTTACGTAATATGCTATGTTTTTCCTTACGGTAAAAATCTCATGCGGTATATACACCGTGTAACGGTTAAGTGTAGTCATATTTTAAGGGCTTGTTCTACCCATCAATACGAACAACTTTTACTATGGGGGCAACTTCGAAATCGCGAAAAAAAAATGAGCTGTTCCATAGAAAATTTCAATAACCTCCCGATGCAATGTATGAAACAGCTGATTTTTTTTTCGCGATTTCGAAGTTGCCCCCATAGTAAAAGTTGTTCGTATTGATGGGTAGAACAAGCCCTTAAAATATGACTACACTTAACCGTTACACCCTGTATATTTCCAATATCGATACATTGTGAATAAAAGGGCCAGGGGTTTGGCCTAAATAAACAAGAAGGCTTAATCTAAGCGAAGCCATGTCTAACGTTAACCTGTAAAACGCAGCGGTTTGGGCGTGGAAGGCCCTTAACGGCCTTAATGACATGATGACTGTACTATTACCGAGCCCGGACAGGGTTGAAACGTTTGAAATAATGTAATCTATATTTTGGCGCAAAGTTTTCTTTTCAATTTCTTCCAATTGTCAGAATAATATGATCTATAACTATGATCAAGGATGAGTCACAACATCAGGCAAGTTTAGTAAGATCGAGAAAAATTGTTCATTCTTCGGTATTTTTGAGTTTCACGCTCAAGCGTATTATGTAGAGATGTCCATGAATTTCCCTTGTTACTTTTCTCTGCATTTTATGTTATTTTATATGTTAGTCATGATGACAATAAAGTATAGCAAGAAACTAAAAAAATAAAGGTCGCCTCTTTATTGTCATATCGCTCCATTCGCAAAAATTTTTGAGTTTCGAATGATATTTACGAATGGTAAAAACTCAAAAATCGATACCGTGAATGTACCTACACCTGAGACGAGGCATCCTTTAATCCCAATTTGTGGGAAAACTTTATACTGTGCCATTTTTATTCATAATAATTAAATTCATCGTTTATTATTGGAATGTGGCATGCTAGCTTGCTTTTTCTAACAGGTAAAGCATCAATAAGTTAGAATGGGAAAGACAATTGTAATTTTTTTTATGGCTGCCAGCTCTGGGGCTTACATAAGACGGAATTTGTTGTGGATAAATCAGCACTTGAAGTGCCATCTGCCGGACACTTAGGTTAATATGTGATAGTTTTGTCATAGTGAGTGAACCTGATGATGCTGGAACCCTGTTCAGGGAAGAACACTTGTGTGTTGTTTAGAATTTTAAAAGTATTTTCCACGCATTGTGACTCCCTTGTGAAAGGATGCTTTGTTTCACGGTGATCCTTTATAACAACTCAAAGCAAATAGAACTTTGTTTACATAACTTTAATTCTCGCAATGGTCCCTAGCGGGAGTTGTCTTTGAACGCATTCTTTTGATGCATTCATAGAGATGCAGATCAGATCGATTTAGGATCGTCTTAATAAAATGATTCAAAGATTGAGATGAACTTATGTATACACTTGAGATACTGATATGATTGTAAAGAGTATCAAAAAATTGAATTAAATTGTAACTTGCGAAGTTGATGTTGAAATGAAAAAAAAAGTAATTCGCGTTTGAGAGTAGTCCAATTTCAAAAAAGTTTAAAATTAGTTTCAACTAAATGCAATTTGAGAATGATTCCATAGAATTGACAGTTTCATTTGGTGAAGAACGAAATGAAGTCGCAAACGGTGTCCTTTTACACGTAATAAATGAAAGTGTGAATGACTGGCTTCACTTTAAATTATATTATCGCTTTATATATATTTTATGATTTACATTTGTGATCACTATCGCTTGCGACTTACGTCAGTTCGATATTTTAAGATAATGTTATGTTATTAAGTGTGAATTTTTCTCAACAGTTATTAATTTTATTCAAAGTCCATTATTATCGATTGTATTATTATTAAACATCATTTTTCCGTAACTTTATAGTCATAAATATTAACCTAAGTGTCTGTTTGACCAGATGGCAAAGGGAGGGTCTTCGGCAAGAGGCCGGGTTATCTATATCTGCTGCCCGCATTGTATTCCGGTTGAAAAGCTTCCATTTGAATAAAATGCTTTATCTCGAAAATAGCAGCTCTTTCTTGTTGGTGTATTGTACGTGTAAATGTGGGATCGCTGGTTATATTATCAATGTTCCGTTGCCAATAATATCGCTTGGCATCCGCCAGCCCTGGCCCTAATGTAATTCCGTCTAATATAACGTAGGGAAGGAAGTTCTGTGTCCGCAACACTTTGCGTGAAGAGTACACACAAACAAAGGGCATTAGGAGAACGTCTTGTAACCTTTGGAAGCTTTTAACATAACAATAAACATCGTGTTCTTGACAAGCGTGACGTGTCGGCAAAAAATATACCTTATGCTCGTAAGGAAATCTTTTTTTCACAATTTTTGTGTCTATTACAAATATATGATTCCAAATATTTAATGGTTGAGAACGCGGGTGTGGCTAGCTACTGGGACGGTACCATCCGTCTCGTGGTTCGGATAGCTCGGGCAATTGCGATATTATGTCAAGCTACTAAAGGCTAATAGGATATCAGAATGACACTAGCGATTTAATGGGACGAGGCAATGGAACACGGGCCCGGTCACCTTAAATACAAAGCATAATATTCAATTATGACTATGGAAGCTGAGATGCTGACCGGTGAAGGGTAAACATTTGAAATATCCTCATGCCATCCAACTTTACCCTGGCAGGCAATCTGTGAGATTCATCCGGAATAGTCTATAATCCCTCCTCTTAAATTCCATCACCAACTTTTATTAAGTAACGAGTTAACGGATTCTTCCACTCGTCGGTGGTTATAGGTGATCTGAGTCCCTCACGATCGTTGATGTGGTGTTTAGTCTCTTATGATGATTAATCATTTTCGGCATTTTTACGAGGCACGTTAACACTCCTATGTCAATGCTACTAGTGGTTACCCATTCAAAGACTGACCTCTCCAGACATTGCTTAACCTCGCTAATAATAAACCAATAGCGAACGCGACGGCGCCTCGAGTGTTTCTCGATACACCCCTATTGACCTAACTTTTCAGCACGAAAATTGCATCACTATTGCTTCACCCTGTTATTAGTGCTCTTATATCACACTTAAGCTGATCAATTACCCATACGAGACTATCCATAAATCCAAGGTGGCTAGATAGGTTTACGGCCTCTAATTTTGCAGGCAAATTTATAGATGCCAATAGGGTACCTATAATTTTTCTAAATTACCCTTACGTTTAATGAAGTAGAGTGCTTGAGGTTATATAAGCCTTACAGTGGGAGATAGCACGTGCACGGCTGATGATGAGGAAATACTTCAGGCGTTTCGATTAGTGAAGTTAAGGAATGTAGGGCGTGCTCACTCCTTGAGTGGGTGTCCACTAGTGGCATTGAGCGGTTCCGTTAAATAGTCGGTTCCGGTTGTTTTCAATTGAAAGTAGTCGTAAGCCAAGTTCTGCCAACAGGCGGCTTAAAAACACTGACGTCACACGTGACAGACGAACGTGAACTCATTCTTGACGGTCTAAATTCAGTAGGCCGTCCGATGTTACCATGACTTGGTCTCGAACAAACACAATTTCAAACTTTAAAGCATTTTTGTCACTCATATTACTGGCACTATTACTCGCGGTAGCCTTCTGCTACCATCCCGCTCAATGCATCTAGGCGTAGTCCGTGATGTACCTATACAAAGCAGGTGGCCGAGCTTTATTCCACTTCCTTGCATGCCGCCATTGGCTAAACATGTGATACTAAAATGCATTATAACATTATTGTAAAACCTTATTACTTACCATGTTTAAGCAAATAAATCATTTCATTTCATTTCATTTCCCTATAGGGTTGGTATTACTGCTGTTTACATTTCATTGGTTACACTACCATTTGCCGAGGGGCGAAGTGGGAAACCTCCGTTCCTACTTACACACGCTATTTCTTTCTTTAATTAGTCTTCTTTAATTAGGTAGCAATGTAGCAATAGAATCGCGTAGGGCACCGTCTACCTTCAGTAGCCTGAAAGCTTGGTTACAGGAGTTCCAGTGGGAGGATTGTGGAGGCGACCTCTATCATACTGGCTTCTGTGTGCGTCGTCTTGAGTAGAACCAGTTGATCCTAGCTAACATTGTGTTACCATAATCACTCTGGCTGTGTCCGGTGGCTTTAGAAATCTATAGCGAAGCCTATGTTCTGCAGTGGACGTCGTGTGGCTGATATGATGAATCATCCTGGATTAATTTTGATGATGGCAATTACAACCAGAAAAGCAAACTAACACGTCAGTAAACTGATATCGAGTTTGAGCTATCGCAGCTCTCTATTCTACTGATTCTGATTAAAGTTTTTGATTTCAGACAAGTAAAGAACCTCTCTGGTGGCCAGCAGCGAAGAGTTTCACTAGCGGCTGCCTTGCTTCACGAGCCTGAACTGCTCATCCTTGACGAGCCCACTGTCGGGGTGGACCCTGTGTTGAGACAGAGGTAAGGTATAAAATGGTAGTAAGTTCGCCTACACAAGATGTAACAGAATTTATATATCAAACGAATTGGGAAGTTGCTTAAGTTATTTCCAATCAATGAAATCATACTGTTCACAAGTTTTGTTATATTATTTACCACCGACTTTGTCTCACCATTATTCATGGATCCCCTAGTCTTGATCAGGGCGGAGAACGTCCCATTCTTTTCTTACTTATTTATTTAAAACTTATTTTAACTACTTTTTCTTACTGGTTTTCTTGTTTTAATTTTATTGATTAGATACGTAAGCCAGTTTCTTAAACTGTGCAGCAGATTTAACTAAGGGCCCTGACTATTTTGTGGTAAGTTAGGGACACTGGGAGCGTCGGTCCCTCAGGAGTTAAGACGCGGTCTCCCAATTTGGGAGGTCCCGGTTGGAATCCCAGACAGACAGACAGATTAACGTCCAGAGGCGGGTTATGCCCAACGTGTTAATATTCTTTAATTGTAGACACATGTCATGCCAAAACAAGCGCGCTCATTCGGAACTCCCAACTTAAGAGGGAAGACCCGTTGTATACAATGTGTCCCGGAGAGAAGTGACCAGCGGGCGTAGTTTGAAAATTTATACAAAATTATCGATAAATCATTTAAATTTAGAGACCTAACTGCTTTTGTTTTTTAAAAATTGTTAATCCTTTTTTTTTAATAGACATGTCTGACCTTCTGCACTATTTTAGTCATAATTTCTTTGTTTTTACGTCTTTCCCAATTCTTTTTTTTTAATTCAGTGCTGTTATTATTATTCATCAAATTAAGTTATGAAAATTATCCCAAAACAAATAAATAATTTATTAAAAAAGAAATAAACTTAAAATTCGACCAACAAAACTGTATTTCTTTAAGTTTAAAAATAAAAAAACGAAAAATGTCCCTATAACATCATGTTTTTTTTTAATTATTATGATACTACATGATATTCTCTAAAATATCCTCGAACAATGTTTTATGTTATTTCAAATAAATGTGAACGTACGAGACATTGTAATTGACCTTTTATGCTCCAGTAACTAGATAGAGATAAGTTTAAAAAAATGAAAGTAATGTTTTAAGCAGTTTATTTGCACATTTAAGTGTTTTGTTATTACAATGAATCATTTTGATTTTAACATGATAGTTTAATAATAAATAAAAGATACTTAATTTGTTAAAATGGTTGTTTATTAAGAAAAATCAGGTAATTAATTAATTATGTTTTCAAAATGACCGCCGTCAGCGGTTATGCAGGCCAGGCCAATGAAAATTATCCAAGATGGATTGGCAGAGGCGGTCCAGTAGCATGGCCCCCGAGGTCACCAGACTTGACGCCTCTTGATTATTATTTCTGGGGCTACATGAAGCAAAAAGTTTATGCTGTGCCAATAATTTCAAGAGACCAGCTGAAACAGAGAATCGATGCTGCTGCCGCAGAAATAGCGCAGAATCATGCAGAAATAAGGCGAACTACACTAAGGATGTCATTTAGGGCCCTGGCCTGCATAACCGCTGACGGCGGTCATTTTGAAAACATAATTAATTAATTACCTGATTTTTCTTAATAAACAACCATTTTAACAAATTAAGTATCTTTTATTTATTATTAAACTATCATGTTAAAATCAAAATGATTCATTGTAATAACAAAACACTTAAATGTGCAAATAAACTGCTTAAAACATTACTTTCATTTTTTTAAACTTATCTCTATCTAGTTACTGGTGCATAAAAGGTCAATTTCAATGTCTCGTACGTTCACATTTATTTGAAATAACTAAAAACATTGTTCGAGGATATTTTAGAGAATATCATGTAGTATCATAATAATTAAAAAAAAACATGATGTTATAGGGACATTTTTCGTTTTTTTATTTTTAAACTTAAAGAAATACAGTTTTGTTGGTCGAATTTTAAGTTTATTTCTTTTTTAATAAATTATTTATTTGTTTTGGGATAATTTTCATAACTTAATTTGATGAATAATAATAACAGCACTGAATTAAAAAAAAAGAATTGGGAAAGACGTAAAAACAAAGAAATTATGACTAAAATAGTGCAGAAGGTCAGAGATGTCTATTAAAAAAAAAGAATTAACAATTTTTAAAAAAACAAAAGCAGTTAGGTCTCTAAATTTAAATGATTTATCGATAATTTTGTATAAATTTTCAAACTACGCCCGCTGGTCACTTCTCTCCGGGACACATTGTATATACGTGGTGAAATTTTATTTGTTTAAATCCTGCTTACTGTTGACTCCACTCCAGATTACGAATAACTAGCCATTAGGAACCATCGCCGAAAATTGATGGAATTCCATACTAAAGCTGGTTTCACAATGGGTTATTTTTGTGTGGGCAATCGAATTTTTCTTGATGGAATTCGACTATGGTTCCTTGGGAAAAGATGTTCATAATCAAGAGTGGCGTCACCAGTAATGGGAATTATACGAATTCAAATTCACCCTGTATGTTACGGCAGGACTATAATAATATACATATCTTGATCAGATGTCTTGGCTCGCTGCCAATCGTCCCATTTGAATAATAATTTATTTGTTACAGCATCTGGGACCACCTGGTGGACATAACCAGGGGTGGTAGAACTACGGTCATCATCACAACCCATTACATAGATGAAACTAAACAGGCTACTACCGTGAGTATAATTATATTTTATTGTGTTTTGGCATCTTACAGCCATTCATTGAAAAAAAAATCGACAAAGTGCGTGTCGGGCCACGCGCAGTGTATGGTTTTATACTTGCCCTCACAACACTCATTAACTTGTATAACGATTTGGACGTTCGACGTCAGGACCATATATATTTATATAAAGGGATTCTCCCTAATTTTTTTACATATCTATAATCTTAGATCGGCTTGATGCGCGGCGGTCGTTTCCTAGCTGAAGAGTCTCCTACCGACCTCATGGCCCGCTACCAGGGTAACAGTCTCGAGGACGTATTCCTCAAGCTGGCTGTCCTCCAGAACATGGGCAAACGGCGCCGGTCCAGCATCCTCGCCAATGTCATGGAGAAAGTTGAAGTACCTTCCATACCGGTAAGTAACGCTGCTAAAATTTTGTCTATTTTTAATAAAGCCTATATCTTATTAAGTGAATTCGTCGGTTTGTCTTTGAATTTCTATGTAGCTTGCAGGTAAAAGATATTAAACTCGGAAATAAATAAAGAAGTACAAAGCCAACGCCACTTGATCATCACAGTAAACCTATAAACGTCCCACTGCAGGCTTCAGGTATTCTCTGACAATGGAAGACGGGTCGATGTCCACTACGAGGGCTCAGTGTGGACTCTGGACTAATGTCCACGTTTACACGCGTCCTATTTTCGCCGAATTTCTTCTCGTGATCTTCCTTCACCGAAAGGCTAATAATAGTTCTTTGCATGAAATTCCACGCTGCTCGATCGCAGCATTACAACTTACCAATACATTAGGTACATATACCGGTCCTATTTTATTAGCATTTGCCACTTATTCTCCCACAGATTACCTCGCTTTCCAATGCCGGGGTAGTATTTGAAACAAATGCCCTTCAGAAAGATGTAGTGTTGCATCCGAGTTCAGATCATAAAATAACACAACGCAAGGCAGTCACTTTCCAGGTTTGCCATCAGCATGTTTCAATAGTAATTACAATAGTGAAAGTGACATTATAGAAGAACTAAAGTCACAGAAGTAGCTCACGGAAGTGGCAGTGGACAGGATATAATGTAGCTCGTAGAACTGATAACCGTTGAGGAAGAAAGATTGTCCAATAGCGTTGGAGGTCTACTAGATGGAAGTTGTAACCTGAGAAAGACTATCAGAGACAAAAGACTCAGAACCACATGAGGTGGCAAACCTTAAGGGAGGCCTATGATCTACAGAGAGTATTACGATAGGCTCTGATGATGATGAAATGACAAATGTAATTTTATTACAATACCATTTGGATAATTTTATTCAACATTTTCAACTATTTCAGGACCCAACAGCTATTGAATTAGAAGACGGAGAGATAGGGGAAATATCTGGAGAATTCGGTGACAATGTATCCATGGGGAAGGGTAGAGCGGTAGTGACGCCAGACCTGAAGCCTCCTGTTGTGGAAGCTCTCCCTCCTGAGGAGGATCCGCCTGAAGGATGTCTTGAGAGGATAAAACCTATGAAGATGCGTCACATGAAGGCGTTGATTTGGAAGAATTTCTGGGGTCTTCTCAGGAATTACAGGTTGGTTATTTCAGTAGATAGATGGTTATTAACATTAACTGCCTTATGTCTAGGCTTACCTGTTAAAGCTTCAATCAATCTTTTTTTTTTCAACGGGTTGGTACTTGACCTCAATCACACCTGATGTTAAGTGAAGATGAGGTCGAAGGTGGAAGCGTACTGACCCGGGAACCCCAGCTATCTTATCTCTGACAACCGGAACACAACAATGCCATTAACATTGCTGCTTGGCGGCAGATTTAGATAAGATGGTGGTACCACCAACCAAACCAACCAATTCCTATAGGGTTAGTGGTAGTGCCGTTTTGCATTTCATTGGCTACACTCCCATTTGTCGACGGGGGAAGTGGGAAACTTCTTTTCCTACTTACACACCCTATTTCTTTCTTTACTTAGTCTGGGGTCCAAGGTAGCAATAGAGTCCAGTAGGGCAGCGTCTACTGCAGTACTTACCGTGTCGTATACTGTGTTGATCCTAGCTTATAGGCGTTACAGTAGTGGGAGGACTGTGGAGGTCATTCTAAATTGTGCAAAATTTTATTATAGTATATAGTTTCTGTAAAGAAGGATAGTTTTCATTTTATTTTTAATAATATAATCAGTACTTTATTTAGGTTTAATCTTTTTTTTTTATCTATAAGTAAATTATATCATATTACATGATTATTTTTATTTAAATGCAATATTTGAATATCAACCAGTATCTTATTACAACATCACCGAGTGACCTCGGAATTAGGCGAATATAGAAAATTATTTAAATAATTGACCAATATGGAATCTGACCTTTTCCAAATCGGACGAACCAAAAATATAGCCCATTTTCCTTACAAGTGTACAATTGCGTGTCTGACCTTCTCCAAATCTGACTAACTAATAAGAAAGTGAAATAGTCCGCTTGGAGCTATGACCCTTGTCGAATGGTTAACTTATTCGTTAGTAATTTCTTTGGAATGATGTCTTTCCACTAAGTTAGTTGCTTCCTCATTTGTTTTAATAACTATAACTTGAAAATTTAGAAAACCCTCGAGAAAACAAGCGATTAAAACAAAACGGCTGAACCAATTTTTATGAAACAGTTTGTTTGTGATCCGATTCGATCACAACTTAACCGATTTTCATCTTTAATATAAAAAAACAACACTCAAATCTTTTTATTAGGAATTCTAATTATTATAAGTAGGTATGTGTATTTGTTGACCAGTTTCCGTGCGTCATTGGAGGGTCCACTGGAACCCAGCGTTGTAGTAAACGCTACAACCCATACTGAATTGGTTGTGACACCGATAATTAGAGCAACTATCATGTTTGCGTTTTGTATTTGTCGACTGTGTAATATTTGTACCTGATTGTGTCATGAGATGGGTTTAAATATCTTCGAAACGGCTTAACCGATTTTCATTAAACAGGGTTAGGAATATGTCCCATAATTTAGTCTTTAATATAAAAAAAACTGGGCTCAAATCGGACCACGTATTACTGAAATAAGTCTGGACAAACAAAAATTCAAAATAGTTTTTTTTTCGTAAGTTATAAGAATAAAATTTGAAATCGTCATGACATACAAATCTCGCTCATTCACAAAGCAGACTCCTCAGAGAAGAACGAGCTAGAAATTCAGGGGCTGCTCTTTTTAAATAGTATATTATAATTTATGATTCGACAAAGAAAAAAAACAAAAATAATAGACTATATCGCCAAGCGGTTCATGTCCATGCATTCTTATCGTCTAGATAGTCAGAAATTTTATAATAGCCTTTGACACATAGCTTCCGTTTAATGGTAGTTTTAAATTTATTTATTCTATATTTATAGGCAAATTTTGATTGTTTACCGGTATGTCTTTATTATAAAAGCGTATACATTGTATTGAATGATTTAGAACACTGTACACATATCTTACCCGTATTGTTTCTCGTCATATACTGCTGATTTTCAAAGTGGATCAATAGCCCTCTGATTATAGAAGTCTGCTATTTTCGTACTAATTTTGTTATTATACTTTAAGCTTATAATGTACTACGATTATGTAAAACGATTCCCAGTACTTAAAGTCAATATCACTTTCCAAAAGGTTCAAATTCTAAAGTTGCCTTTTCTACGTGGGTAGGTACCTAAGCATAATGAAAAAGTTCTGCGTTCGCCCGTACAGATATATATTGGAAAATTAGCGCTCCCGAGTGGAGGGTTTTCCTCGCAAAAGTTATATTCCAATTCAAGTAACTTGAATTATGGAGCATATACGTTTATTATTTTCGAAGGTAGAGCTAGTTTGAATTACTGTGGAAGGTCTCTTTTAATAAACTGAAGGCCGAAGCATCATTGTTGTGTTCTTATGTGAAGGATTAACAGAGTCAGTGAAATTACCAAGACATACAAATAAGATTAAAAATCTATTGTGAGGTCGAAAGTGCAGCCTTATCTTTGGGTGGATACACGAGTCATATAAAACGATTTTTGAGGGGCATTGCAAAGTAAACCTTTTTAATGCGCATTACAATTCAGTGCCGCATGTCAGTTAGGAGTTCGTGTTTTTGAAAATTCACGTCTTTCCCATTCCTATCGAGTAGGGCTATTTGTTTAGAAACTCTAATGCTCGTAAGTTTGGAGTCTTGACAGTAACTTGACACTTAGGCATAGACATTTTTTTTTTCCGTTCCGTTTCATTTTCTAAATTATCCGGTTTTATCGTGGGTCAAGTTCTTAAACATCTGTGTATAATGAGATTAGATTTTTGATGAATACTTAAAATTCGAATGAGAAATTGTTACCGATCGTGATATTGAATCCATGGATGCAAAAATCACACTCACGAGTTATGTGATATCTGATAATTTTCCACAGCTCATTTGTCAGACTTTTCCATAAAAACATTTTGCATAAATGATATAAAATTTCGTCTTACGAGACTAAATTCTTTTTGGACTGCCCTAGTCGCCTCGTCTCGTAGGTTTTCAGGAGCCCCGCAAATATCAAATGGAATCAATCTATGTTATGGCCCTGATGTTACTTGATCTGACAAAGGCCGCTGGAAACCGATAGACACATTGGGTCACAGTTACGCCGGTGGCTCAGCGATTTAGGAGGTTCGGGTTGGATTCCCAGGCAGGCCATGTACCAATGAGTTTTTAAATTTAATTTCATTACTTGTGTGCATTTATCTGACTGCTCTTGCGGTGAAGGAAACCATTGTGAGGAAACCTGGATGACCGAGAAATAAAAATGCTAAGGTATGTCAAGTCCCCAACCCGCATTGGCCCAGCGTGATGGACTATGGCCCGTACTCACCCATTATACGAGGCCTATATCCCTGCAGTGGGATATTTATGGGCTGAGATGATGAACGTATTGACCTGTTACCTGCAGTCTTTTTCATGATATGTAAATTCCTTGCCATTAAACTAAATTTTTCTTTTACAGCGTCGTGGCATTCATTCTTGGTCTACCGATCTCCCAAATTATCCTGTTCTGCCTCGCGATTGGGCACTACCCTGTCGGTTTGCCCATCGCTGTCGTCAACTACGAAGTTGGATTGAACAACACGAAAGCCGCTTGCGATTACGACAACTCCTGCCCTCAAGATCCTGTCACGTTCGACTGGAATCTAACGAGGTTCAGTTGTCGATATTTGGACTTCCTCTCGAAACGACAGAATAATTTGGTGAGTTCACTTCTTTATTGTTTGAAGCGCTCACACATGACGCTAAATATTTTTTAGGAGGGACGGGCTGATGACGCCCTTTACCTCAATTTCATTTGGTGGAAAGTGTTAAGGTAGTCGAAGATGAAGCAAGTAAATAAAAGATGGATTGCTGATGTATTTCATGGTATTATACCTCTAATCACGTGCCACAATATGTGTATTTTAAGTTGGTCGTCCAGAATATGTGTGTATGGAATAAGCTCTCATCATCATCATTATATTATTCACACGACGTCTACTACTAAACATAGGCTTCACCATAATAAATATCCTTGAACATGACACGGCGCTTCCACTATAAGGCCTGTATTAATAACCCAATCTGAATACAAGTATTGAGGCTGTATCAACCGAGATGCGTCTTAAGCAGTTGACGCTATCTCAAGTTCCGTGCTAATTTATAAATCAATCTTGAGGTCTACTCAGCTGAGATTACTTCTATTCGCCTCAGCGGCGAATGAATGATAGTCTTGAGTTTCGTTTATAAATACGCGCACCTCTCAAGTGAGTACTGCTTGAGTATGCACGAGCTTTTCAGGTCTCAAGTTCGGTTTATTAATCAACACGTTTACTTGAGACCGGTCACAAGACTGTTCTCAATCTTGAGAATGGTTTATTAATACGGGCCTAAGTAGCTATATAGGCTTGTGCTATGAATATTAGATGGTTGCTATACACTTTTTTTTAAATTATGAGTTGAGTTGAATTTTTTATCGTAAGGATATAAATAGTGCATACTAGGTAGGTGAAATAAAAGATAAAAAAAATAAACTACCTATGCCAATAACTTCTATTTAACTTAACTAATTTGCCCTATTTTTTTTCATACGGTGAAAAAACTCATCCGGTATAATACAAAATACAGATTTCCAAAGTGAGCAGTTGAATTTTTTAAAAAATTACTTAAGCATATATATGTGGGTGTCGTTCCCCTCAGCCGTTCAGACTAAGCCGTGATCCATCATGTGGGTATCGTAGAAGGCGAATATAAGGGATCGAGGGTATAACACATTTATCAGTGATAGGCAGCCAGCGTCATTGATACGGAGCTCCCAAAAATTCTGCAATCGCCAAACGGTTGCCCAGCGTGGAGATTAGAGCAAATCCTACCAAGGAACGCGATACAAATTACGCCTTGGAGCCTTCTTTTTTATGCACGACGGGTTCGTATTTGACCTCAATCATACCTGATTTTAAGTGAAGATGAGGTCGAAGGTGGAAGCGTACTGACCCGGAAACCCCAACATATTTGGGGGACTGGCTATCTTATCTCTGACAACCGGAACATAACAATGCTATTAACATTGTTGCTTGGCAGCAGATTTAGATAAGATGGTGGTAGCTAGCCAGGCGGACATTTAAAATGCTCTACCACCAACCAAACCGAGTACTTAAACATGTACCCCGCTGGGGCTCGAACCCGCGACCTCCGAATCGTAAACCCAATGTTGTTTACATAGAGCCACGGAGGCGGCCTTATGTTCAGTCACTACTGAACATCACATTTATAGGCTGGTGATTTGAAATGGATGATGATTATTCTTAATGGTGATATGACGATGATTTTCAAGTTAAAGAAAGTACAATATAAATGAAACCACAAAATTAATCTAAGTTAATAATAAAGTAAGTAACACAAACATTAAAAGCATTAAGGCATTTGTACGAGAAATCGAGGGTAGTCGGCAAAGTGTTTATTAAAGTAATAATTTGAGGAAACGCCGGGCATTTGGAGCATCATTTAATTCAAGGGTCCTTTGCGTAATGGTTGTTAAGGGATATTGTCACAGAATTACCTTTGCTACCGTTTACGGGACATTTCTATCTAGAAAATTGATAATGATGTCATATGTATTGATATTTTCTGTAAAGTCGGGACCAGAGACGAAGAATAATAACTAAGTACCAGTTTTCGTCGGTAATAAGAGTTAGTAGCTCAATGATTAAGACGCGGTCTACCAATTTGGGAGGTTTGGGTTCGATCTTAAGCAGACTATGTACCAATGAGTTTTTAAATTAAATTTAAGTAATTACTTATGTGCATTTATCCCACTGCTCTTAAACAGTGAAGGAAAACATCGTATATAAGGTAACCTGCATGCCTGAGAAATAAAAATTCTTAAGCATGCGAAGTTCCCAAACTGCACTGGGCCAGCACGGTGGACTATGGCCCATACTCCCTCATTATAGGAGGGAAGGCCTATACCCCCCGCAATGGGATGATTACGGCTGAGAGATTTTGAAGTACTGCAAACACTGTATACCTCTTATAACCATATACTATAACAACATTAATCTAAATGAGAAACAATTTAAAGACAGTGGTGTCGATTCGGATGTACACCAACTAAACTAAAACCAGTTTTAGAGTGGTGCCGTCGCATCGTACTGTTCCGGGGAGAAAGAGACAATACTACTTTAAAACTGGTTTTAGTTTAGTTGGTGTACATCCGAATCGACACCAGTGTCAAAACAACATTAACAAAAAAGGTTATTACAAAATTAGTGAGTACCTGAATGATAAAAACACTTGGTATATTTTGTCCAGCTCCTAAAAATGATAAAATTGTATTAGTTGTATACTTTTATTCAAAAAAAAGAAAAGAACAATGATCCTGTGGGTTTCTTGCGCCGCTTCTTTTCCCACAGATGATTTCCCTTTCCGAAGCTGTAGTAGCTTGGACATACTGACTAACAGAGAAATGCTTAAGCCCTATTTTTATTTCCAAGAGATTTAAATTGACATTCAACAGAATTGTTAATGTTTTTGTTACAAATAATTCATCAATCAATAAGAAATATTCGATATTTTAAGTGAGCATTCTGACGTCACGTGTTGCTGGCTCATTCTCATATGCAGAGAATGCCTTACATATGATTATATATATATTTTAATTTATTAATAAAAGAAATCTCATAGCATGACATTCGTATTGCTGACAATGATTTGTGAACATGTAAGCCAATTTCGAGATTCCACTTTTTTTTATGCACAACGGGTTAGCACTTGAGCTCAATCACACCTGAATTGATGTTAAGTGAAGATGAGGCCGTAGGTGGAAGCGTACTGACCCGGAAACCCAAATATTTGGGGAACTGGCTATCTTTTCTCTGCCAACCTGAACACAACAATGCTATTAACATTGCTGCTTGGTGGCAGATTTAGAAAAGATGGTGGTAGCTAGCCAGGCGGACATTTAAAATGCCCTACCATCAATCAAACCGAGTACTTAAATATATACCCCGCTGGGGATCGAACCCGCGACCTCCGAATCGTAAACCCAATGTTGTTTACATTAAGCCACGGAGGCGGTTAATGTACTAAATGTTTAATGTACTTAACAGATGACAGTTGTTAAACCACGTCGGTGGCCTACACTGGATTGAACACACTGACTGCCCGGTGGCCATTAGTGTGCCACAAATCTCATACGTTGAAATAAAAAAAATCTTTCCCCAGATTTATTATTCTGACACGGGTGTCGCGATGGCTGAAGCAGAAAGAGGGAAAGCTCGCGCTGTCCTTATCTTCCCTTCGAACTTTTCCGAGAGTTTGCAAGAGAGGATGAAAGACCCAAGGCACGTTGACGAATACATCATTGCGAATTCTGAGGTCGTGATACACATGGATGATACAGGTGAGTTTGTAGATTATTTTATAAGATTCGACTGGAATCTAAGATTTAATTTATAAAATGAAGGTACTAAATTATGATTTCTTTTTTAATACTGAATTTGGTTTATTCTGTTTATGAAAAGAATTTTTAATTTATCCAATCCTCTTAAATGACTTGACTTTGTGTAAACGAATAACGGGAACAACAAATTTATTTTTATATAGGTACAAGAAGATTTCGTAAATACTAGATGAGTTTTTCACCGTAAGGAAAAATATAGGGCATATTAGGTAAATTTTTTATTTTTTTTATTTTTTTTTAGACATACACACAGCGCCATCTAGTTCCACAGTAAGCAACTATAGGCTTGTGTTGTGGATACCAGATGGTTGATATACTACATAAATAATTTTTTTTGTAAATAAATACTTATTATAAATGAAAACATCCATAACTCTGGTACACATGGGTATTCATCACACAAACATATGCCCCTAACGGGATTCGAACCCGCAACCTGTTGGTATAGTGGCCAGAGTTGCTAACCACTACACCAAACAGGTCGTCTGAAATGAAATGAAATAGAAGTGGAAATTTATTCGTAATCAGTAGTGGAGTCTGTATACAAATTACTTTGACCAAAGTAAACAATAGATGTCTTGTCGTACGTAGAATCAAGGGCGGAAAACAGAGAGACGTGGTCATTAATAAATAAATAAACTACGTACTACCGCATGCAATCCGCGCAAATCCATCGTTAGAAATTATCAAGAAAAGAGTAAAAGAGCATTATTTGTCTTTGTGATTTCTCCTCAGTATTATACTAATTATTTAATTATTTACCGTAATATGAGTATTGATAATGTATATACTTGTTTATACTTCGTACTATATATATATGTATATATTGGATAGGTTGTGTGGTATATTTATTTATAATTTTTTTTTTATAAAATAATTTTCAATTGTTGTGTACACTATTTCCTGCCCAATCTAATAAACACTATGTATCTCTAAGGTTTGCTGGTAGAAAACTCGTATCGGAGTTAAGCTCGCCTTTGTACATTTTACATACAATGCATATTTCTGTAATAATTTTGTGTACAATAAAGATATTAAGATATTAAGATAAGATAAGATAGATAAATATCTTTGCACACACACCACCCACAAAACTACACTTGCAAAGATGTTAAATTTTCTTCTTTTCTTTATTTTTTCTTTAAATTTAATATCCTAAATAATCTATATTTTGCATCATAGATTGTATAAAAATGTAACTTGGCTACTTATTTCTTTTTCTACGGTAACTGTCTTCCTGCGATACGGTTCTAGGACTAGTGTAGGAGACAGAGTTTAAGTAATATACTTCTCAGATAATGATGCCACGACAACATTTGTTTAAATATTAGGTCCTTACCTATGAAATTGGCGTTTTGTATGAAGAATTTCAATAAGACTGTTTCCTCCATACAAACATTTTTGTTTTTTTTTTTGGGAACGGCAAATCCAAATTTAGCTAAACTTTGTGTGTATTATCGGATAATATTAAGTTAAGTATAGGCAGCGTTCATTTTTAAAAGTAACCGCTTTATAAAAGTTTCAGCGACTCTAAGAAATGATTATGGGAAGCACATGAAAAGAGCTCTGTTAATTTTTTTTTTTATTTTGTGATTTAGCCCAGAAATTAAAAAATATTTCATATGAAACCTTGAAATAATGTTCCATTTTCCAAATAAAAACAAATTTGGATATAGCTTCGCAAATCGCAGGAATTGGTACATATGATTAACGAAGAAAAAATACTCCAATTTCATAGGTAAAGACCCGATATTATACTACCTATGGTAAAAAATTGTGAGTTCTATAGTGTTTAATGGCATAATAAAGAATTTATTTTCATTTCATTTTACACCAGAGCCATCTAGTTCCACACTAAGCACTAGGCTTGTATTATGGATCCCAGATGGTTGATAAACTACACAAATACATGTTTTTTGTTGTAAATACATACATATATAAATGAAAAACATCCATAACCCGGGAACACATGCCTGTATTCATCATACAAACATATGCCCGTGGCGGGATTTTTTAATCACTACACCATACAGATCATCATTTATTCCACCGAGAAGAGTATATAATAGCTCTTCAATTAAAGTAGATTACATAAAATACAGGTGATATAACTAAACGTATGTTTTAGACTGTCAGCTAATAGACGGTCTTTCATGGCTCCCACGACGACCTGTTAGTTAATTATGGCTATACGATTATTACCTGTTACTTATTATACCTACGTTTTGTTTGTACTTTTATATATTCTGTTTTTATTGGCCATGTTTTGTAAAATGCTGTCTACATATTTAAATTTGCGTTCTTCCTTAGCAAAAGTGCACACTTAGTACATACTTAGGTTAAGCTATTATCTGGTTCTTCTTACTGTATTGCAGTCTAAATTGTGTGTACTATTTTTGTATTAACTGCTTATAAATATTATTTAATGTATGTGTGTGGCTGGAGAAACAAATAAACGTTTATCTATCTATCTATACGATGTATGACCATCTTTAAACCATACCACTATAGTATTCAAGGCGATATTCAGTCTATTATTGTTAAGTATTGTATGTTATTTAGGTACGACCGATTTACAAATTGTACACCAGAGTGTCGCTTAGGAATCAATGAAGAAAATCAATATATTAACATTAACATCGCATATAAAAAATAGGCCATAGTAGGTAAGTGAAATAGAAGGTATTGGCACAGGTAGTTTTTTTTTTTTTTCAAAACCATAATCGAATAAAGCTTTAATTGTGTCATTTGACGGTCGCGTTTGTAGCCTGTTCCACATAATTACATCATTAAATTGAATATATAAAGAAAACTTCGAGAAATTATAATTAACTCTATCGGAGTTAAGCTCGCTTTTATACATTTTATATACAATGCATTTTTCTGTAACAATTTGTGTACAATAAAGATATTAAGAATTCCAAATTAATTTCGCACGATACGAACCATACGAATCCCGCCAGTCGCATATAAATCTCAGGACGGCCGTGCATCGATGATGGTTTTGAAAAAAAAAAATTAGACTACCTATGCCAATACCTTCTATTTCACCTAATATGCCCTATTTTTTCCTTACGGTAAAAAAACTCATACAATACAATACAATACAATACAAATACACTTTATTGCACAAAAGGAGAATATACGTTTCACAAAGCACAATACTGAAAAGAGTACAATTAGGCGACCTTATCACTAAGAGCGATATTTTCGCAGGCAACCGTTATATCCGGTATATATTTATATCACATCCGGTATATTTTAAAATTTTATTATATCTTACGTCTTCTATGTTGGGGTAAAACTCTTTCTAGGAGTGGTTATGGACCTGTATCCACCTAGCGGGCGGGTGCAGATTGGTGGGTTTGTATAGGACTAGGAGCCACCTGACTGTCAAGATACTGATTGCCAAGTTATACTGGATAACGTGGCAATCTGTATTCATAACCCTTCCGTACCAATGTCTTGTGAGTTCTTTCGAACCTACAATCTTTTGTCATATTATTATGATTTATAGTTTTTACGGTATTATTATTATGGAAGTAACTTTTCAAATTTAATAACTAGATTGATACACAAACACACACAAATATATTAAATACCCTGCTCTGTGGCTCGTAGTTCCCATTACAAGCTGAGGCCACAGATTACTATTAAGTTACTAAAGTAACTGAGGCTAAAATCGCACAAGGAGATCGCACCACTTAGCAGATAGCTGGACCACCTGTTTTGTAATCTTTTGTTAGAGAATAAAACTTTTTGTATTTGTAAAGCTGTTGATGTACAGTCACCATGATTACTCAAAATTCCATTGGTCAGACTAGACTTCAAGATTCCAGCCCGTATGTTTCGACCACTAACCCGACAAGTATTATTGTCCCGTAACGGTTACGGGTCCGTCTGGGACGGAGCCATAACTCAGCTCCTGCTGCCACTTCACGTACAACATGATTGTAATTCAAAACCTGGCTCCATTAGAAATGTACCTACCCTACGGAGCTCGTAAATTTCCTTCGCCTTCCTACACTGAATTTGTAGTTGTGATACATATCAAAATTATTGTGTTTCGAAATCTCAGGTAACTGCAACAATGGAAAATCGCTTTAAAGAGGAACATAGTAAATTAAACACATACCTACCTAAAATACGAGGATGAAACTAATGCCTTTATGAGGAGCCGGAATGTGTCCAAAAATGCTTGTCTGGCTGTTCATGGCGTGGTGCTAGTTCTAACACTGATTTATGGGAGTGAATGCTGGGTATAGCGAACGAAAAATTAATGTAGCATTAATGCAGCTGTGAAAGATATAATAAAGAATAGTTAATTAGGAAGTATGCTGAGATAGTTTGGACATGTGGAGAGGATGAATGAAAAATACTAACAAGAGAAATATACGAAGCGAATGTGGATAGTAGTGTTGGTAGGGAAAGACAGGTGAGATTGTGGTAAAACGCGAACCCAGCCTATCATGAAAAAAAAAAAAACAAAAAACCACGGCGAACGTACCATGATCAAATCGGGGACGTTTTAAAGAAAGACCAAGTCAAGAGTACCCGAAACCGACGAGCATGTAAGAATAGCTTTATAAGAGTGTATATGAATCAAAAGAGGTGTGTCAGGATCGTAGTAAGTGGAAGTCTGTGATCTCTGCCTACCCCTACGGGAAACGGCGTGACTTTATGTAAAGAGTATATTATTTAGTATAATAATGATTTCAGGATACTGTTGGGCTGACTTGTTTTTGTAGCTCGTCAGGTATGTTTTCTGAAGCACGTATTGGTTTCAAGTTGCTTACAACGACGCAGGAGAATAGCCTTCCTGATGTGTTGCTTTTGGGGCAGTGCCTACCAATTATCTTAATAGCTGACAAAGTTGACTGTCCGATACTGCGGCAGTTGATCAATATTCATCCGGTGTTTCAGTAAAGTATATAAAGTAATCTGGGACAGTTGACAAATAGTCAAATGCAAGTGTTTTTCTTTAAAGTGTACTAACATAGTTTTTACAGTACTAATATTCTATGGATGTGAGTCTGCAATAGACTCGCATTAGACCATTGTCCAAGACTCGCATTGTATCATGGGAATTGCTATAGTATGTGCATAAAAGTGGTTAATAAAATTCCAAAAAATATCAGGAACCTACCGCTTAAGCCCATGAAAACAAAACTGTACCAATGGCTCTCGAATTTCTGTTTTTATAGTGTAAATGAATTTTTGAATGGATATTATTGTTAAATTATATTTTATTACTGAAAGTTATATTTGCATGCTACTGTATTTTAGCTGAATAGAAGAGACTTATTTATGTAAAATAATTGTAACACCTAGATATTATATACCTACCTATTCACAGCAAATAAATTCTATTCTATTCTATTCAATAAATTAGAGTTTCTTATGTATTTATTTAAAAGAACCTAGGCAATGAACTTACAGCTTACCAAATTGTAACAACCTTTTTGGTATAAGACATTATTATTATAGGTGAATTGCATGTCCATCCACTAACCTAAACATCTTGGCCCAACGATTTTTCTGTTTTTTGCGTAACAAGTAAAAACCCCTCACCTTCTACTTCATGGAAAAGAATTGGTATATAGTATCGAAATTCATAGTCCTCGATACTCAATAATACAAACCTAGTGGCTTAGTATGGAACTAGATGGCGCTGTGTGTATGTCTCCTCAATCTCTAGAGACTTTAAAGCAACTCTGGGACACGCATGTAAGTGAACTATGAAGTGATGAGCGTTTTAGGCATCTACTAGGAGCGTAGAGAGGGTAGTCACAAAATTCGAGAAATGATACAACTTTGAATATGCATCGGGGTCCAAATGAACCCCGCGCGAGGAATTGAAGGTTAATAATCTTTTAGTTCATCCAGAATCAACGCATTAGTGGTTTTAAATCAAATCCATAGAGATAAAAAAAAGAATGTTTCGTTTTATCGGCAATATATTCGCAAAACCACATTTACATTATAATAGCGTCAGTGTTTGTTATGTCTACAAAAGGATATACATGCTCAGCATGTATAAATACGCTTAGCTCAGCATTACCTTAGTGAAGGCCAGTTCACATGAGCGAAAGATTATCGCGGCTGCACCCATCGCATGACAGAGTTTTATTATCATTTTTTAATCGACATAAAAATAATAAGGAATATGTGATTAAAAAGAAAACTAAAAATTCGCTAGAGTTCCATCATCCATCTCCTGACACCATCATCAGAGAGAGACAGCAAATGCAATAGATAGGACTCGTCAAAACGAATCATATGAGCCCAAATTCGAGAGGTTTACTAGTAGCCACTGAAGAGTTCCATCTACTTCCTGGCTCCAGCATCAGATCAGCTCCACGATACCAAATTATGGTATTGTCATCCGCACTACATATCCATACCAAGTTTCATTTCAATACGACAATTAGAAGTAGGTTAAAATTGACTTCCAAGATTTGTTAGTTACAAGTGAAGCGAATAAGTATAAAAGCATCTAACTAATTTTATAAATGCGAAAGTTTTGATGTTTGTTTGTTTATTTGTTTGTTGCTTAATCACGGCTTAATTAAGACATAGGATACTTATTATCCCGATAAAATGAGTGGTTCCCGCGGGATAAACAAATTTCTGCGATAAAGTTATTCTACGCAGGCAAAGCCGCAGGCGGAAAGCTAGTGTTAAATAAAGTTTTTCATTAAAAATGGTTTTAAAAACGAGTTTTTCGTACTTCATCATGATTATCACATATTATTCTAGTATGGCGGTGACAATTTTCTATTTTTTTTATATTTAAGATTAAACCGGGAGATACGATGTTAGCCATGTTTGATTGAAATCGGCTAAGCGGTTTTGAAGATATTTCAATATGGTGAACTTTCAGATGTACTTAACAATTAAGAAGTTATTTGTGCTAACCCACTTAATTACTCGTATTGAATTCCGTGATGATAGGTTTGCCTGGAAGAGATCGCTGTTAGCGATAAGGCCGCCTAATTTGTACTTTCTATAAGATATTTAAATGTACCTTCCTTATTTAATCAATAAAGCGTATTTGATTTGATTTGATTTGATATTTAGATTTTCACATCTTTTGGTTTTGTCTACCTAGACGATATAATCATTTTTCCATCAAAGTTGTCGGGGGTTTTTCGTTTATAAAAGTTATTCACGTTAAAACAAATAGTTCAAAGAAATAACTTTTTAAGTTGTTGAGGAGTACGTCTACCTCGGGCAGGCTTTGCAGTTAGGTAGAAATAACTTGAAAACAGTTGTCTGTCGCTGCATTAAATAGATTAAATAAAGGGCGGATTCAGCCTTTGAGTCAGGGGGCTTACATACTCTAGGTTCGACCTGGCCAGCCCCAAAATAACAATAATAAATCTAATTAAAAATTAACAATTCGATATAATTTTAATGTTAAACTTTATGTTGTAAAAAATTAACAAGCCATAGACTTATTACTCCATATGGACAGGGTTGTTGAAACAATCAAAATGGCGCCCTTCATTGGTGTTAAAACTGAGTTTGGAACCAATGCGCAGTCAGTCATACACCGACTTCGATCGCGAACTGTCGTATCTAATGCTGATTTATGTGTTACCACAGAAAAGTAACCAATAACTTGCGAGTATCTTTTAAGTATAACAAACATAATCTAATCTAACTAATGCGAAAGTTCGTTGCTCAATCACGGCAAAACGGCTGAACGGATTTGGATGAAATTTGGTATACAGGGTGTAACGGTTAAGTGTAGTCATATTTTAAGGGCTTGTTCTACCCATCAATACGAACAACTTTTACTATGGGGGCAACTTCGAAATCGCGAAAAAAAAATCAGCTGTTTCATACATTGCATCGGGAGGTTATTGAAATTTTCTATGGAACAGCTCATTTTTTTTTCGCGATTTCGAAGTTGCCCCCATAGTAAAAGTTGTTCGTATTGATGGGTAGAACAAGCCCTTAAAATATGACTACACTTAACCGTTACACGGTGTATAGGTAAAATATCTTGGTATAAGACATGGGATATTTTTTATCCCGATAAAGTGAGTAGTTCTCGCGGGATAAACAAATTAAATATATCCGCGATAAAGCTATTCCACGCAGGCGAATCCGCGGGCGGAAAGCTAGCTATTACTCGAAAAATTCATATCTTAACCTGTTGGGTCAATATTGTAATTTTTACTTGCACTTTAATAAGTTGTTCTCACAGACTAAAAAAATTGTTTATACGCGGTGTTGGTTGGTATATATTCTCAGCAGTCCTATTAGTTGTCGAGAATTCTAAGAGATGGCGCTGTTTTATCTACTAAGAAAATGGCGAAAAAGATTTGTTCGCGCGACCATATCAAAGGTATAAATCAATATGAACAAGCCTTTAACACTTAGAGAGACCCCCATGTCTAGATACGCCATTGCCCTCGCTCGTGTACGCCGGGCTTAAATGCTTTTGTGGATAGAGAACATTGTTTGGATTTTCTAAGTGAGGATTTTCTGACAGTCAAATATATATGCCTGTAGATTCAAAAGTGCTTAGGTGAATAACGCGGCTTTGGTACCTATAAATATTTACTCATTTCTAAAAATATACCTACGGGCCATACTCTGTGCGGATAATGGGTTACCGCTTAAAAGGGTTTCGTCCGTCCAGTGGCGCCCTCATTGATAGCTTAAGATTTCTTTTTAATCTATCAAAAATGAATCAAAAAGATTAAAATAAAAAAATAAAAAATAAAAAACCACAAATGAAGCTTTACAAAGTGATTTTAGGGCTAGGTAATACATAGAACACATTTGTGGGAAGACTGGTGCCTGAAAAGGGAGAACCAGAATTACAGGTCACCCCTCCCAGCTATGGACATAGTGTATTAGAGCAGAGATTAAATATGGTGATTGAGGAAGAACCACTTAAGGAAAGAAACAAACGAGAAGGAACTCACGAAACATGAGAACTGGTTTTTGGAGTAGAGTTGTAGTGTTGTGCACTGTTTTTAGCCCCCGACGAAAAACGATGGGTGTTATGTGTTTGTTGGCGTTATGTGTTTATGTATGTCCAGTCTCTGTCCGCAAACAATAAGCGGTCCAGTTGGAGTGCTGTTACCAATTTCAATCTATAGGTGTTATTTAATAAATAAATTACCCTAGTACTTGCAATATTTCTTCGGTTTCGTCGTAGTTTAAATTTTGAAGCCAGTCAGTAACTATTTTTTAACAGCGAAAACGAGTTAGCGGGTAAAGTGTTAGCTTTTTATGAATTTTATTATATAGGAAAGGGCCAAGGAATGGATAGAATCGTTTAATGAAAGATGATCTGAAAGAACGGGATCCGGTAATGAGGTTATTACGTCGTTGTGGTTGGGGGCAATAGTCAGTTTTAGAATATTGTCTGAGAGTCAGCTGTAGGATAAACAGTTGGCGCACTGTCAGCACTTTCGCCAATCTATAGAGATCCATATCAATATCGCTGTGACCTGCACTCGAGAAGCCTAAAATCTAATTATAAATAATAACTACTTCATCGTCATAAATAATACTTGAATAACTTTATTTTGAGAATTTCAAATAAATATTAAAAACGGCCACTTTTTTTAAATAGTGAATTTTTTTTATACAACGATAACTCGTTGTAACGCACTTGATCTCAATTGTAATCGATCATAAAACTAGTCAAGTGCGTATTGGAACATGCGCTGTGTAGGGTTCCGTACGTGCCCGTCACAATATATGGCTTGGGGGGCGGACGTGGTCTCTGACGTAACTTTTTTTGTAGGGAAAAAATAAATAAAAAAGCCACTAGTTCTGAGCTAGTTGTCCTTATGCAAAAAATTAGACATTGCTTAACTTTGGTAATTGATAACGAATCCCCATCGGTGAAAGCACCTATTTTTGTGACAATCCATTACTTAAAAACCAATCCAAGTAATTATTATGTTTTTTCCTCCTAACTTCTGTTCAAAGGGACATTAATATGAAAATTATTCGAATTTAATTTTCCACTGAGGCTTACGTAGTTAATTTCGTTGTTATCTTCATCATAACAAAATGTACCTTTGTCTCTTAGCTATACAGTTGAAATTAAGCTAGAAATTGTCGTTGAAAAAATCCGTCAAAGCAAGATTATTTGATTGGACATCCGGTGACGTAAACCTAATTTAAATGCTAATATAGATTGAATATATCTTCGCTGGTTCCGCATATTTTCATTTTAATTTGTTGGTATCAGGGGGTGGAAATGGAAATTGACCTTTGGTATTTTGTATGTCATTCATACCTGACTAGCGCATTACCAGAGTAGGTACCCAATATCCACGTGTACCGATTTATCTTAAATAAATATTATATTATTTCGTTGGTGGTAGGGCATTTTAAATGTCCGCCTGGCTAGCTACCACCGTTTTATCTAAATTTCCCGTCAAGCAGTTGTTGTGTTCCGGTTGTCAGAGATAAGATAGCCAGTCCTCCAAATGTGTTGGGGTTCCCGGGTCAGTACGCTTCCACCTTCGACATCATCTTCACTTAGCATCAGGTGTGATTGAGGTCAAGTACCAACCCGTTGAACAAAAAAATGTAACTGTAAACTTCATAATGATACGCTTTTATAATAACTTTCCAGCTGGGATCTGAAACATGTCTTTTGATAAATATTATTTTGTTCTTACATACATATTCTTTATTTTGTAGGTACATAGAGTACACTTAAAATAGTCAAATTTTACAATTTTCTGCTGCATCTTCAAAAGGCAATTTTCATCTCAGGACAACAAGCAAGAAACTCAAATGTATTGCAAGAGGCATTACAGCCGTTGGAATGAATTATCTTTGTTTATTATTTATATACAATACAATACAACACAACACAAATACTCTTTATTGCGCAAAGTAATTTACAATAATTTTTGATGATAACAATGGAACACAATTAGGCGGTCTTATCACTAAAAGCGATCTCTTCCAGACAACCCACAGCTATGGGACATTTGTATACGAACTGCATTTATATATACGTGTTTCACTAAGTGATCGAATCAGGAATGAGCATCCATAGGTGACATAGCCTGGCGGATTAGCAAGTTACTTGGCAGTGGGTAAGGACACAGCTCGAAGATTTGATGGACGGTGGGGCATTGAAGTTACTTAAGGGGCTTTCGACCTGTAAATTATATATACTATATTTCCAGTTATAGTAATCCCCCCAAACTTGTGTATTTATTTATTATAATATATAGATATTATTATTATATAACATATATATGTAATTAATATGTGTTTATTGGTATAAATTGTATGGATATATTTTATTTGTTCAGATTATTTAGTTAATATTGTTTCTCATTACATATAAAGTACTTATTAATGTTTTGCATACTTGAATTCGATATGCAGAATTTTCAGATGTACTTAACAATTAGGAAATTATTTGTGCTAACCCACTTAATTACTCGTATTGAATTCCGTGATGATAGGTTTGCCTGGACGAGATAGAAGGTGTTAGCGATAAGGCCGCCTAATTTGTAGTTTCTATAAGATATTTAAATGTACCTTCGTTATTTAAACAATAAAGCGTATTTGATTAATTGAAGTTCGAGTGGAGACAACGCACTGACAAGCGCAGCTTAGGACGTCTACTCACAAGGTGGACAGACGACCTGATAAAGGTCGCGAGAAGTCGCTGGATGCAGCCCCTTCCAACCGGTCACTCTGGAACTCAATTGGGGAGGCCTATGTTCAGCAATGGACGTCCTGTGGCTGATATGATGATGTTTAACATAATAATAAATAATATAATAAATATCCTTAGACATACACACATCGCCATCTAGTTCCACAGTACGCAACTATAGGCTTGTATTGTGGATACCAGATGGTTGATATACTACATAAATACATTTTTTTTTGTAAATAAATACTTATTATAAATGAAAACATCCATAACTCGGGTACACATGTCCGTATTCATCACATAAATATGCCCCTAGCGGGATTCGAACTCGCAACTTTTTGGTATAGTGGTCAGAGTTGCTAACCACTACACCAAACAGGTCGTCAAATCATCATTTAAATATGTTCCAATTCTGAAGTTGGTGTCTTTATAACTATTTAAGTATTAAAAACCAAAAGACCCGACAGGTATTTTCATTTTATTAACCGCCTCCGTGGCTCAATGTAAACAACATTGGGTTTACGATTCGGAGGTCGCGGGTTCGATCCCCAGCGGGGTACATGTTTAAGTACTCGGTTTTGGTTAGCTACCACCATCTTATCTAAATCTGCCGCCAAGCAGCAATGTTAACAGCATTGTCGTGTTCCGGTTGTCAGAGATAAGATAGCCAGTCCCCCAAATGTGTTGGGGTTTCCGGGTCAGTACGCTTCCATCTTCGACCTCATCTTCACTTAACATCAGGTGTGATTGAGGTCAAGTACCAACCCGTTATGCATAAAAAAAAAACGCACATTGTTTTTACCATAAAATGTATCCTATGACGCTCCGGGTACCAAGACGAATTTAACGACACCATTTACTTCGAAATCGGTTAAGCCGTTTAGGCTACAGCATGCCCCAAAGGAACGGACATACTTACATACACTCGAAAAACATTACTCTCCTTCCTTGGGCAGTCGGTTAAAAACTTCTGCTCAGTAAAGTCGGCGAAACATGCATCGAGATGAATATTGTCAAACAGTAGATTGGAAAATATTTTACTTGCAGAGGATTTCCTTGGAGATTGCTTTCCTGGGTACATTGAGTTTGTGAACGGCACGCGATCAGCATATTGTATACAGAATTATTTATGAACTGGAATGCACAATGGTGGCTCCTGATTTATCTTACAAAGTTGCATTTTAACCCTGATGCAATAAGGTTGTTATAAGATGAACTTTTTTTATGAATAACATTTGTTTCAGGTCAATTTGTTAATATTTTTGTTACAAATAATTCATCAATCAATAATTATTCAATATTTTAAGTGAGCATTCTGACGTCACGTGTTGCTGGTATCCTCATTCTCATACGCAGAGAATGCTTTACATATGATTACATATATTTTTAAATTTATTAATAAAAGAAATCTCACAGCACGACATTCGTATTGTTGACAATAAATAAATAAGAATAAGAATAAGAATAATTTATTTAACCACAGGTAAATTCAGTAGTTTACAACCGGTAAAATTTTGTAATATTAATTAGAATTTCTAAAAGTACGTTCCCAGCTGATGCTCATGCTAAGCATTAAAAATACTTGTGTTATAAGCATCAGCTGCAATAAATATCCTTAGACACACACAGCGCCATCTAGTTCCACAGTAAGCAACTATAGGCGTGTGTTGTGGATACCAGATGGTTGATATACTACATAAATACATTTTTTTTGTTGTAAAAATGAAAACATCCATAACTCTTGTACACATGTCCGTATTCATCACACAAACATATGCCCCTAGCGGGATTCGAACCCGCAACAATGATTAGTGAACATGTAAGCCAATTTCGAGATTCCACTTTTTGTCATACAGAATTTACAGATTGTAAAGTCAGTCGCTAACTATCATAAATACCTATTTATGTGGGTGTGGGAGTGTAGTGTATGGGTGAGTGTATAATAAGATGTGAGTTGAGTGTGTCTGTAATACTAAATGAAAGATGCACAATATTACTAATATATAATATATTATAATATAACACCTCCGTGGCTCAATGTAAACAACATTGGGTTTACGATTCGGAGGTCGCGGGTTCGATCCCCAGTGGGGTACCTACATGTTTAAGTACTTAATATTATTTTGTTCTTGCATACATATTCTTTATTTTGTAGGTACATAGAGTACACTTAAAATAGTCAAATTTTACAATTTTCTGCTGCATCTTCAAAAGGCAATTTTCATCTCAGGACAACAAGCAAGAAACTCAAATGTATTGCAAGAGGCATTACAGCCGTTTGAATGAATTATCTTTGTTTATTATTTATATACAATACAATACAACACAACACAACACAAATACTCTTTATTGCGCAAAGTAATTTACAATAATTTTTGATGATAACAATGGAACACAATTAGGCGGTCTTATCACTAAAAGCGATCTCTTCCAGACAACCCACAGCTATGGGACATTTGTCTACGAGCTACATTTATACATATATACGTGTTTCACTAAGTGATCGAATCAGGAATGAGCATCCATAGGTGACATAGCCTGACATAGGTGACATAGCCTGGCGGATTAGCAAGTTACTTGGCAATGGATAAGGGACACAGCACGAAGAACCTAATGGCCGGTGGGGCATTGAAGTTACTTAAGGGGCTTTCGACCAATAAATTATATATACTATATTTCCAGTTATAGTAATCCCCCCAAACTTATGTATTTATTTATTATAATATATAGATATTCTAACCGCCTTCGTGGCTCAATGTAAACAACATTGGGTTTACGATTCGGAGGTCGCGGGTTCGATCCCTAGTGGGGTACATGTTTAAGTACTCGGTTTGGTTGGCGGTAGGGCATTTTAAATGTCCACCTGGCTAGCTACCACCATCTTATCCAAATCTGCAGCCAAGTAGCAATGTTAATAGCATTGTTGTGTTCCGGTTGTCAGAGATAAGTACGCTTCCACCTTCGACCTCATTTTCACTTAACATCAGGTGTGATTGAAGTCAAGTACCAACCCGTTGTGCATAAGAAAAATACAATATATACGGCGGACGTGTAAATAGCTATATAATTTGTTTAATACTTCCCATTTATAGACATATTCGTACTTTCGTCATCATCAGTTAGTTCAATCAATTCAATTAAATTACTCAAGTTAAACTTAGATGCTACTACTTAACTCATCAATTAGCTTAATATGCTTAACCATACTGATCAATTGGTTTTTCAAAGTGTTGGCTTTTAAGGTAAAAACATCCAGATCCAGGAAGTGAACATTGTATTCTTGCATACATAATACATCATAACTAAGTTCTGTGCGTAGTTTGTGTAGCAGCGGCTCGTGGAACAATCTGGTGTAGCGGGTTCGAACCGTTGAAGCGCGTAAAAATAAAAATAAAATTTATATCTCAGTTGTGCATAAATAGCACGAAGTATATAAGTCTCTCTCAGATGTAAATACTGCTAGATTAGTATATTTTAGTTATTTCCACAGCTTGATGTCTTACGGTATCTCGCTGTAACAATCTTTGTTTTACAAAAACACGTCGTTCGCGCAATTTATCAATTGAGACCTGCAGTGTCACTTAGATGTAGGTTAACATTCTAACCTTTTCGTCACAGTACATTTTTGAAAATCTAATGTATGTCAAAAAAATATAGCATCATTTAGGAAAAATAGTGATAAACATGATGTCAATACAAGAAATAAAAATAAACTTGCAGGTCACATAAGTCGCCTCCGCAAAGTCAGTAATTCCCTCTACTATTCTCAATTACTCCCAACAATTTCCTTTTTTCCTTTACTATATTTAAAACCTCTTCAGACAGACAGTTATAGTGTTAATAAAAACAAAATGATAATCTCAAACGATTAACAATTTTCATATTAAAAACTAAATTTAATATACTAAAAACCTTGCGTTTCAACTTCTTTACGATGTCATAAAGCGCTACGATCTCCACCAATCACATTAAGCCAGTTTAATGACACTGAGTATGACATTAAAACTCATTTATTACACCTCATTAGAATTTCATACCACTTCAAGTGAAGATTTAGGAATTACTCGGTTAATAAGGATGAGAGGGACGGAACTAGCAAAGATGAGGACAACAGACGCGTCCATGGGAAAAGGCAATAGGGTGAGAAGAAATCATCATTTGTTTGTCAAATATTTCAATATTTCAATTTTTCAATATTGTATTTAGAGAACAGAGGTTGCTTACTTTGACGTGTATTTATATACTAGAAATATGTTTATTTATTAAAAATCAAAAAGAATATTTTATTGAAAAGATTGAGAGTCGCAATAATTTACGCTCTAGGTACAGATATAACTTATGCATGCCTCCTGGACCTTATAGCGACATTTATTTTAAAAGTTTTTATGTTACTGGGATCAGAGTATACAGAGTATATACCAGAATATATTAAGGAATTAGTAAGAAAGAAAGAAAGGAATATGTATGTATAATCCTTGTTCTATGTTCTGAGTTGATGTGGTGACATTGTTTTAATGACATTGTTTTAATAATATTTGACATACTTAATTATAATACTATGCTCTTCTCTTAATTATAATTATTATTGTACGTCCGAAATGGACAAGCTGTTGTGTCAAAAATAAGAATAACAGTCATCTCCTATACACAGTTTGACAATAAAATTCTATTCTATTCTAATATAGGATACAAAAATATCAGCTACTGAAAGTCAATATGGTATATAAAAAAAAACTACATTGTTTCATAAGTTGTTATGTTTAGGGAGAAGAAGCGGCAAGAATCACCGTTGTTTTGACCCGGCCATGTGTCGAATTGATAAAATCATTGCTTGTCAAATATGTAGTAGTCCCGGCGACCATTTTCATCTTAAAAACTTAATTTACATACATACATAACGTCACGACACATCCCAAATGGCCACCTCATTATTATTATTATTATAAATAAATAAATATCCTTAAATATACATAAATACATTGATGGTTGATATACGACATAAGTACATAAAATTAAAAAATATTTATTATAAATAAACTTATTATAAAATATTACTTTGAACAGCTTAGACTAAAATTCAGACATTTTACAGAAAGCACGTGCAGAGTCAGACGTATTTTAATAGGTATAATCTATCTAGTAAAGAGTATAGCTAAGCTATCTATTGGTATCTATTCTATGTCTGGGCCTATTCGGATTCACCTCTAATTAAAACCAGTCGATCACCCCTTCGCCCTTTCTCAGATTGCTTGGATTTTCTCAACTAATTTGTTATTACAAATCACTATACTAATCGTTCACAAAGATCCACTCAGGGGATTCGAGATTTATTGAACTTTTGTTTACAAATGGTTGTGGTAAATTTGTACAGTCAAGCGTATTGTAACTCCCAAACAATTCTTAGAAAGAGCTCTGTTTGCAGGAATACTTCATGCATGTCTGGTTGGTCCAGATTCACGAATAGTCTAGACCGCGCGTAGTCTTTAGATTGGTTTAGATATAGCAGTTTGTGTAATTTGTTTTACCAATTTTGGATTAGTCAATTAGGTCCACTGGGAAGTGTTTGAAAGCTTTTGTGTATCTACCTAAATAGAGTATATTTTATTCTTTGTTTATTCTACTGAGAGATTCAACACAAAATGAGTTGATTAACTGTAAATAGCCCAACTGTCCCAACTAATATTATAAATGCGAAAGTTTGTGTACATAATGTCTGGTATCCACAACACAAGCCTAATTGCTTAGCGTGGAACTAGATGGCGCTGTCTTTATATGTCCAAGGATATTTATTTATTTATATTTATTTATATGTAGCTATGAGTGTATGTACTTATGTAGGTATGTGTATGTGTATGTTTGTATGTATTTTGTAAGAATATTTGTATTTGTGTTTGTATGTATCTTTGTTACCTCCACGCCTAAACAGCTGGACGTATATGCATGTAATTCGGTTGGTGGACAGATTGGGACCTGGATTAACATATAAGCAATTTTTTTTGCTGAATCGTTTTTAATGAAATCTTCTATGCGGACGAAGTCGCGGGCCGAAAGGTAGTCAATAATAGTTTTTTTTTTAGTATTTTATAGAGACAGGGGCAACGCGGCCTGCTTTGTTAGGTTCATACCCCAAACAGGAGCTCTGGATGATGTTTTCATCCTTAGTTTCTAAGTTCTTGACTTGTAGGCATTTTTAAAACAAAGTGTTCTAAATTAAAGTTTTTTTTTTTTTTTTTTTATATACATATATATATATAGCTTTTTATATCGTGCTCTTCTTTGCCAATGAATGATTTTAAATTTAAGTTAGCTTTTGTTTTTATTGTGTTTACTTTTGTCTACAGATAAGCAAGTCGAATGGATGTTGAACAGAGATCTACAGCTCTCATTCATGGACGCTACGGAGAACTTGGCTCGCTCCTGCCACCTGCCACCGAGACTAATGTCTATACCCGTATTTGTAAGTATACAATATTAATCTAACTAATATTATAATTGCGAAATTTTGTATGTTTGTTTGTTTGTTGCTCAATCACGGCAAAACGGATGAACGGATTTGTTTGAAATTTGGTACATAGGTAGAACAAAGCATGGATTAAGACATAGGATATTTTTATCCCGATAAAGTGAGTAGTTCCCGCTGCGGATAAACAAATTTTCGCGATAAAATTATTCCACGTAGGCGAAGCCGCGGGCGGGCAGCTAGTAAATAAATTTTAAAAAATAAACACCTAAACAGGCGGATTGGTTTACCTGTAAATATATAAATATTTGGAACTTTATGTAGTCCAAAACTGGGCAAAGTTAAACCCTTTTTGGGAGAGTGTATGGGCCATAATTAGGGCTTGTAATATTCGCCAAATTTAACTATTCGAATATTACGAATAGTTCAATCGCTACTATTCGAATTATTCGAATATTACGAATAGTTCAATCGCTACTATTCGAATTATTCGAATATTACGAATAGTTCAATCGCTACTATTCGAATTATTCGAATATTACGAATAGTTCAATCGCTACTATTCGAATTATTCGAATATTACGAATAGTTCAATCGCTACTATTCGAATTATTCGAATATGACGAAGTTTTCTAATATTTTCTATCTAAAAACAAAATAAGTAAATATAGCACATAATTTGTAGATTTTATAAAGTTCACAGACATCAAAGTAACATCGACTAATTTGTAAAGAAAAAACTAGGTTTTTCTAAAATTATTATTAACTTTAATAAATAACTATGTTTGACCAGGAAAACACATAATATTTTAGTAACAAATAACATAATGTAAGTGCTTCTCTGAACATTAACACTAATAACAAATTCAATCAACTTCTATCTAAGTATAACTGAGAACATTGAAATTCTCTTATTAAAACAAATAAAATCAATAAAGTGGCAGAATACGAAAGATTTTGGCGGCCAAAAAGCCCAGCTTGCCCGTTAGTGAACGAATGACAGTCTAATTGATGGTGTTGCCAGTAGCGAGAATTTAATTTGGCGTTATTTTGTTGAATTCACGGTTATATTTATTTTATTATTAAAGTTTAGTTAATATTCGAAAAGTTCGAAAAATTCGAATACTACTCTAAGTAATATTCGAATAGGTAAATGGGGCGAATATTCGAATAATACGAATATTCGAATACCAAGCCCTAGCCATAATACACCACACTGCTCCAGTGCGGATTGGCGGATTTGTGTCAGACTAGTGGCGACCTAACAGTAACGCCACCCCTGTAAGCCACCGACTTGGCTTAACGATTGCGACAATTGAAAACAACCGAGTTGGCTTATTTAACGTACTCTCCGAAGCAAGAACGAAAAGAACACTCGAATTAAAAATGTCACGAGAGAATTTGACTGCCACGAGGACGTAGCGAATTATACTGCCACGAATGCATAGGGAATGAGACTGTACCACGCGTGCCATGTTTGTCCCTTCACATCATATTTCATTTAGAAATCTTAATCTCAAACATTATTAATTATTGTTAGTTGTTATTTCTACACGTGCTCTAAAGTTTGAAAGAAGTTATTTTGAAAATTAGAAGTGACACGACAAAAAATGTCGTCCTTTACATATTGTAATAATTGGAAATGGATAAATACTAAATTAAGTTTAAAAAATATATATTTAATTTTAATAGGGACATTGGTAAGTTTCGCGGCTATGTGGCGCAGTCCATGCTCATTGTGTAGACCTTACAGCGATACTCTCCACGCGCTATGACGTATTTCCCTTGTTTTTATCCAGCAGATCATCAAGGCATAGACATATAAATATTATCAGACAGAACATATAATACAGAAAATATCGTAGCCAATTTAAGTTAAGAGGTAATGTGTAGAAATGGGTTTTATTTGTGTGGTTTATATTATTACCTAATACCTCGTAAGTATTTTGTTTCGGAACAAGCAATATTAATATATAAATATTCGAGAGACATGGGGATCGAAACCACAAAGTATTTACTAAAGTTAGTAAGTCATTGGACTAAGAAGGGGATAAAATATTTTTAACTCCCCCATTCATTATTGTATTTTTTTTTTGCAATAAAGAATATTTGTATTACATTGAAGACCGCACGAAACCAATGCTTGCGGGTTCGAATCCCGCGAGGGATAAATATTAGTGTAATGAATACGAACATTTATTCCCAAGTCATGAATGTTTATATAAATATTTATGTATGTTTATCCGTTACCTAGTATCCATAGTACAAGCACAGTATAACTTAGTTTCGGACTAGTACGGAGCATCGGTGGCTCAGCTAAGCGTCGCTGACTCAGCGGTTAAGACACGATCTCCCAATTTAGGAGGTCCGTGTTCGATTCCCAAGCAGGCCGTATACCAATGGGTTTTGAAATTTAATGTAATTACTTATGAGCATTTATCCGACTGCTCTTGAACAGTGAACGAAAACATCGTGAGGAAACCTGCATGCCTGAGAAATAAAAATTCAAAGGCATGTGAAGTCTCCCAACCCGCATTGGGCCAGCGTGGCGGACTATATGGCCCGTACTACCTCATATACGAGGGAAGGCCTATATCTCTGCAGTGGGATGTTTACGGGTTAAAAGTAACCTATGTCTTTCTTCGACCATCAAACCATACTTGTGTAAAAAATTAAGTCATTCTGATATTCCGTAACTACATAATATGTGAAAGATGAATACATTTTCGCATTTCCAACCCACTAAACAGAGGTGTTTAAATTTCAAGACTATGTGTGCCTATGGGTTATAATAATATGTGGCATTGTACCGCTACAGTGGGATGTTTACGTATGTTATGTATGATTGGTATAAGTGTCCCAAATATTTATTTATCTAATGTTCGGTCATCTACTATTTATAACTCTGTGTACCCTGCCCTGCAATCATATACAGAATGATCTTGTTTGTTGCAGTTCCACAAACCAATATACGGATTGGATGTACCAAATTTCACCGATTTCGCTGGACCAGGAGTAATACTTACGTAAGTAACAAATTATCAATCAATCAATCAATCTGTAGGGTGAAGATGCTGGGCCCGGATAAGTATAATATCTAAGGGAGGAATCGCAAAAGTAACACTATGTTAGGTACGTTACCGATACTCAGGGTTTTAGGCAATCCAGGTCTTTCACATAGGCTGGTTAGGTCACACACACACACGCACAGTTAGTCGTTTAGTGGTATTTGGTTGTATTACGTCACACACGCACAGTTAATAGTTAATCGTTGGTGTTTTTGGTGAGTCCACTGGTGGGATTAGACCAGAGATCGGGACGGCGACGCGCACAGTGCTATACTTGTCTGTCAGTACTCAGTGAGGGACGGGACGCAACTGGAAGAGCGGGTATATTATGCATAGGTAGGTGGGTATGAAATGAAATAGTAATTTATTTGCAAATGATTTTAGGTATAAACATTAGTTGGTATAATTTCCAGTAGGTTCCAGCAAAATCTGCCTATATACAGGCGTGCAAATATTATTCCATAGCCGTATGTATTTCCGCAATAGGTCCGATCTTAAACACAATCAATCATTTATTTATTTGTGATAAGGTGTACAGGTTGTTATGATACATTAACTTATAAATATGATCTCTGTGATCAGCCAAATTGGCATACAAATATGGTTGTCATGTTAAAATAGTCGTGAAATTTAATAAACAGGGGAATAAATTATGTCCGCTAAATAATTCAGGTATATATATCCTATACAGGTATATCCTAATTCAGGTAGTTATTTAAATAAATTATAGTAACACTAATACAAGTGTTATTCTGATTTTAATTAGTTACTATTATTTTACAGTACAAGTTAAATATAATTCGAGATATAAACATAAAACATAATTTGGTTTTATCTAACAATAGGCTATATGAGGGTACAGGTTATTAGTCAAGTTTGATGAAAATCGGTTAAGCCGTTTTGAAGATATTTAGCTTTAAAGGCTGTTTTTGTTGTATTTGATGATATTTACAGTCTTTTGATGATATTTTTTTTTACAACTTATTTGAGTGCATTCTTATAGAGATAAGAACACATTATAGCGCGGAAGCTCCAATGTTGCACGATTTCGACGACCTGTTTGACCTGTTGACGACCTGTTTGGTGTAGTGGTTATAAATAATATAAATATAAATAAATATTTACACTTACACCAATCATCTAGTCCCAAACTAAGCAAAGCTTGTGCTATAGATACTAGATAACGGATAAACATACATAAATATTTATATAAACATCCATGACTCGGGAATAAATGTTCGTATTTATCACATAAACATTTACCCCTCGCGGGATTCGAACCCGCAACCGTTGGTTTCGCTATCCACTGCACCAACCGGTCGTCAAATTATAAATTATAAATGTTCTCTGCTAAACCAAATGGACGCGGGAATCCCGCTAGGGGCATATGTTTGTACGATTAATACGGACACGGTACCCGAGTTATGGTTGTTTTTCATTTATATATGTATTTATTTACAACAAAAAAGTGTATTTGTATAGTATATCAACCATTTGGTATCCATAACATTATATTACCTAAAATTACATGAAACAACAAATTTATAATACGTATATCTTATAGAAAAAATACGCCGTCCAACTCGCTTCCGTGAGGCATAGTACCTGGTACGCTAGCGCTATTGCACCGCTGAATGCATAATCTCAGCTGCTGAGCAAAGTAGGCACCGGCTCTCACATCTCCAGAGGCGTGGACCAGTCTATTATATTATTTATTATTTTTATTTCCATACTGTTACGATATTTTTGGTGTTCCAGTCACAATTTTCTGTTACAACCAGTGTCAATACTATGTGACAGGTGTCGACCCCGTCTCTTTCATCATCCTCGATTTTATTCCCAGAATCATATAGGAAAAGTTGGTGAAGCGCGTCGTTTACAATCTCCTTGTAACGTAATAGCTATTGTCTATTTGGTGTAGCGGTTAGAAACTCTGACTGCTTTACCAAAAGATAGCGGGTTCGAATCCCGCTAGGGTCATGTTTGTATGATGAATACGGATATGTTTACACGAGTTATGGATGTTCTACATTTATATATGTATTTATTATGAATTATTATATATATTTGTTATATATAGGAAATTAATTGTGCTAGCTAACCCACTTAATTAGTCGTATTGAATTCCGTGATGATAGGTTTGCCTGGAAGAGATCGCTGTAAGCGATAAGGCCGCCTAATTTGTAGTTTCTATAAGATATTTAAATGTACCTTCCTTATTTAAACAATAAAGCGTATTTGATTGATTGATTATTTTACAAAAAATAAAATGTATTTGTGTAGTTTGTCAACCATCTTGTAATGTATCCATAATACAAGCCTAGTTACAAGCCAGTATGTGTCCAGTCTTGTCCGATACGTGTCTCAGTAATGCGTGGTCCGACTTGTGTACGGTGTTTTTAAATGAAAGACTAAAGGAGGGGATAGTTTCCTAGCAAAAATCGTTTAAGACGTTTCAAATATATTTACCTTTTAACAGAGTTTTTTGGTGTATTTCGATGCTATCGTCCGTTGAACGCTTATCAAATTTTCAGTTGATTTCAGAAACCTGTCCCCGAGATTAGTATTTATAATAGAAGTTATTCCTCTAAAGCAGTGTTTCCCAAACTTCTCGGGACCGAGACCCATCTACAAGAAAGTTTAAAGTTCGCGGCCCACCTTGTATCATGAAGACAAAAAAGCAGCGGTATGTTGCTGCCGCAGCATTTACGCGTTTATTCTTATCGTAAGTTCACCACCATACCATCATCATCAGCCTACTGACGTTCACTGCTGGACAACGACGACGAACGAACGAGTAAAATGAAAATTGAACGAGTACGACAATCGTCCTATAGTTTCAGGACCCATCTAAAATCTACCCGCGACTTTAGAGTCTAAAGGAATGTTTTGAAATAAACTCATGCTCGGAATTTTCTGGAAGATCGTCCTCGATCCATCAATTGTATTGCTGCGAACGATTTAGTGACAAGGGTAACCCCATCAGGTCACGTCGTCGGCGTTATCGTATTTCCTTTGATGATCGGGTGTTATCACGAACAGTATCACGTATCCGATGAACGTATCAAATGAGTATCACGTATCCGTATCCGATGAACGTATCAAATGACAATGTGTTTAAGTATCTAGTTTACATGATTAATAATTAAAATAATATAAAAATTAATTTATTTTCTCACAAATCACAAATAGTTTTAGTGCTGTAAGCTTAGACTAAAATTAAAATGTAATAGCCTACTACTATGGATACTGGTGCCTATACTGGGAGGGTCCTGTACTATTGGGGACCACGATACCATAGCGGAAAAATATACGAAGAGTGGTCTAATGAATATGGCAGTAAAATAATTAAAATATAGCTAACAATGGTTTCGATTCGGATGTACACCAACTAAACTAAAAGCAGTTTTGGAGTGGTGCCGTCGCATCGTATTGTTCCAGGGAGAAAAAGACAGTACTACTTTAAAACTGGTTTTAGTTTAGTTGGTGTACATCTGAATCGACAACATTGTGATAAAAAAAAAACTAAACCCTGTTAGATTGTGTGTGTGTGTGTGAATCGTATATGTATGCGGGTGTGTATATGAGTGTTTGTATATGTAGTAGCAGTGTAGTGGACATGAACTTAAGTGATTATTGGATATTTTGCAACTAAGTTTCCGTGTCATCGTAATTCAGTAATAAATACCAAGTTATCACAGTTTGTTTATGGAAGCGTGTTTATTTATTTATTTATTTATTTATTTAGGAGAAGCCAACGGCGATACATTGTAAGTAAAACAAAACATTGAGTAGATGTATGTACAGCTATTACAGGCTTCTACATATTAACAAAAAAAATAAAAACTAAGTAACAGATATGCTTCCATATTGCATGTATGGTGGTATGATGTGTGTATATGTGTGGGTGTGTGTGTGTGTGAAGGGAGTATTTACACTATAAATAGCATATTACATGTTATAATAAAAGGGTAAGGTATGAAGACATATTAGAGTAACTATAATATTATAATAATTATTAATATTATCTATATGTATATAATTATTCAGTGAATATGTCATTAACATAACCACTTAGTAATTCGATACAAAGAGTTTATTAGTTATCCTATCTTTAAAGTAGTCTTTAGAGTTAATGAAGGGGTCAAAATCTGCAAAGTTACAGTTGTAATTTTTTGATATACGTGTAAATACTGAGTTTTGACTATAATTTGTTCGGCGTGAGGGCACGTGTAGCATAACCGTGTGCCGTGTGCGCTTACAAGGCGTGAAGTAACTAATTTCTGAAACAATCGCCGGGCAATCTATATTGGAGTTCAATATGTCATACAAGAAAGCCATATCAAGAAGGTGACGCCGATCATTTAACGTGAGTAATTTGTGATGTTTGCAACTGACTTTATATTCTTTTAAGTACGTACGTGTGCGGTAGTTCAAAAATTTTAAAAACTTATACTGTATTTTTTCTATTTTATCTATATAAATATTATATCGAGGAGACCAGATGATACATCCATACTCCAGGATACTGCGTACGTAGGCAAAATAAATTGATTTTAAACAAGCTACATCAGTGAAATACTGGCAGGTACGCTTTAGAAAACCAAGTCCTTTATAGGCCTTATCAACTATAGTACTTATGTGAATATCCATTATTAGTTTATGGTCAAGAACGATACCTAAGTCTCGAACAGCAGTGACTCTTTCAATATATATATTGTTGATATTATAGTTGAAATCACAGTTAGTGCGCCGACGTGAGAAAGTGATAGTTTGACATTTATTAATGTTGATTTTAATTCTGTTAACCTCATAATATGTACTAAGTCTATGTAGATCGTCTTGTAGTTTATTACAATCTCTCACATTTATTGCATCCAGAAAGATTTTGGTGTCATCTGCATACATAAGAAACTGACTGTTAACAAAGCAGGTATATATATCATACAGGTAAGCGTTATATAATAACGGTCCCAAATGGGACCCCTGAGGGACCCCAGAGGATATGCAAATTAAATCAGACTTACACCCACCGATTACTACTAATTGTGAGCGATTGCTGAGATATGATTTGATCCAGCGCAGAAGGTCACCGCATATACCAATGTGTTCGAGCTTTCTGAGCAGAATAACGTGATCTACACGGTCAAAAGCTTTTTCAATATCAGTATAGATCACGTCAATCTGCTTACCTTCTTCCATTTTGGTTAATAAATAATTAAAAAAGATGGTCATGTTAGTTTGCGTGGATCGTCCTTTTAGAAATCCATGTTGTTGTTCGGGAATGGCATTAGTTATGATTGGGTAGATTCTGTTATAGACTATTTTCTCGAAAATTTTGTTAAAAACATTAAGAATAGAGATGGGTCTATAATTAGTCACTTGTGATTTGCTGCCTTTCTTATGAATCGGTACTACGTTAGCTACTTTCCACAATTGAGGAAACACGCCCTCCTTCACAGACCTATTAAATATAATCGATAGAGGAAGAGCTAAAGCTGAGCAACATTTTTTAATATATAATGGTGGTGTATTATCAGGACCTGCCCCCTTGGATACGTCAAGACTTTTAATGAGTTTCAATACGTCATCCTTTGTGATGGAAACAGATGAGATACAGGCAGAGGAATCAGTATACGGAGGAGCCAAGTATAAAGGCGGATAAGTGGAGGCTGGCTCTTGAAAGACGCTCTGAAAAAAAGAATTAAAGGCAGAACAGATGGCTTCGCCTGTGTAATCATTACCTTTATATGTTACTTTGCTGGGATAATTAGATGTCATATTGCGACGTGATTTAATGTAACTCCAAAGATGTTTAGGATTACTCTTTATGCTCGATTGAATATTTTCAATAAACTTATTATAACAGACAGTTTCCACTCTTTGCAAGCGTGCTCTAAGTAAAGAAAACACTTGGTAGTCGCGCTGATTACCGTATTTCTTCCAACGACCATGAGCTTTAACTTTTTCACGCGAAATTCGGATGACTGCGGGTGTATACCAGATGGGATATGTATTGCGGCGAATAGTTTTAAGTGGTATAAATAGCTTAAAGCTATTGTATATATATTCATAAAGAGTATCTACCGCATCATCTACGTTGCCTTCAAGAAGTAAATTATCCCACTGCACTTTGCTTAGATATTCTATTGTACGTTCATAGTCGCACTTGTGGAATCTGAATCTGGGGGAATTGTTAGTCTTAAATGGTTCGGTAGTTATGTCACTAGCATCTATGGTGAAAGGAGGGTGAAATACGTCTACTGTTAAAAGAGATGAATCACACTGTTTCAATTCAATTGAAAAATTTGTGAAAACTAAGTCTAAAGTGTTATTACATGAATTAGTAAGCGTATTATGTTGTATCAGGTTAAGGAGGTTCAATTCATCCAAGAAGTTAGAAGCGGCTTCCTGGAAACTTGAAGAACCTTCTTTTACAATGGTATGCCCTAAACTGCTCCACTTAATACAACTAAGATTAAAATCGCCAGCCAGTAGAAAACTGTCGTTTGTATTACTAGAAATCACCGATTTGGTATCCAGAATAAAGGATTCAATATTCTGAACCTGGTGGTCAGAGTTCGTTTCACCCGGTATATACGTAGCCGCTATATGTAGGCTGCCCACCTGGGAAGCCAGCGCGGATTTAGGTATAGTCACCCACAGAGATTCGAATAGCGAGTTGTTAGACCACTCGGGACGCGTAATAGCACAGAGTGTGCGCTTCGTGAGAATTATGACGCCGCCGCCCGATTTCTTTTTGGTAAGAATAAGGTTCCTGTCACGTCTAAAAACATCATATCTAGAATCACAAAGCTCTGAGTCAAGTATTGAGTCGTGAAGCCATGTTTCAACAAGGATAATTATATCATAGTCTTCGGTGGCAATACTGCGGTAAAGATCAGGACACTTGGTTCTGAGACCACGGATGTTCTGGTAGTAAATATTTAAATTCGCCATTTTTGTTATAATTATTAAATCAAAAAAGAACATGCATGGGGAATATAATTATTAGTTATGTGATTATTATCAAAATCTCCTCTGTGGAAATTCAAACATCTGTGGAGCAGAACGACACGCAATAATACTCCGTAGATGCAACTGAAAGGCATCCCATTGTATGCCTGCATGGGCAAAATTACAACCGTAACTATACAGCAAACCCAGAGTACATAATTAATTGATGAAGTAATTATAGTATAATAATCAATTGTATTCAGTTTATAAATGAGTATAAATGAGATTATATCACGTGGTCGTATTTGCGTTACATTAATTAAGAATTGCACATAGATGTGACTTAATTTGAAACGACAGTGTAGTGAGGGAAACTGCAGATAAGGACAGAATAATCCGCCGAAGGCGGCGGCTTCGAGCCTGCGATGACAATAACAGGTATTGGAATGCGATGCAATATTAGTCCAGCATCCATTTAGATACATACAATTGTTAAGTATATACATAATTAATAAATGACTGTTGCTACGTTTTGTATATATTTTTTGTTTTAAAAAGTTTTTATGGTATATTGTTATAAACTTATTTGAGATATGATACTGATATGATAATGACAAATATAGTATATAATTTGACTGATTGAAGTTTTGATCGTTATAATATGGAATAAAGACGTAATAGATACAGTTGTTATATTTAATTAGTACTTCATAGCTTAGTGGTGTTAAAATTTTACAAACACTCGTAGGGAATAGATTGGATGGGTGACTGTAATTGTATAAACTTTTATGTAATGGATTTCTGAGTATGATACTCAGAAAATAAGCATTGAATATAAGTATAGTGTAATGAAAGTTGGCGATTAAAGTGTGTTTATGATTATAAAAGTGGTGCTTTGATAAGTATTGTGTAATAATATTGTGTAGGCTAGTGTATGATGACATATGACTTACACATAGTACCAAACTTATTATAAGTATAATAAAAACAATATTTAGCGCATTTTTTGAATTAGATCGTTCTCCGTTTCGATGGCGATCAAAGGTGCCAAATCCGCTTGTCGAGCGAGAATTGTACAGTTTTTTACCCATACCCATTTCCAACCTTTTTGAGCCTTTCTTTCATTTGTCTTCTTTAGTAAGTTTTTATTGAAAACAGTTAAATGTTCATTAATGTAGACTGGTTTGCGGTCACCACCCATGTTAAGGTCCTTAGTGGTGATACCACGCTGTTTCCGTATACCCGCGATAATGTTATCTTTGGTTAACCGTAACTTGAATTTCACTATGATATTACGGGGTCTGCCTTGTATGGATTTCATGGGTCGGACTCTGTTGATGTGAACAATATCTTCAGGGGACAAATCCACACCTGCATGCTTGGCAATTTGTAAAAGGATACCTCCAAGGTTCTCGTTTTTTATTTCGGGTAGTCCTGATATTTCGATATTGTTAATTCTCTCGTGTTGTTGCTGTCTGTTTAATTGTAGCTGGAAATCATGGAGACATTTTTTAACATCTAACAGCTCATTATTTAATTTACTGTCGGATTTCAAGTGTTCATCATATTTATTCATGCGTTGTTGCAGTATATCAATACGATTAGATGAGAATTCAATTGATGTTTGCATATCAGTGATGGTCGAGGAGGTATCTTGTTGTACAGTATACATTGCTGCTAATGAATTCTTTATTTCGGAATATTCTGAGGGGAGTTGGTTGATATCAGATTTGATTTCATTCGATGTGGTGGATAGCTTATTCATCTCCGTCATAATCATGTTACTAATAGAAGTATTTACCTCCGTCTTGAATGTTTCGAGGGAGCTTTGAATTTTCTTCATATGAATGTCAAGCATACTTTCCAAGGCATCCACCTCGGGGGGTTGTTTTCTTTTCCGGAAATTGACAAAGGAGTCAAGTGTGTGTTCATTACTTTGGGACTTGGTTAAGTCCGTCAGAGAAGCCGCCTTAGAGGACGTTGGCGAGTGGAACGTCATTGTATTCTAATTGTGTTGCAACGCAGTTTTGTCGAGAGAACCGGTGTGCGTGTTGGTAGCGGTCAGAGCACGAAACCCGTTTCGCACGAAAAATAGGTACCTGCTGTTACACTCACACGTACGCTGCCCCGTCTAAGCACGACAGAGAAGCGAGTTATGCAACTGATTTACCAAATTATGATACGTAAATCACTAGACACAAGATTCACTCTTATTTGCACTTTTAACACGTTGGTGAATTAAAATGTTTAAGAGATTGGACTGGAATGGAAACACGTCTGCACTGAGCGACGGCTAGCGGGTTTAATGTGCGGTGTTGATTATTTAACCCTTAATTACTCGTGTCTAAAAACTCACATAGTTGCTCGCGTGGTGTTCTTACGGACCCCACTTATAAAAATCAAAATGAAACCAACACAACAGTTTTTATTTAGGAATCTGAAAAATCAATAAAATCATAGACACTTAGCGTTTATAGAACGTAAAATTATTACTTACCGTTACCACATTACAATTTAGAACTATATTTTTTTGTAGTCAACGGTGCTTATAAAATCGGCGCATCGTGATTTACTTTTCACGTTTTTAGATCTTGGACAAGAGACACATCTGCCTTTGGATGTTGACGGAGTGTCGCAAAAGATTCGGGTCACTAAATTTCCATACTTTGCTTCATATGTTTTTGCAATGGTTCAACAAATATCTCACCTACAAAAAGTCATGGGCTTTTTTGCAAAATCACGTTTGCATCCAAGACTCACTCTTCAGACACATTAAAGCAACTCCGGGACACACGTGCAAGTGAATTATGTAGTAATGATCGTCATAGGAAACTACTACGAGCGTAGAGAAGATAGTTTACAAATTCGAGTATGACGCAACTTTGAATGTCCGCTGAGGTCCAAATGAACCCCACGCGGATGGTTAAGGGTTAAGCTATACCACCTACAGCTCCCTAAAATGATAGTCTAGGCAAGGGGATCATTTTAGAGAACTGCTATTGATATAGCTTGAATATATTGTGTTGTTATTCAAGTTTTACTGAAGTTTATCTATCACATGATGATATGATTTGTTGTGTGAAGGAAAATATTACAAAATCCAACGAATAAGATTCATCATCAGCTCGTAAACATCCCACTGCAGGGATATAGGCCTTCCCTCGTATATGAGGGAGTATGGGCCATAGACCACCACGCTGGCCCAATGCGGGTTGGGGACTTCACATGCCTTTGAATTTTTATTTCTCAGGCATGCAGGTTTCCTCACGATGTTTTCCTACACCGTTTATGAGCATTCGGGTAAATGTACATAAGTAATTAAATTAAATTTAAAAACGCATTAGTACATGGCTTGCCTGGGAATCGAACCTGGAGGTTCTAAAATGGGAGACTGCGTCTTAATCGCTAAGCCACCGACAATCTCAACCAATCAATAATATTCTCGTAAATAAACTGTGAACGAACAGTTAAAATATTAATTTCTATAAACCTGTCCCGGAGAGACTCGGACTGATGCTCGTGTGCTCCTGAGTCTATATTTACATGAAATATTTTGTTTCAGGATCATATTCTTCTTGGCCGTTGCTCTGACATCAGGTGCTATGTTGGCTGAACGTAACGAGGGAATCCTGGAGCGGTCACTAGTCTCCGGCATTACAGGTGAATTTTTGGAACATTATAATGTGATTTTTGTGAACCGAGCGGTCGATAGAAGTATATATTATATCAACGTTCTTAGTGGACTACACAAAGAGGAATTCAGCTATTTTAATAATGTCAAAAAATTGTATAGTATATTGCTCTGCAGTTTAAGAGTTATTGGTGTCGATTCGGATGTACACCAATTATATTAAACTAAAACCAGTTTTAAAGTGTCTATTTCTCCCTGGAACAGTACGATGCGACGGCACCACTCCAAAACTGGTTTTAGTTTAGTTGGTGTACATCCGAATCGACACCATTTAATATTTTAAGTGAGCATTTTGGCGTCACGTGTTGTTGGAATCCTCATTTTTCATACGCAGAGACTGCTTTATCTATGATTACAATTTGTATCTCAAATAACTGTGCATAAATAGTGCTATTTACGTGATACATAAGTAGTACTTCAAAAACAACGAAGGTATTTATGAAAAGATGTCTTTGTGAAAAGGAGCAGCGCTGATGATGGACTTTTTGTAGGCCGGATAAAAAATCCAAATCGGACAATTTAGTATTCTATGCAACACACGGATATCAAAAAAGTACGGCCGACTAAAAGTCCGTCGTCTGCGCTGCACCTTTTCATAAAGACATCTAGTAACTTTGTTGTTTTTGCAGGATTATTTATGGACTTGCGCAGATGACGCACCTTGCCCTTGCGCATACATTGAACCACAGAGGCTTTCTTCAGTTAGTCGTAGTTATCATATCTGATACTCAACCGCCTCCGTAGCTTAATATAAACAACATAAGGTTTACGAATCGGAGGTTGCGGGTTCGATCCCCAGAGGGATACATGTTTAAAATTAATTAGGGCATTTTAAAGGTCCGCCTGGCTAGCTACAACCATTTTATCTAAATCTGCCGCCAAACACCAATGTTAATAAGTATTGTTGTGTTCCGGTTGTCAGAGATAAGATAGCTAGTCCCCCAAAGTACAAGGTTGTAAGTTTAGTACTATAAAATCATGTATTTTACACGGACAAACTTCTCCAAAATATGTTTCCTGTAAAAAAAATATATCTTCAGAGGCTAAGGTCTGTGGCCCATTGAAATTAAACATCCTGCATTAGAAATTAATTCAGCGGGAAAAAGTGCGGTTTCAACAAAGAGATCGCTCGCTTACATCGCCAAATCTTTTTTTGATAGAACTTTGAAAAGCCCTTTGAGAGGCTTTCGGAAGTTACTGCGGGAAGCGTCGATAAGCAGCCAAGTGGATTGAGGGCTCTATCTATGATACCAGATTACCCTAATGGTTCCTTTTTGTTCGAGAGAATTCACAGGAAGCCGAATTCACTGTCTACATAATTATATTTTGCTCCGTCTTTTCGTGTGTGCGATTGGTTGGTAGACTTTTCGACATGAGATATTTTTCCATGATTTTTAGTTCAATGTATAACTGCTTATGGAATAAATACTTTAAAAAAAATATGAAAACTCGAATACGGTTGTACTAATAAGGTAGTTTGTACATAATTAATACACAAAAAACAAAACAAATTACTCAATATTCAAATTTCGACGACCTGTTTGGTGTAGTGGTTAGAAACTCTGCTACTACATCAAATGGTCGGGTTCGAATCCCGCTAGGGGCATATGTTTGTATGATGAATACAGACATGTGTTCCCGAGTTATAGATGTTCTTCATTTATACATGTATTTATTTACAAAAAAGAAATGTATCTGTGTAGTTTATCAACCATCTAGTATCCATAACACAATCCTAGATGCTTACTGTGGACCTAGATGGCGCTGTGTGTTTGTGCAAAGAAAGAAAGGCCTCTATGCGGTACCTCGTAGGTATATAATTTTTGAGAACTTCACCTGGGTACTGCCGTGGGCTTCAATCAATTCGTGATTGGTGTATGAGGGTATGAGGTTGCTTACACCGACCTAAATTAATTGAGTTATTTCGTCTGGTTTTTGATTCTTTATTTTTATATTTTTTTTATTTACCTAGATATTTTGTTTTATAAACACATTGAATATCTTCCGTCGATACCTACAATTTGATATCCATCTCCATAGGGCGCTGGAATTGTTTGTTGTCAAGTGTCACAAAATGGCTGCTTGCGTCCGCCATTTTGTATTTACGATGACGTCATGTAACCATAGACACTCCCGGGATTTGTACGAATCTAACGACAGGCTGTAGGAGGTATCTTACATACATATTGTTGGGCTTTGACGTGGTCGGGTAAGAGAGGCAAACTTTTATTGCTTAAGGTAGAGGGTCATCATCATGAGGGTATTATTCATTGCATTGTAGCAGACCCACACTCAGAGGCGACGAGATTAATTTGCAATTTAGTTGCACTTCGGGGTAACTTTGTCCAGCTAAATAAATATATGCAAACTAGGGAGAAAATAGGACTGACATGTCTAAATGTGGACAAAAGTCCCTAAACTTAAATAAAGATTAAAAAAAATCATGAGGGTATTCTATATTAAAAGCGGCAAATTGTCTATCTCCATTTTTCTAGGCACAGAGATCCTGTTCTCCCACGTGGTAGTGCAAATGTTGGTCATGATAGTCCAGACTGTGGTGGTGATGCTGATTGGCTTCGTGTTCTTCGGGCTGACCCAGCACGGCCCATTAGGCTGGGTTATCAGCCTTACGCTCATCACGGGCTTGTGCGGCATGACGTTTGGTATGTTAACAATTTTACTATTAATTAATTAATTTATTTATTTACAAAGAATCAACAGCATTATTACAAACCCTCATACAGAAAACTAATACTAAACTTATGCCAATTAAAGATTCTTATTATGTTACTAAAAATGATTGCCGTTAGAATTGAATGGGTAACATTTTAATTTTGTCAAATCACAAATTTCGTATTATATATTGGAGTATTAATAATTAATTAAATTACATGAAACAACAAAGTTATAAAACACAATTGAAAATATCTAAATCTTATAGAAAAAATACGCGGTCCACTCGCTTCCGTGAGGCATAGTACCTAGTACGCTAGCGCTATTGCCCCGCTGAATGCATAAGCTCAGCTGCTGAGCAAAGTAGACACCAGCTCTCACATCTCCAGAGGCGTGGACCAGTCTAACCAGACACATTTTAATTATATTACAATAAAATTCAATGTAAACAACATTGGGTTTACGATTCGGAGGTCGCGGGTTCGATCCCCAGCGGGGTACATGTTTAAGTACTCGGTTTGGTTGGTGGTAGGGCATTTTAAATGTCCGCCTGGCTAGTTACCACCATCTTATCTAAATCTGCCGCCAAACACTAATGTTTATGGCATTGTTGTGTTCCGGTTGTCAGAGATAAGATAGCCATTCTCTCAAATAAGAATAATTCGGGTCAGTACGCTTCCGCCTTTGGCCTCGTTAATCAGGTGTGATTGAGGTCAAGTGCACAAAAAATTGTTAAAATTTTCTCTTTTTTGACACTTTTTCAATTATTGTTCCTTTTCAGGCTTTGTCGTGTCGTGTATTTGTGACACAGACAGGACGGCTACGTATCTTGCTCTGGGATCTTTCCTGCCCATGATAATGCTTTGTGGTATTATTTGGCCTATTGAAGGTAAGCATGTTTATATGAAAGACAATTTATTTCATTAGAATATTCAATATTATTTTTAATATAATAATGTAATAATTTTTATCCCATTATAACCCCTACACAGTGAACTAATGATATTTAAATTCTTATATTGATTTTTATGTCAGTACTTTGCAATGGATTTTATTAATCTGTAATTATGCTATTAAGGAAAATTGTTGGCTATATCTTGCTGAGTTGAGTGTTGAAGAGTTGGCGACCGATTTTGTTGCGCATAGTGACACTGCTTCGAAGCCAACGGTTGGGGGTTCGATTCCCGCATTGGGTAAATGTTTGTGTGATGAGTACGATCGTTTTATTCGCGAGTCATGGATGTTTACATAAATATGTATGTATATGTAAGCAACCACAGCAAAGGCTTTGCCTAGTTTGGGACTAGATAATTGATGTAAGTGTCCAAAAACATTTATTTATTATCTTGACGAGTCATTTTTCGTTGAATTTGATATACAAAATACAAATACAAAATTTATTAATATTTATTGCAAAAAAATTTTCTTTTACAATTTTTATAATTCTTTTTTTTTCTTTTTACTACACAACTAATACGATATGTAGGCATGCATACTAAATACAAAAAATGCCAGCGTTCATATTACTGATGGAGCCCACACTAGGTTGAAACTGTATCGCGGGAGACCAACACATATTTGCCTGAGTAGAGGTGTATATTAATCGAGATCAAAAAATGGTAAACAATTCCCAAACTATATATACCTATATATATGTACCTCTAAGTCTTATTTTGAGACTTTATATATCGGCAAGAGGAGCGGTGAAGAGTTGTTGTTGGGAATTTCGGATAAGAATGTAAACAATGTCGTGGCTCAATGTAAACAACATTGGGGTTACGATTCGGAGGTCGCGGGTTCGATCCCCAGCGGGGTACATGTTTAAGTACTCGGTTTGGTTGGTGGTAGGGCATTTTAAATGTCCGCCTGGCTAGCTACCACCATCTTATCTAAATCTGCCGCCAAGGAGCAATGTTAATAGCATTGTTGTGTTCCGGATGTCAGAGATAAGATAGCCAGTCCCCCAAATGTGTTGGGGTTTCCGGGTCAGTACGCTTCCCCCTTTTACTTAACATCAGGTGTGATTGAGGTCAAGTACCAACCTGTTGTGCATTAAAAAAAAAGGAACGGAACTGTAGAGACACGAGGCTGGCCGGTGTCCTGGAAAAAGAGAGGCCCTTTGCCATGACTCTTTCTTCTATGGAAATGGACTTGTAGGGACACAATGTATGTGACGTAATGCGTACTCAAATGTCATCAGTGGGTTAGCGAACGATTGCACCGCGTGGGCTCACCAGTCGTTCCCCGTCGCGCTCCTCGCTAACCCGCCCTCGTGTACCGTGTTCTATGTAATACTGTTTCGTATAATTTAGAGTCAGATAAATAAATAACTGTGAATGTTAATCTCACGTTTTCCTTATCCATACACTGCACACATTCTGATTGACGTAGAGCAAGAGACGTCTGTGGTGCCCATATGTAGAAATACTCGTACAGACTTGACTGAGTTCCGACGGTTTCACGTGAAAGGCATCGCTGTAAACATAGTACATCCATCCATCAGATTAGAAGATCCGTCTTTTGTTCACAGGCATGCACATAATCCTCCAATGGGTGAGCTATGTCCTCCCCCTAACCAAATCCACCGAGTCTCTACGCTCGATGCTCCAACGAGGGTGGCCTATTGAAACACCTTCCGTCTACTCCGGGTTCATCTCCACAGGCATCTGGATCGCTATCTACTTAACAATAAGCATATTACTCATTAAGTTCAAGAAGGGATGATTTTGTCTTTTATATTTTTATACAAGTAGATTTAAGGATTTTTTAATTGTGAATGCGTTTGAGATCCTTCGCTACAACTAACTCGTCGAGCTAACGACGATTATATGCAAATAGGGGTGGGTGACTCAACCCCGAAGCGGTTTAAATATGTACTTGAGTTGTGGAACTGCAGCTGCAGCTGTTGGATTAGATTTGAAGATTATCTGAATATTGAAAACGTTTTTGAGGTAACATACTATTTCATAAGATACTATCACATATAAAATAGTATCTCAGGTGTCCACTCAAGATAAATAAAAAAAGAACTTGAGTTGACATTTTTGAGATATGTATAAAAGTTGAGATACAAAATAGTATTTCAAGTGTCTTCTCAAGATTGGCTCAATATAAATGACTGAATTAAAACATAATGATACTTGTATGTATATTTTGAACACAAAACTCGCTGCTTCGGCGTATATACAAATTGAGCTGATCTGCAAGCCGGTTCGCAGCTCCGCTGAGATAATACAAGATAAAATTGAGTAAATTGCAACCCCTAGTCAACCTCGCCTGGCGTTGTTGCTTCACATCGCAATGCTGGGGATAATACAACATTTTTGTAATATAATTTTAATAAGTAAGCTCTTGGTAAAGTGAATTTTTGTAATATTCGAGCTTTATCTACTCATTTTCTAAATTCAAATTATGTAAAACGATTTAATATATTCTTTATGTCACCAGAACATAACCTACAAACAGAGTAGGTCATTTACAAAGATGGATCCAGTCAACCTGAGCATTGAGGTAGAAAACGATTATGTAAATGAAAATATTGGAGAACCTATTAAGAGGATCATTGCTTTTCATTCCATTTCAAAGAGTCTGAATGATTCAAAAACTGAGTCTTCTGCAATTTTTAAACCATTTCCATCGAGTGCAATGCACGTTTCGATTTCTACGAATATCCTTTAAGTCAATGTGATTGTGGTGTAATAGTTTTGTAATTTTATTGAATAATCAAAGGGTACGGTTTAGTTTTGTAGTCATACATCTTCATCAACATGACAATTTTTATAGATACTTGAAATTTTGTAAAATTGTATAGGTACCTATATTATTAATGAGTTTTAGGTGTGTGATCAAAACTAATGTTATTATTAGATACCTGTGTAGCGTAATATCTTACCAATTATTATTATTATTAGGTCCTTACCTATGAAATTGCCGATTTGTATGAAGAATTTCATTGAGACTGTTTTCTCCATATAAACATTTTTTTTTTTTTGGGAACGGCAAATCCAAATTTAGCTAAACTTTGTGTGTATTATCGGATAACATTAAGTTAAGTATAGGCAGCGTTAATTTTTAAAAGTAACCGCTTTATAAAAGTTTCAGCGAATGTAAGAAATGGTTATGGGAAGCACATGAAAACAGCTCTGTTCAAATTTTTTTTATTATGTGATTTAGCCCAGAAATTAAAAATATTTCATGTGAAACCTTGAAATAATATTCCATTTTCCAAATAAATTTGGATATAGTTTTGAAAATCGCAGGAATTGGTACATATGATTAACGAAGAAAAAAAAACTCCAATTTCATAGGTAAAGACCCAATATTTTAAATATTCTTAATTACGTTGGCTTTTACTAATTTAAAATGCGAATTTAGATATACTTTCTCTTTTTGTTTCATTATCTTTGGAAATGTTAAATTTTCATAAGGAGGCATTATGTTTTAGACTTTAGAGTTACGTATTGTAATATTTTGCGAGAACGTTCTGCAATTTCCATGACAAATGGCTTTAGGCGACGTTGCTCAGCTTACTTTACGTTGGTTGTCTATGTTATTAGTAGCATTAATGTTAGTGTTAACTTCTCTAGGGGGGTTTATTGTGATTAAAAAATTTCTATGTCTATGAATACCGACAGACCAAATATCCGATAAGTTGCTATCCGATGTAGTTACTTCTATATGTCAGTTGGTAAGAGTTGTTGTTTTGAATTCGAATATGTTTTTTTAATACAGTTGCTCAAAAAGTGGCATATTGCAGGGACGTATAGCGTGCGGGAAGTGGGATTTCCCGAACTAGTGCTTTTTCTTTGCAAACTGTCAAAATAATGTCTATTAAAAAGAAAAAACCAACCATGAAGTTTTTACTAAAAAAATTCATAGAAGTTTTTATGATTTAATGCAAATATTTCTAAAAAAAGCTACTAATTTGTTTCAATATCAGATTTAAAAGTAATTTTAATTGAAATTTAAACTTTAAATTAATATTAGTATCGGCCAAATTAAATTCATAAATATATAAAAAAGTTGGCTGTATGACGTATACTGCCATAGTCTCTGCTTGTATTCTTTTACGGTTGGCGCCATTTTCCAAAAATTTTATTATTATATTAAATTGCTTAATTTTTTCGCAACTGTATTAAAAATAGTCGTTCAGTACACGTGCGGAACCGTCATTGCAACTCGTTCCGACTGTCAACCCTCACCTTCGGCTGCGCCTCGGCTCGGGTGACATTTGTCGGAACTCTTTGCAATGACAGGCTTTCCGCACTTGTATTGAAATATACTATTCTGAAATGTTTCGACTAATACTAGATCGACATCTTTATCCAGCCTGACATAAGGCTATGATGACACGCGCTATGCTAGAGCTGTCTTGCACAACGTTTTGACTACGGATACAGACCGCTGTTTAAAAAATTCTTCACAGATAACACAACTATTTTTTGCGTAAATTTGGAATTTGGAAAACATTATATTTAAATAATAATTGTACAAAATTATATCTAAGTATAAGTCTTTTATGAATTTTCGCATATGATTTCTAAAATATAGTCGATAATTTGCCTAAAAGATTAAAACAAAATAAATAAAATGACGTCAAACTCCGCAACGATGTAAGACAATCGCCTTAAGGTAGCCAAGATGGACAATGCATTGCTTACACTCCGTCAGCGCCACAGACCTATCTAAATAGGTCAGGCATCAGCGCATTGCAATGCAATGCAATTGCAATTGCAAAAAAAATGGTCAATAGTTAACCATAAACTACAAGACAGATACGGAAAACCATGTTTTATGCACATCAGGTTAACGATTTTCCTTTTATACCTGATATTAAGTAAAAATGAGGCCCAATAGCTTGGTAAACGACTGACTTAATAAGATCAAAGACGATGGTAACATTACAGTAAGATATTACAAATGCCTTAGGTAACACGAACCAAACATTAGATACTATACATAGTACATCACCGAAATAGATACGGCTACTGAAGGGTTATTTCCTTGATGATACCCACAATTGGTATTCAGTCTCTTGGAATTCTACAGTAAGCCCTATCGTGGGTATTTCTTTTCACTAAAACGTTTTGACTGCATCACATTCCTTTTTTAGTAAGAACTTAATTGTGTGATGATCACTGATCATTATTTATGTAATTCACAATAATAAATCAAAGACATTCGTAATTATTTTATAGTTTATTTGGGCATTTAATAAGAATTCATGTAAATAGTAGTGTAATGGTTTTAGCAAGATAATGCAAGTTTGTTTATTAGTCGTACAAACGATTAATTATAGAACGTGTATAAAAAATCCGTGGTTTGCTCAATTCTTTAAATGAATGTTGTGATAGTATATTTAAGGTTTTATCAAATAAATATCATTACAAAATCACAGACTATTTTGTTATTTTATTTAGTTACTTATCGCTTAAATGATATTTTATATACAGGGTGACATTCAATTCGTGTAATTTCTGTTTACTGTTGACTCTGATCACCAACAAATTTAACCAAGGAAACATAGTCGTATTCGATCAAAAAATGTTCGGTTAATGTAAACGGTTTACTTTGTATGGCAAAGTAAACCATTCTGAAACCACCTTTAGTATAGAAGTCCAACATTTCTCAACTGAATTCGGCTATGATTCCTATTGGAAAGTTGTTCTTAATCAGGAGTAGAGTCACCAGCCGAAAATTGTTGGACTTCCATAGTAAAGGTGATTTATGATTTACTTTATATGAGTAATCGATCATTTTTTTATCGTATTCGACTACGATTTCTTGGGGAAAGTTGTTCGTAATCAAGAGTGGCGTCACCAGTTACACGAATTTAAATTCACCCTGTATATACAGGGCGTCCCAAAGTTATGGGACATGAAGGGGAAGTACCTTAAATATCGTAGATAGTGAATTTTGCTCAAAGAAGACTTTATGTTATTTTTAAAAGTTAGTAATTCTGCATTCATAGATTTTCTAAAAATTATTTGCTTCGGCTGGGAATCGAACCGACTCAAATGTGAAAAAAAAAACACCCTACTTTTATGATGCCAATCGAAAGAATAGCTAAAAAATAATAACTCTGCCTAAGTAACATAGTATTTTAAAAGAAAGGAACAACGTGAAATTAATCATTTTAATCAAATAAAAAACATACATGAAACTGCCGTAGTCAATTAAGTAGGTATTTTTTTGTAAATTAATTAATTAAATGCTCAAAATGTGATCCCTCTTGTCTTACGCAAATCGCCAATCTTTTAATGAGCCCGCTGCCTGTTGATTTTCTAATCATTTTATGGTGAACACTCGATGTGATATGGCACAATTCTGTTTGCAACTCGCCTACGTTCTCGTATCGCTTTTTGTATAGCATATCTTTCACGTATCCCCAAAAGAAGAAATCTAATGGTGTGAGGTCCGGGGATCTGGCCGGCCATCTAATCGGTCCATTTGTACCAATCCATGTAGGAAAACATTCATTTAGAAAATCTGCTGCTCTCCGACTATTATGAGCCGGAGCTCCATCTTGTTGGAAAATTAAGTTTTCTTGCTCCGCCGCGGAATGGTTTCTTATCTTATCCCTTAAAATTTGAAGTATTCCTAAATACTTTTCTGTGTTCAAGGTTCCTTGGTAAAAATGGATTAAGAAAACCCGGTTTTTTAAAAGTCCGCACCAACAGTTGAGTGAAAAACGCACTTGGTTATTAGTTTCAGTCACTCGTAGGGGATTTTCTTTAGACCAAATACGATTATTGTTGCGGTTATACATACCGTTATTGCTAAAGTTAGATTCGTCTGTCCAAATAATATTATCCAAAAAATTTGGATCTTCGAGCAATCGTGCCTGGATATCAAGACAGAAATTTTTTCTCCTTTCTGTATCGCCCGGAAGTAATTTTTGAACCAATCGTCCTTCAACATAACTCTTAAAACCGTGTTTTTTTAATACACGGTGTATTTTACTTTTTGAAACTCCAATTTCATGTTCTCCTTCTCTCACCGATGCTTTCGGAAAAGCCGAAAAGTAAATTAAAATACCAAGTTCTTCGTCGTTGATCGTATGGTTTTCTTGCTGTGGTTCTCTTGGGCGTTTATCGAAACGTCCCAGAGTTTTCAAATTGTTCACAAGCCTTTTCAAAACTTTACGAGACGGTATTTGTCTATCAGGATATTTTACGCCATACCACCGCAAACTTCTAGAGATATCTTTATCGTTCAAAAAATATGCTTCCATTAGATCAAAACTTACTTGATATGCCATGTTCGCAATAAATTAACACAATAACACTTGTGTAAGTGAATTGAGACTAAACAGATCAATATCCGAAAAACAAACGCTCGCACATACTGTTCCATTTTCAAATTTAAGAACAACATTTAAAAATATCACTTCTTTTTAAAATATCTTAAAAAGTATGCATTCAAACAAACGCTGTCATAAACTGTTCCATTTTCAAATTATAAATTATTTATTTTTGTTTTTAATTTGCCTTCTGTCTAGCTTACAGAGGACGTATTGAAATACAAGTTTTATCATTTCATCTACACGTGCACTTATAATAAGGAAAACTATGTTAGTACCTATTTTATGAAGTGGGTACTTATTTACGAATAATCAATGCTATCTTTGGAATGATAATATCGCTACTTTTCGAACGTCGTCGGCAATAAATAACTTTCTTGAAATTTGACTCAATCATTTTATGTTGTTCCTTTCTTTTAAAATACTATGTTACTTAGGCAGAGTTATTATTTTTTAGCTATTCTTTCGATTGGCATCATAAAAGTAGGGTGTTTTTTTTTTCACATTTAAGTCGGTTCGATTCCCAGCCGAAGCAAGTAATTTTTAGAAAATCTATGAATGCAGAATTACTAACTTTTAAAAATAACATAAAGTCTTCTTTGAGCAAAATTCACTATCTACGATATTTAAGGTACTTCCCCTTCATGTCCCATAACTTTGGGACGCCCTGTATATTAGTTAGATATATTAAAAAAAATCATTTATTCCACACTTTCCCTAGGCATTCTGTAGAATTTGAATTGTAACAAAAAAAAAGATCTGACAAACCAAATCAACAGCGTCTGATTTTTCTGACAAGCGAATCTCACCAAGTGTCCTTCACCGATTATGGCGAATACGGTACTATTGTAGCTCTGATGAAAGTGTTTTATTTGTACTGGTGTCCTAATGGCATTCTATACAATTCCTAGGTATTTTATATATTACCTAGGCACAGTATGAAATGATTAACGATAGAAAAAATTTTTTTTACACACGGCCTAGATGAACTTGGTATTGTATAGAATAACTAGATTTTCTGTACAATAACTGAATTACACGCTTTGCTGGTGACATATACCGGGCGTCCCAAAGTTATGGGACATGAAGGGGAAGTACCTTAAATATCGTAGATAGTGAATTTTGCTCAAAGAAGACTTTATGTTATTTTTAAAAGTTAGTAATTCTGCATTCATAGATTTTCTAAAAATTATTTGCTTCGGCTGGGAATCGAACCGACTCAAATGTGAAAAAAAAAACACCCTACTTTTATGATGCCAATCGAAAGAATAGCTAAAAAATAATAACTTTGCCTAAGTAACATAGTATTTGAAAAGAAAGGAACAACGTGAAATTAATCATTTTAATCAAATAAAAAACATACATGAAACTGCCGTAGTCAATTAAGTAGGTATTTTTTTGTAAATTAATTAATTAAATGCTCAAAATGTGATCCCTCTTGTCTTACGCAAATCGCCAATCTTTTAATGAGCCCGCTGCCTGTTGATTTTCTAATCATTTTATGGTGAACACTCGATGTGATATGGCACAATTCTGTTTGCAACTCGCCTACGTTCTCGTATCGCTTTTTGTATAGCATATCTTTCACGTATCCCCAAAAGAAGAAATCTAATGGTGTGAGGTCCGGGGATCTGGCCGGCCATCTAATCGGTCCATTTGTACCAATCCATGTAGGAAAACATTCATTTAGAAAATCTGCTGCTCTCCGACTATTATGAGCCGGAGCTCCATCTTGTTGGAAAATTAAGTTTTCTTGCTCCGCCGCGGAATGGTTTCTTATCTTATCCCTTAAAATTTGAAGTATTCCTAAATACTTTTCTGTGTTCAAGGTTCCTTGGTAAAAATGGATTAAGAAAACCCGGTTTTTTAAAAGTCCGCACCAACAGTTGAGTGAAAAACGCACTTGGTTATTAGTTTCAGTCACTCGTAGGGGATTTTCTTTAGACCAAATACGATTATTGTTGCGGTTATACATACCGTTATTGCTAAAGTTAGATTCGTCTGTCCAAATAATATTATCCAAAAAATTTGGATCTTCGAGCAATCGTGCCTGGATATCAAGACAGAAATTTTTTCTCCTTTCTGTATCGCCCGGAAGTAATTTTTGAACCAATCGTCCTTCAACATAACTCTTAAAACCGTGTTTTTTTAATACACGGTGTATTTTACTTTTTGAAACTCCAATTTCATGTTCTCCTTCTCTCACCGATGCTTTCGGAAAAGCCGAAAAGTAAATTAAAATACCAAGTTCTTCGTCGTTGATCGTATGGTTTTCTTGCTGTGGTTCTCTTGGGCGTTTATCGAAACGTCCCAGAGTTTTCAAATTGTTCACAAGCCTTTTCAAAACTTTACGAGACGGTATTTGTCTATCAGGATATTTTACGCCATACCACCGCAAACTTCTAGAGATATCTTTATCGTTCAAAAAATATGCTTCCATTAGATCAAAACTTACTTGATATGCCATGTTCGCAATAAATTAACACAATAACACTTGTGTAAGTGAATTGAGACTAAACAGATCAATATCCGAAAAACAAACGCTCGCACATACTGTTCCATTTTCAAATTTAAGAACAACATTTAAAAATATCACTTCTTTTTAAAATATCTTAAAAAGTATGCATTCAAACAAACGCTGTCATAAACTGTTCCATTTTCAAATTATAAATTATTTATTTTTGTTTTTAATTTGCCTTCTGTCTAGCTTACAGAGGACGTATTGAAATACAAGTTTTATCATTTCATCTACACGTGCACTTATAATAAGGAAAACTATGTTAGTACCTATTTTATGAAGTGGGTACTTATTTACGAATAATCAATGCTATCTTTGGAATGATAATATCGCTACTTTTCGAACGTCGTCGGCAATAAATAACTTTCTTGAAATTTGACTCAATCATTTTATGTTGTTCCTTTCTTTTAAAATACTATGTTACTTAGGCAGAGTTATTATTTTTTAGCTATTCTTTCGATTGGCATCATAAAAGTAGGGTGTTTTTTTTTTCACATTTAAGTCGGTTCGATTCCCAGCCGAAGCAAGTAATTTTTAGAAAATCTATGAATGCAGAATTACTAACTTTTAAAAATAACATAAAGTCTTCTTTGAGCAAAATTCACTATCTACAATATTTAAGGTACTTCCCCTTCATGTCCCATAACTTTGGGACGCCCTGTATAATTTAAAAATAATATAATAAAAAAATAAAGTAAAACATTTTTGCACATACACACAGCGCCATCTAGGTCCACAGTAAGCATCTAGGCTTGTGTTATGGATACCAGATGGTTGATAAACTACACAAATACATTTTTTTTAATAAATATATATGTAAATGGAAAACATCCATAACTCGGGAACACATGTCTGTATTCAATACAAACATATGTCCCTAGCGGGATTCTAACCCGCGACCTCTTGGTAAAGCTGTCAGAGTTTCTAACCACTCAACGAAACAGGTCGTCAAGTATTGTATTGTTATCATTAAAAAACTGCACTTAGAAATATAAAAAAAATATTAAATACAAAATTTCCATGACTCAAAAAGATCTTTAAGGTCTCTCCAGCCTGCAGTTTCGGACTGCTGCGTAGGTATCAGATAGACGCAATGTGCAGCGTGCCGCATTGTTGTGATATTGCTGTTCTGCCACTCTTGCGTGTGGGTTCACTGACACCTGGAAATATTTTTTAAATTTGCAACACCAGGTTTGAGGGGAGGCGGGGGGGGGGGGGGGGGGCTGGAGCCGCCTATGAGTTCCCAGGTCCTCCCTACTGCCGAAGAAGGTCGCCGCGGGGTTTTAGTGGGTATCCTTCCCGTCAGCGAGGGGAGTCCCACAATAAGCGTAAAGCATTTCCCCGAGAAAAAAAAATCAAAAGGAGTCATAAACCAACACCCGATCCCAATGCGGATTGTTCAATTTATTTCAAAATCACCACTTCACTTCCTCCGAGCCGAGCTCCTCCCTATGCGTGACTTTTAGCCTTCTTATGACGGCCACAGCAAGAGACCAAGATTCAGTTCCATATGTCAACACTAGTAACACAATTGATTAGAGACTTTCGTTTTTAAGCACTAAGGTACTAGTCACTTTGGAAATTTAGGGGGCGAGGGCTATGTTCAGTGGTGGAGATCCTGTGGAAGATATGATGTTGATGATGTACAGTTACTGCTACTTGACAGTTAGGGTTTCCAAGTCGACCTTTATAAATATCTGACTGCTTGACATGAACTCTAAGTACGTATGAAATTACGTGGTGATCATTCGCTAATCGGTACCACAGATAACAAACTATGCCCAACTTGGTGCTGAACTATGATGAGAGATAAGTTCTTGGAACCTTTATAGTATGACAATGTTTCACTGACGTCTGAGGGATTGGCGCAATATTTATTTACCACTCTAGATTCGTATCCCTTGGCTTACCCCAAAGTACTGGCTGGGCAGCTTTAATCCAAGTACAGCGGGCTTCAAGGGGACCATCCAAAGGAAACAGGAGCCCGTAGACATTACAGGTTTTATGACATGATTTTTGAATTGTAAAAGGACTAAGGGAATTACCAACCAGTCATGGAGCTAACATCTTTCTAAGTATGAAGTGTCATTTCTATACTGGATGAGTTTTTTTACCGTAAGGAAAAAAATGGGCATAATATTAGGTAAGTGAAATAGAAGGTATTAGCATAGGAAGTTTATTTTTTTTTCTTCAAAACCATAAACTATAATAAAAGGTTGTGGCATTTGACGATCGCGTTTGTAACCTATTGTATATAATTACATCATTAAATTAAATTAAAAAAAAAATGGTGGAACTATGCGTTGCAATTAAAATTCGCATGATAGGAACCCTAGGAATCTCGCTAGTCGCATATCAATCTCCAACACGCCCGGGGGGGTTATGATGGTTTTTGGGAAAAAAAAAATAAACTACCTATGCCAATGACTTCTATTTCACTTATATAATATGCCCAATTTTTTTCCTTACGATAAAAAACTCATTTTTTTATGCACAACGGGTTGGTACCTGACCTCAATCACATCTGATGTTAAGTGAAGATAAGGCCGAAGGTGGAAGTGTACTAACCCGGAAACCCTAACACATTTGGGGGACTGGCTACTTAACATTGCAGCTTGGAGGCAGATTTGAAGATAAGATGGTAGCTAGCTAGGCGGACATTTAAAACCACCACCAACCAAACCGAGTACTTAAAACATGTACCCCGCTGGGGATCGAACCCGCGATCTCCGAATCGTAAACCCAATGTTGTTTACATTGAGCCACGGAGGCGGTTAAACTCAACACTTATACTCATTGCGTATAAGAAATGTTTTAGCTTTAGAAGTATGCAATTTGACATATAGCAGGTACTTACTTTGAAAGTGTAATCTCCAGGTGCGACATCTGTAACGTCCACCCACTGGCAGTCAATGTTGTATTGGTACACGTCTGAACAATTCACAGAGACGCCTGAAACATAACTTCATTGTTTCTGATACAGAGAATGATAACTCGCCTCTGTGGACATGTTTGGAGTGGTCCAGGGTACTCTACACAGCATCTACTGTTAGTAGATTCTGTAAAACTTGTCCGCCTCGCATCGCAACCCTTCAAACGACTAACAACGTTACCGTTATAATGTGGTAAGGTTCACAGTCACTTGTAATGATTATGCATCTGGATATTGAGTTAGCGCGGGAGGTTTTAAATCACAGTGAACTTTACGGTGTGACAGTCAAGCTCGTAGCGCAGGTTGAGACCCAAGTTGTACAATAAGCGTTATAGAATCGAACCCTACTCTGCCTGATTTTGTTGCTATTTGAGTCCTCAGATTAACCCAACTCAACATTTGCTTCTAAGACAGTCACAAAATTGGCAAAACATCGATTTTGTGTATTCACTATATAAATTTCAATAACAATTATGAGTTTAAAAAGCAAGAAACCCGACAGTATATTTTGCATTTCGTGAGCGTCATGTAGGATTTTTTACAGTTAAATGTATGACACTTCAGGGATCAAGACAAATCTAACAACACCATGCAAAACGAAATCAATCAAGCCGCCGTAAACATAGAAATCTATGTACCTACTTACATATGTACACTCGAAAAACATTACCCTCCTTCCTTGAGCGGTCTGGTAAAAATTTTAAGCTAATAATGAAATAAAGTTAATCGACCAAAAATTTCTTTATTTTTTTTTTTTTTTTTTATGCATAACGGGTTGGTACTTCACATCACACCTGATGTTAAGTGAAGATGAGGTCGAAGATGGAAGCGTACTGACTCGGAAACCCCAACACATTTGGGGGACTGGCTATCTTATCTCTGACAACCGGAACACGACAATGCTATTAACATTGCTGCTTGGCGGCAGATTTAGATCGAGTACTTAAACATGTACCCCGCTGGGGATCGAACCCGCGACCTCCGAATCGTAAACTCAATGTTGTTTACATTGAGCCACGGAGGCGGTTTATAAAGTAAATAAACAAAATTATAAAAAAAAAGACATTTGCTCATGAGGCACATCCTTTTTTTTATGATTAAAGCTAAGTAACGCACTAGCCTTGTGCTAAGTAACCCACTAATGTGCGATAGTTAACAAATATCTACCTACTTTTTAGACGTTAGTCATCATCATCAGCCCGTAAACATCCCACTGCAGGGATATAGGCCTTCCCTCATATATGATGGAGTATTGGGCCATAATCCACCATGCTGTCCCAATGCGCGTTGGGGACTTCACATGCCTTTGAATTTTTATTTCTCAGGCATGCAGGTTTCCTCACGATGTTTTCCTTTACCGTTTAAGAGTAGTCGGAAAAATGCACATAAGTAATTAAATTAAATTTTAAAACTCATTGGTACATCGGCCTACTTGGGAATCGAACCCTAACCTCCGAAATTAGGAGACCGCGTCTTAACCGCTGAGCCACCGACGCTCGCTCTTAGACGATAGTAATAAGGAGATATAGGGGTTCAAAAATACGCTGAATTGCTTCGAGAAAAGGCACTACAGTCTTGGCTCTTTTTGGCGGAGACACAGTTGTGCCTTCTGATAGTCTTTAAAGATAGATACTCAGACAAACATCTCAATGGATTTTCAAAGATTACGTACCTTGATCCCCATAGTTTTTGCAGTCGAACTTCTTCTCAACTCCTGGTAAACAGGTGTTATCTTCTAGACAGAAAGATGCTTTATGCCCTTCAGCGATCCTTTTTCCAGAGGAATCTAGCACGTCGAAGGTCGCAAACACCTCCATGCTGTGGTAATGCCTGTAAGAAAACATGCTATATAGATAAAATGTTTTAGAGACGATAAGATATCTACAATGTACCTACCTGTAATAATTTTCAAACATCAGCTTAGGAAGAGGATTCTTTTTTTTTTCTACATTACGGATTAGTGCTTTTCCGCAATCACATCACGTTAAGTGAAGATGGTTATGCGGAATTTATTTGGGGCACTGGCTATCTTGTCTTAAAAAGCCAGATGAACAGAACATGAAAAAACAATACTATCAACGTTACTGGGCGACAGATTTAGCAACCATCATCCCTTTCCCATGGTCCGCCCAAAAAATACCCCTGGGTGCACCAAGTAAGAAAGTTTTGGACAGTGTTGTAAACTCCTTAGTTTTTACTTCTTTTTTGGGTTTTCATGTTTTATTGCAATATGACATACTTTAACCGACATTGCAACGGGCCGGAGTATGTTGTAAACTCCTTAGTTTTTACTTCTTTTTTATTCTTGTTTGATGGGACTACGTCAACTTTCTATCTGTCTTTTTTGATTTGGAAAAATGTGAAAATATCGGATCTAAGAAATATAAAATTAAGTTACTTAGGTCTTTATTTATTGTACTTAGTACTACGAACCTGCGTACGTTCGTAACAGACAGGTTGATTGGAGTCAAGCTGTAACCTATTAGACATGAAAAGGAAGACGTTATTGTCACATACATCCTTTTCGTTATAACCTCTGTTTCATCAACTCTAATCAGTTCCCTCAATAATTTATGGCGCTTCTGGGTAAATGCACTTCCAAAGATTGCCTTAACCATGTGAACCATGCAGATAGCTCCATGCTTGATCGTTTAACCTTAGCTTCGTAAGATGTACTCACATATGACACAGGTGCCACTGCCACAAATGCTTAGGCAAGTAAGGTCGAAACTCTTCGTTCCCAATATTCAAGGAGGACGCTGTGAAGCGCAGCAGGCGACGTGTCTCCAACTGCCAATTAGGGTTTGTCCGCTGAATCTAATAAAGCAAATACAAGCAGTTTGAGGGCAGATTCAGGATGAAAATCATTGCTGCTTATTTAAAATGTCTTGTAGGGTAAAAAATTAAATTTTTCTAATTTTACAAACGATACTTGTATGTACTATATTATGTCCAAGGAATATAATAAAACAGGGATATGATCAAATCACGAATTTCGCTAATATGAACAAATCATGCAATGAAAATGAGTCTGAGTCTTTGAAATATTTTCACAGCAATCTCCTAACCGTTGTATAAAATAAGGACCCGAAATAATCTTTGAAATAGATTAAGTAGTTTCCATATCTAAATTAGAAATGTATGAGCTAAAAATTAAAATGTTCACCCTTTACAATCTCCCTTTACTATACTCTCCCTCTCAGCCCTGTACATAAGATTTTACCTCGTAAGCAGACTTGCTAAGACAGTTCTCCTCCATAGCGCACTGGAGTTGGAACATGGGGACATCTTGGAGATGAGCACTCTGTTCTATTGCTGTAGGGTCAAGAGCCAGGTCTGCGAGACGTTGCGTGCAAACCACAGCTGCTACATAACCTAAAACAACAATTAGAAGTATTAATTGAAAATTAAGAAGAAAGGAGGAGCAAGAAAAGAAAAAGTAGAAGTGAATGAAGCAAAAGAGGTGTGTCACCTACGGGAAACAGGCGTGACATTATGTATGTAATGGTAAATTAATAATAATAATAATATCTTTAGACATACACACAGCGCCATCTAGTTCCACAGTAAGCAACTATAGGCTTGTGTTGTGGATACCAGATGGTTGATATACCACATAAATACATTTTTTTTGTAAATAAATACTTATTATAAATGAAAACATCCATAACTCGGGTACACATGTCCGTATTCATCAAACAAACATATGCCCCTAGCGGGATTCGAATCCGTAACCTTTTCGTATAGTGGTCAGAGTTGCTAACCACTACACCAAACAGGTCGTTAAAATAAACTCTCGATGGAAAAAAAATTATTATAACATTAAGATATAGGCAGATTGTTTCTCATCACATATAGTACTTATTAATGTTTTGCATACCTATTAGATAACACTTTTTGAATTCAATATGCAGAACTTTCAGATGTACTTAACAATTAGGAAATTATTTGTGCTAACCCACTTAATTACTCGCATTGAATTCCGTGATTCAAGGTTCGCGTGGAAGAGATCGCTGTTAGCGATAAGGCCAACTAATTTGTATAAGATATTTAAATGTACCTTCCTTATTTAAACAATAAAGCGTACCGTGTTAAAAGCCATCGAAACGACTTAACCGTTTTCTATTAAATATGGCTAAGACACTTTCCCGGAAATTAATCTTAAATATATAAAAAAAAATGGAAATTCAGAAAATCCTTAAAAGATTATGGTATCATCAATATACACCAAAAAACTATTTAAAAGCTAAATATATTCGAAACGGCTTAACAGATATTTTTTTTACGCAAAACGGGATAGCATGGAATTAACCACACCTGATGTTAAGTGAAGATGAGGCCGAAGGTGGAAGCGTACTGACCCGGAAACCCCAACTTATTTGGGAGACTGGCTATCTTATGTGTGACAACCAAACACAACTATGCTATTAACATTGCTGTTTGGCGAAGACTTTGATAAGATGGTGGTAGCTAGCCAAGCGGACATTTAAAATTATAACCACTAACCAAACGGAGTATTAAACATTTGCCCCGCTGGGGAACGAACCCGCGACCTCCGATTCGTAAACCCCATGTTGTTTACATTGAGCCACGGATATTCATCAAACATGGCTATGAATTATTTCGGCTTTAATGTAAAGAAATTGCAAAATGGGTGTCGCAAACGCGACTATGGGACATTCCACCGATAAACATCTATATTACATGTTTTAATGGCGATAAGCTCACCTGTGTGTGTGCAGTTCTTTATAATTCGATAGGTGAACCGTGCATGATGCTTCAAGCGTTAAACTTTGGATTACCCAAACGCTAATGTTTGGGATATATCTCACCACTCCATTTGGGACAATTACAATTTATATGATTTATGATTTTAGATTAAATTATTTTCTGCTCTCCATATCTGGATCCCCTGGCGTTGCGAAGAGACGTCGCATCCCTCTGCATCCTCTATCGCATATTTCATGGGAGTGTTCTGAAGAACTGTTCGAGCTAATACCCGCTGCTCAATTTAACCGATATACTTCTCGACGAAAATTAAAACTCCATCCACATCACCTGGATGAGTGGAAGTCTACCACTGTACGTTTCTCAAGAAACTTCCTACCACGTACGACCACCCTGTGGAACGGACTTCCTGCAACGGTATTCCCGAACGAGTACGACATTGGAACCTTCAAGAAACGAGCCTACACCTTCCTCAAAGGCCGGCAACGCATCTGTGACCCTTTTGATGTTGCGGGTGTCCATGGGCGGCGGTGATTGCTTTCCTTCTGGTGAACCGCATGCTCGTTTGCCGCCCTCTCATATAAAAATAAAAATCTGTACTCTACTGTTATTCTTGGATCAAATTAATTTATTCCCTTTTATTCGTTTGAGTTTAATCCAAGTAACAAACTAATCTAATTAAATTCGTTACAATGGTTTCGTTTATTTAAAATAAAAAAAAAATACATAACCACTTATCTAGTCTAGACTGTTGGCTGTTAACTTAAAGTTAAACGGACAGGACAAACAGTTTACAAACATTTGAAATTAGACTTAAATTAAGCTCTGGCCCGCATCGGTCCATATTTACATTGGTTGTTGATTTGGACGACATTGTATTAACACAAGTATACAACTAACTTAACAGTCAAGTAAGTAAACAGGAGTTAACAATATTAATTAAATCTTTGGAAGTTAAACAAGCAACGAGTCGAATACAGAGTAAGCACATACTCGTGTACTTACGCACTCGTATACTTTGAAATTAATTTACCGATTTTAATGAACTTTTACAAATATAAGCAAATACGTGTATAAATACATAACGTCACGACCTAATCCCAAATTACATCCAATTATCACTATATTAAAGGTAGGTAATATTGTATTTTGTAGGTACACAGGGTACACGTTTAACCGCCTCCGTGGCTCAATGTAAACAACACAGGTTTACGATTCGGAGGCCGCGGGTTCGATTCCCAGCGGGGTACATGTTTAATTACTCGGTTTGGTTGGTGGTAGGGCCTTTTAAATGTCCGCCTGGCTAGCTACCACCACCTTATTTATATCTGCCGCCAAGCAGCAATGTTAATTGCATTGTTGTTTTCCGGTTTCAGAGATAAGATAGCCAGTCCCCCAAATGTGTTGGGGTTTCCGGGTCAGTACGATTCCACCTTCGAGCTCATCTTCACTTAACATCAGGTGTGATTGAGGTCAAGTACGAAATCGTCGTGCAAAAAAAATTCAAGAAAATTTTATGCTGTCAGCTTTAGTGTAACAAAGTGCCTAACATTTTATATAACAGTGTATCAACATAATAGTGAACTGAAAGTTGCATTGTTTAAAGGAATGCCGCACCAGGGAACTCGTTCATTGCTACTGTCTGCTGATTCCTCTATAAAATTTAATTACATTTGTTGGTTCAACGTCCAAATTTCATTTTACATTAATTACATTACCCTTAGCGTTTGTTTCATCCAATGGAAGTGCACTCGAAGTAATGAATTTTCATAGAATTCATCTCGCTCGCGTCCGTGAAATAACCCTAAACACGAGTATGCAAAACATAAAAGCCTGATGTGGAGTGCTATTGAATAATTAATGTTACCATTTCCATAGCTAGTTACAAATATGAAAGTTATGTTCCGTTTTCTTTTAGTATAAAAATGTATGAATGTATGTTTCAAAAGTTTAATGCTTAAAACAATGCCCTTGCAATTCACATTTCGAAATGCACATGTGACTGGGGGTGATCCCATCCATATGCCTGCCACACCCCCCACCCTGACTTAAAGCCATAAGTTTATTAAGTTAGAAAATTAATTATTCTTTAATTAAAATAACATGCGGTTTCCTGGTCAGTACACTTCCACCTTGGGCTTCATATTAGCCCATCTAAAGTCGCATAGGCCTGTATTAATAAACCGTTCTCAAGATTGAGATTACCTTAAGTAGACACTTGAGAATCTGTTGTATATTAAAACAGTATTAAAAAAAATGTATTAATATAATACAAGTCTAGTGTATCTCTCAGTATTTTTGTGATTTATTGCTTCCCGCACACGAAAAGAGCTCTGTTCAAATTTTTTTTATTATGTGATTTAGCACAGTAATTAAAAAATATTTCATGTGAAACCTTGAAATAATATTCCATTTTCCAAATAAAAAACAAAGGATATAGCTTTGAAAATCGCAGGAATTGATACATATGATTAACGAAGAAAAAAAACTCCAATTTCATAGGTAAAGACCCAATAAATAGCAGAATAGCAATACGTATTTAGACGATTTGTAGTATTTACGCGGAAACTTGATACAGTTTGGCTTTGTATGAAAAAGTGAGGTGAAAGTCAATGTGGAGAGATTTGGTGTGATTCTCAATAAATGTGACAAATCGAAGATCATCAGATCGAGTTAGTATCGAAGGGTCGCCATCGCATAAAAATGATCAGGCGATTTGTAAGCTCGCTAAAATACCATAATTTGATAAAAAGATTGTTCATCATACGTTCAAGTTAAAATCTCGGAAAAACCTTTTCATGGTTTCATATTTCTGTGAGCGTAACAGAATAAACCGTTAACGACATTATTCATTTGTCCATTTATTTTGTATTGAGACCTATCTAACCCTTCATAAACCCTCCAACAACATAATTGTATAATTCCCAACTTCTGCTCGTAATAACAATGGTTTAGTTTGACCCCAAATCGATTAAAATTAGAATAACATAGCTATTATACACCTCCCATTATTGTAAAGGGTTACGTTAAAACAATTATGCAATCGATTTGGAGTTGATAGATAGTTTATCGTTCGAGTCGAACACAGCAAAATTATTTGATTGATAATAATGGTGGAGCCAGACGGTGTCCAAAAAATTTCATCAATTGACTGTTCTTGAGTACTGGTTCGAACACTGATTTACGGGAGTGATGTTGGGTATGGCAGAAGAAGAATGAAAGTAAAATTAATGCAAAGGAAATGAGATCGGTGAGAAGTATGAACGAATTTGAAAAAGGTATGCTGAGATGGTTTGGACATGTGGAGAGGATGAATGAAAGAAGACTAATGAAAGAGGTATATGAAGCGAATATGTATGGTAGTGTTGGTAGGGGCATACCACGGCGAACGTACCATGATCTAATCAGGGACATCTTAAAGAAAGGCAAAGTCAGGAGTACTCTAAAGCGACGAGCATGTATGAACAACTTTATGAGAACGAATGAAGTAAAAGAGGTAGGTAGCAAGGGGAAGACTGTGGTCTCTGCCTATACTGCTACGGGAAATAGGCCTGGCTTTATGTATGTATGTAAGAGAGATTTGATGCTAAAGGTCGTAAACATACTGAATCTTTACTCACCAAACTCACCAGGGCAGACGATATCCCCGTACTTTAAATGTCTACACATAAACAGGTTGGTCTCGTTGCCCTCACAATGGACACCACTCAGAACGATTTTATTGTTTCCGAAGAAGTCAGTTTGCAATGCTTGGGCCGCAAAACCGAGGGCCAGGTGACGGCAGACGGCTGACGCTTCGTAGAGGGTCCATCCATCGGGGCAAATGGCTCCCCAGACGCCTTGATGATAAATCTGAAATGCGGTATGTAAATCTTAATAAACCAGCGTCTTCAATACCATGAGGAGAGATCTGTAGCATGATTTCTGGTATAAAATCACGACCACCTAGGAAGCCTTGGTTTAATGGCGCTGGCCTGTTCAGGGAATCTTTAGTCTTAGGTAAGTGTTTAGGTCACAACCCTCTCGACAAAACCTCGTGGATACAATCAACTGTGTGAGTTTTGAACGGAAGATATTCCACTTGTTGTTAGAGTATGGACAGGAAATTGGAGGCTGCAGTATCTCAATCATGGAGATATTAACGTAATCCTCAGCTAGCGTACGTCGAGGATACTATTTACCCAAATTTGTTTGATCTCATGAAGCTGGCAAGTGCTTCAAATTGCTAAGCCTCGGTAAAATAAATGATTATAAATTAATGTCCACGCTCTGGATCCAGTTCACAGCCGCATGGAGTAACTTCATTGACTATCTGCCGGGGCACTCGTCCACAAAGTGTAACCGTCTGCTCCTGCGCACCGCAGTCGTACGCCGGTTAGTCTTTGAGGCCCCACAAGTAGAACGAGTGGCTATATCCACCCATTGCTGGAATAACTAACGAATTCAACACCAACTTACCTCAACCCTGCCTTCATTGCTGTTTTTACCACCACTAAGTCGTAAACTAGCAGTGCTAACATCAAGAACCTCATGCAAATGTTTAACAGCTTTCTTCTTTATTATATTCTGAGGTACAGCTCCCTCTGTAATGTTATCGCGGCATACAACTCCGGCTATTTCATTGGATTCGCAATCCGATGATCCCCAGCCAGAGAATATACATTGGGAGATTGATGGTTCATCACCTTCACAAACTATGTCATCCATCCAGTATTTCTCTGAAAGTAAATGCAGCATTACTCGCCTCTTCACTCCTACTGCTGCAACTCCTGTAAGCCAGGATCAACCCCAGCCCACCCTGATCAGAGGATGATACAAAGCCAGTATTAAAAAGTTAAATCTCTTCGAAATGGCTGTACCGTTTTCCATCAAACATTGCAAAGACCCATCATTTTTTGAAAATAAGCAAACCATTTCTGTTCAGCTGTTTGGCATTACAATGCCACGTATAACCCATAGACACACATAGTCATGAAATTTAAACACCTCTGTTTAGTGGGTTGGAAATGCGAAAGTGTGCCCATCTTTCACATAGTTACGGAATATCAGAATGACTTAATTTTTTACACAATCAAACCAGATGGTCGGAAAAAGACATAAGCTACTTATATTTTTACATTTGTATTTATGTTATATTTAAGTAGGTATATTTGTCTATTGATCTATGTATGTATGTGTATGTAAATATATGAAATTTATTCACGTAGTTTGTATCTGCATCCCTATTTAATACCGCACAACCTACCTATTTCAAATATACTGTCCTTGTACCCAAATGATGCCTGGAAGAGAGCTTTTAGCGATAAGGTCGCCAAATTGTACATTCTATTCTTATCACTTTTCTGAAACTGTATTTTCTTTTTTGTTGTGCAATAAATTGTATTTGTATTGTATTGTATTGTTGCATGCTCGTTTGCCGCCCTCTCATATAAAAAAAAATATATAGGCCTTTCCTCGTATATAAGAGAGCATGGGCCATGCGGGTTGGGGGATTTCACATTCCTTTGAATTTTTATTTCTCAGGCATGCAAGTTTCCTCAATTTTCCTTCACTGTTTTAAGAGCAGTCGGAAAAATGCACATAATTAATTCAATTAAATTTAAAAACTCATTGGAACAGGGCCTGCCTGGGAATCGAACCCCGACCTCACAAATTGGGAGACCGCATCTTAACCGCTGAGCAACCGACGGTATACTTTACTTTTCCCACGGTAAAGTAAAAAGAACAACCAAGCAGAGCCGCGGGCGGCAGCTAGAACATAATTTCACATCCAATTATCAACTATAGGAAAACTAATAAACTGATTAACTTACTAGCAACTTACGATACGCGGCGGCTTAATTTAATCAACTGCTTTCATGTAGGTATGTCAGGGCCATATTATATGCAAGAATGATTATTTTCATAACTTTCAATACTAGTTGTAGATTAATCATTATAAGGTATATACTGGATGGGTCGGTGGATTTATCCGCCTCTGTGGCTCAATATAAACAACATTGGGTTTACGATTCGGAGGTCAGGGGTTCGATCCCCAGCGGGGTACACGTTTAAGTACTCGGTTTGGTTGGTTCTTATCACCACCATCTTATCTAAATCTGCCGCCAAGCAGCAATGTTAATAGCATTGTTAAGTTCCGGTTGTCAGAGATAAGATGGCCAATCTCCCAAATGTGTTGGGGTTTCCGGGTCAGTACGCTTCCACCTTCGACCTCATCTTCACTTAACATGAGGTGTGATTGAGGTCAAGTACCAACAAAAAAAAATGCTGGCTGGATTTTTTACCGTAAAGAAAAAATAGCAATCTCCGGCAGGCGCGTGGGTCGATGATGGTATTTAAAAAAAAACAATTTTTGCTAATAACTTCTATTTCACTTACCTAATATGCCCTATTTTTTTCCTTACGGTAAAAAAACTCATCCGCGGTATAAGGTGATTGTGTGTCAAGTCACTTTCATTCTTGTTAGACTTCCATTATAGAATCTTATACTGAGTGAAATTTAATTCGTGTAAACTAATTACGTTACATATTGTACGGAACTCACACTGCGCATGACCCGACACACGCTTGGCCGGTTTTTTAATGCTAACATTCAAACCTTTTCTCAGAGATATACTGAAATTAGTCATAGTGCTACATATACAGGGTGAATTTGAATTGGTGTAATTCCCATTAATTGATTACGAACAACTTTCGTCAGAGAACCATAGTCGAATTCGTTCAAAAAAGTAAAATTTTGAAACCACCTTTAGTATGGAAGTCCAACAATTTTCGGCTAAATTCGGCTATGGTTTCTAGTGGACAGTTGTTCGTAATCACGAGCCGAAAATTGTTTGATCAAACCTATGGGCACTGTGTAATTATAACGAGAGGAGGTTTATTTTAGAGTTTTGCTATGTAACTTCTAAGCTACTAACTATATAAGATCTAACGAAATTAACCCGACAAACGTTGCAGAGTGTATGTATAGGATGTAGCTATTACGAAAAAAATAAAAAATAAAACATTAAAGTTAACAGATTTTATTCAAAAAATTTAATTTAGAAATGTAAATTTTGTGAGTTGGACCTTAATGGCCGCGTGCTCTAAGTACTTTGCCACACCACAAACACGTGCCGGGGTATCTTTGAAGATGCCGAAAGGCGACCGATCGTCGCTCGCCGTCGTCGGCGGCGCTTGCCCCGCTTAGTTGGACCTTAATGGCCGTGTGCTCTAAGTACTTTGCCACAACACACAAACACGTGCCGGGGTATCTTTGAAGATGCCGACTTGTGCCCCGCCACCCGCCACCCCCTTCTTCCATATCTTCCATATCAATGGAACGTTGCCCATTTTTTTCTCATTGATAAAACAAGGTACAATCGAAATGAAGTAAGTCTGTTAATGTGTATTTTCATTTGCACTTACTTTTAGTTTTTTTACTCGGAAACAAAATTTTTAAGGCTAGTCTTTTTAATGAATATATTATTTTTTTGTTATGTACATGCAATTGACAAAGTTTGTCGGGTTAATTTTGTTAGACCCTATATAAATTTATTTTGTAAATTTAAAAAAGCATGTTCTTGATTCTGTTCGAAAACTCTCAGGCCTCGATTCTTACTTGGTATTGACCGATTTTATAAAATGACTTACTTAGGGCTTCTCCATACTGCGCACCGTGAGTGGCGATACCAGTGCGATTGAAGTATCGACAGATGACATTAGCTGCTGCATTATCCCAGGAGTCATCGCAAATGGCACCCCAACGGCCAGCGTGGTAGATATACACGTTTCCTAAAAATATTTACACAATAAGGGCGTTTTTAATGTCATGCGGAAATCCGCATGCGTGAGCAATTGCTCACGCATGCGAATGTGGCACGGACGGACTGGACGCCTGTATGAACGCTTGCTTCTAGGCACGCCATTGTTAATTATATTGTAGGGTAGAGCGGGATTCAAGCTCGCTGTTATATAGTATTATACCTATGTATTATTGTCTAACTTCAATGGGAATGGTCTGTATCAGTAACTGCCTAATTCGACTGTGGCTAAGTGGTAGATGATGCAGTTCATTTCTATAGAAGTTAGATGCTAATCAATACAGTTCTGCTTAGGGTTTACGATTTCAAAATTGAGGGATGCCTGTGGGTGCCTAAAATGCCTGATTTTCCAGAAAAATACCTGTCTAACTAGAGTAAAAAGCAATAAATAAGACAACACTAGTATTAGCCAAGAATTACATATAATAAAATATCATTAAAAATAATATGTTTTTACAAAAAACAAACAATTTTTTTTTTCAAAATGTCTGCCAGACAAATACAACAAACGCCTGTCATATGGTGACTCTAGTCTTGCCGGACTGTACCCGCAAAAAATTAAGCTCGGAGTTGAGTGCGCTCCGCTATTTGAAATTTTACACATGCGAGCTAATCCCGCGTGCGAGATCAAATCCGCAAGACACTAAAAACACGCTAAGTGACCGAAAGAAATCAAATCATATTAAGGAATAAACTTGCAAGTGTTCATAGAAGGTTTTAACCATTTCCTATTAGATACCAGTTAGTTTATTTGTCGCTGGTAAAAAAATTATATCATATATCTTACGTTGAAAATAAATGCATATTTTGAAGTTAACATTTAGTCTTTCGTGTAACTTTCCGCCAGACAGATTGACAACAAAGTGCTCTTATAAGGGTTCCTTTTTTCCAAAATGAGGTACCCTTAAAGTGATATCAGATGAAATCATGTCCTTTGTGGCTTAATGGAGTCTTAGAATAGGAAATGTCGGTAAGTGTCTCACCTTCGTATCGATTCTGGCCTCCAATCAACCTCAGTCTGCCTTCATAATGTTTGTGCTTATTCAACAACCGTTGTATAAACGATGCCCTGGCAGCCCTTTCACTCTCAGGCAAATCTTTTCCTAGCACACTTAGAAAGAGAAATATCCATACCAAGACACATGAAATCCTAATATTCATTTTTTTGTTTCCGTTATACCTTACATTTTAAATGTCGTCACGGCATGATCTAATACACATATAAACACTTAAAGTATAGTTTTCGTTAATGTCTCGACCACGGTATTGTTTTATGTAATTTTAATAGGAACTGAATATTTATCGTCTATGTACTAAAGTTATTCACCAAATTACATATGCTAATATTTGAAGCATATACTTGTATAACTATGGGTACTATTACGTTCCCCTGCGTAACTCCGAACCACAAGTTGATTGTCTGACAAGGAGACCCTTTGAACTTTATGTAAATTGACGTCAAAATGTATGCGAGCAACAGTAACAATCCATAAGGTGAGCACAAATTAGTAATCTACACAAATTATGTACTGCGTCACGTACAAATCACAGTCAAACGCTTAGTATAAAACGATAGTGAAGGAATGGTATTTCTAAGATGTCGCCGAGAACACTGAGGTTATGAGTGGCGTGTTATTAATTGTTCGGATCTATTTGTATGTATTACTAGTTCAATGTCATGTTATATTGACGGTTTTATTATTTAAGGCGAAGGAAGACTCACTGCGTTAGGTTTTGTTAGTAAATAGCTTATGAAATCATTGAATTCACAGATAGTTACTACTCGTATAGTTAAATGGTTTAGACCCAGTGAAAAAGAGTTTCATTAACGAAATCGAATTTTGCTTGCCAATTTTTACAATCATTCTTTTACAATTCTTTTTTTTTGCCCATTTGTAAGATTTTGGAGTTACCAACTTATTCATAGTACCTACTGATAATTCATTATCAGCCCGTAACACAAAACATCCCACTGCAGGGATATAGGCCTTCCCTCGTATAATGAGGGGTATGGGCCATAGTCTACCACTCTGGCCCAATGCGGGTTGGGCACTTCACATGTATTGAATTATTTCTCAGGCATATAGGTATCGTCACGATGTTTTCCTTTACCGTTTTAAAAGCAGTCGGATAAATGCACATAAGTAATTAAATTACATTTAAAAACTCATTGGTAAATAGCCTGCGTGGGAATCGAACCCGGACCTCCCAAATTGGGAGACCGCGTTTTGACCGTTGAGCCACCGATGCTCTCTACTGATACTAGTTTAATATGTTTTTACATGGGTTTTTTATAAGTATTGTTTTTATTGATAGGTAGGTTTTTGTATTTTATTATAGTTTAGCCGTTTCGAAGATATATATCTCTGCATACAATTGATTTGGTTTATCTAGATGATTTTGTTTCGTTATGTTTTTTAAATTTCAAATCATGGTTAAAGGTGAAGTGCTAGTGTGGCAGAGGAAACGCTTTGATGACGGCTAGTTTAAGGCCATTCATAAACCAATCTCAATACAAGTCTTGAGGCTGTATCATCCGAGATGCTTCTTAAGAAGTTGACGCTGTTTCAAACTTCGTGCTAATTTATAAACTAATCTTGAGGTCTACTCAACTGAGATCATTTCTCAGGTATTCGCTTCCGCGGCGAATGAATGAATTAATATGTGAAACTCGGCGCACCTCTCAAATGAGTACTGCTTGAGTATGCAAGTGCTTTTCAGGTCTCAAGTTAGGTTTATTAATCAACACGTTTATTTGAGACCGATTACAAGACTGCTTTCAATTTTGAGAATGGTTTATTAATACGACATTGTAAGACTGCAAGTTATTAGTTTCCAAAAAGTTGTTATTACCGTGGTTATTTATTTTTCTAAGTACCAAAGTACCAAAGCAATAAGATACATAATGTAACTTCCACAATAATTTAATTAAATTGGTATCAGTGTCACTGTCACAAACTCCTTGAATACTTACCGTCGCCGCCTTAATTAGTGACTTGGAACAAGGGGCGACGTTTCGTTTGACCTAAATAATGTGCATCTGTGTGTGAAGATTGAATTGCCTGGACATAACAGTGTTGCCATACTTGAAAATATATTTATTTACAAATAAACTATTACAGAATATTTAGAGACATACAGAGATATGGAAATTACAAAAAAAAAATCACCTTAAAAAGTTATAACAAAAGTAACTTTGCTTCCGACTTCGGACTAAAATAATTGACGTATTTCGTGTAATTTGACGTATATTTTTAAATTTATATTTATAGAGCTTAATCTCTTAATTATATCGCTCTGTGATTATTAACGAAGTTGTGGTTTTTTTTATGCACGACGGTTTCGTATGATGTTAAGTGAAGATGAGGCCGAAGGAAGGCGTACTGAACCGGAAACCCCAACACATTTAGGGGACTGGCTATCTTATCTATGACAACCGGAACACAACAATGCTATTAACATTGCTGCTTGGCGGCAGATTTAGATAAGATGGTGGTAGCTAGCCAGGCGGACATGTGAAATGCCCTACCACTAACCAAACCGAGTACTTTAACATGTACCCCGCTGGGGATCGACCCGCGATTATTATCTATTTTTACTTACTATTTTGTATTTCTTTCTGTATAAATTATGTGTAAATGTTAATAAATACATATATAGACATAGGTACGATGTTTAGATAAACCGATATAGGTTGTTTTAGCACCTGTACATATATTGTAACATTTTAGATAAATAAATAAATACAAATTGCAATTATGTGCGAGATATATTTGTCGACATAGCAACGACTGGTACAGTCGGGAACACAATTAAGGTAGCAGGTTTAATTTTTATGATAGTGTTTGGAGGCTCTTGGTTGGATTTTGTTGTATTTTCCTTTACATCTTGATCGATGTATATCATTTTTAATAGATAGATTTCAGTTAAACTAGGTATAACATACATACATACATAACGTCATTCAGATCAGATTGTTAAATCAAACATATTAAAGAAATCACTGAACATACCTACTGAATCATATATATGTACTGAAATAAATTAAGGTAGCTGGGTGATGCTGGGTTGCAATATCATTGGTGCGGTACTCTTTCCTTCCCGGAAATCACTTCCTGGAGAAGTTTACCCTAGATTTCTCAAGTTATTAATGTAAATCGGTGTATCCATCATATAGCTCTAAGGTACGTATTAATAAACCGTTCTCAAGAATGATATGAACTTAAATTGGTGCTAGAGAATCTGTTTCATATTAAAACAGTATAAAAAAATACTATTGAGACTGAGACTCGATCTCAATCTTAAAATCGTTTTCAAATCAAATCAAAATATTTTTTTTATTACCTACATAGGATAAAATTATCACTTGAAAACGTCACTATTAATATTAATATTAATATTACATTTAAATTTTGAAAAGAACGAGCAAGAAACTCTAGGGTTGCCTTTTTAAACAGATTATGGGTTACAATTTGTGATTTGATAATTATATATAAGGCCGGCAACGCATCTGTGACACTTTTGGTGTTGCGGGTGTCCATGGGCGGCGGTGATTACTTTCCATCAGGTGACCCGCATGCTCGTTTGCCGCTCTCTCATATAAAAAAAAAAATATGAATAATAACAAACAAACAAACAAACAAACAAAATATTCTTTATTGTACACCAATAAGAAGCATAAAAAGAAATAAGAAAAAGGGGATAGTATAATTTGGCGGCCTTATCACTAAAAGCGATCTCTTCCAGGCAACCTTTGGGTTAGGAAACATTATGCACATGACATGTAGGTAGCGTGCACGATAACCTAATTTTAATAAAATAAATAAATCACCCATATAAATACATACGTTAATTGAATACATACAAACACACATACATAATATATACATAATAATATATACATTATATATATAAAATAATACATATAATATGGGTCTAATCCTGAAATAAACTATTTTATTATTATTATTATTATTATTATAATATATACCAATATTGGAATTTAGTATAAATAGAATAGTACGTAACTAAGCACACATAATAAGACAGCTATGTCCATGCTTGCTTATCATTCAAATAGTCAGTGATTTTTAATAGCCTTTTTCTAATAATTTCTGTTTTATGATTGCTTTAAATTTATTTAAAGGCAAATTTTGAATGTTTACTGGAACCTTATTATAAAAGCGTATACATTGCCCTTTGAAGGATTTACTGACTTTGTGAAGTCGGCTAACATAAACAGCTGGTTCTTATTCCTTGTATTAACATTGTGCCTATCACTATTTTTAGCCAATAAGCTTATTTTTTTTTTGGATATATCAAATTCTCATAAATGTATTGATTGATTTATTAGCCCTAAGCATCACTAGAGAGAAAGGAAGAGTATTAAAATGGAGAATTTAAGTGTATAGAATCCTCCTGGCAACACTGTTACGTCTCTTAAACAGTCTGTTCAATTACTTTGTTTGTCTATTACCTCATCCCTAGATTGCGGATGAAAACATATTGTATAAATGCTATGTATTTTTCAAGGTTAGAAACGACGGAAGGAAAGTTATGTTCATGTGCTTGCAATAAAATAGACAATATTACAAAATCTGGGGTTCTAAGTACAGCTTTAATGCTTGACTTCATCATCCTTCACTTATTTCAGGTACGATTGAGACCAGGCTGTTTGCTCATTTTCAATAACACGCAGTTTAGTGTCAAATAGTAAATAATATTCTAGTGTATTCCCATTAATTGGTGAGGCGACTGTTGATTATGAACAACTTTCCTCATAGAACCATAGTCGAATTCGAACAAATTTTTCGACTAAACCACTCTGAAACCACCTTTAGTATGGAAGTCCAATATTTTTCAACTGAATTCGGCAATGGTTCCTAGTGGAAAGTTGTTCGTAATCAGGAGTGGTGTCACCAGTAATCAGGAATCAAATACCTATATAAAATAATGTAGAAATTCAGCATGTCACCATGTATGGATCTGAATGTTGGACAATGAAAGAAACTGATGAAAGTAGAATGCATGTGGCAGAGATGAGAATGCTAAGATGGATGTGTGGTGTGACTAGAATGGATAAGATCAGGAATGAGTATATCAGAGGAAGTCTAAAAGTGGCGCCAATAACAGATAAATTGAGGAGTAATAGGTTAGCATGGTTTGGGCACATTATATGGAGGGATGAAAGGCACGTAACAAGACGAGTGTTAAGTATGAATGTGGAGGGATACAGAGGTAGAGGAAGACCAAAGAAGGTGTGGGTACACTGCGTGAGGAATGCTATGTATGTGAAAGGGGCGAGTACGGAGATGACGGCTGATAGAGGAGAGTGGAAGAGGATGATATGTTGTGCCGACCCCACCTAGAGTGGGATAAGGGCAGCAAAATGAATGAATGTAGAAATTCAGCAAAGTCAGTGCCAGTCGTCCCCAGCAGAGCAGATGCTACCACCTTAAAATTTCCTGTCAGTCCCCCACTCCCAGCAAATTGTCGTTTCGAGTATACCACTGTTGTTCCTAGCTTATTGGAGACACAGTCCGAGGAGTGTGGTAGGTCGTGCTTAGTTGCCTTAGGTACCTATAGGGTGTTCGCTTCCTGCTTGATAAGAATTCAGAAAGCACCCAGTGACTAGGGCTGGTTTAGTCAGGTCGATACTCTAGAGCATTCTCTCTTTGCGTGCCAGAATTTTTTCAATCTGGGTAAGGCATTGCCTTCTGCTTTTGTAGCTATGTGTGGAACGTACAAAGGTGTCCTATGATGGATTTTTGCTCCGTTAAAAAAAGGTGCTAAGGCACCATTTTTGTCTATTGTATCTAAGGTTACAAATTCTTTAGCTTCCATATCCATGTTACGTTCATAACTCTCGTTCTTATGTTACTTATTTCGGACCATATCCACTAAAGAAACCTTGGCTTTTTATTCATTAATATTTATTAGATCTAGATTGTTAGGAGATCTTACTCAGAAACGAAATACTAGATTGTATGGATAGAAATTTATTAAATACTTGGAACACTATTCAACTATATGCAAACACTATGGCAGCTGGAGCGAAAAGTGACGTCTCGAATCCAACCGTCGACCTCCTGGTGAGCTTGTACGAAGGTAGCCGATGTTGACCGATCGCCAGTCGTAGGTGTTACCGTGTATGTTGACGTTTTCCTCTCAAGATCAATCAAATATATTTATTCAATCAATGAAATATATTTATTAATTCTTATGGTATATTAAAACATAAAATCTACATAATAATACTTAATTGCAACTGTAACACTAGTGCCTGAACTAGGAAAATCCTGTGTTTCAGGCAAAGCTAGGGCTTCTATGACTTAAAATAATATAATCATATAGATATATACTAAAAATCCATATATAAAGTATCTATATATATATATAGAATAAATCTATGCTTAAAGATTACTTCAAGACAGTCAATAACTTCTCTGTATCTTCGTAGGTCAAATTTTTAAGAAAATATTGTAGTAATTTCTTAGTATGACTGTAGGTATCCCTACTAGGAGAATCCCTCATCGCTCAGGCTGCCCTACTTATTCTGGGGTGGACACCTTCCTCAAAGGCCGGCAACGCATCTGTGACCCTTTTGGTGTTGCAGGTGTCCATGGGCGGCGGTGATTGCTTTCCATCAGGTGACCCGCATGCTCGTTTGCCGCCCTCTCATATAAAAAAAAAAAAGGTAAGGTGGTACATGGGATGCAAGACTGCATGGACATGAAGCAATCCCTGAGTTTCTTGCTCGTTCTTCTCTGGAGAGACTGCCTAGTGAATGAGCCATAATTTTATATCATGACGATTTCAAATATTACTCTTATAACTTATGAAGTGAAACTTTTTTGAATTTGAATTAACTTCGCTATGGGATAAATCAGATGATGTACTCCCAGCTTACAACAAAACTCCTGCATCCTCTAGCCTCGAACTGAATTTATGATACCCACAAAACTTTTATGTAGGTACTTATACCGAAGGACCAATTTAATATGAGCCGAATGCGAATAAGTAACACAGTATACGAGAGGTCGAAGTAATTGGACCTCCAGTTCGTTACCTGTAAAGGAAATCCATTAAAATTTTTACACCGTTATTTAAATTTCAATTTGAATCAATTGTAATTTTATTATAGAAAAAGGTTTGTATGTAATGAAAGCATTGTATAATGTTACTTATGAGATGCAGCAAGGAATCACCATCACCATATTAGGTCATAAGCCCATAGAAATTTGTCCAGCATTACCTCGTTACGTTCATCCAAGATGGCGCCTGATGTCAGAGCAATGACCGGGAAGAATATGATCCTGAAACAAAGTATTAAAGAACTTATTTGATTAAATAAAATATAGACTAACCAACTAAAAACTGACTCTACTAGTAGCTCGTATCATTGCCCCCAAGGTTTGCATGGAAGAGATGCTATCTCGTGCGATGATGATGTACGCTATAATCATTTATGTAGTTTTTGTTAATTGTGCAATAAAGAGTATTTATTTCATTGATTGAAACCCCAAAGTCTGAAGCTGGGTCATAAACTAAGAACTAACCTATAAAAAAATTGTTATTGCACGTGCATACCGTTCTATAAAAAGATTCCTGGACATTAAAAAACCTGCCAACAAAAATCATGATCAAAATCATCGATCTTGTCGATCTTACAGGTGTAATAAACCCTGTCATTGTCAGTATAACAGTGATGAGTAATAAGCAGCGACGTTAGTGGGAGCTTCCATCATTTGCAGAAGATCCAGCCCATCGTGTCAATTAAGAAATTCAAGAACTTATGGGAGAATCTTACATCGAAAAGTCGTCATTTATTTGCCAAAATAATATCTACGCTAATAGAGAGCTAATGTTAGAAATTCTCGGAAGCATAATGATCGCCTTACGTCCCCACTGTTGGGGCACTCTCTAGGGACATAACCCACCACGTGAGTTTGTGTCAGACTAGTGGACAAAAATGCACTAAGTCAATCAGTGAAAACACCCCGTATAGATCATTTCCGTACTCTCCGAAGCATTATAGATAGATAAATCGTTTATTTATATTTCCAGTCACACACGTACCATAAGTTCCAAAGCAACTGGATAAACATATTGTATAACAATCCATAAAAGTAACATCAGGATAGTTAAATATAACCACATAGTAGATATAGAATACATATAGACATAGTTTAAGTGGTCACCCAAGTGCATATAGTGACATAAGTATTATAGTATAGTTATCATAGGATTCTAGTGAAGTGTTAGTTAGTGCCTACGTGACCTTAAACTGCTGTGTCGGCAAAGTGATGCAGCTGCGCCGTGGAAGTGGGCCACCGGAAGATCCTAAGACAGTCTTCACCACTCGTCTCTGGGATTCGCACCTAATGTTGGTAAATCCTATCTGATTATTACTCATTATTAGTAACATACTAATTATTAGCCGTGGCCACCGTCCCACTATATAACTGGATACACTGGAGTATGTGTGTGCTATAGCCGTACAAATGGGTCAGAGAGCAAAACACTAATTTTCAGCTATTACCCACGAGGAGACACTGGTACAAAAGAAAATAACCAGACAAGCATATTTTACTGTGCCGTGTTTTAATGTCACGTAGGTATATGTGTATTCAAACGCAGTATTGGTACTCAAATAGATACAGATACACTGTCGGTAGATTGGAATAAATAAGTAAATAAATATGCGAATTAGCTTACAAAAGATTGAGACAACGACGAGATTATAGTGGTCTGGTCACCTATACAACGACTGACCGCACCAGATATTACTAAATTCGAATTGCATATATATATATATATTTATTTTTAATCGATGTATCAATTAGTATTGGGTCTTTACCTATGAAATTGGAGTTTTTTTTCTTCGTTAATCATATGTACCAATTCCTGCGATTTGTTTTTTATTTTCAAAATTGAATATTATTTCAAGGTTTCACATGCAATATTTTTTTATTTCTGGGCTAAATTATACATAATAAAAAAAATTTGAGCAGAGCTCTTGTCATGTGCTTCCCATAATCATTTCTTAGATTCGCTAAAACTTTTATAAAGCGGTTACGTTTAAAAATTAACGCTGCCTATACTTAACTTAATGTTATCCGATAATACACAAAAAGTATAGCTAAATTTGGATTTGCCGTTCCCAAAAAAAAAATCAAAAATGTTTGTATGGTGAAAACAGTCTTCATGAAATTTTTCATACAAAACGCCAATTTCATAGGTAAGGACCTAATACATATATAAAATCATGCTTGTTTTAGGAGTAGAGACCTCAGACTTCCAATTGCTACGATCCTGATACACCTGTTTTGCTTCATTCACTTTTATAATGTTGTTCAGACATCAGCTCATCGGTTTAGGGTACTCTTGACTTGGCCTCTCTTTAAGACGTTCCCGATTTGATCATGGTACGTTTGTCATGGTCTTCCCCTACCAACACTACCATTCAACATTCGCTTCGAATATCTCTACACAGACACACACTCGCACCCACACCCACACACACACACACACACACACACACACACACACACACACACACACACACACACACCCCCCGCACTCCCTCTCACACACACAATTAAAGTTTTTGGACCCATACTGTCTCACAATGAGAGAGCCACTCCAGAGGGTGAGAGGCTGGTGGTCTGTCACACAGGTTTCCTAGTACGGACACCAGTCTCTCTCAAAAACCATTTTGTACTTATATGTCATAATTTTAAGCAGCTATTGTTAAATATTGTACCTACATTTTTGTGAGAGAAAATAAAAAAAAATTGTAAAATCAAAATCAAAAAATCAAAAATATTTTATTCAATGTAGGATACAAAAATATCACTTATTGAAAGTCAACATGCTATTTTTCTTTTTTTAACTACATCGCTTCACAAGGTGTTATGGTTAGGGAGAAGAAGCGACAAGAAACTCCGCAACAACACATCTTTTCAACTAGTCTCCATCCTTACAACAATACTACATCTTATATTACATATTACAAAACAATAGCAATTAACATAACGACCAGCTAACACCAGACCTCCTTATCGCCTAAATAATCATCTATCCTGTAATAACCCTTCTTACACAGAGTTTCTTTAATGTGGCGTTTAAATTTCTGCTCTGTTAAACTCAATACATGTTCTGGTATTTTATTGTAAAAGCGTATGCTGTGTCCCACAAAGGATGTGCTAACCTTGCTAAGTCTAAATTGTGGAATTTCAATTTTATTTTTGTTTCTAGTATTCAAATTATGATTATCAGAATGTTTGCATTGTATGTTTGTATTGTTTGTTTGTATTGTATTGTATTGTATTCATCCTCTCTACATGTCTAACCATCTCAGCATACCTTTTTCAATCTTTGTCACTGCATCTTGTTTCACACAGCATAACTTCCTAATTACACTATTCTTGATTTTATCTTTTCAAGTCACCCCGCTCATACTTCGTAATGACCTCATTACCGCTGCACTGCAAATGCACAAACTCACTCACTTGTTCCACTTTCTCTTCATTCATCAAAATACTGTAACCCGTCACACATTCATATGTAACAATTAATCACTTCCTGAAAACCTTTTCATCTGCCTTGATATAAGTCCTGTATGTTCGAGTAATTCATATGTCGTCGTAGATGGGTTCGGGTGGGCGTTGCTAGCGACCGGGACGGTGCCAGTCGCGTGGTAAAGGGTGGCTCGGGCAATAGCGACATTATTGCAAGGTATTATATATTTCTGTACTGTTGGAGACTAACAGCTTGGTCAGCCATGTTGATAGATTTTGATACATCTTCTGTCTTATTGTTTGTGATTCTTGAGAATAAAATTCTGAAATTTGTGATTTTCTCTGTTTTCTGTCCTGAAGAACCCTTCCTGCATAGGACAAGCTAATCAATACTTTACCTGTTTTGATTCTGTTCACTTCACGAGTCCTGCACTAAACAGTGGGCAAATATAGGCTTTTTTATGTAATACTGGTAGTTAGCCGACTTGACTATGACTCAAAAGCAATCCCAATAATAATAAGCTATCCTACAGGAACCAGTCACTTTTCCGGGATAAAAGCCTAATGTTAATCCAGATCCTAATCTGTCTACCAACCAAATCTGTTCAGTAGGTTAATCGTTTAGAGGTAACAAATATTCATACACATACAAACTTTCACATTTATAATATTAGTTGGGATTCCTTTGTGAAATCTAAGAGCTAAATATAGTCAGCCGCTTCCAATAAGCTGAGTTGGGAAACACACAACACAAACTTCCCCACTGCTACAACAACTGAGAAAGCAACTTCACAAACTACTAGCCCTAGCATGTGATTAATCATTAACACAATTTTCATTAGAATGTAGATATAGGAGGCTGGTTATTATTTATTAAACTAGTTATGTTTTGACTATATGTCAGTTAATCACAACAAGATTCGATCAATCACTGAAATTAAATATATTTATTTGCTCAAAATGTGGTCAAGTACAGGTTGGGTAGGTGAATAATAATTTGATTATCACACATTTAGCCAGGGGTGTCGGTGGCTCAGTGGAGGAGACACAGTCTCCCAATTTGCGAGGTCCAGGTTCGATCCCCAGGCAGGAAATGTACCAATTTAATTACTTATGTGCATTTATCCGACTGCTCTTAAACGGTGAAGGAAAATATCGTGAGGAAACCTACATGCCTGAGAAATTAAAAAAGAATTTCATAGGCATGTGAAGCACCCAGCCCGCACTGGCCCAGCGTCGCGGACTATGGCCCATACTCCCTCAGTATGAGGGAAGGTCTATATCCCTGCAGTGGGATTTGTACGGACTGATGATGATGATTTAGCCATTAATGGCATGCATAACTTAAATTATCAAAAATTATTATTATTAAATATATATCAAAAAGTGAAAAAAAAATAATAAGTACACAAGGTATACTTAAAAGACAGCCTTAAAGCTACTGTTTGTTTAGAAAGTACTTCTTTCCCCTGAGAAGAACTCGAAGGGTTCCAATAATACAAATACACATGCCCGAGGTAGCTGCCAGCTCTTTTGTCACCCGAGGTCTCATTTAAGCGCGACGACAGATATTTCAAAAAATGTCGCGCTTCTAGACTCCACGGGCCTAAGGTTTCCACTCCAAAGGGCACAAATAAGTAACCTGTGCCAAAGCTTGCATATTTGCGCCGCTTAGAGCCCTTGGCAGTAATAGCGGCCGCTGCGCCTGCATAGTTGGAAGTACCTTGGAGGTGGGACGGCGCTACGGTGTCCACGCAGGTAGTGTCCCATAGCAAAGTTCTGCCATGGGCCCACGGAACTAGGGTCATTCCGTCTGGTCTCTAATCATCATCGCGCGCAATTCCATTTGGCTCAAGGATAGCTGGCGCATTGACGGTGGTACGACGCTCCCATTTACAAAGAAGAAATTATATTATATTATATTATATTATATTATATTATATTATATTATATTATATTATATTATATTATATTATATTATATTATATTATATTGTATTATATTGTATTGTATTGTATTGTATTGTATTGTATTGTATTGTATTGTATTGTATTGCATTGCATTGCATTGCATTGCATTGCATTGCATTGCATTGCATTGCATTGCATTGCATTGCATTGCATTGCATTGCATTGCATTGCATTGCATTGCATTGCATTGCATTGCATTGCATTGCATTGCATTGCATTGCATTGCATTGCATTGCATTGCATTGCATTGCATTGCATTGCATTGCATTGCATTGCATTGCATTACATTACATTACATTACATTACATTACATTACATTACATTACATTACATTACATTACATTACATTATATTATATTATATTATATTATATTATATTATATTATATTATATTATATTATATTATATTATATTATATTATATTATATTATATTATTACCATTTATATTTATTTACATTTCCCACAGCTTGTATTCTATAAATACAAAAAAAATATACAAATACAAAAATATTTATTTCATCAGCTTAAGCCTAATACATAAAATTTCAGCTGAGGAGCGCCTTTTAAGTAATAGAATTTACTTGTGATAGGAGTCCCCGCTTTTGCTGTATTGGACACATAGTTAAAGGCTGGTACAGAATAAATAAATGTATAGTTATTAATTTTAGAAACTGGAGGCAACTGCCCTGTCGTTCACCCCACTCCTCTCACCAACCTCACCCCAAGTACAGTACATCAATAAATACTCCTATTTTTGTCATCCGATCCTTTGATTACCCGACATCGATGTGATCCCCAAAACCCGAAGTAATGAAACGCTTTGTGCACGCCTTTTCTTTTGGCTCCCAAAAAAACGAGGATCTTTTTTTGCAAATTTAATTTTGCGGTCGCGAAATGCGTAGTAGGTTTGAAAGTGAGTCTAAATGTATGGGGGTGGAGAAAATAGTGAGCCAGTGGTGTTTTGTTGTTAGTAATTGAGGTGGAGAGAGTTTTATTTTGGTCTGAGACACACGTACACCGCGGTTGGATATCATTTATTGAATGTCAATTTAAATCTACTTGGAAATAATAAAATGGCTTAGTGCATTTATCTGTTAGCCAGTATGTCCAAGCCACTAACGCTTCGGAAAGGAAAATCGTATGTGGTAAAAGAAGATGCACAAGAAACGTAGTGTATCATTGTTGTCCTTTAATTTTAAATAAAAAGTATACAACTAATACAATTTTATTGTTTTTGGAAGCTGGTAGAAGTATAAGCGTGTTTGTAATTCAGATAGTCACTAATTTTGTAATAACCTTATTTTGCTAATATTGTTTTGACATGATCTTTAAACATTACCTCTGATTAATGATAGTTTGAACGTTTACTATTGATGTGAACGCAATTTCGATCTGTGTTATATCGAAAATAGTAGTAGGTATACAATACAATGTCAAGTGTTTTACCACTTGCCTCTCCACCTTGAGCGCGCTTTCACCTTCGACCTCATATTTTTTTATGCACAACGGGTTAGCACTTGACCTCAATCACACCTGATGTTAAGTGAAGATGAGGGCGAAGGTGGTAGCGTACAAACCCGGAAACCCCATCTTATGGCTATCTTATCTCTGACAACCGGAACACAACAATGATATTAATATTGCTGTTTGGCGGCAGATTTAGATAAGATGGTGGTAGCTAGCCAGGCGGACATTTAATATGCCCTACCACCAACCAAATCGAGTACTAAATATGTACCGCGCTGGGGATCGAACCCGCGACCTCCGAATCGTAAACCCAAAGTTGTTTACATTAAGCCACGAAGCATTAAGTGTGATTGAGGTACCCGGTATGTATAAAAACATTTCAAGGTCATTGACTTTCACCATCCTTCGGGGCCGTATTTATCACACATCAAAGCCTTGGCTCACTGAGTCGGAATTTTCCAATCTGACCACTTCTGTTGACGAAATGCGAACAAAAACATCTGGATATTGGAATAAATAGTTTTAGTTCGATTGAACAACTGAAAACAATGCACTCTACATTAAAAATATCGAAATCTGTTTGCACATTTGAACAGTTACAGTGGATTTGGATTGCGTCGAATTTTTTTAATATAAAGCGGGGTAAAACACAAATTTCATAGGTAAGGACCTAATACTTAAATAGTTATTCCCGTTTTGGTACCGTATACTATACATTACCCAATATCCTGTATAATTTATACTAAGCCAGCCTTTTTGCCCATCTTTGGCACGCAAAATGGAGGGGCTTTTTTGCTTAACTGGATCGACTTCACGCATCAGGGCGGTTCCTTTCATAATCAATTTTGACGGATTTACCGCGACCAGTGAAGGGTGAGAATTGGTAGGTTTTTTGCTAGGTTAGGCCTGGGTTACACCACACACCACACTGTCTTGTGCGATTTTGAGAGATTGTCTGTTCATATCTGTTTGAGAGAAAAGAAATTGCTGGCCGTTTTGTATTATTTATTGACCACTGACGCAAAATAGCACGGCGTTGTGTGTGTGTCCGCACTTTGACCGGACGTATGCGCGGGCCGATATGTGTGCGTTTTTTTAGGAAAGACGAAATGAGACAGCCGTGATCAATGAAAATCGGTTAAGCCACTTCGAAGAAGCTTTTAACACAGTTTTTGTGGTATATTTGCATGACATCACAGTCTTTCGAGGGTTTTCTATTTTTTTTATATATTAAAGTTAAACCCGGAAGTAGGTTCCTACCCATGTTTGATGAAAATCGGTTAAGCGATTCCGAAGATATTTAGCTTTTAATACATACATAAAGTCACGCCTGTTTCCCGTAGCGGTAGACAGAGACCACAGACGTCCACTTGCTATGATCCTGATACACCTATTTTGCTTCATTCACTCTCATAAGATTGTTCATACATGCTCGTCGGTTTAGGGTTTGGTCTAGGTCCACCTGGACGATATAATCTATTCAATCAATGTTGGCGGGGGTTCACTGAATTTTCAATATATTTAATTTTTTTGGTGAATACATAATAATATTACTATTTCTTTTTCAACGTCATCATCACAATTACACACACACACGTACACACATTAATACACCCACGCGCACGTACACACTTTCAAGCACTTACACAATACACATACAAATATAATATCTCCCTCACACACAGGCGATAACAAACACAGGTTTTATTAGATTTTGTTCTATTAATGTAAATTGAGGAGTACATTGAGGAGTTAGCAGCTGATGCTGATAACACAAGTATTTTTAATGCTTAGCATGGGCATCCGCTGGGGACATACTTGAATATTACAAAATTTTACCGGTTGCAAACTACTGTCTTTTACCTGTGGTTAAAAATAAATTGTTCTTCTTATTTCTTTCTTTGCAAAACTAGGCATAGCTTTTTATACACCAAAAAACTTTATTTGAAGCTAAATATCTTCGAAACGGCTAAACTGATTTTCGTGAATCCTAGCTAAGAACCTGTCCCTTCGTTTATTCTTTCATATAAAACAAACCTCACTTAAATCGGACCACGCATTACTGAGATACGTCCTGAGAAAGACTAAAAATTAAACGCGAGTTAAAAATTTTCCTAATTTATAAAAAAAAAATTAAATATGCTAGACAATTATCTGTTGTGTACTAATCTTTTATAACTGATCATTAAGCATTCCAGTCGTCGCCCGCGGCTGATTTGACTAACTAGAAAATGAATATTCAGGCCGTTTAAGCCACAGCTTCTTACTAGTCAACCAGTAATCTTATAGATCAAAGTCAAAAATGCTTTATTTTGTAGTTACACACTTAAAATAGTCAGATTTGACATTTTTTATCTGCATGTTCAAAATGCAAGAAAAAGAAGCAAAAAACTCGAGAGTTTGCTCTTCTAAAAACAGGTTTAGATATTACAAAAAGATTATTATATTTCATTATTAATTGTGAAATAGCCTGGCATGCGAACAGGGTTATGTCCAGAGATGATTATGATCTAAATACTCTGATATTTTATAATATGCTTTCTTAATAACTTTCTGTATTATAGTATCTTAAAATTTATTGAAACGAAGATTTTTTATATCAACAGGAACCTTACTGAAAAAGCGTATATTATGTAACCGTTTGAATGATTACTGACTTTGCGGAGGCGACTTATGCCTCCGTGGCTCATTAACCGCCTCCGTGGTTCAATATAAATAACGTAGGGTTTACGAATCGGATATCGCGGGTTCGATCCCCAGCGGTGTACATGTTTAGTATTCAGATTGGTTGGTTATAGGGAATTTTCTACCACCATCTTATCTAAATCTGCCGCCAAACAGCAATGTTAATAGCATTGTTGTGTTCCGGTTGTCAGAGATAAGATAACCATGTTCCCCAAATATTTGGGTTTGTGGGTCAGTACGCTTCCACTTTCGGCCTCATCTTCACTTAACATCAGGTGTGATTGAGGTCAAGTGCTAACCCGTTGTGCATAAAAAAATATGTGATTATCACTATTTTTCTTAAACGATGCAATATTTCTTTTGACATATTATAAAATTTTGAAGAGTTTCGGTTAGTAGTTGGTCGCACCAGAGTACGCCAGTCACTTGATTGACGTACGAGTACGTCCTTCTTGGTCGACCTTTACCGACCCTTCCATTCACGCTTTCGTTATATGTTGCTTTCGTTATCCTCCTTTCGCTCATTCGTTCTACATGAACATCTTACTCATTACATCATCTTGCACTCCATACTCGCCTGTCTCTCGCCTTTTTTTACAGGATGCATTTCGGGGAGTGTGCGTTGGAATTACATAATCTTAATCCACCGTCGCCATTCCATCTTCGGACCACTAGGCGTGGGGAGGGATTCCACCCGTATATAGTTAATATACCGAACATTCGCACTAAGAAGTTCGATTCTTCATTCGTCATCTGAACAGCCAAGGCATGGAACTCCCTTCCGGCGTCAGTCTTTCCTGAATCCTACAACCTTGGGATCTTCAAGAGCAGGGTGAATAGGCATTTACGGGATCGCGTGCTTCATCTCCGACCATATCGTCACTTTTCATCAGGTGAGATTGTGGTCAAACGCGAATCCAGTCAATCATTAAAAAAAATACATACTACCCAGTGAACACGTTTCTACTGCGTTGATTCTGCTTTCATGCTTCTCTTGCCATACCTAAATTCGCTCCCATATATCAGCGTGGGCACCAACACGACATTAATGGATCGCTAACAACAATCAACACTCCTTTTTTGGGCCAGTAAAAATCAATAGAGCTCTGAAGTCATAATGTGACGTATAAACACACATTCTGTTATTTACTCTACATCAAGTTGTCTCTCTGCTTATTCTTTGATTAGATACACTAAACTTTACTACCGTTTGTCGCCTAGACATTGTTTTCCAAGGAACTATACTACAGTCACTTCGACAACTATTTGACTTTGTGGAAATCTTGTGTGTAGTGGAACACGAGGGGATATAGAGTGGTATACCAAATTATACTTCTCCGAAGAAAGTTTCGTCGATTTGTTGAATATTGAATACATTGCGGTATTTTTTCTTGACCGAAATTTTTAACAAAAACAAACTCCGTAATGTGCCTTCTCGGCATTCGGCGCAACGTTCCTCGAAGAAGCATAAAATATTACTCGGTATTACCATTTAACCTTTGTGTGTACAGAGTGTATTTGCGTGTGTCGTTACGGGTTGTGGCTTCACTTCTGTCGAACAGCGTGGGTAGTCTATTTTTGTTAATCTGAGTACCTACTTATCTTTAAGACCTAAATTTCCTCCTACATTATATAATTTCACAGAAAATGGTACACTTCTTTTGTCGCCGTTAGAGCTTACGAATTCCAGGACAACAATTTATTAGGCTAATACAAATGGGCCAAACAGCGGGGAAGATAAAGTGCTGTAGCGTTTCGGCGATCAATAAAGAAAAATTTGGAAATCGTGCCCTTCCTTAATCTTGGGATGTAGAGGTCCGGAGAGAAACAAGCGCGTGTCATAGTTAGTGACACCTGACTGGAGACTAGATACCCCAAGGTGTTACTGTGTTTTATTTTACAAAATCCTTTCATACTGCGCCTCTAAGTAAAGCAAGAACACCTTTTTCACCAAAACCGGTCTACGTGTTCGAGCTTGGCGTGGATTTATCCATCATTGAAAAAGGGTATGGGTATCTATGTCATCTTACAGTGAGTGTTTTCAAGCCGTTCCTGCAGGCCACTGTTATGGCTTAACGACTGCTTTGAAAGATTTAACGTGCCATTCTAAACAAGTAAACACTCGTAGCAAACGCCTAAAAACTAGTAGTCAATACGAATAGCGAATACTTGTAAACTTGTATACAAAATCTTTCCAAAATAGATACTAAGTAGTAGAATTTCTTACAAAATATACATTTTTCCGTAATGCAGTGTGTGCTATTAAGCCTTCAAAGATGATTACGGCTGTAGGTTGGCACACCTACCACCATATCAACTACTTAAATTTAATGGCATGACAATACACAATAATACATGTTGCCAGATATAATTTAAATAGTATTCTTGGTGAACTATATTCACATAACACTAACCAATGTAAAAATTCGTTGAAGAAGTAGGTACCTACTTAATAGATGGGTCTATGTAGGAAGTGCCTTTCCAACAAATTTTATTTCGATAGACACATGTCTACTTGCTTTTGTACATACATTTATGTATCCCTAGATATTTAAGTTACCTACTTTTTGTCATAATTAATAACGCCACGGGTCAGTGACCTCATTCTCACTACACACAAATCTATACAGGTTTTCGTAGGCGTCTTGTAGTGAAGATTGATTAAATAATGTTTATAAATAAACTAAAAAAAGGTATTTTTTATTGGTAAAGCCTCACAGAAAGAGTTCCTTTTCATAATCAATCACCTATTTCTTGAACATTTTGATAATCATAATTTGAATACTAGAAATAAAAATTATTTTGAAATTCCACAATTTAGACTTAGCAAGCTCTTATAATAAGGTTCCGGCAGACATTGAGAATTTGCCTTTAAATAAATTTAAAGCAATCATAGGCAAGCGTGGACATAGCTGTCTTATTATTTACATAATTATATATTTTCCTCTGTTTGTCAAATCAGAAATTGTAACCCGTATTTAAAAAGAGCAACCCTTGAGTTTTTTGCTCATTCTCCTCTGGGGGTCAGTTTTGTAAATGAGCAGTAAATTTAAATATAATGTTAAGCGTAATTTGTGACGTTTTTTAATAATAATTTTATCCCATGAAATAAAATATTTCGACTTTTTTTAAGTATGAGAGGGCGGCAAACGAGTATGCGGGTCACCTGCTGGAAAGCAATCACCGCCGCCCATGGACACCCGCAACACCAAAAGGGTCACAGATGCGTTGCCGGCCTTTGAGGAAGGTGTAGGCTCGTTTCTTGAAGGTTCCAATGTCGCACTCGTTCGGGAATACCGCTGCAGGAAGTCCGTTCCACAGGACTATGACTACGACTAGATTAGCACATCTTATGTGTCAGCTTGCATACCTACTTAAGTTTTTACAATAAAGTGCCACAGAGATATTTAAACGTTAAATTAAAGAAACTCTATATAAAAGGGGTTGTTACACGATAGCGAGATTCGGAGATGAGGAGGTCTGGTGTTAGCTGAATTTTAAGTCGGGATAACTACACTTATGTTAATTGCTTTTATTTAGTAATATGTAAAATAAAATGTAATTATAAGGATGGAAACCTATTTAAGAGATGTGTTGTTACGGAGTTTCTTGTCGCTTCTTCTCCCTAACTATAGCACCATGTGGAGGTATGTAGTTTAAAAAAAAATAAGTAATGACTTTCAATAAGTGATATTTTTGTATCGGACATTCATTAAAATATTTGTGACTTATGACCAACATTTTCAGCTTAGCTGTAACGTCCTAAAACATGTAGAACATTACTTACAAAGGAAAACGTAAATTGCCATCGAATTACTTCAAAGAGAGCATTAATCCGTTCAGGGCTTTATGCTCCCTGACCCTCGAAATGGCATGCGCTTAGTTTCCGAGATAACGCCTTAGGACTTTGAGTACAACTTCTTTCATACGTTTACTACGTGACTACTTATGTGATATTTTTTTCTTTTCGGGGTTCATTTTTTGGGGTTCGCACTTCATTTTGGAAAACGCAACCTTAATAATATCACTTTCTGCCGTCAAGCAGCAATGAATAGCATTGTTGTGTTCCGGTTGTCAGAGATAAGATAGCCAGTCCCCCAAATGTGTTGGGGTTTCCGGGTCTACTCGCTTCCACCTTCGACCTCATCTTCACTTAACATCAGGTGTGATTGAGGTCAAGTACCAACCCGTTGTGCATAAAGAAAAAAAAGAAACTTTGTTGTGGCGTTCTATCCGTGTGTCAAGACACTTGTTTAACGCCCGACGTAAAAAGACGAGTGTTATGTGTTTCACGGCGTTGTGTGTGTGAGTCCAGTTTTTCTGGACGTATCTCAGTAACATGTGATCCTATTCGAGAGCAGTTTTTTTATATTAAAGACTAAATGAGGGGCCAGGTTCAATGTTTGATGGTAATATTATTATGTTCATCATCATCAGCCCGTAAACATACCACTACATCGTGAGGAAACTTGTAAAGGGAAACCTTTACCGTTTAAGAGCAATAAATGCACATAGGTAATTAAATTATATTTAAAAAGTCATACATTGGCTGGGAATTGAACCCGGACCTCTTAAATTGGGAGACCGCGTCTTATCCGCCGAGCCACCGACGCCCCTTTATTATGTTATAATATTATATTTTTTGTGTGTAATTTGTACCGACCAATTCAAAGCATTGCTCATTCAACCACTAAAATATTGTTATTTACCTACATTATGCAATATAGGTAAATAATATTTATAGGATTTAACTTTTTGATTTGCCACTTTGCTAGTAAACTGTGCCTTTAAACCTGTAAACATCCCACTGCAGGGATATAGACCTTCCCTCTTATTGAGGGAGTATGGGCCATAGTCCGCCACGATGGCCCAGTGCGGGTTGGGTAATAAATACAATACCTATAAATAAATATAATACTTATACATATTATGTACATAAATAAAATATAATTAAAATATTTATTGAGGCAATTTAAGGTAATGTTCATATGTAAAAAAATGCATATATGTTGTAACGAAAAATATGTGGTTCTTTAATTATCGGAGCATTTACATTTACGATAAGAAATAACCCGCCGCAATTTTTTAGCGAGTTCCATGTTCGTCTTTACGTTTTTTTATGTATCTTCACTCAAAATTTCGTCAAAATGTTAACTGATTTATTTGATAAGGTTTACCGCCAGAATCTCATCATCAGCCGAAAGACGTCCATTACTGAACAAAGGCCGCCCCCAAAGATCTCCGAAACGATATGTCCCTATCTTTGGGGGGCAATTGCTATATTCTCCACGCTTGGTAGGCGGGTTGGTGATCGCAGTTGTTCGGGAGTCTTATTAAAGTGTCCTGCATTAGCATTTCTTCCGACCTGCTGAAATGGATTGACCACCATTGTTCGGTTGACTGACTGCACTAGTGGTAGACACGATCACACGCGGGTGATGGATTTGTCACGTCTCCCGACGACTACCGCCGGAGTACCTAGTCTCATATAAGTTTGGTTAAAATATGAAAATACCTCGACCTCATCTTCACTTAACATCAGGAGTAATTGAGATCAAGCACTAAGCCGTAGTGCAAAAAAAAACACCCTACTGTAGCCGTTTGTTTGCCAATTTAATAAATAGCTTTATTCCGTATTTTAATAAAGTAATATCATCAGTAAATTTAAATTTTCCGCTGACATACTCGTACAAGCGAAGTATGAACAAGAAACTCAAAGGTTTGCTGTTTTTAACCACCAACGAAAAACGACGGGTGTTATGTGTTTGAAGGCGTTGAGTGTGTGTGTGTGTGTGTGTGTCTTGTCTACGTCCGGATGTACCTCAGAAATGAGTGGTCCGATTTGAGTGCGACTTTTAGCTTTTAACACAGTTGATTTGGTATATGTGGATGATATCATAAGCCTTTCAAGGGTATTATTTATAAATATTATTGTTACAATGCATTTCGATTAAAGAATGAAAAATATAATTAAAATACATCCTGAATATCGTTGACAGTTTTATATCCATGCATGCTTGTCAATCAATCAATCAAATACTCTTTATTGCAAATTTATCAAATTGTATTAGTTGTATACTTTTATTTACTTACAAATAAAATATTGTATTTATTTTATTTATTTATTTTATCTTTATCTTTGTTAAAAACAAAAAGAAAAGCACAATGATCCTGTGGGTTTCTTTCACCGCCTTTTTCCTACAGATGATTTCCCTGTCCGAAGCGGTAGTAGCGTAGACATACGACTGACAGAGAAATGCTTAAGCCCTATTTTTATATTCCAATTTTTAGATCTTATGCTTATAAAGTTTCATTAGAATTGATTGATTGATTTAGAAAAATTTGCACTTGAAAATTTGTGTGGGATAAACCCTCTTACATTGCGAATATACGCTAGCTTCTACAAGACAAAACTACAACGGCAAGTCATTTCAACCAAAGTCGCCTAATAGATCAGTATGCTTAGTCAGTATACATTTTTTCTCCCACGTTGTAACTGTTATAAATTAAGAAACGACTGAATATTGTAGCTTTAGCTAACGAGTTCAGGAAGCCCACTTGTATGTTCCGTCCGCGGTACCACAAGTATACCTGTGAAATGTAAGTGCTCCGACGATCGCGACGAATACATTAAGTCAGGGGTGAACCTGGCGGTACATATTTCTATTTATTTTTACTTCAACAAACTACAACAACTACAGTCTTTCCTGAATCCTACAACCTTGGCATCTTCAAGAGCAGGTTGAATAGGCATCTACTGAGATCGCGTGCTTCATCTTCGGCCACATCGTCACTTCGCATCAGGTGAGATTGTGGTCAAATGCGTATCCAATTATTCATAAAAAAAAACAAGTTCAATAAGTCGTGCCCACAACAATATCCATTGAGAACTCCATTCTCAGTGTTGTGGACAAGTCTATCTAGGTCAAGAAATCCGATTAGATAAATCCAATTTCGACGTCGAGTTCAGGTCCGATGTTCAGGAAGCTGTGCAACGTCATCTCGTACAAAATACCTCTGTGCTTAAAAACTAAATCAATTTGTGTTACTAGTAATAACTTATAGCAATGAGACATGGTCTGTAGTACTTGGCCTAGCAAGAAAGCTATAGAGAGGGCGATGGACAGCGTTTTAATACGAGATCGAATCAGGAATATTTGTTTGCAAGGGTTTGCAGGCTAATCCCATAACAGCCTCCAACCCAATGTAAACAACATTGAGTTTACGATTCGGAGGGTCGCGGGTTTGATCCCCAGCGGGGTACATGTTTAAGTACTCGGTTTGGTTGGTGGTAGGGCATTTTAAAATATCCGCCTGGCTAAGCTACCACCATCTTATCTAAACCTGCCGCCAAGCAGCATTGTTGTGTTCCGGTTGTCAGAGATAAGATAGCCATAATATGGGGTTTCCGGGTCAATGCGCTTCCACCTTCGACCTCATCTTCACTTAACATCAGGTGTGAGAGGTCAAGTACGAACCCGTCTCGCATAAAAAAAAACGTTTATTTAATTTTTTACTAGATTTCATTTAATATTGTTAAATGTTTACTGTTAGGAATATTTGAATATTTGTACAACGCGTTTTTGTCGCATTGGATTGGTATGCGTAAATATTGTTGGTAATGCTAACGAAATTGAATAAATAAACAGGATCCGGAGATAGAGGACAGAGCCGTGAAGTTCATCAATTAATTGTAACAGAGTAAACAGATTTCTTAAACTATTAATGCGACCTGAACGCGGGGACCGATATTGATGAAATAATGCAGTTTAAGTTAGAGGCGCACTGAGAAGGGATTTTTTGAATTTCCATTTTTAAGATGGTCATAAAATCTAATTTCAAACAAAGGTTTATATCAACGGAACCAATGGCTCCAGATAAGTAACAACAAGAAGAATACACATAAAACGAGTTCTTGATTATTTTAGAGCTCCGTCAAATATTTAGTTTTACAAAAGGGGTTCATCGCCAAACAAGTTTGAGAACCGCTGCTGTAACAGAACGAAATCCTTAAAGTAATTCTATAGTTCCTTTTTTTTGTGCACTTGTCCTCAACCACACCTGATGTTAAGTGAAGATGAGGCCGAAGGTGGAAGCGTTCTGACCAGGAAACCCCATCTTATTTGGAGAACTGGATAAAAAACTAGATGCTAGCGGTATTTTAAAATGCGCTATAGTTTACTTAACGTGATAAAAATTCGTTTTTATTTCCAGATCCAAATAGACGGAGACTCTCTGACAACCCTGTGATGAAAATGTTTCATTTTCACCTTGGGCCTGTCACCGGCATTTATATTGCTGTCTCCATTTATTGCCACAGACATTTTAAACTACCTTCCCTGCTGGTTGTACTTTTTAATAAACGTAACATCAAAGTTTCTGTAGATTGTTATTTGACATTCCATATTTTCCCAACATTTAAATACCCTATTAGAAGTCCACTGATGGATAAGCCTTGATGTTAGATGTTATTGATCGATTTTTTTTATTAGAAAACATTTTTATTCTATCACTGACAGATCCTCCAGCCTGAAAATGTCGAAAATCGACATCCAAGTGCAATAGATAATTAGATATACAGCTTCTGTAATTACAGATTTTTTAAATCTGTAAATCTGCTTACCAATTGGTAAGCAGATTTTAAAATTTATAAGATGATAGTTTTTTCATTATTTGATATAAACAGTTCCGTTTTGTTTTCTAACGGGTTTGTTGAAATAAATGTTATCTTAATATCAATCAATATCAATTAAAAATAAATGCTAAAACTCAATTTGTGTTTGTATGTGCTATGGTTGCGAAAATATTTAAAATCCTGCTGCAGTAAAGTTTGCACGATTGCTGCATCTCGGAATTCAATGGATGATTATAATTTTTGTGCAGTACATCTGGCTAATAGTTATTAGTTACAATTGTATCCATATGCAAAAAATCACGGCCATTAATATTATGGTAAGTTAAAATTGTATCCCTACTGGACTTTCAGAAGAACGTAGTCCTTCACAATATAAGAATCATGTGATTAATTTTAATAATACGTCTACCCTCAATGGACAGATGATATCTTTCAATAGAACAGGATAGCCGAATGCCGCGGTATGAAATATTAATCTCTGGAGACTAAAGCCACAGAGTAAACTTAAGTTTAAACTACGACGAAACCGAAGAAATATTGCAAGTAATAGTAATAAAGTAGTTACAGTAATTTGTTTATTAAATAACAACTATAAATTGAAACTTTGCCAAACATTTATTATTGCTTGCGGACAGAGACTGGACATACATAAACACATAACGCCAACAAACACATAACACCCGTCGTTTTTCGTCGGCGATTAAAAACAGTGCACAACACTACATCTCCACTCCAAAAACCAGGTTTTATGTTTCGTGATTTCCTTCTCGTTTGTTTCTTTCCTTAAGTGTTTCTTCCTCAATCACCATATCTCTGCTCTAATACACTATGTCCATAGCTGGGGGGCCTGGTGACCTGTAATTCTGGTTCTTCCTTTTCAGGCACCAGTCTTCCCACAAATGTGTTCTATGTATTGCCTAGTCCTAAAATCACTTTGTAAAGCGTCATTTGTGGTGAGAAAATAAACAATTTTGTAATTAATTAGTAATATAACAAAAGTAATGTAACCATTGTTATCGACTTTAAACTTCAAACATTTATCACACTAATATCATAAAATGTTAAAGTTTTATCTAGTATATGTGTGTGCATGTATTTTTTCCCACTTCACGCCTAAATGGTTGGGCGGATTTGGATGAAATTTGGTTGGTCGACAGACTAGGACCTGGATTGACATATAGGAAAAATTTTGTGCTAAAGAGATTTTGATGAAATGTTATAATTTATTGAATGTCATCGTAAATCCATAGGAATAATATTAGATTGTTACCTATGAAATTGGAGATTTTTTCTTCGTTAAACATATATACCAACTCCTACGATTCTATAGCTATTTCCAAATAGAATATATTTTCAAGGTTTCACATGAAATATTTTTTAATGTCTGAGATAAATCACATAATGAAAAAAACTTGAACACAGCTCTTTTCATGAGCTTCCCATATTATTTCTTAGATTCGCAGAAACTTTTATAAAGCGGTTACTTTTAACACTGCCTATATTTAACTTAATGTTATCCGATAAAGCTACACACAAAGTTTAGCTAAATTTGGATTTGTCGTTCCCAAAAAAAATTCAAAAATGTTTGTATGGAGAAAATAGTCTTGATGAAATTCTTCATACAAAACGCCAATTTCATAGGTAAGGACCTAATACTATGGTCTAGTAATACTCGTTACTAGTCTTATGCATTTATCTGTCTTTAGCTTAGCTTATGATGTCATGTGATGATATTTATTTTGTTTTAGGTGTGTATAGGCGTTTGTATGTGGTTGTCAATTTGTGTAGCTATGTGTATAGTTAGTGTATCTGTATGATATTATAGAATTGGTCATTAAGGTTGTAACGATAGATTCTTGGTTTATATGGAGTGGAATTATTACTTATTAGGTAGATAGATATCTATCTGCATAGAAAATAAGAGCAAAACGGAAGTACCTAGTTAAATTTCAATTTATATATTTATAAATAAATAAATAATTATCTTTGCACAAACACACAGCGCCATCTAGTTCCACACTAAGCAACTAATAGGCTTGTATTATGGATATCAAATGGTTAATCACTAAACAAATACATTTTTTTCGTAAATAAATGACAAACATCCATAACTCGGGAACACATGTCTGTATTCATCATACAAACATTTTTTTTTTATGATTGATTGGATTCGCGTTTGACCAAAATCTCACCTGATGGAAAGTGACGATGTGGTCGAAGATGAAGCACGCGATATTAGTAAATGTCTATTCACTCTGCTCTTTAAGTATGCCCGTAGCGGCATTCGAACCCGCACCCTTTTGGTATAGCAGTTAGAGTTTCTAACCACTAATACCAAACAGGTCGTAATTTTTCACATTTCAACTTACATTCACATTTCAAGACCACACATGTAAATATTTGTCAAAAATTATTACATATTTTCGCAATTGCAGCAATTCCAAGTAGTGTTACTGATGGGTATTTTGCTCTGTGACACTAGCGTGCAAAAGAATTGTAGACCGTTTTTCGTGTTGACAGAGAAAATGGCAAATAGCGCTTCATTGCGGAAACAGTGGAACTAATTTCTCTTTTATGGCCATAAAAACTCATTCGCTTTTATATATTGTCTGTATTGTCTTGCGGTGCCTTTTTTGACTCTATCAATACGGAAATACATATATATTGTCCATTCATCTGTTAGAGTCTGTTCGTTAAAGGAATACGTGAATACGTGAGCTGGAGCGGAGGAGGAAGTGTATAGTACTTTTTCTTATGTACAATCGGATTCATAAGTGCATATCCAGTTGCGATTTAGATGTTACGGAACACCTTTGTATTTAAGGACAGTATCAATTAGTAATTTTGTTAAAAATTTATCTTAATCATTTGACCTGGGACTGGATATGCTCTTTTGAACCGTATTGTACAGAATAAGTAGCTGTAGCTTATTTTTTTTTTGATAAATAAACCCTAAGTACTTCCAACAAAGAATGTAAAATCAGACGCCCTGTATATTTAATATAGGGCGTCTCACGGCATTGCCTCACGAAGGGAAAGTATACCTTAAAAATTGTTGATAGGATATTCTGTTGAATTGAGACAATATTTTATTTTTAAAAGTACGTAATACTGCGCTCAAAGATTTTCTAAAAATTACTTGCTTCGCCTGGGAGTTGAACCAAATAAATCTGGAAAAAAAAATCCTCCATTCTTATGATGCCAAACAAAAGGACAAAGGAAAGGTGAAAGGTCGCGGGTTCGATCCCTAGCGGGGTACATATTTAAGTACTCGGTTTGGTTGGTGGTAGGGAATTTTAAAAATGTCCGCCTGGCTAGCTACCACCATCTTATCTAAATCTGCCGCCAAGCAGCAATATTAATAGTATTGTTGTGTTCCGGTTGACAGAGATGATAACCAGTTTTCAAATGTGTTGGGGTTTCCGGGTCAGTACGCTTCCACCTTCGACCTCTACTTCACTTAAAATCAGATGTGATTGAGGTCAAGTACGAACCCGTCGTGTATAAAAAAAAATAAAGTAAAAAATGTCTCCAATCATCAAAATATCCTATCTATAAAAGTTAAGGTACTTGCCCTTCACGTCACATGGCCGTGGATCACCCTGTTTAGCAACCGATTTGGCAACGTTATTAATTTTACGCGTGTTAATTGGGAAATACAACGTGCAAATGCGACGTCGCCAATTTAAATTCACCCGTAATAAATACTTATTTGAAAAATACGGAATCCATGTATTGTGTTCGACGCAAACTTCACTAAACTTTTTATTATGCCAAAGAAATAAAAACGAGTTCGGCTTTTATGTGATATCCACGTGTTAGGGAAAGGATTTACTGATTACAATTCCACAGATCATTGGACAGAATCATTATTGGGTGCAAAACCCGTAAAAATCTTCGATCGACACCCACAGGGGTTAATAAATACCCTATGTCCTTCAGATACTCGTAGTACAGTCCACGGCATAACAAATGCGAACGCAGCGACACCTTTTTTTTTACTTAAGGCAATCCCTTTTCGGGTGGTTATGTGAGTCTGCCCGAAAGCCATACCCATTCAAAACCCAACGGTGTTCCTATGGTAATAATCAAAATCAAAAAAGTTTTATTTCGTAAGTTATAATAAGAATAACATTTAAAATCGCCATGACATACAGTTATCGCTCATTCACTAGCCAGTCTCCCCAGAGAAGAATGAGCAAGATACTCCGCCTTCGTGGCTCAATGTAAACAACATTGGGTTTACGAATCGGAGGTCGCGCGTTCGATCCCCAAAGGGTTATGTTAGTACTCGGTTTGTCTTGTGGTAGGGTATTTTAAACGTCCGCGTGGCTACCTACCAACATTTATCTAAGTCTGCCGCCAAACAGCAATGTGCCCGCTTCCAAATGTCCGCGTGGCGACCTACCACCATCTTATGTTGAAGGTGTCTTGAAGGGATTGGGAAAAATTTCTCAACTTGAGAAACTATACGTTTCTCAAGAAACTTCTTACCACTCTTTGCCGTTTGCCGCCCTCTCATATAAAAAAAAAATTTAATTGTTATGGTATATTTGTTTACATCTGTTTGTATTTGTTAAATTGTTAGTCTCTTGTTGCTTTCATGAATGTTTGTTTCTTGTTTGTTAATGTAGTATTTATGTTTCTCTCTTGTATGTGTGCCAGTTTATGCAATGAACTTTTTATCTATCTATCTATCTATCAAAGTCTGCTGCCAAACAGCAATGTGCCCTCTTCCACCTTCCGCCACATCATCAATGTTTAAATTTATTCATAGAGTAATAGTAACTAATTCCTTGCTCGTAGCAACTACTTTACTTGGGGGGGAATGAAAATCAGCAAATCTGCTGAGTCCCTAACCTTTTCATCACAGTTTGACCTAACTCATTATGAATTAATTACTTGTTAAATTAACTTTGTAGTGAATAAATACCTTTTATTATTATTATTATAGACGTCAGTCAAGTGCTAACTCGTTGTGCATAAAAAAAGTGAATCTATTAAAAGCTTTTTAAAAAGATGATGGTCAAACAATAAATGGATCGTACATAAATAAAGGACCGTTTTAATTCTTATTCTATTCATTTTTCACGTAAGCACATAAATTTAGCGGCAGCGGGAACTTCGTGTATAAATCACAAAAACGTTTAGCTTACTCGGTATTGTTTAGGCACATATTTATTACCTTGTATACACGGTCTGTTTGTTTCGATTCTTTGAGCAGACTTGGCTTTATTACTCACAGAGATGCTTGTCAATTTTTTTTATGATTAGTTGGATAGTCGTTGACCACAATCTCATCTGATGGAAAGTGACGATGTAATCGAAGATGAAACCGGCGATCTCTGTAGATTATTTTTTTATCTACGACGGGTTGGTACTTGACCTCAATCACACCTGATGTTAAGTGAAGATGAGGTCGAAGGTGGAAGCGTACTGACCCGGAAACCCCAACACATTTGGGGGACTGGCTATCTTATCTCTGACAACCGGAACACAACAATGCTATTAATATTAGATAAGATGATTGGATTTAGATAAGATGGTGGTAGCTAGCCAGGCGGGCATTTAAAATGCCCTACCACCGACCAAACCGAGTACTTAAACATGTACCCCGCTGGGGATCGAACCCGCGACCTCCGAATCGTAAACCCAGTGTTGTTTACGTTGAGCCACGGAGGCGGAGATTCCTCTTCACCCTACTCTTGGAGGTCCCAAGGTTGTAGGATTCAGGCAAGACTGACGCCGGAAGGGAGTTCCATGCCTTGGCTTTTCGCATTATGAATGAAGACTCGAAACGCTTAGGGCGAATATTCGGTCTGTTGAATACATTACGGGTGGAGGGACCCCATGTCTAGTAGTCCGAATATGAAATGGCGATGGTGGAATAAGATTATATAATTCCAACGCACACAAACTGAAGTGCATCCTGTAAAAGGCTTAGAGACAGGCGACATTGCGACGGTGTTCGAGGCTCTGTAATTTAGCAGTGATCCAATGAGTCTTTTGGCACGTCGTTCCACAGAATCGAGTGCAGCCATTTGGTACTTGGCTGAACCATCCCAAAGGTGACAGCAGTATTCCATGCACGAGCGGATCTGAGTCTTGTAAAAGGTACCAAAAGCGGTTTCGGTATAAAATATTGCCTGATCTTGAGAAGAAAGCCTTGCTTCTTAGCTGCTGTTTTAGCGTTCGTTCAAAGCCTACAAAGTTTCTGTTCATCATAAACGTAACGGGAATTACACTAATTCAAATTCACCCTGTATGTACCTGCTTTATGCGTATAAATACATAGCAGCTGGCTGCACTCGATTCTGTGGAACGACGTGCCAAAAGACTCATTGGTGACCATTCGATCACTGCTATGATCACTGATGCACTTCGGTGAGTGTGCGTTGGAATTAAATAAATAAATAAAAAAAAAAATAGTTTATTTCAATAACCTAAATTAATCAAAACATTGCAGGTTTTGGAATCTCCATTTAAGCAAGAATTTGCTTGTGTTAGGAGAGACCGCTCTTCTATAACAATTTTATATTTTAACATTATTTATTAAGTTTTTTACACAATATTATTCCACCATCGCCATTTCATCCACCAAGGGGAGCGATTCCACCCGTATTTAGTCAACATACCGAATATTCGCACTACGTAGTTCAACTCTTCATTCATAATGTGAACAGCCAAGGCATGGAACTCCCTTCCGGCGTCAGTCTTTCCTGAATCCTACAACCTTGGGATCTTCAATAGGCATCCACTGAGATCGCGTGCTTCATTTCGGCCACATCGTCACTTTCCATCAGGTGAGATTGTCGTCAAACGCGTTTCCAGTTAATCATAAAAAAAACCATTAGAATCGATTTATTCATTTCAAAAAATTTGGGTTTGAAATTTTGTATGGAATACCGGAATCCGCAATCGTTCTCCGACAACCGCTACTCCGATGGACTATTCGTCGACAATAGTGGAATGCCGTGCTGAATAAACTCTATTAAACTTTTAACGTTTTGAACACTCAGACTCTAATGTTTGGGACATCCCTGACCACCATATTTGTGACAGAGGTCGTGACGTTATAAATATATAATGATAAAATGACTTTATATGTAAGACGTTCCCAATCTATAAATACACCTGTCTATTTGCTCTTTTTGCTTGCTACCACTCAAACTTGGTCATTCATCATTTGCCAAATAGATACAACATTGCGCCGGCTGTTGAGTAATGATAGTCGCTTCTTCATTAACTTGATGTGTCTGCGGGTACGCTTCCTTCCTTAACCACGTTACTTTGATTAAGCCACTCCGAGCTAATGGTTAATATTGTAAGGGCAATATATACGTTTTTGCATATTTTCTAGAGAAGGGTTATTATTCAGTATTGGAATTTCTGAGCGACAAGTAATTTATTTTTCTTTTTATTGCATATTTTCTGACATTGTAATTAATTAATTTATCGTTATTAATTAATGCTAATTTGACTTGATTAATAATTTACTATATATTTAATATTATGCTTTAAGACAATGATATTTGAAACATGCGAACGCGCTGTATTATATTTAAAGATCAATTGTTGGACCATATTCTAGTGAATAAATATTTCATTTCATTTTACAATAAGGTACCTGTGATATCCAAAATTTACCTGATACAAATTTTAAGGCTTTTAAAATAAATAAAATTTCCATGTGGAGTGGAGTGATAACGATGGATAAAATAAGAAATGAGTAAGTAAGAGGTTGTTTAAAAGGGGCACCCGTGACAGAAACGTTGAAAGGAACTCGTTTAGCTTGGTATGACTGATGTTATGAGGAGGGATGAATATGGATGTTGATGGTTGGAAAGGAAGAGGACGACAATGGAAAAGAAAGATGGATAGTGTGATGGGTGATATGAACGAAAAGGGTGTGAATGATGAGTTAATGGCTGATAAAGGAGATTAGATGAAAAAGTCGTACTGCACCGATCCTAAATAAATTAGGCCTGGTCCCAATTTATTTTGGGGCGAGAGGATAAGATGATGAAACACAGCGCTGTCTAGTTCCACACGACCAACTAGGTTTGTCTTATGATCAGATGGTTGATAAACTACACGAAGCAACAGAAAATACAAAGAGTGTGTGCCACAGTAGCACATAACTCAGTGTGGCACATCACTCAAAGTTTTAAGTTACAACCCCTACAAGTACGAGTGCATAATAGTTGGTACGCGCATTTGTGTTTCAGTCTACGTGTACTAACATTCAGCTTTCATTCAATCTTCTAGATGCTCGGTAAAACATGGTAAATATTCACTCAAGACTTCGTTTCGTTAGTTAAATGTAAGCTGGGATGACGAGCCTAATAGACCTTATTGTTATAGCTTCATCGAATGTCAATCTGTAATAAAGATCCCCGTTAACAACAATGAGGGTAATTTACTTTTACGGCGAAAGCTGACGATCGGAGTCCTGCTGACGTGCATATTAAATGTTAACACTGAGATTGGACAAGACTTTATTGTACGCGTCACTGCAAGAGGTTTTTTTCAGCGATTTTTATTTATAAAATCCGTCCATCCAGAAATAAAGAAAATAGTTTATTCACTAGGTATTTAAAACACATAACAATAGGTTCTTCACAATTTACATTATTAAAAACCACATTGTTATATTATGAACTATTAATAACTATGAAAATAAGAACTGGGCTATGATTTGCATAAATACTGCTATGTGTGCCGCAGTTGTGAATGGGTAACGACTTAGCATAATGCTTCACTCGAAGAGCGAGGCGCGAGTTTTCTGTCGCACCCGTGTGGGATGATAGGAACTTCATCATGGTAGGCATTAAGAATATTATAGATTTATGTAATATAATATATTGTAATATTAAATATAAACTGTCATGCATAACTAAAAGTTATTTTGTTAGTGACGAAGTGTGACGATAGGTATGTGACTCAATAAAATGGCTATCTATCACCATGACTCATCAGTGCTACTGTGACTAAATATTTTGAAGTTCTATAGCCATTTCTAATAGTGCTGTTTAACAGTTGCTTTAGAGAGAGTTTGGTCTATAGGTGGTGGTAGATTATTCCAGCATTTGGTGGCCTGATATAAAACTACCTTCAAATGCTCTAGTTTGGTTTCATTATCAGCGTTTATTATGAACGCAAAATATAAGTTTCTATATATAAGTATATACACATAAATCAGCTGCATCGATTTTAAGGATTTTTTAATATAAAGTAAAGAGCGAGAACATCAGCTCAACTTTGCATAGTGAATGACTCAATGATCTTCTTCTTTTCGAGTCGAGGCAACTCACCTCACTCACCTCCAGGAACTAAACACGCAAAAAGCTTAAGTTTACTAATCGAAAACAATTAAGAAATACGACGCGCAAATAAGATTAGCAAGCAAAGACTCATAAGTCACACATATCATACGAATTCTGGAATAGTCTAAGTTATACGCATCCGGCCAGGTGAGCTTTTGTTTCTCGACGATTATAGTCTTATGAGCTTGCCACTTAAATCACTAATCCTGTAAGATCCTGGTTCATCGTATTTCTTCGTTGGGAAACCTATCACGTAGGAAAACTCCGTACTTTTCCACTCAACGTGGCCTTGTTGGGACTAAAATCACGACTACGTCGCTTGTTTTATTGTCGTATGCATGATATTAATCCTCATTTCAACAAACTTCACCACTACATGTAATAAAAATGTCCAAATCCCATAGGGACCGTTTGTTTCTCCCTCCTATTGTTTTCAGGTTTATGGTCGACCTAGATCTCTTTCTTAAAATAGGTGACATTAATGGAAGACCTTTATTGCTTGATCCTTTTTCCGCTACATGTTTACTGAAAACGGCCAAACGAGAAACATTTCGTTGCAACATTGTTGCAATTTCGATCAGGCTCGGATGCGGAAACATGAACGCTGTCCCAGTGATGTCACAGATTTCTCCTTTGATAATTTGATTATAAACAGTATTATTTCGTCTTATATCGATTCGAGCCCCGACTCAGACAAATGGCTTTTCAAAATTCCATGACTACAGTTTTCTGGGATTTAAAAATAAAATAAACCTTACTTATCTTATTGCTATTAATTATATTAAGCTGCGACATTGATAGTATTGTTATTTTCCGGCTGCTATAGATAAAATAGCTAGTTCTGAAAATAAATTGAAGGTTCTGGATGAGTGCGCTTCATTCTTTAGCCTCATCTTCACTTAACGTTGTGATTGAGGGCAAGCGCTAATTCGCTGTGCATAAAAAATATTATTTTTTACGACACTTTTCCTTCGGGCCTGTTGGTTCGACTAGCCCTATTTTTTCGCTTTTATTTTTTCGTACATCTTTAATTCAATTTATTATTTAATTCGATAACATCAATGACGCTAACGATTTCACGAAATACTTGAACGTCACTGGCGTTATTGACAATAACAAAGAACAAGCGTTGTTGAATATATCAAGACAGGAGTTATAGAAGTGATATAGCTACAGCAAGCAAACAGTATAATTTCTAAGTAACAATTACGATCAAGGAACCAATGTTGCTAATATCTGAAACTTTTGTTTCAAGTCTAGGGCGTGTTAAGGCCACGCGCTATTGATATGGGTAGTCAGTCAGCCTGTCGATTGTTTATTTTCCCGTTCGTCCCTATTTCATATCATTTCTTTTGTTGGCCTGAAGTAAATATACTTCTTTGGATATCTGTTCAAGGCCTATGATCATTACTGAAACATAATCAATGCTGACACCATTGTGTGAAAATTTTGTGGAAGATATCATCTAAATTGGTAAACAATCTATGTTAAGAGCTATTTTTGCTCCTTTTAGGTTGGAAACCCTTGGGCCGTGGGGGCCAGACGCTCATTGTATTTTTCGAGAGATATCTGAGCGTCTGATCGAAGCATCAAATGATCGGAAGGTCGGCTTCTATTTCGCTCAGAGGCTAAGTCTGGCTGTCCAAAGAGGAAACGCACTTAGCCTCTTAAGCACCCTTCCATTTCAATAAGATCTGGGACAAATTTTTTATATGTAAATGTGTGTTTTATATGTTTATTATTTTTTAATTTGTAAATGTGTATTTTTTATTTCGTTTTCGTAAATATGTACAAAATTCTTTGTGTACTTATGGTATTCATGTAAATAAATATTAGAGCTGAATATACAGGGCGTCCCAAAGTTATGGGACATGAAGGGGAAGTACCTTAAATATCGTAGATAGTGAATTTTGCTCAAAGAAGACTTTATGTTATTTTTAAAAGTTAGTAATTCTGCATTCATAGATTTTCTAAAAATTATTTGCTTCGGCTGGGAATCGAACCGACTCAAATGTGAAAAAAAAAACACCCTACTTTTATGATGCCAATCGAAAGAATAGCTAAAAAATAATAACTCTGCCTAAGTAACATAGTATTTTAAAAGAAAGGAACAACGTGAAATTAATCATTTTAATCAAATAAAAAACATACATGAAACTGCCGTAGTCAATTAAGTACGTATTTTTTTGTAAATTAATTAATTAAATGCTCAAAATGTGATCCCTCTTGTCTTACGCAAATCGCCAATCTTTTAATGAGCCCGCTGCCTGTTGATTTTCTAATCATTTTATGGTGAACACTCGATGTGATATGGCACAATTCTGTTTGCAACTCGCCTACGTTCTCGTATCGCTTTTTGTATAGCATATCTTTCACGTATCCCCAAAAGAAGAAATCACTTTAGCAATAAATAACTTTCTTGAAATTTGACTCAATCATTTTATGTTGTTCCTTTCTTTTAAAATACTATGTTACTTAGGCAGAGTTATTATTTTTTAGCTATTCTTTCGATTGGCATCATAAAAGTAGGGTGTTTTTTTTTTCACATTTAAGTCGGTTCGATTCCCAGCCGAAGCAAGTAATTTTTAGAAAATCTATGAATGCAGAATTACTAACTTTTAAAAATAACATAAAGTCTTCTTTGAGCAAAATTCACTATCTACAATATTTAAGGTACTTCCCCTTCATGTCCCATAACTTTGGGACGCCCTGTATTCATCAAGACTTAACAGATTTCCATCAAAAAAGTAAGAATCACTTCGAAAACAAAAATGGTTTTTATTCATACAGCCCTTTGGGCGCTACAATATTGAAGAAGACAGACAAATTGGCAAACAGGATTCAAACTTATAAACCCTCCCTGAAAACAAATTTGTATTATTTCACCTCGTATTAGAGACTGTTGATAGAATGGAAGTTGACCACCGTAATGGATTTGTTGTGTTCCGGTTGTCAGAGATAAGATATCCAGTCCCTCAAATGTGTTGGGGTATCTGGGTCAGTACGCTTCAACCTTCGACCTCATCTACACTTAGCATCAGGTGTGATTGAGGTAAAGTACGAACCCGTGGTGAATAAAAAAAAAATTTTACATTGAAATATTTTTATTAGTTATAAAAGCATGTTGTCCAAAGTAGTATTTATTACATATAGAGTTTTCGTTTTCGTTTTAATTTTTAAAATGAATGTAATAATTAAATGTTTTATGGTAGTGCCAATGGACGCTCGGCACATAAACCTTTTTTTTTTAAGAATCTAGATCCTCAAATTGTATCCCATAGTTGATACTATTACATATTCTGTGCTACAGGATTTGTTGCGTCAACATAATGATCTTTAACGGGTTTCTGTTTTACCTTTTGAGGTACAGACCCCTAAAAATCACTTTTAGTTTCCTTGGTAACGTCGTTTGGTACGTCAAGGAATTATAAATTATAACACTAGCGACTTACGACACCTTTTAGACGTCCTGTTAATGAGGTATTCTCGGGATATTGGCAACGACACATCTCCACAAACTCTCTGAAGTAGGCAGTAAAGAAAATAGAGCCTTCAAAAGACAAGATTGGTGCTTAATAAATCTTTGGAACGACCGTTTTAGGGCGACAATATCTTCGAGCGGCCATTGATGTGCCTTAATCTATAGGAATGGTCTTTGGTGTTCTATAAAAAGGGAATCTAAAGAAAGGATAGTCACGGTAAACCTGATCGGACGGAAATAATTCGAGAAGTTTTCGTGCCGAGCAAAGAAATGTGGGTCTCTAAAATTCATTATCATCATCACCTCAGCCATAGGACGTCAATTGCTGGACCTAAAGCCTATGCCTTTTTTTGCCTATTTAAATAGTATTTAACTATATTAACTGTATTCACATATCACTAAACAATGTAAAAATTCATTGAAGAAGTAGGTACCTACTTAATACTTAATCTATGTAGTAAGTGCCTTTCCAACAAATTTTATTTCGATAGACACATGTCTACTTTTGTTTTTTTTTATGCACAACGGGTTGGTACTTGACCTCAACCAAACCTGATGTTAAGTGAAGATGAGGTCGAAGGTGGAAGCGTACTGCCCCGTTAACCCCAACACATTTGGGGGACTGGCTATCTTATCTCTGACAACCGGAACACAACAATGCTTAACATTGCTGCTTGGCGGCAGATTTAGATAAGATGGTGGTAGCTAGCCAGGCGGACATTTAAAATGCCCTTCCACCAGCCAAACCGAGTACTTAAACATGTACCCCGCTGGGGATCGAACCCGCAATCTCCGAATCCTAAACCCAATGTTGTTTACATCGAGCCACGGACGCGGTGAAGCCCATGGATTTCCAGTTCGACTTCCCGCGACCATCATCAGGTCGTCAGTATACCTTGTCGCGACTAGGATAGGGCTATCCACTGCCATCAACTTACTAATCCGTTGGGCTATATCTATTGTCTGGTTCTGGTTTGTCCACGGTTTTCTTCATTCTTATTTCGATCGCATAGTGAAATGCTAAGCATATCTAAAATTAATGTCACATAATGGACGATTACTGAACACCTATGGGAGAGCCCTATGGGCTGCAATGAACGTCCTGTAGTTGATATGCTGATGATGAATGGACGGTTTAGATCATTCTGAGTGAGCATACCAGAAAAGAATTTGGAATAATTAAAGCGCCAAATATTGGCAGGCATGGCGATGGCGAGAATGTACACGTGACAGGGGGTGTCACGTGTACATTCTCGCCTCATCTCATATGTAGATGCTTTTTTGGAGAATCCTTACGACACCCACGGGATCTTCTTCTTTTCGTGTTGAGGCAACTTCCAAATTTTGTTGGACCAAAACTTAGCCACTCTAACAGCACTCTCTGTGGCCTTAAGGAGGTCGTCAAAGGTGCAGCTGTCACGACACGCGGGGCAAGGCAATACGTCCATTGTCTGTGGGGCACTCCGCACTCGCATCGATCACTCTCGCCGTCTGAGAAGCCCCACCTGCACAGATTATCTTTGCTGCGGCCAACCTGAGTTCGAAGCCGATTTAAGGATTTCCATGTTGGCCATGGCAAATCGTGTCCAGGAGGTAGAGACTCCTTGAGTGGGAGGAACGACGCAAGAGAGTATCTTTGCCGCCACAGGCTGCAGCGAGCATCCGAAGCCACACCTTGTACGGGTGCAAGGCACTTTAAAAAGTTATTACGACCCACGGGATGAGACGGTTTGATTCTATTCTTTATACGTGGCGAAACCATCGCGAAAAAAACATACCAAAAAAAAAATGAAAAAAAAAAACAGTCGTATTAGAAGTAAATGGTATTTAATACATAAGTATTTGGAATATACATTAAAACCAATATAGGTAACGTTGTCTGATATACAACAATTTATATCCGAAAAACCTAAATAAATTTGTAAGGGTAGAAAATAAATCTGCCCAATTTACCTACACCCAGAAGCGGTTCAATACTAGAGGCACCACAATGCAGTATAATTCTGGACAATATAGAAATTTAGAGTAACTGTGAATGTTACCCGCATGCGTGTCTCGTTTTGTTATTCTGTGATAAACGACACAGAGTTGCCAGTTGCCCCTGCCGTACTCTAAGCACCTAATTAATTACCAATACAGTGATACTTACACATGAGCGTAAAAATTATCTAGCGAGTATATCCGTGGAATAAAAGCTATACGTTTTCTGTAATATCGACTTTCCATTAGGTAGTCACGTATAACGTAGGTATGTATAGTAATGTAAAAATATGTACAGTTTGAATGAGCAATTTGTGTTGAAGTAAATCTCACTTAGGGAATTTGAAACACCGGTATTTTAAAAAACCGGCACTATTCTAACCTTGACTACAGGCAAGTATTTACTTACAATCCGTTATTAATTACACCGTTAATTCTAAACGTGACTTCCTGAATCTGGGCCTCATAAGAAAGCTCAAAGTTTCACAGCGTGAAACACTCCGTGTTTATACGAATTTGAATTAGGTATGAAGAAATCCACAGATGCATAAAGGTCACCGACGTAGTCCAGCGGATCACGGAGCTAAGGTGGCAGTGGGCATAAACGTTTTAGAGTGGAGATAGAAATCGCGGGAAGTTGCTAGATGCAGGCTGCTTTTGGAGTATGGTTGTGTGTATATGAGCGGGGCCTTTGTTCAGCAGTCAGTTCATATGAGGACATAGTTGATATGATAAAGAAAAACCGGTACTTTTAAGTCAAATATCGATATTTTACGAATTTATTAAAAACCGAAACCGATTATAGTATTGTAGTTTGGCTATGTATAATTGACGAATGACAGTCGCTTTATAATTTGATATCCCAAATGCACGACTCATCCGCAGTGTCAGTTGTCTGACAGCATTGTGTGTGTGTGTGATAGTCTTTACCTGGATAATCTTAGTAATGCGTAATCCGATATATGTTTCGGGGTTTCCTATTTTTCAATTTATACGAGTTGTTCACACTAGCTAAACAAAACTAAGTTTAACATCAGGGTTTGAAGACTTTAGGGTACTACTTTGACCTGTTGTTGGGACAAAATAAACGGCAGCTGCGTGGTGATCGAGGGTTTATTGTTGGATGTTGCACCGATTGTGAGAGAGCGAAAAACTGGCCGCGCGCCAGTATATATACATTTAGATTTGCGCCATCTATCGGATTGTCCTGGAACCCGTGAGAAAGGTACACTTGTACTTATTGAAGTGAATAAATTGATTAGTGGTGGGTTCACGGGTTCGCCGATAGATGGCGCCAGTCTTTACATAATCGTGCCGACTGCGTCAGGCGAGGTTCTATACTGAACACCTGTACTATGCATCTTGGTCATTAGTGCAGCGTAGTAAAAAACATCCCGCAAATTTATGGTTACCCTATCCTCATGAAAACTGACAGCATTTAACGCCGGAAACGAGGGTATAAGTTATGTACTTCTATGAAGAAAGAAAAAAAGAGTTCCGTGAACGATAGGCGGTAGCCCACCGGGGGGTTTGGACTGCACCACGTGTGATCTCAAGTCAGGTCAAACTTTAAGTATTAATAATCGAACCGTCAAAACTTGGGGATACAACCGACTTTACTTTCTGTTCTCTATTTCCAGAGTGCATCATCAGATTTTCACCAAATTTAAGAGACTACCTTGGCGGTATACTCTGTCTAACAAAATAGAATTATAGCGATCTGTTCACAAATGTCGCATATCGCCGAGGATACTCGTATAAAGATTAGAAAAGAACTTCATCACCTCTCTTTTTGATACGGTAAAAAAATGGATTTATGAAATTAAATCACAAATATAAGTTTATCGCGTATTAATTCCATGAGTTATTAAAGGCTAAATGATAGAAAAAGACAGATTATTAGCCATGTTTGATGAAAATCTTAGCTTTTAACGAAGTTGATCAGTGTATTTGGGTGATACGGGGATTTTCTAAATTTTCAATTCCTAGTTAAATTACTTAAGAAAGCCCTTTGATAAACTTTATTGCGATATAGGTATTACACACCTATACAGCCGTAGGTATTATATATTTTAATATACTAGGTAGTGTGGTTTCGGCAAGTAAAAAAAAAAGAAACTCTCTTCCCTTGGGTATTGTTAAAGGTGACTAAGGGACTTTCCACCAAAAAATGTCAATAGAGTTGCACGTTGAGACGGCGATGAGCTCACCACCTGTCACATGTGCATTTATGTATACTTCGAAATGTGCTAAACTTTTAATGTTTGGAACACCCAAACGCTTGTTTGGGTTATCTCTGACCACCCTTGGGTATTGTTAAAGGTGACGAAGGGACCACCAAAAAATGTCAATAGAGTTGCACGTTGAGACGACGATGAGCTCACCACCTGTCACATGTGCATTTATGTATACTTCGAAACGTGCTAAACTTTTAATGTTTGGAACACCCAAACGCTTGTTTGGGTTATCTCTGACCACTCTATTTGGGATAAAGCTCGTGATTGTATTTACCATTATAATTGTCAAATTTAAATAAATATATAAAAGGTATTTAAATTTGTAATATAATTGATTACAATTACTTTTGCAACTGCAATGAAACACCTGATAGTACGGAACACTCATTCCTCAAGTCCCAACTCGCACTTTGCCGTTATTTTTCATGTAAGTACTCAAATTTTCATAGCTTCACCAACCTGAATCTTTCGTAAAATATGGGCCCAATTCACGCGATGCCGACGTGAACTAGAGCGAATAAACAAGTTGCTTTATACGTGATACTCGCTTATCTTTGCTGAGAGAAATGCGCCCCTATTTCGTCGGTTTCGGTTATTTATATTCTGTTAGTTGTGCAAGTGTAAATACTTATTAGTTCTACGACCTGTTTGGTTTGGTGTAGTGGTTAGAAACTCTGCTGCTATACCAAAAGGTCGCGGGTTCGAATCCCGCTAGGGGCATATGTTTGTATGATGAATACAGATATGTGTACCCGAGTTATGGATGTTTTACATTTATATATGTATTTATTTACAAAAAAATATGTATGTATGTAGTTTATCAACCATCTGGTATCTATAATACAAGCCTATTTGCTTAGTGTGGAACTAGATGGCGCTGTGTGTATGTGCATAGATGTTTATTTATTTTATTTTATTTTTATTAGTTAAAATGAAATTTGATACAGACGCTTCACTAATGTTTTTTTCATGCGTAAAAATATATCCATTAGATACCTTTGTTGAGAGAAATAAACTATTTTTGTAATGTACTTGTAACGGGTTAGGACTTGACTTCAGTCACATCTTAAGTGACAACTACAAAATGACACTATGGGCCTCATAACAATGGATGGACAATGCACGACGTTACGTTACGTGAATCAAGAATAAAGAAATCCGTAGAGGAACTAAGTAATTTACTTATTTCATTAAAATTAGTTTATCGCACACGCTACCTACCTATCATATGTGTAATGCTTCCTAACCTTCTTGTTGTTGTGCGATAAAGAATATTTTGTTTGTTTGGAAGTCACCGACAGCCCAGCGGATTAAGAAGTTGAAGTGTCAATGAGTAGGGCACTAAGATCTGATGGCCGTTGAGGCATTAACGTTCTTGCGAGGAGACCACGCATGGGCAAGCGCAGCGTAGGACGTCCATTTATAAGGTGGACGGACGACACGAGGGAAGTGTCTGGATGCAGACGCTTCTAATCAGTCTCTCTAGATATCTTTGGGGGAGGCTTATGTCCAGCAGTCGATATATGATATGATGATGTTATTTATATTGAACATAGTGTTTACAAACCAATGAACGAGTACCAAATATTAAATGGAAAGACCTCACTAACAAAACATAGGCCTTAGTATTGCAGCCAAATAACGAACATTGTAACATTAGAAAATAATTTTTTGCTCTCCCTTATTCTTTCTTGCCGCCAAATGATTAATGGATAAGAATGGTGGTAATTTCTCCCTTTAATAACACCGCGATGAAACGAGGACTTAACGGCCTTTGTCATCTGAACACTGGGTAACAGAACGTTAATCCTCAAAGAACGATGACCGTCTTGGGTATACGGAATGCAATGTTCCTGTGATAAGGTATCTAAAAGAAATTACAATAAATATGTTAATCTTATAACAATTTCAACAAAGGAGTGTGCATATTTAGATATTTATAATGGTTAGTTAACGATTAATATAAATTATTGAATGAAATGCTAGTATTGCGTTACGTACCACTTCTTCTTACCACGTACGACCACCCTGTGGAACGGACTTCCGGCAGTGGTATTCCCGAACGAGTACGACATTGGAACCTTCAAGAAACGAGCCTACACCTTCCTCAAAGGCCGGCAACGCATTTGTGACCCTTTTGGTGTTGCGGGTGTCCATGGGCGGCGGTGATTGCTTTCCATCAGGTGACCCGCATGCTCGTTTGCCGCCCTCTCATATAAAAAAAAAACGAATCACGAATGTAGTAAACTGCTGTTGCCATGAACTCATGTTGTGTAGAATCACGATTGTGTTAAAATAACGACTGTGTAGAATCATGAATATAGTAAACTGCAGTTGTGTTGAATCCATATTAAGCCCCGGCAAAATAAGGTCTGACCTCGGAAAAACGAATAACCGCGATTTTCTTGAAACATTTAATAAAGTGTTGTAAATGTAGTAACAATTGCTAAAAATTAAGCATTTGTAAGAAACACAAGCACTATGTAACTAAATGAGCTAAAGTTGAAAAATGTGTTTCTTTAACTTGTTGAGAAAGTGTGTAATAAAGTTAATAGTTTCAACTTTGCTCTTCGTAAACTGACTGCAGTAGCGAGTCAAAGCGCCGCGATCACTGCTTACTATGCGTATTGTAGATTCGGTTTTACGTTATGGCCTTATAATTTGGGGAAATAGTCCTGACAGGTATAAAGTGTTTATGGCCCAAAAACGATGCATTCGTGCTATCTGTGCATGTGCGCGAGACGAGGCCGCTTTTCAAATTGTTAAAAATATTACCAGTCCCGTGCGTGCCTCTACGTTTTTGAATTAGTAAAATTTGTAAAATTAAATCCAGACCTGTTCAAACGAGGAAGGATATTATAGTCTAGAAACACTAGGGCCCACGTTTATGATAGGATAGTGTTTGAGGGAATTCCAGGTAGTGCGCGATTTCAAAAGAATTGTTATTCTATGTGCAAGTCAGTGTATAATAAATTGCCACTGTCCATAAGAGGATTACCAATTAAGAAGTTCAAAACGACTATATTTAAATTCTTATTGAACAATGTATTTTACTCAATTGATGAATATTTTAAACATGACTTTTATAATAATGATATGTAATAAAAATGTTATGTAATTTGCTTGACGATGAATTGAATCAATAATTATAAATTAATTGCAGACATATTTTAATTAAACTGTAATAAATTGTTAAGACGTTATTCCTCTAAATTGTGACTTAATGAATTAGAAAATTAATTTAATGAAGAAGGACATGCTATTTGTGTAAATTGATTTGTATTTTTATTGTTTAGTGAAGGACAGGCTAATTATAATTTTTCATGCTATTGTGTATGGCTGATTTAGATTATACAATTTATACTATTTTACCAACTAATTTACTTACCCTAATCATTGCAAATAAATGTTTAATATTCTATTTAAAAAAATGTTCAATTGATGGGTATTTCTTTAAATTCAAAACATTTAGGGAAATTATCGTTACAAAATATTAGTTTACATTTCTATTTCTTAAACAATACAGCTCGACGACATTTTCAGCTAAAACACATGCATGCTTAACCTTAACATGCTTAGTTTTTTATCCATCAATAAGTTAAGTGTGTTTAACAAAAGTCTACCTAATTAAATATCAGTTAGTGTTTATTGTTATTTAGATACAAATTAAAAAAGCACTCGTTTTTTTAGGCTTAATTATTCATAATTACATCTGTAATATACCTTTATAAGGTAGCAATTATAAGCCGGTTCTGAATTATGTCTAGACTAAGCTAATTTTTTACCGTATTTTCCCTGGGTTAATTGAATCGCGTTTGTGTAATCGATCGCATAATTCGTAAAACACTATAAATTGAAAATGAAGAAAATCCCCGACAACATTGATTGAACAAATGATTATAATCATACAGATTAACTAAACCAACTGTGTAAGTTAAGAGGGTTCTTAATATTTCATTTATTATCAATTTATTCTATAATAATCATAATAATTGGTTCAATAACTTAATTAAGTTATAAAATTATTAATATACCTATAATTAGGTATATTTTATTAATTGAATCCAATATGTTACGGGAATAATCTTACACAATATTCATTTACCAATAACGTTAGTTTTAATTTGATAACACCAAATACATTTCAAAATTCCATTTGTCCCACGACCAACCCCCAGGTTTCAGCAGAATACCAGTGTTTTGCCCGCCTCGGGCAAACTTGTATCCGTTGTACCTATATGATTGGTGTAAGTCTCCCAAATATTTATTATAGTTTTTATTACTTAAAATACAAGCCTAGTAGCTTAGTATGGAACTAGATGGCGCTGTGTGTATGTGCAAAGATGTTTATTTATGTATCCGAAGATAGCACGCGACTCCATAAAATTCCATGAATTTATTTATAGCATAAATATGAGCATCAGCGAATACCATATGTTGAATTACAATGCAATTTAAACCGTAAACGATTCGCCCGCTGCCCCGAAATATTTCCGGCTTTCCAGTGTAGCATATTAATTCCGTGATTAAATTTTCCGGAAACAATAATAATCGTAAATTAGGCTTATCCGGCTTGTAAATACAAATGTTGTGAATTGTTGAAATACAAAAAAATTGAATATTATCCTTTGTTCACCTAAAACACAGGTATATACAGTAGTTATATCAATTATTATATGTACTGGAAATACTTTATAATATTAATAATAAATATTTCAGACACTTACACCAATCATGTAGTCATACAGGGTGAATTTATCAAGTAGACGTGGATGGCCTAATCCGAAACTATAGTTATAATAGTTGGGATTAAAAATAGTATATCGAAACGTAGTAGTCATTGTACCCCTCTACTTTCCGGAAAGAGGATAGGATTTCTTCAGTTTTGTTTAAATGCAAATTTTAAATCGCATTGCATTTCGATCGAAAAATGTTCCTTCCCCTTTTTCAACATTTTTCGATCGAAACTGACATACCCGCCCGCCGCCACTTCGATTTTTTTCCAATGTTTCCGCGCATGGCGAATGTCATATATACAGGGCGTCCCAAAGTTATGGGACATGAAGGGGAAGTACCTTAAATATTGTAGATAGTGAATTTTGCTCAAAGAAGACTTTATGTTATTTTTAAAAGTTAGTAATTCTGCATTCATAGATTTTCTAAAAATTACTTGCTTCGGCTGGGAATCGAACCGACTTAAATGTGAAAAAAAAAACACCCTACTTTTATGATGCCAATCGAAAGAATAGCTAAAAAATAATAACTCTGCCTAAGTAACATAGTATTTTAAAAGAAAGGAACAACATAAAATGATTGAGTCAAAAAGCGATACGAGAACGTAGGCGAGTTGCAAACAGAATTGTGCCATATCACATCGAGTGTTCACCATAAAATGATTAGAAAATCAACAGGCAGCGGGCTCATTAAAAGATTGGCGATTTGCGTAAGACAAGAGGGATCACATTTTGAGCATTTAATTAATTAATTTACAAAAAAATACCTACTTAATTGACTACGGCAGTTTCATGTATGTTTTTTATTTGATTAAAATGATTAATTTCACGTTGTTCCTTTCTTTTAAAATACTATGTTACTTAGGCAGAGTTATTATTTTTTAGCTATTCTTTCGATTGGCATCATAAAAGTAGGGTGTTTTTTTTTTCACATTTAAGTCGGTTCGATTCCCAGCCGAAGCAAGTAATTTTTAGAAAATCTATGAATGCAGAATTACTAACTTTTAAAAATAACATAAAGTCTTCTTTGAGCAAAATTCACTATCTACAATATTTAAGGTACTTCCCCTTCATGTCCCATAACTTTGGGACGCCCTGTATACAGAGGATACTTATCATTATCATTTTCCTGCCCTTATCCCCTCTAGGTGGGGTCGGCACAACATGTCATCCTCTTCCACTCTTCTCTATCAGCCGTCATCTCCGTACTCACCCCTTTGACACACATATCATTCCTCACGCAGTTTACCCACACCTTTGGTCTTCCTCTACCTCTGTATCCCTCCACATTCATACTTAACACTCATCTTGTTACGTGCCTTATACAGAGGATACTTATATGAACAAAAAATGTCAAGTAATATAGTACCCTAAAGTGTCACGTTCCCGAGATATTTGGAGGTAAAGATCGCCATGTGAGAACAGCCAATTAAAATGGCGGCGGGTGGATATGCCACAAAGGTTCTATACCAAAGGCAAAGCATTTTTCAATTGAGCTGAAATTTTTGAGAGTTATGAATAATCGATGACTATGCATATTAGGGTCCATAGAGCTGATCGGAAAGTAGGAACTGGTACTCCCTAATGGAAAATGGCGATAGTCGAATTTGGGCTAGTTTGATTTGTTGCCATAAACTCTTTCCATTACACATGATAACGAGGGTCTGAAATGGAGGCAGAAGATTACCACTGGACCTCGTTGATGGACTTTATGTTACTCGTCTTTCTATTAGAAGAATATGTGATAATCATGATGGAACATTAAAAGCTTGTTTTAAAGTATTTTTAAATGTAGATCTTATTGTTGTTAACTCATGGTTATAGTTTGCATGGTAGTTCCATACGTACTCGTGGGAGTTTATTCTATATGTTTGTGAATTGATTCCATTCTGCTAAGCACTAGCAAATAATCGTAGAGATATTGAAACCCTGTCAGCGAAACCAACGGTTGCGGGTTCGATATCCCGCGAGGGGTAAATATTTGTGTGATAAATACAAACATTTATTCCCAAGTCATGGGTGTTTATGTAAATATTTATGTATGTTTATCCATTATCTAGTTTCCATAGCACAAGCTTTGCTTAGTTTGGTGACTAGATGATTGGTGTAAGTGTCCGAAATATTTATTTATTTAAAAAAAAATAATAATAAATATCTTTGCACATACACACAGCGCCATCTAGCTCCACAATAAGCATCTAGAGGCTTGTGTTATGGATACCAGATGTTTAATAAACTACACAATTATTTATTTTTTCTAAATAAATACACATAAATGAAAAACATCCATAACTCGGGAACACATGTCTGTATTCATCATACAAACATGCCCCTAGCGGGATTCGAACCCGCGACGTTTTGGTATAGTGGTCAGAGTTTCTAACCACTACACCAAACAGTAGCTGCTATAGCAAAAGGTCGCGGGTTCGAATCCCGCTAGGGACATATGTTTGTATGATGACTACGGACATGTGTACCTGAGTTATGGATGTTTTTCATTTATAATATTATGTATTTATTTACAAAAAAAATGTATTTGTGTAGTGTATCAACCATCTGGTATCCACAACACAAGTCTAGTTGCTTAGTGTGGAACTAGATGGCGCCGTCTGTATATGTCCAAGGATATTATATTATATAATGTTATAATAATTATAATGATGTTATTATAATAAATATTAATGTACCTTACGTGGGAGTTGGGCCCAAGTTTAGCATAGAAAGTTTCTAACTTTTTCTAAGTTGAAAAAAGTATGACAAGGGTGGCATGTCAATGTAAATTGGTATTCAGTTGGCTTCGTCTGTGACGTGTTATTCAGTTTCCTTGAAATTGGGGATAAGAAAGGGTAGGATATTATGTAAGTACCTACCTATACAGCTAAGTCGCAGTTACTTATAGGGTGGGGTAAGTTATACATAACTTTATCATTTATGTTAGATGTTCTTTATGTTTTATATTGTGAGCAATAAAGAATTTAATAGTAATTATAATAACTGGCGATTGAAATTATGGACAGTTGACAGCTTAACAATACAAGTAAGAATCCAAAAAGTTGTCATTAAATAAATTCAACCAAAAAAAAAAATTATTAATTTCATTATCTTTTCTTTTTCATGCTTTTATACCTAACATATAGTGTTTGGGTTTTCTTTTAAGTATATTTATACTTGTTTTAGAAAACCCCGCTCTTCCTTAACAAAATAAATGAAAAAAAAAAAATATAACCCATTAACTTAAGATTAAAGGCATTTATGTGTGTGTATGTTCTGACTCTCTGCTCTGACCACTACACCAAAAGGTCACGGGTTCGATTCCCGCTAGGGGCATATGTATTGTATGATGAATACGGGCATGTGTACCCGAGTTATGGATGTTTAAATTATAATAAGTAATTATTTACAAAAAATATGTATTTATGTAGTTTATCAATCACACACACAACACAAGCCTATAGTTGCTTACTGTGGAACTAGATGGTATTGTGTGCATACATCCAAAGATAAAAAAAAAGTATGTGTGTATGTAAATATAATTATGTGTTCATTAATGGCAAAGACTTTTTCAATAAATTTTTGGCCCATGGTACTAAATAGATCCACAATCACGTTTTCAAGTGCTAACCCGTAGTGCATATAAAAATACGCCGAGTTGGCGTTGCTAGCAACTGGGTCGGTGCAAGCCTCTCATTCGGTAGCTCGGGCAATTGCGTTATTATGTCAAGCTACTAAAGGCGAATAAGATATCAGATTGACAGTGGGAATTTAATAGAACGAGGTAATGGGTCTGTCACTGATGAAACACATTTACTTTGATAATTTATTGTAGTATAATTTATATATTTATTTCATATCCACTTGCGTTTTCATACCGGTCACTGGTTCCAACAGAATACCAGCGCTTCATCCGTCCGTGGTTGGAGTACAATGCTGAGTTGGAACCATTTTGTCCTTAAAGCATACAATAAGTGACATTTTAGAATATTTTTATTGCATTTTATGTACTTCTGCAATACCACTGTACGATGCACGTACATTTTGATTTGACATAAAAAGCGGGTTATTGACGCGATGCGCTCGCGTCACGTCATTAATTATAATATATTGTGTTCATATAGAATAAAGACAGTGTTACTTCGGTCGTCAACGGCATCATTGCATTTTATCATCATTTCCCTAGCATCCCCACGCCCTCACGTGAACTCTGTATAACATAGACGATCAGACTGTGACACTCATTCAGCATCATACAACCACTATACAGTATACTATACTATACTATAGTAGACTAGTATATAAATAAACAAATTATCTATCTATCTACTACTCTACTAACTAATTACTCTATGGCTGCAGAATAACCTGCTCACTCTTAACACCAAGAAAACCATGTACATCTGTTTCCATAAGACTGCTGTTGCAGCGCCTAGCAAAGAGTTGAATATTAAAATTCATGATGAAAACTGCGATAAACAACCATGTACCTGTGTAAGTTTGACTAGAGCAAATAACTTGAGGTATCTTGGCGTTCACATTGATGATAGGCTTACATTTAGTATACACATTGATGCTCTTTCAACCCGAATAAGGAAACTTGTAGGTGTTATGCGAGCTCTGCGACCCGTAGCATGCATTAATACACTTATCTCCGTATATTACGCACTTTGCCAGTCATTGCTACTCTACTGCATAACGTGTTGGGGCAGTGCTGCTAAAAGTTATGCCATTCAGGCTGAAAGAGCTCAACGTTCAGTCCTAAAAGTTATGTTGTGTAAACCCTACAGATACTCCTCTACACTACTATTTCGAGAGGCAGGGGTTCTTAGTGTGCGCCAACTCTTTATTTTAAGAAGTACGCTCTCAGTACATAGAAAAGTCCCTTCGCTTAGTAAGTTCCACATTTTGAAGAATCGTAGAATCTACAAACTCCCCACACCACACGTAAACACAAAATTTGCACAGCGTTTGGGTGATTTCATAAAATTTCACGTATATAATAGTATTGTGACATAAGGGGCAAGACAGTGTTTGAAGCGAAAATAATTATATCAAAATGGCTATCTTCATTAACTTACAGTGCAACAGAGGAATTGTTAAATATTATAAGCTAATTTCATCCCTGTACTTACAGTTCATGTGCATATCCGTAAACTTTATATTATTAATTGTTGATGGATTAGTTAAGCCCTTAAATGTTCATTTAATGTTGCTCTTTTTTCTTTCTTTCACTAATTAATTCTCTTTATTTTTTGTTACCTTCAAATTGAAACTATACCGAGGCAATAACAACTGGTAAATAAAATCTAGTAATCAGGGTGTCCTCGATACAGGCTTGCCTAGTGAGGAGACCGAAAGAAACACTATAATATAATATGCTTTCTCCAAAACATATCTCATATATTTAAGATTCTCCTCGTGTATTAATCTATGTTTTATTATTTATGGATATTGTTTTGTAATAATAAATATATTTTTCATTTTTCATTTTCATCTATAAGCACATAGAGAATACGCGATCGTCAACCCACTGGCTCATTCTTACAATTACCTAAATTTTCTTGTGAATTATTTTAATGAGGCCGTAAAATATTCTTGTTCCCTGTCATTTTGCGGTGCCAGGGAAATCACGATCGTAATTAAAGACTTAGACGGGAAAATGTTGGGGAGTTATTAATTGAAATGTCAATGGAAGTATAATTATCGGCTCTGTATACTCCTAATGATTTTTGGGTCATGAACGAATGTAATTGGTTGCTAAAATTATAACCAATTGCAAATTTGTATAGTATAAGAGAAATTGCCCAGTGTGCGGGATTGTAAGTTGAGTAGACTACTGATAGGATAAATTGCAAACGTGCCAAACACAAGTCCGAACATCGTCACCCCTTGCATCATTGTCATTTTAAATGTCCGCCTGGCGAGCTACCACCATTTTATCTAAATCTGCCGCCAAACAGCAATGTTAATAGCATTGTTGTGTTCCGGTTGTCAGAGATAAGATAGCCAGTTCCCCAAATATGTTGCCGACTGTACAAACCTGTGGTGTGATATGGTGGTGATGGATCATGTTGATAAATTCATGGATAAAATTTTGGAATAAAAACGACAAAATCAAAAATAAAAACGACAGAATGCCAAAAGAAATCACCTGTGTTCAGAAGACCAATCGATAGGATTTAACCCTAAAGTGGGCGGGTCTCTCCGTAAACCATGGGAGACCGTAGGTGGAACATTTTGACGTTCGTGTTAAACTATATTTTTAATTATTATTCTTTATTATATTTTAGATGAAAAAAAGTTTGTTGTGACAATATCTCAAATTTGCAAATTTGCAAGGGCAATCTGTTGTGCCATAAAGTGTAATTGTATTGTATTGTGACTTGTTGGATGCGGCTTGCATTCAGCGACTTGCCGTCTTGTGAGTAGATGACTCATGCACCAAAGTTCATCAATTCTTCGAGCTACATAGCTACACCCTGCTTCACCCTGCCCTTGCGCTATGTCGGATACTGTTGCACTTCTACGGACGTCTTCCGTCGTGTATCGCCGAACATCGCCTGATCTTATAGCTCGTTGCGTGACCTGAATCTTATTTATGAGACTAATGGTGAGAGCCTGCTTGGCTCAATATAAACAACATTGGGTTTACGATTCGGAGGTCGCGGGTTCGATCCCCAGCGGGGTACATGTTTTAATACTCGGTTTGGTTGGTGGTAGGGCATATTAAATGTCCGCCTGCTAGCTACCACCATCTTATCTAAATCTGCCGCCAAGCAACAATGTTTATAGCAATGTTGTGTTCCGGTTGACAGAGATAAGATAGTCAGTCCCCTAAATGTGTTGGGGTTTCCGGTTCAGTACGCCTTCCTTCGGCCTCATCTTCACTTAACATGAGGTGTGATTGAGGTCAAGTGCTAACACGTCGTGCATAAAAAAAAAGACTAGCCCTTTGATTATGTAACTTAATCGGTATCGTGATCGATAATGAGAAACCGTCAAATAGCCGAGCGAACGATGAGCCAACCAATCATTTGACAGAACGTAACCGATGACGATATCGATGAAATTATTAGAACCCTTAAGTCTTTCTTCAATTTAAAAGCTGCTCTTGTCGGTGGAGTCCTTTCCACACTTGTCTACATTCCGCCTATTCTTTGACTTTTTTCTTCTTTCATCATAAGTTTTTATTATCTGTAAATGTAAGAAAGAAAGAAAGAAATTATTTATTTGCCAGAATACAGTTTATAAGGTCTGATAAAAAATTTAGGAATCATGTATTCAATCTGCATGCAGATGTGCAAAATATGATTTGTGACACTTTACATAGCATTTTGATAATTTAAATATTCCGTAATATAATAGAAACACTTTGCTTGAAGTCATTGTATCGATGGAATTTTCAAATCAAATCAAATCAAATCAAATATATATTTATTAATTCTTATGGTACATTAAAACATAAAATCTACATAATAATGCTTAATTTCAACTGTGACACTAGTGCCTGAACTAGGAAAATCCTGTGTTTCAGGCGAAGCTAGGGCTTCTATGACTAAAAATAATATAATATAATCATATAGATATAAGCTAAAAATCTATAAATAAAGTAGATATACAGAATAAATCTATGCTTAAAGATTACTTCAAGACAGTCAATAACTTCTCTGTATCCTCGTAGGTCAAATTTTGAAGAAAATCTTGTAGTAATTTCTTATTATGACTGTAGGTAAGGTGGTACATGGCAATTTTTGCATTTAATCTATTATAAAGAAGTGGTCCTAGGAACACGTAAAATCTAGATGAAAATGCATGTTTTGTTCCTGGGTTGTTAGGGCAAACTATATCGTTTCGTCTTTTGTTAGTAATTTCAGTGCTATATGGAAGACTTCTGTGCTTTTTAAGTACGATATTTGTTATAAATAATTGTCGGATTGTTAATACTTTACAAGATTTATAAAGAAGATCAGTGGGGTAGAGAAATGAACGAAAAGTAGAGACCTTTAGAATCGCTCTTTGCGCTCTCTCTAGCGTCAGTAATATTGTTTTAGCTGCTCCGCCCCAAGACGTAATGCAGTAAGTCAATAATGATTGACATAAAGCAAAGTATACCTGCCTAATTATTTTTGAATCTGCGATTGTGCGTAATTTTTTAAAAACAAAAATCAGTTTCCGGATTCTGCCAGTTAGAGTCTCTATGTGTTGCTTGAATGAGAGAGTTTCGTCGACTACAATACCCAAATATTTTATCTGGCTCTTGATGGCGATGACTGGGCACTTGCACATTACATTTGTTAAGTTTTCACATTGATGTGCATACAGTTTCATGTTAGAAGGGGCAGACTTACGCATGGAAAACTTGGTGTAATTCGTCTTATCCGCATTCAATGTTAAGAGATGACGTTGTAGCCATTTATTTACAACATTAAAGCCTAATTGTGCATATTTGTAGACTTCTTGTTCTGAATTAGCAGAAAATAGTAGGGCAGTGTCGTCGGCGTATGATACAATTTTGCCATGAGTTAATTTTAAATTACACAAGTCATTTATGTAAATCAAGAACAAGGTAGGGCCTAAAATACTTCCTTGGGGAATTCCAAAATTGGTATTTTTTTGGTCAGAGCTAAGAACATTGCCTATTTTTACGCATTGGGTACGCCCGTCTAGATAGTCCGCGAATAATTTAAGCTGGGTGCCTCTAATACCTTCGGTTTCAAGCTTGTGCAATAGTATGGGAATGGAAACGGTATCAAAAGCCTTAGCAAGGTCAAGGAATATTCCTATTGTCTGATTCCCACTGTCTATTTCCTGCACCAAATGGTCAGTTAGTTCGTGCACGGCATCAGCCGTTGATAGTTTTGGTCTAAACCCGAATTGCATTTTCGACAGAATCGATTGTTTTTCTAGATACTTGATAAGTCTGTTGTTTATAATTTTTTCTAATATTTTGGATATCGAGGGGAGTATCGAAATAGGTCTATAGTTCTTTACTTGGTCCTTATTACCAGATTTATAAATCGGAACAACTACTGCTTTTTTCAGACATTTAGGAAAGACTCCTTCAGACATGCATTTTTGGAAAATATATGTTAGTGGCGGGACTAGGATATGCTTGAAATGTTTTAGAATTTTATTTGATATATTATCCCAACCGACTGCACAGTCCTCTTTAAGACTCATAATGATCCTTTCTACCTCGGCTTCGTCAGTGTCAAGCAACACAAACGATTTTTGAGAACAGCTAATAGTTAATGGCTTGTTTGTGGGGGATGTGCGCAAATTAATTTGTTGTTCTGCCAAAGTTTTTCCTATGTTTACAAAGTAATTGTTTGCGTTATTTGCAGCTGTCAGCTGGGATGAGTGTGCTTGTAGTAACCCTGAAGATGATTCATGCAATTTGGTCGTATATGTTGCCGTTTTAATATATTTCCAAATCTTTTTACTGTTTGTTCCAGCCTTTTCTAATTCATTTTTATCGTAATTGATTTTGACTTTCTTAAGGAGGTCATTGCAAAAGTTGCGATATCTTTTATATGATAGCTGTAGCATTGAGTTTTCCGGGTTAGATTTAGCCCTCATATGTAGTTTATCTCTATGTCTCATACAGCGGATTAGCCCTGGCGTGATCCAGGGTTTGATGTTATAATTTTTATTATTTATAGAGACGCTACTAGTATTTGTCACAATTGCATGCTGAATACTTTTTACTAAGTACAACATACTTCTATCCGCGTCAGCAGAATTGTAGACTGGGTCATAGTCGATGTTACATAAGTCTTTTTCAAGTGAGTTCATATTAGTTTTAGTAATTGTATGAGTGCGACAAACCTTAGGTAATTTACAGTTTAAGGTTAGTAGGACAGCCTGATGATCGGTTATTGTCGAGTTAGTAACTAGTGCAAGTGATGGTAAATTGGTTTTAAGAATTATATGGTCCAAGCACGAGCCGCTTTGATGCGTGGGAAGCGTGTGCGCGGGGATTAAGCCGTGAAAGGAGCATAGGTTGAGGTACTCATGAGCAGCGGGATCGCAACTGCCTGGGAGAATGTTTATGTTTATATCCCCTATTAATATAATATTTTTAAAAGATGACAAGTTTTGCAGTGTGTTGTTCAGTGAGTGGATAAAGTTATTTAAATTTTTAAAAGAAGGGGGTCTGTATATTGCTAATATTGCAGTATCTGAGCCTATTTTGATTTGCAGTCGATTGCAGTCTTGTATATTTGGTTCATTGACGGCAATATTCTTTACCAGATTATTTCTCACATATATTACCACCCCGTCATTTTGACTGTAATTTAACTTGCTGCTGTATAGACTATATCCTGGTAGTATTGGTAAGGCAGTAACCTTAGTCAGCCAACACTCGGTTAAAACTATAATGTCACAGTTTACATCTAGTCTTTGTTGGAGAGTTGCAAAATTGTCAAAATTCTTTAAAATACTACGTATATTTTGGGTTATTACTGTTAGTGGATTATTAAAGCAGGAAAGATATTGTTTGCAGTTTTCTAACTCACACGCTTTTGACTCGGATACAGAGAAATTGTCTAAGTCACGAATTAAATTATCTACCATAATATAAGATTAAAAGTAAAATAAGTAAAAAAAAAGTCTAAAAATATGTGATAACTGACCGGCGCTCTTAGGCGCCTTCATAATCTATTGTATTGATATACCTTTTTTCAGCCATTTTTTTAGCGGGGCATTCAGTATCACCTGTTTTATGATTGCACGGCTTTTTAAAGTGCAAACACGTTGCGCATTTTGGTGTCTCTGCCTTCTTCGTACAGTCCTTAATCGAGTGACCTAATTCGGCGCAGTGGCCGCAGGTGACTGAGGTCTCCCGACATGTCTTGGCTGCATGTCCATACTGCTGGCATTTAAAACATCTGGTGACCAGAGTAAAATCTCTCACAGGGCATGAGGACCAGTTTATAAATACTCTGTCTTTCGTAATAAGAGCCTTTCGAATATGTGCCGGTACTTCTATAATATAATTACAGGTCTCGGCGTCCCTCTTTCCAGACTTGTGGCTTAACTTAATAGAGGTCAAAAATGTCTCAAGTGTGGTATCTTGTAGTTTGTCGGCTAAGTTTTGTTGGTATATGCAGTGGAAAACCTCTGTTTCTTGCATAGTAGAGGGCACTCCGATAATTATAATTCTAGGTTTCCGTTTATGGGGCTCATCAACGGTAAAGCCAGAAGTGGTTAGCTGCACGGACTGCTTCAGCTTCTCGATGTCGTCTTTGGTGTCTGTGCTGATGATAACGCCGCCGTTTCTTGTCTTGCGTAAACCTCTCACGTGTAGCTTCATGTTTCCAGGTTTAATTATTTTTTGAACAAGGCTTTTGGTCTCCTCACTTGATTTCAATTTGTCATTTGGATAAATTGCAATAGATTGGACATTGCTTGGTTGGACAAAATTGTTAGTGCTTTTTTTAACCATATCGGCGAAGGAAACTGTTCCGATGTCAGGTTTTGAGGACTCTTCTATGCTTTTCTTAAGGTCTATTAGTCGCTGAGACAAGTCTTGTTTATCCTTAAGGGCTTGAAGAGTAATATGGCTCTGAATAGTTTTTTGTTTAAGGGCCTGGTACTGCACTGCCATTTGAGATGCTCCGTGACCCACTTTTCGGCACAAGTTGTTAATTTTCAATTTTTGATCGGAATTAAGTTTACCTTCGGCTGAGATAGAGCACACTTCGTTCAGGCACTGTTCAATGGTCTTCATCCAGTTCTGTATTTCAGCCGTCGACACCATTTCAGGGCCTACTTCTTCAACTTGGTTTGGTGATTGGCAACGGGGTGGGGGCGTGGGCGCGGGCGTGCATGGCGGGCTCCGGCGTATTAAGGTACTCCGGTTAAAGGGACTGCCTTCCATATTTATATTTTGAATAGATTGTTATTCACTGCACATTGTATTCACTATTTACATAGAACGCGTGTAAACTGGGTAACTAGGTCACATACGCTTCCGTACGTGTTTAATATTATTTTTAGTAATTAATCGACACGTCCGTTTAGACCGAGTGTGCGTATGTCAATATTATTATTATATTTTAAACATTTTATCATTAACAAATTTTATTTCGTCAGGCAGATTGTTATACAATATTATACACATATTATAAACATTATTTTCATAAACGCATTTGCGGCAAGGAGGTTTATACAATAGGTTACAGTATTGTGCCCTTGTATGTCTATCACTAGTCTCACTACGCTTATTAAAATATTTAAAATTGGCTTTCACAAAAAGACACGAGTCTTTTATGTACCTACAAGGTAACAGAAGAATTTTATACTTTTTGAACAAAGGCTTACAGCTGTCTAGAATTCACGCACACATTTTTTCTGCAACTTGAAAGCTCTCTCATTATCAACAAAGAACTTCCTCCTTTTAGAAGTCGGTTAAAAAGTATATTTCCTTTTAGTAAACTTATCTTTAAATTACTTTCCCTCCACTGACCGTCTTTCATCCACACAGGTATTTATACACGGACCATTTAACTAAAGTTTAAACCAAAGTTTCTTTACCGAAATGAACATTGTGTTCAGTACTTCCTAAATGTGTTAACAAACATTCTCATTTCTGGACGGGTTCAGTAAGAAACTTGTAATGAAAACTCACTTAGGAAAACCAAGAGCTGTGTTTAGGGAATTAAAGAAACTAAAAGCGGTAACGTGTATGGTAGCGTCACTGAACATCTAAATATAACGTGGTTCGAAAGATCGTAGTTCCTATACTCTGTTGTTCGACACATTACTTGTGTGATGAACCATACAGTGACAGAATACTTCTTCGACAAACGCTAGAGACCTTTGTAGCGAGCGAGTTGAAGGCTGTGTCAAAATTAATGTGGAGTAAGTAGTTTCTTTCGATTTATTTTGCTACAAAAAAATGACGAAATACAGACATCTTGGTGTCATTACAGACGAAAATTAGTCTAAAATTATATAGAAGTGACTAAATTCGTTATTTCTTGCAATATTTTTTACTAAGAGCAGAGTTAGAGAAAAGTAGCGAATTTTTTTACCGATGTTGTATGTTATATACGCAGTTTTTAGTACTTCAGAATACGGTTTTTTTGTATTCTCTTTTACAATTGTTTTAATCTATATTCCTTCACCTATACTTACATATTTCTTTTGTCGCTATAGCTGTTGTAGTTTACCAGATATGAAGGTTTTAATAATTAATAATGTACCGTCGCGTTCCACAAAAGTGTGACCGCGCTGAGCGGAATTTGGCCGCGCGGGCCGGACGGAACACATTGAACATATCCTTGGTAAAAGTATTCCACGCAGGCGAAGCCGCGGGCGGAAAGCTAGTATTACATATAACAGAGTACTAACGATAGGTCATGTACAAAGATACATCTAAATTAATATTGAATCAAAGTTTGCATTGCATTGGTATATATTTTAAAATATTGCTTTATGTATTTAATTTATATAAAGTGTAGTATAGGATAATTGTTTACATGCTAACACATGCAAGACGGATGACACATCTAGACATTATATAACTAAATCCAGAAAATCCTAACGACCTGAAAAAGTTTACAAGTGTTGTTTTATATCACGAGTAATTCCGTATCCGATGCCAGTTGTGTGTACGCGCATAGAACTGGGATTTGGTACAGCAATTATGTAAAATTGTTGACCTATGAAATTGGAGTTTTTTTTCTTTGTTAATCATATGTAACTCCTGCGATTTTCAAAGCTATATCCAAATTTGTTTTTTAATTGGAAAATGGAATATTATTTTAAGGTTTCACATGAAATATTTTTTAATTTCTGGGCTAAATCACATAATAAAAAAAATTTGAACAGAGCTCTTTTCATGTGCTTCCCATAATCATTTCTTAGATTCGCTGAAACTTTTATAAAGCGGTTACTTTTAAAAATTAACGCTTAACTTAATGTTATCCGATAGCTTAAAAGTTTAGCAAATTTTGGATTGGCCGTTCCCAAAAAAAAATCAAAAATGTTTGTACAGAGAAAACAGTCTTAATGAAATTCTTCATACAAAACGCCAATTTTATAGGTAAGGACCTAATATTAACATTAATATTAGCCATAAATACAAGTAATACATACCTACATAAAGTTACGACCGGCCCAAATACGGAGGTCAGAGATATCCCGAACATAAGCGTTTGAGTGTTCCAAACATTGAAATTTTCGAAATATACGGAAATGCACAAGTGACATTATTTATTTATTAATTATTCAGAAGCATTTGATGAGAGTGGTACAAGCAAAAGTAGTATGTCAGGATCGTTGCAAGTGGAAATCAACAGTCTCTAACCCAACTAACGGGAAATAGGCGTGTATGTATGTATTCTTATCTATTTATTGTAATACTTTACTCGTATCATGTAATTCGAGTCAGAGTCCTTGAGACTTGAGTCAGAGAGACATCTTAATATCTTATCTTAATATCTTTATTGTACACAAAATCGTTACAGAAATATGCATTGTATATAAGATGTTGTATATAAGATATTGTATATAAGACATGATACAATAACATAAAAAAATCCAGATCATTACATCCGGGAGGATGCCCAGAATGCTAGCTGCATTACCTCGTTAAATACCATTCTAGTGGGTTGGTCAAGATAAGCGCCAGCTCCACGATTACCGGATACTTGAATAAGGCGAGTGGAAAGGTCCATAAGAAGCCCTTAAGCTTCAGTATTGCGATTTTTCAGTCCACGGCTTTTAAATGCATGCGAAAATTACCCATTCTCCTATGTGAATAGCATTCAATCGGTGACTGTTCAAAAATTGAAACCACGGGTCCCCAAAGTCACCACATCAGATGTCTCAATGATGTAACCAACTCCCAATGTAGCGTACTTGGGTCGCTTGTAGCTCTCCGTAATGTCTGCAGCTGACATTGTGTTAGAATTATATCTCGATATAGGCTCCATCTTTTACGTTTGGATATCATGTCGTAAAATGCGAAGTAGGAGCAGCATGTTGATGGAAAGCAGAGTCGTTGTGCGAGGCTCCTAAAAATGAATCATGAAACATGGCACCGACGCTCTGCTCTAAATAAGTACTTATGTTTTTGTTGTAACCCTTAGGATTATTACACATTACCAACATCCGAATACTTATTATACATACAGTCACAACCTTTATCCCAAATGGGACCTGCGTGGTACTAAAATTTACACAGTGACAGCAATTTTAACAATATCAATAAACTATACTGAAGTAGGGTCAAATAGTGCCTAAGGAAAAAAATAGTGACACTGTAGTTTTTTTTTAAGTCTACAAACACACAGCGCCATCTAGGTCCACATTAAGCATCTAGACTTGTGTTGTGGATACCAGATGGTTGATAAACTACACAACATATTTCTTTTTTGTAAATAAATACATGTATAAATGAAAAACATCCATAACTCGGGAGCACATGTCTGTATTCATCATACAAATATATGCCCCTAGCGGGATTCGAACCCGCGACCATTTGGTATAGTAGCAGAGTTTCTAACCACTACACTAAACAGGTCGTCAACAGTTTAAGAGTTATTCAATGTTAAGTGAGCATTTTGATGTCACCTGTTGCTGGACTCATCATTCTCATACGCAGAGACTGCTTTACTTACCATTAATATGATTAAAATTTAATTCTACACATTCAGGAAAATTGAAATTAAATTATGACAAGCAGACGGAAAGGTCGGCAGTAACTCCAGGAAAGGAGGATTTCAACCCGATCTACACCTGCGTTTTGTCCGCAAACGATTTCTAATGTGCCAGGGGATTTAGTATTCAATATGTTTATTGCAGTATCACAAATATAAAATACATGCTTACGAGTAAAACTAGGTCTTAAATAAATATTTGTGATGCCCCGTTGAGGCATAGCAATATTAGCTTGTTGTTTGGTTCAACAATAAAACCGCGGACGGAAAGATAGTGAGAAATAATTGTATATAAATCTATCAGCATAGATTTACATACAATTATATATATTATATATTAATTATATATATTATATATATATTATATATTAATAAATTGCGGATATGTTTCATTTGTTTATACCGCAGAAACTACTCGCTTTATCGGGATAAAAAATACCCAATATATTAATCCAGGGTATGTTCTACATATGTACCAAATTTTATCCAAATCCGTTCATCCTAAACAAATAAACAAACTGTTTGCAATATGAATTTACTACAAGCTGCCATCCGTCAGCTGTCAAAATGTCATTCCTTTTCCTAATTTCAATATTCTAGAAAACTACTCTTTTTTTATTTAAATAAATTCCCACATGAAGCAGGAAAGGCCTGTACATAAACAATTCCAAAGTTTCGCATTTATAATATTAGTTAGAACAATAATACTTGGCCTCAGATGTATAAATATATCTAAATCTGTCCATTGTCCTAATATATCGTATCATATTAAGTCACGTCAGTATTAGGTATATCATTTATTATCTCAAATCAAATCAAACGATAAAATTATCACTTGAAAACGTATGATAATGACTCGAAAAATGTTTACGGACGTGGGATATAGACCTTCCCTTATATAGAGGGAGTATGAGCCTTCACTGGTTGGGGGCTTCACATGCCTTCGATTTTTTTTTTAATTTCTCAGGCATGTGGATTTCCTCATGATGTTTTTCTTCACCGTTCACAGCAGTCGGATAAATGCACATAAGTAATTAAATTGAATTTATAAAACTCATTGGTACATGGCCTGCATGGGTTAGAATCTGGACCTCCCAAATTGGGAGACTGAGTCTCCTCCTCTGAGCCAGTGACGCTCCATTTCGAGTGTATGTATGTATGTATGTATGTATGTCCGTTCTTTGGCGCATCCTGTAGATTGATCCCATTTCCAAGGGCATGGTGCGACACCAAGTATCATAGGATTACATTTTATGGTAAAATACCCAACATGATACGGATGTACTTATTGTAAACTTCATAACTTGTAAGTTTTGTGAAATACGTATTACTTACCTTGTGGATAGTGTCGTGGACTGTGTATATACTTAATACCTATAGAAATTGTTAATAATGTAACTATGTCCACTGTTGTTAACCGTCCCAAATAAATAAAATTAAATTAAAAAGAAAAAAAAATGACGTCCGCAAAATACAAAATATGCTATCGGGTTTTTTTGCTTTTTAAATACTTAAATGGTTATTAAGTATAGTTCCTTATATAAGAAATTATATAGACTATACTTGTAAAATCCGAATCGTTTGAAAGCAAATCCGATGGATCGGAACATCTCTAGTTCTGCAAATGGACAATCGACGAACAACTCTCTCCAGAGAACGTCGGACCATTTACGCTAAGTATGACGATTCGTAGAAAGGTTAATGTACTTAAATGTACTTTTTTACGAAGATTTTCCAACAACGTCATTGTACTGAAGCTCACCCACGCGTGGTGCAGAAAATATTTAAAGGGTCTAAGCCACAGTACGATGGGTAAGTAACCACTGGTGGCATCCCTCTCATTCTATCACAGAATGACCATTATATTATTTTCCAATTGTAACATAAATATGCATTTATTTGAAAATGTGGTCACAGTCTCAATAATGTATAGGTAAACAGTCTTTTACTTTTTAACTTAAAAAAAAAATGTATTTTGCGGGCGCCATATTGGCTTTTTTATCATAAAATTATATCCTATGACACTCTGGGGATCAAGAAGAATCGAATGAAACCATACTTCATAATTGGCATGGTGGATAGTGACCCTATCAGCGAAACCAACTGTTGCGGGTAAATGTTTGTGTGATGAATACGAACATTTATTCCCGAGTCATGAATGTTTATATAAATATTTATGTATGTTTATCCGTTATCTAGTATCCATAGTATCTACATGCAAGCTTTGCTTAGTTTGGGGCTAGATGCTTGGTGTAGTGTCCGAATTATTTTTTATTATTATTATTGATTAGTCAAGTCGTATAGGCTTAGTCTTCATATATATCTTCATATATACACTCGAAAACCATCGAAAAACATTACCCTCCTTTCTGCGGCTGTCAGGTAATAAGACACTATTGAAACTATTTATAGAAACAAATAGCTGTTTATAGAAACAAACTATTTATAGAAACAAATTTATCGAAAAATACATAACGATCTTTAACCCAAATGGGGTAGTCAGAGATATCCCAAAAATACTTAAGCATTTGCGTGTTGCAAACATTAGTTTAATGCTTCTAATAATCTGTTCACGAGATCAATTTTAAATAAGTATTAATCAAACCCTCGGGCTATAATATCGTCGAAAGACATAAAAAAACTGTGTTAAAAACTAAATGTCTTTGAAATGCTTAACCCATTTCCATCAAACATAATATATAAAAAAAACCGCACTGAATTCGGACCACGCTCTACTAATCCATCAGCAAGTTAACTCTCCTTTTAATCCTTACGTTGTTTGAGAATCAAGCCCACGACCCATAGGTAAATAGAATCCAAATTAGTTACATACAAATAGAACATAAAAACAACACCCAAAACCCAAGTCCATAAATTTACGGGATCCAATTTAAAAATTGCGCTCGAGGAACTTGTTTCCCGTTTACTTCTCGTTCCCAAGCTGCGATTATGACACGATTTATCTCAATGCCCGCTTAATTATTTAAGAGAAAGTTGAGAGCTATCCATTTGTCGAGCTGAGATATTTATTTTATATGTGATTTTAATAAAATATAGTATTTAAACTCGGCTGGTTCCATAGTATAAGGTACTAGGTACCACTTAACATATCGTGTGGTTTTTATGGAGACGAATAATTGCCTTCACTTGAGTTCGATTAGCGAAGTTAAGCATTGTCTGGCGCGCTCCCTTCTTGGATGGGTGACCACTAGTAGCATTGTAGTACGAATGTTTCTGTGCTTCCGGGTACCGGGACTGACTCTCGCTTCACATGCGCGAACAGGCGAGGCCAAAACTGCATGTCTCAGCATGTCACTCGCCGCTACATCAGTCATTAAATTAAGTCGGTGACCTATATAGGGGTGGGTTGTAAACAGTGACTGTCATGTGGCCCCTAATCTGTCACAAATCAACCATTCCGCACTTGGCCCACGTGGTGCATTATGGCCCATACCCTCTCCCAGTGAGAGGAGGCTGTGCCCCAACAGTGGGGACATGTAAGGTTGTAAGGCATCAACAGATGATTAGGTAGTCATTCTTCATATTACCCACAGAACGACAGCTGCTGAAAATAGGTTACCCCATAGATGTATAGAGCAACTGGGTGGAAGCGGCCTGCATCAGCGACTTCCGGCGACCTTCATCAGGTCGTTCACCTTCATAGTGGTCGTCCTACGCTGCGCTTGACACTGCGTGGCCTACCTACAAATATACTGGCAGAGTTTTTTTATCGCAAGAAAAAAAAATAGAGCATATTAGGTAAGTGAAATAGAAGTTTTGGCACAGGTAGTTTAATAATTTCATTTTTCAAAACCATTATCGAATAAAGCGTTGTAAAAAAATAAACTTCGAGAAAATATGAGTTCGAAATAAATTTCGCATGATAGAATCCCTACGAATCCCGCCAGGCGCATATCAATCTCCGGCCGGCGCGTGGTTGGCGGCGCGGCGATGATTTTGAAAAAGACAAATTATAATACCTATGCCAATAACTTCTATTTCATTTACTTATCCTTCGACCTCATCTTCACTTAACATCAGGTGCGATTGAGGTCAAGTACGAACCCGTCGTGCATAAAAAAAAAACTTAATATGCTCTATTTTTTCCTTACGGAAAAACACCTCATCCGGTTTAAATAAAAACAATTGTTGTTAATAATGATTGTCCTAGCATCTAGTTAGTAGCCGTGATGCCCGCGTCGAGACTTCCAATGTAGGTGATTATGATGCCCAGCCCTTTTGCGTTATAACTGAACAAAAGCTTACAAAGGAAGAGAAACTAACAGATATGGAAACGCGGGCAATCTCCGAATAACTCTTGAGAGATAAGACTTACTTAGACCGATAACAATCATTAGGTATGTGTCACTAAATACACTGACCTTCAATTCGACAGTGACATTCCCTGAAGCATCAAAATATAACAGATTGCAATAATGATTCAACTAATGTTTTGTTGCTATGTGCACAACTGTTGCAACACGCCGTACTGGAATGAAATATGAGTGCCTATGATATGATCACTTAGGTAGGTAACTAATTTATATAATGCATCTCTTGACAATGAAATATTTTTGTAGAATTGAATTACTGATTCCTAACTTTATGGAATACAAGAAACTAAAATTTAAACACTAACATGTATACACTTTTGAAGTATTAAATTATTTTTTTTTTGTCTTGACATATTTGACATTATTTTATCATATATGATTGCTTTCTATAATTCTCTTTCTATAATAAATAAGTAACGAGTATATTACACATTTATATATACCACCTAAACTTCTTGACTAGGCAACTTATTGGTTGTAATTATTAAAATCTTGTAGGAAAGTTACGTAACTAAGTTAGTTTACTATACATATATGTAATGTTATTATTTACTAAAAAGAGCTGTATTTATTTTTGAATTTACTCTAAATCGATAAAGTTTGTTTAAAATATCCTTAAAATAATTTAATATCCGATATTAAATCACAGATAAATATTTGCAATAAATAATGTGGAAATTGATTTTAAATACCTGTGTAAGACAAAAATTTAAAAATATTTTACGTGACAAAGTCTTTGTTATATATAAAAAAAATGTGTATACATACTTTATGATGAATTTTTTTTTTCTAGATTGATAGTTTTACCTTATTATATTAAACTCAATAGATATTATTTTATACACACTTATAGATTTAAAAAAAACTTCTTACTTTATTATTGTTAACATGCGTTAGGTATATTACGAGTATGTTAGTTTAAGTTTTTGCTCATAATACTTATCTTCACGATAATAAAATTAAGCATTTTAAGACACAAAAATCATCTGCAAAATTAGAGTTAAAAAGACACGTAATAATAATTTTACATTGTAAAGTAGTAAGTAAATTAATTCGTAGAGACTGATAATTGAATAAAGGAACCCTAATACATTTTCTCTTTGCAAAATAAACTAATAGATTAGTTAAAACTTTTGACAAAACTATTTACAAAATTCTTTAAGTACCTACTGTCATTATTAAAACAATTAAAAACATTAATCTAAAGTAAAATCTACTTCACTTATCTAGCATTTCTAAAATCCTTCCTTTCACTTTCCGTTTTCCGAATACCTCTTGATTAGATAGATAGATAGATAAGCATTTATTTACGCCACTGCGTTCACACAATTACACAATTTTTAAATTACAAAGAAATATACATACAAATAAACGTAAAGACTAGAAAATACAAAGAGCGAGTGTGTGCCGCAGTAGCACAAATGGGTTATAACTCAGTGTAGCACATCACTCAAAGAGCGAAACACTGGTTTTCAGTTACAACCCCTACAAGTACGAGTGCATAAAAGTACGTGCATGTTCCCGTCCGCGTGTACATTTGTGGTCAATCGCGAGTGAAAAGTCGGTTATTGATACAGCTAGTGTTGAGTAGTAATTTAAATTAATGACAATGATGTGACAAAAAGAAAAAAGAGAAGTACATAGGCAGTTCCACTACAGGTAACGCTTTGGAATTCCAATTTTTTGTTTTTCCATTAAATGTGCCATAAGATGTTTTTTGAACAAGCTCAATGTTCCTTCCTTCCTTCCTTACAATTACATCCTTCCAACTTTGCCAAGTCGTGTCCACTACACCAGACACGAAATTCTCCCGGGGTCCAGTAAAATTAACATCCTGACTTCCGTCTCCTTCTACTCCCGGCGAAATGTGATCAGAGGTGAGTCAGAGGTGGATCTGACTGCAATTTATCGCCCAGCACCCAACATTACATCACACTCCATTCTCCCAATACTGACTTCTCCCAATACTGACTTCTACCAAAGTTCTCACTTTTTCATTTTCTTCTTGCACATTTTTTTTCTTTAAATCGATTGTTTCCAGTATTTAAATAGTTCGCACACACGTTGCTTCACTTGTACCGAAAAATGCCCACTATTTTTCTTGCATTTGAAAAAATTTAAACTGTCCAAAGTCCTTTTTATTGATCAGCACTGCCCAAGGGCAGCACTGGCAGGATCGCCATGAGGTGTTGGGACTTGGCGAGAGGAATCAAACCAACATTAACTTACGACAAATGTATATTAACTGCCCATCAAGGCTTCCTATCATTACATTAATACTTAGAGCTATGTACATGAGGGGAGGGGGGTGAGGTGAGGTGACCTGCAAGTTTATCTTTATTTCTTGTATTTACATCATGTTTATCACTATTTTTCCTAAATGATGCTATATTTTTTTGTCATATATTAGATTTTCAAAAATGTACTGTGACAAAAAGGTTAGAATATTATAATACTCTTTAAATCTGTCTCTAAGTGACACTGCAGGTCTCAATTGATAAATTGCGCGAACGGCTCGTTTTTGTAAAACAAAAATTGTATTTATATCCGCGGCATTTCTCCACGGCAAGATACCGTAAGACATCAGGCTATGGAAATAACTAAAATATACTAATCTAGCAGTATTTACGTCCGATATTTGTCTAATTTTTTTGACTGCATAGGCTGCAGAGCTGAGACTTGACTCAAACAACAAAGTGGCATAGCTAGTAGAATTTGCGGGATACATAATACAACTTCAAATAAATCAATACATGAATGCAAGAAATTAAACTATTAAAAGTCTAATATCCATTATATGATAAATTTATTCCTTCCTTTAAAATTCGTGATCCGTGTGTTATTAGATTAATTTCAAAGTTTAGGTATGTGTTGGATTCGTTTTTCATTTAGTATGTAATATTTATTAAGTACAACTGTGATAAAACGAATCAATAAATGAACACGAAACCGTCCATCTAAAAAATTAAACATTATTAACACCGATCGAATAGCTTCATTCAATACACGAACGGAGGGCAATACACGGAGGGTTGTTTCGTACTCGTTATTCATGTTTTATATGTTTATTTATATAAGATAGATAGATAGACCTTTATTTGTTTCCACAGTCACACACATACATTTGTCTTATACATATTGATACACAGATAAGGTAACACATCAACAACAATAACATTAACGCATGTGTGTGCTGCAGCAGTACAAATGGGTCATAGCTCAGTGTATTAGATTGCTCATTTGAGCAAAACACTGATTTCAGCTGACCCCCTAAGCTATAAGCGGTTAAATATGTGTTAGTCACATGGCACCAATACACGAACCCGAATGAATCAATACATCTGCAATACACGAACGGAGTGTTGTTTCGTACTCATTATACATGTTTTATATATTTATTATATGTATAAGCGGTTACATATTGCGTCGATGTAAATATTGTATGAAAAGTAAGCAAAGTCCCTACCTTTTCATCATAGTTTGACCTACTTCATTATCAATTAAGTAATGAACGATGTGAATACACGATGCATGTAACCCTGTATTAGGGTTCGTGTTAGGTTGGAAGGGCGGGTGGGGGTTGTTGTGTGTGCGGTGAGGGGGGGGGTGTTTGTGGGGGTGGGGGGCAGTATTAGTGATTGTAGGAAAAATATATGAGGCTAACACATGTTTACAAGGGTGCCGGGGGGTGAGGGGGAGATGGGAGGGGGAGGGGGGGGGGTAGCGGTTGGTAAGAAATATTTTTAAATTGGGGTAGCAGTATACCAAATAAAAGGGGGTCGAGGAAGGGGTAGCGGTAAGGTGGGTGAGGGGGTGGGGAGGGAGGGGGTCGCGGTAGTGGTGAGGGGGGCGGGGTGGGGGCTAGTGGTGTATCGACGTCGTCGACGTCGTCGTCGTCGTCGTCGTTGTCGTGTGGTCAACAGTAACACCTCCCGGTATACTTCACAAAATTTTCATGAAAATTGGAGGGCAAGTCTGGTGCCAGCAGCCGCGGTAATTCCAGCTCCAATAGCGTATAGTAATTGTGTACACAATCCTCCTCACTGAGAGGCCTCTAACGATGTTGTCGATCTTCACGGTGAGTTATTATTAAGAATATTACGTACGATGTGCAGGTAAATGGTTAGATACATTTTGTGGAATTGAGTATTGCTACTTATAGGTAAGATATCATGGGTGTCGAAAATATGACTCTTTGAAGTTTTTCCGATAGAAAAAAAAATACAAATGTACGTCTGAAAGTACAAATAAATCATGATAAACTTGATCAAACTTTGAGTGATAATTGAACCAAATATGATTTAGTGATTACTTACATGTTTCACATTTTCGAAATACATATATATTAGTTTCCAAATAAAAGGAAATATAATGTTAATCACTTTTATAGGGTTAAAGTAAACGTATTAGATAGATAAGACCTCACACTGAGACATAATGGAAGGGTATGGTTATGGCAAACTTCAGTTCACGTTAATTCATTCATTCAGTTCTAAATTACAATGCAGTTTGTACTTAATTCCATTTCCAAATTTTAATTTGAATTTAGCCACAATTTGTGCATAAACCTTGACGTCTAACGGAAAAGAAAAATCTGAAAGTTCTCGAAGTAAATTCAATGAGGGTAGACGGAAAATAATATTTGAGTTGCGAAACTTGCCGGTGGACTTTTAATACCACAATTTTCACTTTAAGCAAATTGCTTTAACGATGTTTTCTTCAGTGCTGAGTAGTTTATTATTTTGCTGAATAATTGAGATTCAAATATTGCAATTTTTTTTAGTATATTTATCCATATAAACATTATTTGACTATAAGACCCCTATGAAAACCTGTTAAGGTTTGTAGGTAGTATTGGGAAGTTTTTGTTGTTAAAATGCTAGTAAGAACACAAATCACTACTCACTGACCTTACGGCTTAAAATTGATTAAATTCACCATTGTTATGTGTAAATTATTAATAATTCGGTAATTATTGACCGGTGTCAATATGATAAATTTATTACTTTAAAGTGTTAGTTGGTGTTAATAATTACCGATAATTAATAATAATTTTAAATTAATCATACTAACGGTAACATATTAACCCTTGAAAAGGAAGTTTACGCAATTATTACACCTTACAAACTCTTATAATAATCAAAAAATACGATCCATTCAAATTAAAAAGTAAATCGTTACAGAAACGCAAATCCTAAAACGCGCTATCAAAGTTTTCTTAGCCGGCCGTATATATACAACCCCTTCCGAACTCCCATCGGGGAGGTCCGTCTCTACACGGTGAACCGAGCATTCGGCGGAACCGGCCTAAATCCGTCCGACGACATGACAGACCAGCGTGTTGTGTACTCATTTGAGCAAACAGGCAGCCGGCATACAGAAGAGGGGGATTATAAAGTCCCAACCCTACCGTATAGAGCATTTGACCTCTCTTTTGGATAATATTTTAATGTATACACCTGAAATCTGAAATTACTATAAAGGACTTGTTTTCCGCCCGCGGCTTCGCCTGCATGGATTAACTTTAACGCGGAAATATGTTTAGCCCGCGGGAACTATTCACTTTATAGGGATAAAAATTATCCTGTCTTAATTCAGGGTATGTTCTACCTTTATACCAGATTTCATCCAACAACAAACAAACATCCAAACTTTCGCGTTTATAATATTAGATTAGATAGGAATACACACACAATAGGACCACAATAGGAATTCCATATTTGGAAGTTCGGTTGTAGCGTCGACTATTACATTAAATTAATTACAATTTTAGGAATATGTAAATTGGAGGGACAAATGTGATTGACAGCATAAATTCAGTCCATCTGGTGTTCCACGAATGCCTGGTCCGATCGACTTAATTTCAAAACTTTGAGGCGATTTTGTCATTCTTATTACCCCAGTTATCTGAGGTTCAATCACCCGCCTTGCCATTTTGCATTTCATTGGCTACACTCCCATTTACGCCGAAGGGGAAGTGAAAGACTTATTTTCCTACTTGCACTGCTCACTCTATTTCTTTCTTTAATTAGTCTGAGGCCTATCGTGGTAGCGTCGCGTAGGGCATAACAACCGAGGAACATCTGTCAACTCATCAGGATAAACGAACAGAAGCCCAAAAACCTCGAATCAGTGACATCTCACTGCAGGGATATAGGCCATCCCTCGTATGTGAGGGAGTATGGGCCATAGTCCACCAAGCTCTTGAATTTTTATTTCTCGGCCTGGCTAGCTACCACCATCTTATCTAAATCTGCCGCCAAACAGCAATGCTAATAGCGTTGTTGTGTTCCGGTTGTCAGAGATAAGATAGCCAGTCCCCCAAATAAGATGGGGTTTCCGGGTCAGTGCGCTACTACCTTCGGCCTCATCTTCACTTAACATCAGGTGTGATTGAGGTCAAGTGCGAACCCGTTGTGGATAAAATATATATATACATATATATATACAAAACCGCACTCAAATCGGACTTTACTGAGATACGTCTGGACAAAAGCTGAAACACTCAACACTGTCAAACATATAAGACCCGTCGTTTTTCGTCAGGAGTTAAAAATTTAAATTGAAGAAGCCCGAATAATCTGTTGATATTTAATTTACGTGATCCCTTCCTATCCCTGAGCCGTACAAATCGTAATTACGATCCGATTGGTTCCAGTTTTCATTTTTATTTTCTATTGCTTAATGCCCAAATCCCAATACTCCTGTAGGTATGATTTCACAAATCCACACTCTCCAATCATGCGAGTGTAATTCTGTTTGTTATCTTTTCACAACTAAAGCTCTGTACTGATAAATAAATAATAAATAAATATTCTTAGACATACATACAGCGCCATCTAGTTCCACAGTAAGCAACTATAGGCTTGTGTTGTGGATACCAAGATGGTTGATATACTACATAAATACATTTTTTCTTGTAAATAAATACTTATTATAAATGAAAACATCCATAACTCGGGTACACATGTCCGTTCATCACACAAACATATTTATTCGGGATTCGAACCCGCAACCTTTTGGTATAGTTGTCAGAGTTGCTAACCACTACACCAAACAGGTAACTGATTGTATTGAAACTAGTAAAAAGATAGCCTGGGACTTGGTGAAGGTCATACTACTACTATAATATGAGATGAGATAGATTAATACATTTATTCACTGCACAGTTGTATGTACTACCAAAACAGAAGAACACAAACAAGAAACTATATCATTAACACAACAGAATAAATAAATAAATGAAAGCATAATTCACTGATGTACATCAAAGCAAGATTTTTCCAGCGATGGGCTGTACCTACTGTGCACTGAAAGGGCTCTGACTCAGCATGTGCTGCAGTACGGACAGTGGCCATACCACAGCGCACACATACCTTGAGAAACGAGATAAGATAAGAATGACTGATATAAGTTATTCCACGCGGTGGAAAACGAATTTCGTATTACTAAGGGCCGCTGAAGCCTTTCTATGAAACCGTATGTCCTGCAGTGGACGTCCTATGGCTGATATGATGATGATCTAGCCAGGCTTTTGCTGCAACAGATGAGGATCTTGAATATTTCATTCCTCAGTTGGTTTTCTTCGGAACGGTTAGAGGTAATACGCTGAAAACTGCTTACTAAACCGTAGCGCTACGACGTAGCACGTAGCATCGCTTTCTTCAATACAGACTGAAACTTAATTCGTGTAATTCCTGTTAACTGGTGACTCCACTCCTAATTACGACCAACTTTCCATTAGGAGCCATATTCGAATTCAGCCGAAAATTGTTGAACTTTCATACTAAAGGTGGTTTCATAATGGTTTACTTTGTATGGGTAATTGAACATTTTTTGATCGAATTTGACTATTGTTCCTTGGGTAAAGTTGTTGTTTGTAATTAAGAGTGGCATCACCAGTTAACGGTAATTACACGAATTCAAATTCACCCTGTATAGCAACAAAAAGCGTAGTAAATCGAACGCGCATGTCATATTATTAGTAGCAGTTACAGCATCGAAGGTTACAGCGCTAATATCAACCAGCTTATTAAGCTAGCTTACTTACTAGCTTGTTGATATTATTAAAAGGACATTAGTCGTTTTTTTCCTTTTTTATTGAGGGTTTTGTCGCTTTAGCCATTATGTCACCCTCGTGACAGACCACAGCGCCCCAAAGAGTACTTATTATTTACGTAATCTAACGAAGCAAAAAACTAATCTTAAGTTCTATCTGTCATTATGATTTTGAATTGATATAATGCCCTGGCTTCTTCCGACAGGGGACAGGCTAAGATACTATTACATTTGCCAATGTCGTCACTTACTATTGATGGTAGCAACCTGTTGTTTTTATGTCACATCCGTATACATTCAATGAGTGCATGGTAAACATTTTTTACCATATCGCAACCTAGCACAATTTGCAGAGTGACTTTTGCCCATCATAAAAGCTTAATGTAATTTTTTAATTTTGTAACTCAATCCCTTAAAATGGCAGTTACAGGGCTTTTCATAGTCCGATAAGGTCACTATAACTCTCTTCCTACATTTATGAGATGTGTATAATAATATAGAAAAACCCTACTATATTTATAAAACCTTGAGGTGTAAACCCTAGAATCCGAAGGGATCCAAGGTATACTTGTATTTAAAGAAAAGTTCATGGAACAATGCAATGTGACAAGAGCTGTTTAATATTTGGATACATAATACATTCTAGTGATTTATTAATATTTTGCCAATCCATCATAATTAACTATTAAAATTGGAATAACAATGAGTTATAAACTAGAAGACTACAATGAACCGAATATATGCACAGAAGCATAATTACCTACGGAATAATAGATAATGCAAATGTAGGTCAATGGGTGTGTTGTAACACCTATTTACGCAGTTGCATACAATAGGCACTATTTCTAAACAATAATAATTAAAGATAAGTAGTCGGGTAAAAAAATAGGTAAAGAATGGCAAAAGTTACGTGCATAAAAAATTGAGCACGAGGCACGTGCCGGGGTCATCAAATGTCTTAGTAACTTCTGCTGCCCTGTTACTTTTAAATGTCTTAGTAAGTGGTGCACACATTCCACATAAATTATAACATTAAAATTGTATCTGATTCTGTGTCCAGCTAACTTTAAAATGAAACCAAGCAACAGTAAAGATGTGAACAGTATCTTCTTCTGCCGCTGTCGGAACGCACGCTCAATCAGAACGCACCGATATATTTATGAAGACGGTGACGGCGATTCCGCGTTAATTTGGCCAACGACCCTATAAAGACTCCCCGTACGCATGCGCGTACGAAAACGTAGCGCCTTCCTATTGCCGATGTCCAGAGTATGCAAACCTCCAGCGTGAACGCTGTTAGCGAGTCTGGTGATTATGGTACAACTGTTGAAGCAAATGACGCGTTGAGAGCGACGTTAAAATGTATTAATTTTGACTTAAAAGAGCAACCCCTGAGTTTCTTGCTCGTTCTTCTAAAGGGATAGCGTTGTGAATGAGCAGTAAATTTAAGTTTAAAAATGTTGGCGATCTCAAGTGATACTTTGTGTTTTATGAAATAAAGAACTTTTCATTTCCTTTTATAAGCCTCCCCCCTAGATTTTCAGAGCGGCCAGTTGGAAGCTGCCTGCAATAAGCGACTTCTCGTGAGTAGGCATCCTACGTCAAGTTTGTCGGTGCGTGGTCCTACTTAAAAAGTCTTTTGGAGCTATGTGCCCTTCTTCTTCAAGTTTCTAATCCGCCAGGGTATGCCGGTGACTTTCGTACTACAGATTCATTCATTCTTAATCAGTAATCATGGGAGATTCGACGCAAGACCTCGATTGCTCGAAGACCTCAATCAAAAGCCTCAACACGTTGGCCATAAGATGAATATGGCCAAATCAAATGTTATGTGAATGCCCTTGTCATGTCCATCAATGTCAGTTGGGAATTAAATTCTAAAAGTTGCAGGCGAGTACCAAGGTCTAGAATAAGAGATGTGTTTCAACTTCGAGAAAGAAGCTGTTCGAGACGGATACACCCATCCTGGCAACATTCTTACCGAATCTGTGGTGACATCGGTCATCTTGTCTCCATCGAGACGGCGCGGTGTAGAATTTAATATTTTATGGCTTTTTGGCGGGAACTCGGCGAGTGAAGTAGCATTTTTCTTTATAATTCTTATAATTTGTGCATTCTGACTTTTGAAGCTTAATAATGGCAGAATATTGTGCAGCAAACGTTAGTGATGGTGTACAAGTGAAGGGAAGTGTAAATTAAAGTGCGTAACGGAGCTTTCGTGTTCCCACAAGAAGCCGCCAAAATCTTTTGTAAAGCATTCTGCCACTGTATTGAAGAATGACTTGACCGTGACTAGACTCTATATACGCCAAGTATACGACGAATTACTTGTTTTGGCTGAGACTGACTTACAAAATGAAGAAATAAGATAAATAAGACATGGCTGTTATGGGCTAGATCCCTTTGCCTTCTCCTAGAGGAGAAAATAAAACTAAAAAAAATTAATATTTTATTGTGAATGGCGATTAAACCAGTCTTTTTAATACAGTCCGCTTCTCATTCAAAGTTCTACTAGTTAGGACTCCAACAGAAGCCAATCGTCGGATCCAGCTCGGTTGAGATAAAATCTATCAAATAATACAAGCTCGGCTCCACAACTTCTCAAACTAATTGAGACTTAATGGTGGATCAAGCTCTCTCTTGGCATCGTCCGCCGATCTTGTTTCATGAATCATGATGCGTAGACCCGCCTATATCAGTTCACGATATTAATTACCGACCTATATTAATTAATGGTTGGCTAATGACATATCACATACATAACTATAACATATTAAGTATCTCTTTGGTGAAGCACACGCCATGTGTGGAAATTAGATGAATACCAAGATCAAATGTTATTTTTATAAACTGATAATTAAAGTCAAAAGAAATATTTCGCAGGAAAAAACGTCACTTGAAAACGTCACATTTTTTAACTTATGAAATTACTGACATTATTGCTCATTCACAAAACTGACTCCCCAGAGAAGAATGAGCAAGAAATGGGTTGCACTTTTTAAGTAGGTTTTGGGCTACAACGGTGTAATATTATATTGTATAATTAGACTGAATATCTTTGAGCGGTCTATTTCCATGTGGCCACCCCACATGGCTGGTCTGTGATTTCCATGCTTGTTTATCATCCAGATAGTACCTTTGAATTTATTTAGAGGCAAATTTTGAATGTAAACTCGAGCCGTATTATAAAAGCACGCACTAAGACATTACTTAGTGACTTTGTGTAAACGGCGGACATGAATTTGTGTTTATTTTTGTAACTTGTATTAAGAGGGTTTATTCCGTCTAGTGGCACCCTTATCGGATAAATAAAGATTTTCTTAAATACAGAATATATAAAAATAATCGCTCAGATCTGCACTTGAAAAGCCTAAAAGCTATTGTAATTATAATTATATGAAATCGAGAAAAAAAAATCAGCTGTTTCATAACACACAATTGAAATGTATGAAACAGCTGTTTTTTTTCTCAATTTCAATTGGTCCCATAAAGTTGATCAGTTTGATGATATAAACCATAAACTGAAAGGATGCCAATGGTTCAAATTTCACCCTGTATGTAACAGTAGGCTTAGAATAAAAAGCTTTATTATTATCATTGTAATATTGCCACAACTTTTACGACAACGGCAATAACATTTTATTAACATGTTCCACATTTACAGACAACTTACAAGTTTGTTTATATCGGTTTTATGCCATGGTGAAACGTATAAATATGAAATCAATTCTGCGAAATCGAGCAAGGGAATCTGTTTTACGAAAAATGTTCTACTTCTCATAATATCAAATAACTAAAGTTGTTGTACACAGGCCGCTTCCAACCGGTCGTTCTAGAAATCTATGGGGTGACCTATTTTGGTATTGGTTGCATGTGTGGCTGTTGCAGGCCGTAGAGGAGACCTGTATATTGTAATCGCCACTAACCTAAAATTACCTCACGTTTACCTCTTTGAGGAATTGGATTATTTTCCTGGCGCCGATAGATTTTATCTCATCCGGGTGCAGTAAGTGAAGTGGCCACGTTGGTGGATATTGCGTTTGGGCTGGCCATTATTCAGCAGTTTGTGACCTTCCCAGCCCACCTATGCCCAGCTGGGTCGATCCACGAGGTGTATATGTACAGACGGGGCGGGACAGCTCTGGCCAGGGTCCAAACAGAACACGGATCACCACACCAACTTATTTATTGCATGAAACAGAGGATCAAAAGGGTCTTAAAACTAAAAAATTAACTATTGAGATTTAAAAAAAATTAATAACGGTGCGACTGAGTTGAAATATGTCAAAAAAAGGATCCGTAAGTTCATCAGTCAATCAGTCAGTTTGAAATTTCGAATTTTGAACTCCAATAACCCAAACCCACCAATGAGTATCAGCTCAAAAGAACGTACAAGTTAAGGTCCTGTGGCTAATATGGCGATGATGAAGTCGGCAGTCTACTGCTGTAAAGTTTTTTTTTTTTTATACACGACGGCCTCAATCACACCTGATGTTAAGTGAAGATGAGGTCGAAGGTGGAAGCGTACTGACCCGGAAACCCCAACACATTTGGGGGACTGGCTATCTTATCTCTGACAACCGGAACACAACAATGCTATTAACATTGCTGCTTGGCGGTAGATTTAGATAAGATGGTGGTAGCTAGTCCTAACACCAACCAAACCGAGTACTTAAAACATGTACCCCGCTGGGGATCGAACCCGCAACCAAATCAAGTTCGTACCAAATGTCAATATTGTAAAGCACTAGGAAGTATCCAATAGGTTTTGGTAATTCGTTAGTGAATGCGACTTGTAGTATCCACATAGGCTAGTATAAAATTACTGTACATATAAGTAGATGGAGAAGGGGTGGCCTATGTTTATAAGTTGATGTCCTTTGGCTGATTATACTAGTGATGATTCTGTCCTCGTGTATAAAGACACTGTTTTATAATGTATGGATATATAGTGACATATAATGAAACCAAAATCCAATTCACCGCAACACGAACTTGAGTCTTGAGTAGTACAGTCAAAAGTTGAAGTTAAAGACCGCACCTACTCAGCAATGCTTGACATCATTAGGAAGTTTACAACTTGCTTGTTTAGTTGATACGGTTGTAGAATTTCAACTGAGTCGGGTGACGATGCGGCTGGAATGCAACATGAGGTATTAGGGTACAGAAACAGATTTAGAATGAAGTTCACCCGATATTATCGGATTACAGAATTTGAAATGAAAGTCAACCTGGCGGTCTACTCTCTATCGCAAATAACTTCGACTTTTTCTTGTTCAGTTTGTTGTGAAAATTATAAACCAATCGTCATTATTTGTAAATATGTAAATCAAAAATTTGAAAAAAAATCAAAAATGTTGCCTAAACAGCTGAACATATCCGGTTGAAATTTGGTTTGTAGATAGATTAGGACCTGGATTAACATATAGGCTACTTTTCAGCCCGGAAAAGTGACTGTGTTTTGTGAAAAGTTTATAGGATAGGTTAACCAATAGTGGGATTGCTTTTGAGTCATCTGTGACTCAAAAATCTGTGACGCATGTGATAGTGAAGCACTAATCGAGATTTTTCCTAACGATGATGATAATGATAGTGGTGATGACGGTGGTAATAAATAACATATACTGGAAGGCGATAACAATGTAACAGTTAACCTGTTAACCTGGTTTAGCATATTTATTACTTTTGATCCCGAAAAAGTAACTAATTCCTGTAGGACAGGTATTAATCCTACTAGGATTGCTTTTGAGTCATATTGTAAAACGAATTCTACGAAGTCGCGGGTAATATTGTAGTACTTATATGTATAAATTATATTTCGTGCATTTCGATGATTTTGAATAGGAAAGTTTGTAGACACAGTTTACGCTTCATTTGTTTACTTTACAATTCATGCTAGGTACCTACACTTATTTTGTTCAGTTAATTGAAATATTGATTAAGTGTGCCTATTCATGAAGTTGAATATCTATAGATGAAGGTATGCATATATAATTTTGGGGTTCCGTAACTCAGAAAGATACTCTTTTTGTTGAAATAAAGGTTGGCTTATACAGGGCTATTTAACATGATGTAGGTATGTATATATGTCATCATCAGAGCTTTGAAGGTTCCGTGTATTTATAGACTATTATGAATATAAACCCATAGGAATCATACAAATATACATAATGTCACGTGTTAAACGCTTTGCAAACATTAAAGTTAAAAATGTAATGTTTGTAAAAACAGCCACGTTTCGCCTTTAGAAATATGCAGGAGTATACACGTGACAGAGTGTGAACCCATCGACGTTAAAGCATGCACTATGATGCCAAAGACATTGCCATATGCGTGGTCGCATTCCGGTCCCCAAGAATTTGATATTTTTGCCACCAAAAACCAATTATTTATGTGCATATTCAGGATTATATGAACACATGGATCGCTGTTATATGCTTCAGTCGGGTCGGTCGTGGTAACATATTGCATAAATTATTACGGAACACTCAGTGCGTCAGTGCCACTCGCGCTTAGCCGGATTTTATCATCCCCTTTCACTTATTCAACGCAACTATTCAAAAGAATCAATTCAAATCGCATTACAATGCTACTATCGTTCAACTTTTGATTAAATTGAGCAGTGCCTTTGTAGTCGATTCCTAAAAAAAGTAGCGATTGACTCCAAGCTGTGGGTTCTGTGATATTCTTGAATATTTTCGAAAATAATGATAATTTAAGTTATAAGATCAAACTGTAAACTTTTTGGATTAAAATTATTATTATTATTAAAAAAAAATATGACAAGGACACTGTATGCTTTATAAAAAAAATGTATTTATGATTTATATCAACCATATGGTATCCATCTGCTATCAAATGGGGTAAACTCTCACACTCTTGGCGCAATCGTATTATACCGGATGAGTTTTTCTACCGTAAGGAAAAAAATAGGGCGTATTAGTTAAGTGAAATAGAAGGTATTTGTATAGGTGGTTTAATTTTTTTTCAAAGCCATCACCGACCCACGCGGCTGCCGGAAATTGATATGCGACTGGCGGGATTCCTAGGGTTCCTATCGGTTACCTATTGAAACGCATAACGTTTTTCACCATAAACTGACAATTCATAATATTACTCGCCATAATAGACATTTGCAATAAACCGTTATAGCATAACTTCATTACACATAATATCATATGGCCAAAACCTGTAATATAAAGGTCATAGAAAGGCATAATTTTAATAAGCATAAGTAATGAAAGGCATAATTTTTGTTGACCATAATATTTAAAAGACATAATCTTTAAAAAGCATATATTTAATAAGAATAACCGGCAAAATCACTAAGCTTCTAAGAGCAAGCATGTAAGCAAGCATGTAAGCAAGCATGCAAGCAAGCAAATAGGCAAGCAGGGATGCATACATGTCAACCTAACACGAAGGGTATGGCGGGCAATCCGGCCTCGCTCTGCTTGCCCGCGCTCGCTTCCGCCATACCCTTCGAACCTAACCTATCCATGTGGTGTGCCAAGAACTCCCGACAAAATTATGAATATGGTAATTTATGCACAATTAAAATCTGCGTTTCAAAGTATGCCTTATAAAATATGGCAAATGAAAATATAGATTAATATGATTATGGCTTTTATTATTATGCCCTTTCAACAAATCTGCGTTATTACGTTTATGCGTAATAATAAATTTGCGAAACACTATTATACTTATTAATTTGTATGCCATATGATGTATGTCAATTGAACTTATGACAATAAACATTATGCGTTTCAAAGTGTCACCGTTCCTATAATGCAAATTTTAATTGGAACTCATTATTTTCTCCAAGTTTTTTTAATCTATTTAATTTAATGGTGTAATTATGTGCAATAGGCTACATGCGCGGCCGTCAAATGCCATTACGTTTTATTATATTTTATGGTTTTGAAAAAAAAGATGAAACTACCTGTGCCAATACCTTTTATTTCACCTACCTAATATGCCCTATTTTTTTTCTTACTGTAAAAAAACTCACCCAGTATAATACGACGGAGCCAAGAGTGCGAGAGTTTACCCCATTCCTATCATAAAAAAATAGGTCAATTTTATATATGCGGGCATGTAATCTTTTACAACGGCCATAAAATAATAGAAATTGCTATGCTAAGCTACCCTAAATACCTTCAAATCCTCTCTGTGGGTCATAAACTACGTCGTTACTTTCACAATTTGTGTGTTATTTACACTCAAACAACTTTCCAAACCATAATTTTGACGACCTGTTTGGTGTAGTGGTTAGCAACTCTGACCACTATACCAAAAGGTAGCGGGTTCGAATCCCGCTAGGGGCATATGTTTGTGTGATGAATACGGACTTGTGTACCCGAGTTATGGATGTTTTCATTTATAATAAGTATTTATTTCCAAAAAAAAAATCTATGTGGTATATCAACCATCTGGTATCCACAACACAAGCTTATAGTTGCTTACTGTGGAACTAGATGGCGCTGTGTGTATGTCTAAGGATATTTATTTATATTTATTTATTTAATGACAGGAAAATCGTCTAATGAACGTCTTTCTCTTCAGATTAATGAATTTAGTCAATTTTGTGACAAATAAACAAACATTGACATTGTTTTTCATTTACTTACCAAGATGGAAGCTCTCTGTTCCAATTCGTAAAGACGAATTAAAGTTATTGAAGGAAGTTACCTTAAAGAACTGCTTCATTCGAAATATTTTCGATATATTTTAACCGCCTCCGTGGCTCAATGTTAACAACATTGGGTATACGATTCGGAGGTCGCGGGTTCGATCCCCAGCGGGGTACATGTTTAAGTACTCGGTTTGGTTGGTGGTAGGGCATTTTAAATATCCGCCTGGCTAGCTACCACCATCTTATCTAAATCTGCCGCCAAGAAGCAATGTTAATAGCATTGTTGTGTTCCGGTTGTCAGAGATGAGATAGCCAGTCCCCCAAATGTGTTGGGGTTCCCGGATCAGTACGCTTCCACCTTCGACCTCATCTTCATTTAACTTGTAAAATTCAAGTTTGAAAAATTTTAATCTCTCTATTATACATTGGTAACTGCATACATTATACACAAAATTAAAGATTATAAGTTTTTATGTCAAACTCTTTATTAATTTTCTCCAAAGACTACTTTTTACTTGATGTCTCACCACTTATGTAATTGATATTAATATTTACACAGGTAATTCCATTCAACTTATATCTCTGTAGACTTTCCTATCATACGCGTTAGATTGATGCTGGTACCTACCTATAATTATTACTCCATTATTACTACTATTTACTACTACTAAATACTACTCTATATACCTACCAGTATTGATTGATTTATATATAAAACTATAATTTATTGGGTTTTCTGAGTGTAAGTGAATGGACAAATATTTTAATTTATGTACTTAATAAACTGTGTTTAATAAGAGCAGAATCACAAATACTGAGGAATACTAGGTTAAGTCATTTTTACTTTTACATTTGGTTGGCAGCTCCTTTTTATATATATATACACAGGTATTTTCTGTTAGGTTGTTTTCATATTGTTTTATGTGTAAACTGTTTGGTCGATCACCTTAACTAAGCTAGTTACTAACTTATTCATATAAACATTTGGTTATCATTGATAACTGAAAGGCGGCGTTAAAACTTAAAAATAACCGCTTTATAAAAGTTTCAGCGAATCTAAGAAATGACTACCACTACCCACTTTGTTGGTGGATAGTAAAGTGGTCAGCGATAGTCTGAAGCATAACTTGCCATATTACTTGCTCTGAAATACACCGAATCACCAGGTGAAATCATTATTAACTTACATAAACCTCTTTCGGTAGTTGTTGCTAACAGTATAGTTGTATACGAGTAAGTACCCACGTTCTACAATGACAACCCGCAGAACCGCTGCTGCTGCCGCGACTCGTCAGCTGGAGGAAAAACTCGAACTGGCCTTGATAGAACTAAAAACATCTAAGTCTATGTGTGAGCAACTACTCTCTGAGAGGGACGACAGTGAGAAGGAAATGATATGCATTTTAGATAAAAATAAACAATTAAAGGGTGAGATGGCAGACTTGCATACTAAACTATTAGAGATGCTAAGTCAAAGGGACCAACTTCAACGAGTGGTGGACAGACTCGACCGCGACAGTGCTGCGTTTGAGGAAACCCTGAGACGTAGTGCTGAACTGGAGAGTGAGTTACGGGACGCACATAAACGAATTAACTGTTTAGAATGTGAAATAGACGACCTTAAGTCGGCATCACGATCACAAACCCGTGTTTCACTGTTCGATGAACTGGTCTCCAAAGCACCAGATACGCTGTCTGACCTCACCTACAAACTCGGTATCTATTGTGACTGTTAACCCGACTTGTCAAAATTATATAAATGAAACATCACAGAACATTGTTCTTAGTAAAAATAAAATAAAAAAATATGTAAAAATAAATAAATTTATTAGGCGTACTACTAAACTTTTAAAAAGAACGAAACTGACGAAAGTCCTGACAGAAGTCAAAATGATAACGCAAAATGCTTATACTGCGAAGGTCTTTTTTCTGAGGATGGAGGATGGAGAACAATGGGTGAAATGCTCCTTTTGTCGCCAATGGGCTCATGAAATTTGTGCAGGTGTAGGAGGCGAATTTATATTTTAATATAAATTCTATTTAATAATTTGCAATTAATGTTACAGAGATTATAATTTTTCACACATCTTTATTAAGTATAGACATTCCAGACTGATTAGTTTAAATATGTTTCTAATATAATTGGTAGGATAAGTACATTGTTCGTACCAAAAATTGTTCCTATAATTAATAATTTATTGTTAATATAAGTGCAATGTTCGTACCAAAAATTGTATGGTCCATATTAAACAAACTAGGTCCATAATAAAAACCTAGTGGTCCATATTGAATTAGAATAGAATAGACTAAAATACATTTATTCGTCAACCATGACACAAGTACATATAATAATAATAATAATAATTCATAATTACCCATTTGAAAAAGGTTAAATTTGACATATTTCAGAAAATAGTTAAGATTGTTATAAAAACAGTTGATTTACGTTATTTGATTTATAGTTTACAGTTAGATACTAGTTTTTTGACTGATTGAAATAATAAAGACTTACATAACTCGTATTATTTCAGTTTTATTTTAAAAAACCCATAAGGTAGTCCATATTTAGAGAACTTACTCTACATTATGTAGAAAAAACCGTTTAACCATAAACTAAACTTACTTTTCAGTTACGGATTCACTGTAACTCTAAAACGGAACCATGAAAAAGACAAATTGCCGCAAAAAATACGCAGAATCGAAACGCAGGCAACCAGCTAAAAATAAAAGGTGATAGATTAAATGGCGTATTTATGCGTCGAATGCCGCGTGTAATACCTACTCGAAAATCCCTCGTCATTTTGTTATTGTACCATCGAAATTAAATTAAGTGTTAGCGAGAGCTTGTGAATTGATCGTTTAATAGTAAAAATAACATGACTGGGCTACAAAATTCTGCATAAATCTCTTACTTATTGTTTCTTAAAAATCTTAGAATATTATGATTTAGTCGAGGGGAGAGTCATCGAACAAAGCGTTAATTGTGTGATTTGACGGTCGCGTTTGTAGCGTATTCCACATAATTACATCATTAAATTAAATAGATAAATTAGAGATTGTTCGTCTCGGGCATAGACATACGTTTAGACTAGACGTGAAATGCTCAGAGAACGTAGGTCGCCAAAAGATCGAGAAATTGTTTACTTTCATTTCAGCGTTTAATTAACAAACAAACAAACAAAATATTCTTTATTGTACAACAATAAGAAGCATACAAAAAATAAGAAAAAGGGGATAGTACAATTTGGCGGCCTTATCACTAAAAGCGATCTCTTCCAGGTAACCTTTGGGTTTAAGAAGCATTATGCACATGACATGTAGGTAGCGTGCACGGTAAACTAATTTTAATAAAATAAATAAATCATCCATATTTGAATTTATACTAATTAAATTATAATAGTACATAACTAAGCACACAGTAATTAATGCGAGTATGAAACGAAAAGAGGATGCATAGAGGAGCTAGAGGGCTAGATACAACTCCTTCACTTGTGCCTTGAATACATTCAGTGACTGAGCACGTCTAACAGAATCAGGTAGCGAGTTCCATAGCCGAATAGCTTGCAATCTAAAGGATTGACCGTAAAACTTCGTCAAGTCTGGTGTTGCTATCAGACTACATTATTTAACACTTATTATAGGGTGAAATTTAGTGTAGTTACTATTTACTGGTGACTGCTCTCCTGATCAAGAACAAGTTCCTAAGAACCATAGCCGAATTCAGCCAAATATTATTCGACTTCCATACTAAAGGTGGTTTCGGAATGGTTTACTTTGTATCGGTAATCGAACATTTTTTAATCGAATTCGACTATGTTTGCTTGCGGAAAGTTGATCGTAATTAAACCGCTCTTAGCGGGTGAACCGATTTAGATGCGGTTTTTTTTTTAATTTAAAAGCAGATTTTCCAGCGATGGTTCATCCCTTTTGTTTTAATCGCTGTTTTCTTAGGGGTTTTTATATTTTCAATTAATTTAGTGGAAATGAAAAATTGAAAAATGAAAAAATGTTTATTTTCTTTAGGAATCACATGCAACGTATTGTTAAGATTTCCTTTTAGGTAAAGGATACCTGTGCCAGGAAATCTTGCTCTTCCTTATGGAAAAGGTTATATTTTTGTGCATACGAGTAATATCAACGTCATTCATCCTATGCTCATTCTCATATGCAGAGACCGAGGATTCCAGCAACACGTGACGCCAGAATGTTTACTTGAAACATTGAATAACCCTTTCTAAACTGTAGTTGCTCTTTTTCATTACAGTGTTTTAACAATTGCCGAAATAGCTGGATTCCACTTTGTGAATTCTAACATTACGTACGTGCAAAAATGTGTAACTATATGGTCTGTGTGAAACATTTAGTGAAAGAAATGTTGGTCTCCCCGTACAAGGCGAGGCAAATTTATGCTATTTATGTTTATAATAAGTATATATTACGACCTGTTTGGTGTTGTGATTAGATCAATTAATAAATTATTTTTCTGCTCATAAGTACGTATGAAAGAATAGCAATGAGATAAGCTTCATTCAACCAGCCGAGTGGGCAGATGGTAAGAAAACAAATGCTGACGTAGATCTATCGTTCGCACCTAGAGAAAAACAGTTCCCAAGTAAAATTCTTTTCTTCGTATAATTTGGTTAGGCACCTTTTGTAAGTGCCCGTTCGTTCGAAAAAGGAAATAATGATTCGGTTTCGCATGAATGAAATGATTGTGTCAATGGAATCACGCGATGCGTAAGCATTCGGTGGACTTTGTGGAATACTTCTGGAGGTTAGGTTTACAAATGACGATTGTATGACGCGATGCCGCGTGTTTAAAAAGTTACTTTGTTTTTTAAGGACGACGAGTTCGTACTTGACCTCAATCACACCTGATGTTATATGAAGATGAGGTCGAAGGTGGAAGCGTACTGACCCGGAAAACCCAACACATTTGGGGGACTGGCTATCTTATCTCTGACAACCGGAACACAACAATGCTATTAACATTGCTGTTTGGCGGCAGATTTAGATAAGATGGTGGTAGCTAGCCAGGCGGACATTTAAAATGCCCTACCACTAACCAAACCGAGTACTTAAATATGTACCCCGCTGGGGATCGAACCCGCGACCTCCGAATCGTAAACCCAATGTTGTTTACATTGAGCCACGAAGGCGGTTAAATCTTGCAACTTACAAAATCTTGCAAGCATCTTTGTATCTTTGTAAATAATAATGTTTTTAGGGTTCTGTAGAGTAATGACAAGAGTTACAGCGTTTTGTAACAGGGTAGGCATAATGATAAAATTTGCTATTAAATGAGAAAGTAGTCGATTAAAAATACAACTACAAAACTTACTGTTTGGTGCAATGGTTCGCAACTCTGACCACTATATCAAAAAGGTTGCGGGTTCGAATCCCGCTAGGGACGTGTGTTTGTGTGATGAATACGGACATGTGTACCAGAGTTATAGATGTTTTCATTTATAATAAGTATTTATTTATAAAAACAAATGTATTTATGTAGTATATCAACCATCTGGTATCTAAAATACAAGCCTATATTTGCTTAATGTGGAACTAGATGGCGCTGTGTGTATGTCTAAGGATATTTATTTATTTATTATTATTTTTTTACTCTTTCCTTTATGGCAATGTTCGCAACTGTGTAGAATTTTTCTGTTCACATTAGTGTGAATTAGCTGTCTTGACAATGCATTTCGAGGAAAGGTTACAATTTACTAGGGTAGGCACTGCCTTTCTGCCTTTATGGAGGGCACGCCACTGCCCACAGGCACAGCTCGCATTTGAATCGGTAAAACTATCATAAAACCCCAAACAACTGCTCGTCATAAGAAGCCTTAGACGACAAAACGAAAAAAATATTACGTTGACTGTTTACATGTACAGAACAAGCTTATTTTTTAATTATTAATGCAATTTGGCTCAAAATATTATATAAACTATTCATATTCATATATTTATTGGAAATGTACATATATATTTTTTATTTTTTTATCCTTGGACATTACAGACAGCGCCATTTAGTTCCACACTAAGCAACTAGGATTGTGTTGTGGACCAGAGGGTGGAGTGTCAGTTTCGTATCGACTTAACTTTACTACCGTGAAGATTTGTACCGAAAAATGTGCAGCGTCTAGAGAGAGGCTAGAGCGGATAGTTTGCAAAACAATTTTTTTCGTAGTGACTTTTTTCGTAAACGCGAACGCGATGGTAACGTTAAAAACGAGACAAAACTTACACTTCGCACACAGATGGTTGATACACTACACAAATGCATTTTTTTTGTAAATAAATACTTATTATAAATGAAAACATCCATAACTCGGGTACACATGTCCGTATTCATCATACAAACATATGCCCTAGCGGGATTCGAACCCGCGACCTTTTGGTCTAGCAGCAGAGTTTCTAACCACTACACCAAACAGGTCGTCAAATTTAATTGCATTACACATGTCAGAGTTACAATGCAATGTTTACAATATGTTGTGAAATATTTTGTTCTTTTGCTTGCAATCCTAAAGAAGGTGGTGTTCTCAGTGGTACTACCAGCTAATTACGTCAAATTTTCCTGTTTACCTTCTATCGCATTCCTATCACACGCCGATCGGTTGAAATTGGAAGGGAATCGTGAGGGCCATTTGGGAATAGCTTGGGAATATTCCGGCGTGAATCGATCTGACCGCAGTATTGCTACTGGTTATTTGCGTATCTTACTTACTTCGTTAGTCGGTCGGTTTGTAACCCGCGACGAAAACCGATGGATGTCTTGTTGTCGTGTGTTTGTGTGGCAACGTATACGTGTTTAAGGGGCAATGTATACGCTTTAATAATAAGGTTCCAGTGGACATTCAAAATTTACCTTTGAATAAAATCAAAACAGACATTATTTACCAAAGGCAATTATAAAATTTCTGACTATCTGGATCATAAGCAAGCATGGACATAGACCACTGGGCGATATTCAGTCTAATTATACAATATACTTAATTGTAACCCAAACTTATTTAAAAGAGCAACCCTCGAATTTTTTTTCTCGTTCTTCTCTGGGGAATCAGCTTTGTGAATGAGCAATAATGTCAAAAACTTTAATAATAAGATAAAAAAAATGTGACGTTTTCAAGTTCTGAAAACTAGCGCTGTAACAATTGCTACAGCATATGCTGAGATGGAGCCCATTTTTGACGTCACACTGCACTCACCGCATTTCAAAATCTGTTTCTGTATATTGTGATAATTTTCTCGTTTTTATTAATATTGTTGTTGCTATAGTGTGGTGTCCAATAAATATATGTCTATGTCTATATGTCTATTTTATCCTACGAAATAAATATTTTTTTGATTTGATTTGTGTCCTGTCTTCACCTGTAATGTGTGGTCAGTCAGTTTTTATATTCAATACTAAACGAGGGGACACGTTCTTAGCCGTCACCATTTTCCTGCCCTTATCTCACTCTAGGTGGGGTCGGCACAACATGTATTCCTCTTCCACTCTCCTCTATCAGTCGTCATCTCCGTTCTTGCCCCTTTCACACACATAATTCCTCACGCAGTCTACTCACACCTCCTTCGGTCTTCCTCTACCTCTGTATCCCTCCACATTCATACTTAGCATTCGTCTGGTTACGTGCCTTTCATCCCTCCTCATAATGTGCCCAAACCATGCTAACCTATTACTCCTCAACTTTTTTGTTATTGGTGCCACTTTCAGATTTCCTCTGATATATTCATTCCTGATCTTATCCATTCTAGTGACACCACACATTCATCGTAGCATTCTCATCTCTGACACATGCATTCTGCTTTCATCTGTCTCTTTCATGGCCCAACATTTAGAGCCATATATGGTGACAGGTCTTATAATGGTCTTGAAAATTTTCCCCTCGAGTTCCTTAGCCATGTTTGATGAAAATTGGTTAAGTCCTTTCGATGATATTTAGCTTTTACCACAGTTTTTGGTTTATTTGGATGAAATCACAATCTTTCGAGGTTTTCTAAAATTTTCTTTTTTCAAAAAAGTTAGATTATACTCGGAGATTAGTAAAGTTCTTAGCCAGGTTTAATTAAAAACGGTCAAGTTTGGTATAATTGGTATATCTTAAATTCGGCTGAAATAAAATAAAAGGCAAATCATTTAATCTATTAAACGAGCTAACACTTAGTTTTGAAACTTGTTTTAGGTTTGAAATAATTGGCACACAATTTAAAGTTACTGACATGGGGGTGTATGGCCGAATGTCTTTGCCTGTAAAAAGTTATACATGTAATTGACAACTCGTCAACAATCTCATAGAATCTAAGATCTGTTACTTAGTCACAAAATTAAGAAGTACTTCATACAAAGTATTTAATATAATTCCATGCCTAAAGTTAGGTTAGTAAAGGAACTCCTAATATTTTGGGCGATACTTTAGCATTGTTGGAAACAAAACTTCCGTTGGGTGCCCCTTAAAGCCCTTAAAGGGACACTTAAGGGACAGTTGGTGAAACGGGTCTCTGTAAACTGTTTTGAAGAAAAAGATTTCATTATTACAAAATATTTTTATTCATATTTACAATAAGGATGAATTAATGACACACAAATTATCTTACATTTTATTGTAATGCCCCGGCTCTATAATTAAATAGTAATGTACAGACAGCGTCAAATTGGTATTAGCAGACAATTCCATTAAAAAAACTTATCTTGTTTCTCCAATAAGACATAAAGTAAACATATAACACTTTCGACCCCATTTGCTGGTAATAAATAGCGTATAGCCTATGTTGTCTTTATTTAAAGAGAATTTAGTTGTCAAATGTTTACCGAAACGTGGATTTTGCTTTAATAAAAATTTTACTAGTGTATTTTTTTCTAGGTTCTACCCGCTACAAAGCTTGGCCCTTCGAGCTGAATCTATTAAAATAATCCAAAAACACGAAGGCTTACTAAAATCATAATCAGGAAACAAAAGAGCAGAACAATATGCAATAGCCGACTAAATTCTTTATAAAAACAAAGACAATGTTGACCATATAGTTGATGGCGATTATATTTACATTAAATTGAGATTTTCTTTTTATGCACAACGGGTTAGCATTTGACCTCAATCACAAGTCAAGTCAAGTCAAGTCAAGTCAAAAATGCTTTATTTTGTAGGTACACTTAAAATAGTCAATTTTACATAGTACATTTTAAACTTTTTAAGCTACTGCTTGTTCACACCTGATGTTAAGTGAAGATGAGGCCGAAGGTGGTAGCGTACTGACCCGGAAACCCCATCTTGTTTGGGGGAGTGGCTATCTTATTTCTGACAACCGGAACACAACAATGTTGCCGTTTGGCGGCAGATTTAGGTAAGCTAGCCAGGCGGACATTTAAAATGCCCTACCACCAACCAAACCGAGTACTAAATATGTACCCCGCTGGGGATCGAACCTGCGACCTCCGAATCATAAACCCAATGTTGTTTACATTGAGCCACGGAGGTGGTTACTATTTCGGTGGGTATTATTTCATAATACAATATTATTTAGGTTATGTACAATATCAAACTAAGTTTTTGTGATTATGATAACATTATGATAATATGTGGGTACACAAGACTATGGATATTTTTATAACTTCCAGACCATTAAAAATTGTAATGCATCGTTGAATGCTGATCATTCTTACTGATATATAATAATCTACATAAGGCTACATCGTAATCTTATCAGAACAATTAGTCAACTTGAAATCCTAAACAGAAATGGATTAAATATCCAATTAACTTGTAATCTTTAATCACCACAGTTACGTATCTCAACGCCAAGCAAGATATAAAAATAAAACTGTATTCACCTGTATCTGAATAAAGATGTGGTAGCAAAAATCGTAACACATTTATTGCCAACCACTCGATATCGAGTGTTCCGCCGCCATCAATCTACGCCTTACCACTCGATAGCGCGTGGTCAATCTCCAAGCGATTTTCTATGGTCGGTAAAATTGCGGCCACAGAAATTGGGCCATGTTGATATTGAACCACAAGACGATATGCTTTGAAAGTATACTTTGTTCGCATGGACTTTACAATAATTTCTGTGCTGTCCTCAGATTTGCATATACTTTCAAAGTTTCAAATCGATGTCATAAATTGGAAGTGAAATCGATTTCCCAAATTCGCATACAAACTTTTATTGTAACAAAAACATGTTTGGGCAAAAATACTCAGGCTAGAGACAATTCACAAAAGTTCGTTTAATAAATTAACCTGACGAATAATCAACCCCAAAGCTCTCATTTCTTGATGCGCATCCTAAGAACTCATCGGGTTGGAAACCTTCAGTTTCGTTGGAGAATTTCCGAACGGGTGAATTAACTTAAAGAGACACTTTCTGGCCCATTGAAGGACGCGCTGACTGTGAAAACGCTATACAGATGATATTTTAGGTAAGTACAGGTCAGAGTGTTATTGCACGATGTCGTGTTGATATTTCGATCAACGTTGATCATTTTCATCATGTACCTTCCACGTGTCTCTTGGAGCACGCCTCCTCACTGGAAGAGGGTATGAATCGGGTCCACTGCGGTGCAGTGTACGAGTATTTGTGTTCGACAAATTGCCATCAGATCTTGTAGACCACCGATTTGAGTTAACGGCTGCCTTCAATTGAAATCAATGGGATCAACTATTTGCATTGGACAAATATGGTTGTGGAATTCTTCGAAGATTGATGAATTTAATTATTATTTAATCTGCACAATCAGTATTAAAACAAGGTATAGATTTTAGTCAGCTATTTTATTGCGGAATCCACGGTGAGATCCCAAATGATGATTCACTTTACTAGTCAAAACTTTAAGTTCATGCCCACCAGAAATCTCAGCACAAATCAACGTCCTGAATTGACAAATTTTAATCGCATATGCAATTAACGCCTATTTTTCTTACATTTCCTTATTGTCAGTCTCCAGAACGCAAGCCTGAAGTCTGGCGAATAGAACGCGTAAATAAACGGATTGATCGCAGAATTGAACCATCCTAACCAAGTAAGTATATACATTAGCACTGGATTTACGTAATTACTTGGTATGAAAGGTGTCAGTAAGTAGTATAGGAAGAAAGGTAACCAACATGCTACAAAACCACCTACAACTAAGCTTAGAGTTTGAGCAGTTTTGGTTTCTCTCCTTAATGAGGACACTCTATTATTCTCAATGTTATGCTCTTTTACAGAATGCGTTCTATGACGGCCTGTATTCTTATATTTAAAGTTCGCTTTAAATGTGGTATCGTTGTAGAATTTGGATTCTTTCTCTTTCGACGACTTGAGCTGTTTGGACGCTCTAGGTTTCTTCTCTCGAAAACAGCAGGGGCATTTGTGGTCGACTTGAGAAGAGCATTCGCTCTGTTGAGCCGAATTTTTGGAGGTCTGTTTGGAAGCGTTCTGGCGTAGCGACAGTTTATCTGATCCGGAATCTGATTCGGTTCGTATACAGGACAGCTTTCCTCTCTGAAACAAAGTTAGAGCTATAAATATTCAACAATGCCAAGTAAGATAAATGGTTGAAATTAATTTTCGGGTGGATAGACAATTTGGTTTGGCTGCTCATTGTGATTTAGCTCTTAATAATTCATAATAAGAGGAAACAGATGAAAGATATTATAAGTAGAGCAATTTATTGAGTCTGTGTATGAAGAACGGGTAAGTTCAATTACAGATTTATACATATATATATATATATATATATGTATAAATCTGTAATTGAACTTACCCGTATATATATATTATATGTCAGGATAAACATTAGTAAGTACTTTGCATGAGCTGCTTTTAAGGTGTTTTTATATAGTCCTAATTGCTCAGATTGTATCAGTCCGAAATTATAATACAGGTCTCACGCTATCATAAATAAACAAAAGTAGGTACTTCCATGTAAGATAAGATCTACAGTGGTACTCTGCAGGTGTCAGGAAGTCAGTCTTGACTAGAATTAGAAGTTGGTCGTATTCGGCAAAGTGTCGTAAGGTAGGGGAGAGTGTGCATGAAAGAGCCAGGCTTTGAAAGAGCCGATGTGATTTTCCATTACTTATCGATATTCTACCAAAGTTTAATTTTACTCCTTAAATGGCAACACTGGATAGCTGTCACCCACAAACATTTGACAGTTCTACGACAACAAATGGCCTCACAGGACTGTTACGAAAATTCGGAAGTCAAATAGTAAGTTTCTTTGTGTTTCTTTCATCTTTTTTTTCAAAAAGGGTGTTGCATAAGTTGACAAAAGTGATATACAGTATTGGTGTCTATATATTTGCCCTTGTTTTGCATACATAATATCAAATCAGCGTTCTGGTATACTGCCTTTTTTTTGAGGTTATATTGTTAAAAGCGCCGTGTTTTGAAAGAGCCAGTTATCTATGCTTTGAAAGAGCCGGCTCTTTCATGCCACGAATACTGGCTCATTCAATACATCGTTTAGTTTTAATTAACCCCCGACGAAAAAAGAGGGGTGTTATAAGTTTGACGTGTGTCTGTGTGTCTGTCTCTGTGCGTGTGTGTGTGTCTATGGCAACGTAGCTCCTACCTAAACCAATGGACTAATTCTGATGGTTCTTTTTTTTGTTTGATAACTGATGTGATGGAGATTGTTCTTAGCTATAATTTATTTATTTATTTAATCTTTATTGCACAAAATACAAAAAAATGTGTATGTACAAAAGGCGGACTTAATGTCTAATGGCATTCTCTACCAGTCATATTTATGGAGGTCTGGGGTGTCCAAAATTTTTTATTTTAGTTATTTCATTATATGATATATGTTTCAGAATATAATGATATGTCTTTGCAAGCGTCAACAACTAAAACTACTAGAAGAATGGTACAAGTACAAGATATGTAACGGGTGGGCAAATGAATCGTGTGGCCATAAAGGGGTGATTAATTTCTTCCCCCAAAAATTTTTTTAAGTTTAAATTGTTTTTATATTGTTTTTATTTTTTAAGTTATAGAGTATACGAAAAAGGGTTCGATTTTATGTTTTTAGACAAATTTTTATTAATTATTTAATTTTTGACTAAGACAAAGTTCAAAAGTTTTAATTGTTGATTAAGACAATGTTTAATTATTACTGAGACTGTTTAAAAATTGTGATTTTCATAGAATTACCAAAGTAAGCCTAAGCTTACTTTACTTGGTAATACTAATATTAATCTGATTTTAAATACTTAACATAATTTTAATTGATAAAAAACCGTTTAGTACCTCAAAAGTAGGTATCGGCTCTTTCATAACACATGGTAGCTCTTTCATTGACCTGCTGCTATGAAAGAGCCGATATCGTTTTTTTTTTAAACTATTTATATAAGAGATTATCAGCGTTGTTATCCTCTTTATTTTCATTTTATAACATTGCCAATTAAAGTGATTATAAAAAAACCTAGTTTCATTTGAAAATAATATAATAAAAGTGTGTTTTTTTTTATACTAAGCAAAACTGGCTCTTTCATCCACACTCTCCCCTACGGGCAATTCTATAGGTAACTTGAAACCCGAACGAATTATTCCACAGGTACTAGGATAGTATAACCATTCAAGAGTCATCGTATTTTACTGATACATCAGGATCAACAGTGGTACTTTGCATGAAAATGAAATGAAATGAAATCACTTTATATGCATTGATTTTTGGTGGCATGGGTGGTAAATATATTACAAAATTCCCGCAAAAACCTTCCTATACGAGGCGTGCAAATATTGAAGGCTTAAATTACAAATTTTACAATTTCCAATATTTTACGTAGCTAAGCACAGTGAATTCTAAATTATCCCCGTCATAATTAATTATATTAAATACTAATGAGTTCGTCAAAAACAGCATTAATTATAATTGAAATCTGATGTATAAAATAGAAAAGCTATTCTCCACTCTATTATTATCATTAAAGAAAAATCCCTGCATTTATTATTTTATATTAGTGATTCCTATATAGTATCAAATCTGTGTGAAACGCACGAAAATGGACCTACCATTCATGCACGATTAAGACAGAACACGCGATTAGTCAATTATAACCTTGAACTGCAGAGTAGTCACCACAGGTACTAGGTTGATATAATCGAGTGAGAGTAACCTGCCACTGCAATAAAACTAGGGACAATAATGGTACTCTGTATGTTAGGAAGGAATGGTGGACTATGATCCTAGGTGACTTTAGCAGTAGTGATTTAGCAATAGAAATGACTGTACGCGTAAATTAAAAAATAGGGAATAACGTACAATATTATTCGATGCACAATATCGGATAGGAATGCAATTTAACAGCTTTTTGTCAGATAAATACTTAATTACCTGCTTTCGTATATATTTTTTTGGATGCAATGTGAACGCGTTTGGATATAATCCCACCTGATAGAAAATGGAAATAACATATGCTATAGGAAGACAAATGGATGTCGAAAAATAAAAAAGTTTTTGGGTTCCCAGTCGAAGGCCTAACGGATCTCTATTATCGACGTCATGTGTTCGTTCGTCGTCTATCCCAAAACTTTAGCAGCTTAACTGTTGAAGCTATAGGCTTTAATTTTGCACCAAAGGTGTGTCTTGCGTTAGGTAAATTATCAAAAATTTTTTTTTAATATTTTGGCTCCGATACAAGTAAAGGGGGTGTATAATTATTTTTTACCCGAATCTATGGGGTATCATTGTTTAGGGCTTGTTATGTAGACAAATACTGATTTTTTTGTTTTAAAAAATATTAGAAAACAAAGGCATGACATGCCGACAAACTCAGTTTGTTTTTTAAAGAAACCGTTCTGAAGTATTTTTAACTTTTCATTGGCCTATGAACTTGAAATTTGGTGATAATGTTTACGATTACGTATATTTTATCAACAAGTAGGTATTCCTTCATTTTCCTATTACAAACCAACTTCATTTTGTGATCAAACCCGTAGCTTGCACAGACGGCTTATATTCTACATTTGGTACGGAACCCAAACATGCCAGTCAAAAAAGTTCACTTTCCGACATTCATCTGTTTTTTTATTAATTTCCGATATGAAATTCAAAAAATTTGTATGCTAATAATTTGTGTATCGCGTCGATAGAAACTCGCGTAAATTCTTTCAAAATATTCGTTAACTAACCTTACTACACTTAGCGCTGGTGCTGGCCAGCTGTTGATGCCTCCTCGCCACCACGCAGGATATTCTGGCGTAGACGTACACCATGACAGTCATGGGCAGAAAGAAAGAGCCCATGGCTGAGAACACCACGTATCCTGGGTTTTGGTTGTAGCGGCAGACCCCGCCTTGATTGTGATCTGGTTCGTACCTGTTGGCAGAACATCGTCACCACTCAGAAAATTTTGCTAAATAAAAAAGCATAGGTTAGCGCTAGACTTCAATCTGTGTGTTTCGGTAATTGAAGAACATAGAAATGCATGAATGAAAAATTGGAATTAATATCTCCAGCAATAGGAGCTCAGCAGTGGCAGTATTTAAAAAGATAAGTATGCCAGCCTGACGGACATATTATTATTATGTTGCAATTGCCACTGATTCGATCGAATATTGTGCCAGTAGAAATCGGACCTGTGCATTTGATATGCTACGCGGTTCTACGCTGCGTAGCGGAAAATGCTGTTACGCCCTACGTCGTAGTCAGTAGCTGAAGCTTGCCTAGATATTTCAATCAGTTTATTTAGCTTATACACTTTGATCACAAAAACTCTAAAAACAATTTGATATCTTTTCTCATATCTCCCCGTAACAACAAAATCTTTTAAAATAAATCTTCCATAACGTACTTCACCACAATTCATCGACCAACAAAATATGTTTAATAAGAAAGAAAGCTAGGAGTCAAACGGGAGTTTGTAAAAGTTTGAGAAATACCCGACCCTACTCGTTGATAGATGACTTCCGTTCGTGGGAAAGATAGGGGAGATGGACGGATAAGGTTGTACGTGGACTCCCAAAAGGGCTTTCTTCAATTGAGTTATAACCTATATACATGTGGCCGCAAAACGACGGTCACAGTGTCAGTATAAGCTGGTTGCCTTCTTGTTTCTGGTGCGTTGTGCCGCCAGCTTACACTAGTAGATTTACGACGAAGACCGTCTCGACTATATGTATACCTTTAACATAACTACGTACATAAAATTTATATTTATAAGGAAGAGTCGTCATTAAAGACCATTCGTGTGTGTGATTTCCAGCTTAGAAAGTAGGTTTTGACTATGTATGCTATTGTTACTGTTAATGTGTCATTGTTCCTAGAGAATTTCGTTCTCGATTAGCAAAGTTGAGTAACTTATGGTGCAGCCGGTAGCAAGATCGGTGATCTATAGCAACATATTTTAACGGTCGGTTGGTAAATGAGGCTACTGATAAATGGAGTGCTGAGGCCAACCAGGCCAAGACCGGACAGTTGCTATCAGCTTTAATAACAAAAACTGAAATAGAAAACCCCCGAGTAACTTCATATAATAAATAAAATTCAGATATACAATCCAACTGTGTTAAAGTTAAATATCGTTGAAACGGCTGATCCGATTTTTCATGAAACAGGTGGAAACTTTCCATTATATAAAAAAAACTCACTCAAATCCGACCTCACATTATTGAGATACATCCGGACAAAAACTAGACGCACACACACATATACATAATACTGTCAAATACATTACACCTGTCGATTTTCGTCGGGGGTTTTTTTTTATGCACAACGGGTTGGTGCTTGACCTCAATCACACCTGATGTTAAGTGAAGATGAGGTCTAAGGTGGAAGCGTACTAACCCGGAAACCCCAACACATTTGGGAGACTGGCTATCTTATCTCTGACAACTAATTACTAGAATAAATTTTAACCGCCTCCGTGGCTCAATGTAAACAACATTGGGTTTACGATTCGGAGGCCGCGGGTTCGATCCCCAGCGGGGTACATGTTTAAGTACTCGGTTTGGTTGGTGCTGGGCATTTTAAATGACCGCCTGGTTAACTACCACCATCTTATCTAAATCTGCCGCCAAGCAGCATTGTTGTGTTCCGGTTGTCAGAGATAACATAGCCAGTCCTCCAAGTGTGTTGGGGTTTCCGGGTCAGTAAGCTTCCACCTTCGACCCCATCTTCACTAAACATCAGGTCTGATTGAGGTCAAGTACCAACCCGTTGTGCATAAAAATAAAACTTATGTATGCAAAGTTTCTGCTAATGAGACTATCGGGGAGTCGACATTACCTTGTAAGGTTTACTTACAGACAACGGGACAGGTGACGAACTAAATGAACATGGGTACCTATAAACATACCTATAAACATGAATAAAACTTACCATCCCAACATAGGCGGGCAAGTTATAGCACCAGCAGAGATCCACACGAAGAAAATCATAGTCAGCGCAAGTTTCTTCGATCTTCGCCTCCTGGAATACGTCAGGGGTCTGGTCACAGCCAGGTATCTGTCCACGCTGATCGCACATAGGGAAAGGATCGAGGCCGTGCAGAGAAGGATATCCAGGCTGATCCATATGTCACAGAGGATCCAACCGAGCTCCCATTTACCTGAAAAGAAACGTTCTTTTAAGAATACGAAAAGGCAATACTGAGACAGGTTAAAGTGGCATATTTTCTGAAAACCTGGAAAGTTATATTGATCTAAGTCTTTATAAATCAAAAAGATTTTTACATTTTGAGAGCGCCATGTTGAACCGTCTAGACAACGGCATATAACATAGAAATCTACCTATATGTATTTATATATTTTATGTTCGTACTTGACCTGCATCGCACCTGATGTTAAGTGAAGACGAGGTCGAAGGTGGAAGCGTACTGACCCGGAAACCCTAACAAATTTGGGGGACTGGCTATCTTATCTCTGACAACCGGAACACAACAATGCTATTAACATTACTGCTTGGCGGCAGATTTAGATAAGATGGTGGTAGCTAGCCAGGCGGACATTTAAAATGCCCTACCACCAACCAAACCGAGTACTTAAACATGTACCCCGCTGGGGATCGAACCCGCGACCTCCGAATCGTAAACCCAATGTTGTTTACATTGAGCCACACAGTCGGTTAAAATTATTGGGATATTGGTATTTAGTGTACAAATTTTATTCGTAGTATGAGCATAGAAAGTAAACTGTTTGACCTAAGCTGTATATTCCTAGTGCGGGGTCTGAGAATCATGCAGCTGGTCTCCGAGTGAATTTGCTAATTTTAAGTAAATGTGGGGTTATACCAAATAAAAAGTTATTATTATTATTATTCCTTGTTGACTCATTCATACCAAAAACCCTTGAAAACATTTCTCTAGAGAATGGATGCTTAATATGACCACTCCATCACTTTATTTCCATCGGGTAATTTTCAACAAAAACTTACACACCCAAATATTGGACGCTTAAACGGTAAATTCCTAACCTGAGACATTCCGAACTTTAGATTCGTTCGTTCGGCATGTTTTGAAGTCTCCAACTCCAACTTTGGGAATAGGTACGAACATTTTTCATTAAAATAACCGAAGTTTGGGTAATCGTGGGATTGTTTAGACAAATCCGAACAATCTTCGGTTCCTGGTGTTATTTGGGACTTTGAAAACTTTGGAAACAGGTGAAGGTGGTGTTGGAGCACTTTGTAATTAGGGTTCTGCAGAAATTAATTTCCTGACAGCTTTGAGGTGTTAGTTCAAGTAAATAAGCAATTAACACGTTCCGGGATACATCACGAGGTACAATAAAAGCATTATTGTTTTAACAATGAGAGGTGTAATAAAAAAAAATTGTGAAAAGAGAAAAAAAAAATTTTTTATGTTGTTAAGAGTCAGTTAATTGTTCATCATTATCATCAGCCCGTAAACACCCCACTGCATTGATATAGACCTTCCCTCGTAATGAGAGAGTATGGGCCATAGTCCACCACGCTGGCCCAATGCGGGTCGAGGACTTCACATGCCTCTGAATTTTTATTTCTCAGGCATGCAGATTTCCTCACGATGTTTACCTTCACTGTTCAAAAGCAGACGAATAAATGCACATAAGTAATTAAATTAAATTTAAAAACTTGTTGGTACATGGCCTGCCTGAGAATCGAACACGTACCTCCCAAATTGGGAGACCGCGTCTTAACCGCAGAGCCACCGACGCTAGACGAGTCAGTTGTTAATTTAATCAACATAATCGTCATCAATCAGCCTTAACAACCCTACTACTGTTGGAGTACAGCCTCCTCTCATTGAGAGAGCGTATGGGTCATAATCCACCACGCCGGCACCTATTCGCACCTACTATGAAACTGGTTTACTCTCTGTTCAACCTGCAGATTTTCTTGGTTATTATCGTCAATAAACATTTTGAAATGTCTAAGTCCGTTGAAATTAGCTCCCTAGCGTGTTGCTCTCTATAATGAGTTTTCAAAGCCATTTATTTATTTATTTATTCAGTCTTTCACATACAGCATTACAGTAAAATTACCAATGCACTGTACGGTTAATTGGGTAGAACAAATTAGTCACCAGAATTTATAGCTATTCTGAATTATTTATCTAAGTGTGTTTTGGTATATTATCATCCATCAATCTCACAGCACTGCAAACACGCCCTTCTAACACTCGGCCAACTCCCAGCGAACACATTACACTCCTGCTGTCAGACCGCCTAACTCAATTGCTTTGGGAATTGCTATCGTTTATGACGTCAATGCACTATCCGTCCTTGACATATTGTAACACAATGACCAAGACAGACAGTGCATTGCTATGGCTATCGCTATAGCTTTCAGTTAGGCGGTAGAGCCCCGGGTCTCGCTCCAACGGCGTTGAGTCTGCGAAGTCCGCGCAGGAGCGGAGAGTTTTGGTGGGCCATTGTATGGCGCTCATAAAGAGTCCCACAAATGGCTCCGGTCCAATCAAAGTTTGTTCCGAGCCCTTCCTAGCCAGTCTGGTCAGCGCACTCGTTTTCCTCAATTCCTATATGTCCAGGGATCCACACCAGATGGACTCTGTTTCTTTCCCCCAAGTTTACTGAGGCTTTCAATAGCGTCCATAACTAGCTCAGAGTCCACCCTACATGAGGATAATGCTTTTAATGCCGTGAGCATACGTATGTATGTACCTATTATTTTCTTAGTTCAATTGCAGAACCCAAAAAACGAAACCCAAATAATGAAAAGCAGTCAATTAAGTTTCCAAAGTTACGAAAAACAATTCTCATTTAAGTTAGCAACAGCGATGAGAGAAGCTGTTTTGGTAAATTGATTCACTGTATTTACTTAGTTAAAGCAGAAAGAAAGTATAGAAACAAGGGGGTCTCTTCTATATACCTATTCAAAAAAAAAAATCTGTTAGGTCTAGTAATCGCCTTCTCCAATTTAGAGACTGTATAAGCTGCTTTGCCCTTTCATCATCCACACTAATAACTGTCTCTGTTTATTTTGTCACTGATAAACATCTGACTATGATCCGATCGTTTTGAAAATTTGCTAAGATGAGTATTTATTTGTATCTGTGGACACACACACAATAAATAAATATCCTTAGACATACACACAGCGCCATCTAGTTCCACACTAAGCAACTATAGGCTTGTATTGTGGATACCAGATGGTTGATATACTACATAAATACATTTTTTTTGTAAATATATTAATTAAAAATGAAAACATCCATAACTCGGGTACACATGTCCGTATTCATCACAAACATATGCCCCCAGCGGGATTCGAACCCGCAACCTTTTAGTATAGTGGTCAGAGTTGCTAACCACTACACCAAACTCGTCATAATAGTCTTCTACATATCGTCATAATAATCATAAATAATCTTTACATAATACGATACCCCCGAAATGCCTTCTAAATAACTGTGTTTAAGTCAAACTTCAAACTTCAAGCATTTATTTCAACGTAAGATACATGATATCATTTGTTGAATGTCAATTTAAATCTATTGGAAATAAAAATTTAAATATATTTTTTTATATTATTATCTCTTAAGTATTGTATTTGAATATTATAAGTCAGTACTAATACAAAATAGGGCTAAGCATTTTTCTGTCAGTCAGTATGTCCAAGCTACCACCGCTTCGGAAAGGGAAATCATCTGTGGGAAAAGAAGCGGCGCAAGAAACCCACAGGATCATTTTCTTTTCTTTTTTTTATATTTATAAAAGTGTGCAACTAATACAATTTTATAATTTCTGGAAGCTGGGCGAAGTATACCACGCGTTTTTGTCATTCAGGTAGTCACTAATTTTAAATATTATCGAATCTAAAGTAAATCTAAAAGTTAAATATTATCGAATCGGCTTGACGGAGTTTCATCAAACATACCTAAATAACCTTTAACCTTCGTTATATCTACTACATGCTATAAAAAAATGCATTCAAATCGGATCACACATTAATATGACAGATCGGGACAAAGGTTGAATACACATAAGCACACACAACGCCATTAAACCTATATACGTTAAACACAAAACACTCGGCGTTTCTCGTCGGCGGTTAAAAATGATTAAACATACGTGCAGAAACATCATTACTTGTGTCCAAGATACAAGACATAAGATACAAAACAAAAGAAAAGCCGCGGTCGGAAAGTTAGTTTCTAATAAAATTTTATCTTGGCAATTGGAATAGAGCCGTAAGCTGAGTACACGTGATAGGTTCCAGGCGCGCCATCGATTGTGGACCTTATAGAGGCTGCATAAGGTTGCTTAGAAATTATACTCTCCTGTAGAATGTAAATTGACACATGATATTATGTTTATAATCGGGGCGTGGTGGCCCGCTCAACTCAGCGCACGCACTCAGAGCGCAGAGATGAGAAATTTTGTAAGTTATTGATAACTAACTGTTACCCTTAACTTAGTCGATATGCAACTGAACACGGTCAATGTGTTCTTTCAAAAACAAATGAAGACATTCGTGGGCAGAGTGAATGGTGTCATTACTAAGCCGACCAATCAGAGAGCGAATTCTACATCGCCCTAACGAAGTTTTCTCAAGACAATGCGTATAGGCAGAAGGCCACTAATAACGTTGGATCGCGGTCCCCGGGCAATACCAACAGCCCGGTGGAAGATTTTCCTTTTTCTTCCATACATGTCAATCACCCACAGACATATTATGTATCGTTAACACATTCAAAATGACACAAATGTAAACTAGATAAAAAACAACAACAACAACCCACCTTATATTTAGGTATTTACATTTATAAAATTAACACCAAAAGGGTCACAGATGCGTTGCCGGCCTTTGAGGAAAGTGTAGGCTCGTTTCTTGAAGGTTCCAATGTCGTACTCGTTCGGGAATACCGCTGCCGGAAGTCCGTTCCACAGGGTGGTCGTACGTGGTAAGAAGTTTCTTGAGAAACGTACAGTGGTAGACTTCCACTCATCCAGGTGATGTGGATGGAAATTTAATTTTCTCCGAGAAGTGTATCGGTTAAATTGAGCAGCGGGTATTAGCTCGAACAGTTCTTCAGAACACTCCCCATGAAATATGTGATAGAGAATGCAGAGGGACGCGACGTCTCTTCGCAACGCCAGGGGATCCAGTCGGTCAGTGAGACTCTCTTGGCCGACAATTCGGACTGCGCGACGTTGAACGCGGTCAAAAGGAAGAAGCTGGTACTGAGGTGCCCCAGCCCATAGGTGAGAACAATACTCCACGTGCGGCCGAACTTGCGCCTTATAAAGTTGGAGGCGGTGAGCCGGCGTGAAGTAACGAGCCGCTCTACTGAGGACACCTAACTTTTTGGAGGCCAACTTGGCCTTATCCTCCAGATGACCGCGGAATTGAATGTTACTGGAGATGTTCACTCCGAGAATCCCAATACTCAGCTTAACGTCAAGGGGAGTGCTCTGAAATTGAAGAGACAAGGGAAATGGAATCTTCTTTGCGGTGAATGCGCAAACTTGTGTCTTTTTGGGGTTAAACTTAACTAGGTTGAAAATGCCCCAATTAGAGACTTGGTCTAGTGAGGTCTCGATTTCAGACACAAGCTTTTCCCGACACTCATCAACGTGCGCCTGAGAAAGATTAGCACGGCCGGCATATAAGGCATCACCCGTACTGTCATCCGCATAACAATGGAAGTCACTGGTTTGTAACATATCATTGATATGCAGTAGAAACAGGGTGGGGGATAGTACGCAGCCTTGCGGGACTCCAGCGTTCACGGGTTTTAAATCAGAGCAAGAATACTTATAAATGTATAAGTCTATCTGCCATTATGCTGATTAATATACAAATTGCATTGAAAATGAAAATAATAAATGTTGCATACATGCGTGGCCCGACACGCACTTGGTCGGTTTATAAAACTTACATTTATAAAATACCATGGCAATAATATAGAATTATATTTTTATGTTACCTTATAAATGTATAAGTCTATCTTCCATTATGCGGATTAATCTAGAAATTGTATTGACAATGAAAATAATAAATGTTGCATACATGCGTGGCCCGACACGCACTTGGCCGGTTTATAAAACTCTTTTGAAAATTCTGTAGTTTTCAATGATGCCCGTTCAGACGAGTTACCTTTACGATTTTATTAAATGTATAGAGTGGATGTTTGATTATAAGAGGGACATCCATCAATACATTGATTAAAGCAAGCGCGGGCGAATATAAAAGACTGAATAGCACTCACAGGTCCAAAAAGTTTTCAATATGCCTTCTAAAGTGTCGACCATCAATCATTATAAAAAGACTCCTTTATAAAGTGTTTGGTATAATCTAATTTATTTACTAAGGCGTATTTCACATTGCGATCGATGAATTAGGCTTATTCCATCTGCGCGATTTTGCAATCAGTAAGTAGTAAGTATTGGACAATATTATGACTTTTATGAAAATGCTTACACAGCTTTGGAATAGTTTAAAAATGAGCTAAAAAAAACAATCAAAAACAAATTCTTATGTAAAATTGAAGCCAATAGTGATGTGGTAAACGTTTCAATAATGGCTGCTCAGTGTAGCAATCTGGCCTCCACATTTCTGGTACTGTAACCCTTTATACTAGAATGAAGAAGACTATGCCCACGTGACTCTATTGAAACGGGCCCTCGCCCACGGCCTCGCACGTCAAGGGACCTGGTGCGAGGCCCCTATAAACACGAGGGTTAAATTTCGTGTAAGTACTCAACTATTACTAAAGCTCATAAGTTTTTATAAATTAGTAAATATTTATACATTCAAAAATATTATCAATTGATACGGAGTTAGCTTTAAAAATCAACTACAAGTTTTTACTACAAGACTTCAGCAAAGAGCCGAAAGACATTATTTCTGTAAAAGATTTGATCACACAGGTTACAAAACAAAAACTTTTTTAATATGACTCAATGTTTCCCACGTAATTATATTGAACTAGCAGCTGCCCGCGACTTCGTCCGCGTAGACTACATGAATCAACACTTTATTACTTTCCCACGGGAATACATTCAGCAGAAAAATTACCATGTAGAGTTTATCTCAAACAGGAAAAGACCCAGGGCAGATAACAGGTATGTGGAACCATGTTGGTGTGTTGCCAGGTAAATGAATTAAGACAGGGATCCATTAAAAGACTATGACTTCGACTATGACTTTGACTATGACTTTGCCTATGACTATGACTTTGACTATGACTTTGACTATGATTTTGACTATGACTTTGACATGACTTTGACTATGAATTTTACTTTTCGACTTTGAATCTTCGACTTTGAGTCTTCGACTTTGAGCCTTTGACTTTGAGCCTTCGATTTTGAGCCTTCGACTTTGAGCCTTCGAATTTGAGCCTTCGACTTTGAGTCTTCGACTTTGAGTCTTCGACTTTGAGCCTTCGAATTTGAGCCTTCGACTTTGAGCCTTCGACTTTGAATTTCGAATTTGAATCTTCGACTTTGAGTCTTCGACTTTGAGCCTTCGACTTTGAGTCTTCGTCTTTGAGCCTTCGATTTTGAGCCTTCGATTTTGAGCCTTCGACTTTGAGCTTTCGACTTTGAGTCTTCGACTTTGAGTCTTCGACTTTGAGCCTTCGACTTTGAGCCTTCGTCTTTGAGCCTTCGACTTTGAATTTCGAATTTGAGTCTTCGACTTTGAGTCTTCGACTTTGAGCCTTCGACTTTGAGCCTTCGTCTTTGAGCCTTCGATTTTGAGCCTTCGACTTTGAGCTTTCGACTTTGAGTCTTCGACTTTGAGTCTTCGACTTTGAGCCTTCGACTTTGAGCCTTCGTCTTTGAGCATTCGATTTTGAGCCTTCGACTTTGAGCCTTGGACTTTGAGCTTTCGACTTTGAGCCTTCGATTTTGAGCCTTCGATTTTGAGCCTTCGATTTTGAGCCTTCGACTTTGAGCCTTCGTCTTTGAGCATTCGATTTTGAGCATTCGATTTTGAGCCTTCGACTTTGAGCCTTGGACTTTGAGCTTTCGACTTTGAGCCTTCGATTTTGAGCCTTCGAATTTGAGCCTTCGACTTTGAGCCTTCGACTTTGAGCCTTCGTCTTTGAGCCTTCGACTTTGAATTTCGAATTTGAATCTTCGACTTTGAGTCTTCGACTTTGAGCCTTCGACTTTGAGCCTTCGTCTTTGAGCCTTCGATTTTGAGCCTTTGATTTTGAGCCTTCGACTTTGAGCTTTCGACTTTGAGTCTTCGACTTTGAGTCTTCGACTTTGAGCCTTCGACTTTGAGCCTTCGTCTTTGAATTTCGAATTTGAATCTTCGACTTTGAGTCTTCGACTTTGAGCCTTAGACTTTGAGCCTTCGTCTTTGAGCCTTCGATTTTGAGCCTTCGACTTTGAGCTTTCGACTTTGAGTCTTCGACTTTGAGTCTTCGACTTTGAGCCTTCGACTTTGAGCCTTCGTCTTTGAGCATTCGATTTTGAGCCTTCGACTTTGAGCCTTGGACTTTGAGCTTTCGACTTTGAGCCTTCGATTTTGAGCCTTCGACTTTGAGCCTTCGTCTTTGAGCATTCGATTTTGAGCATTCCATTTTGAGCCTTCGACTTTGAGCCTTGGACTTTGAGCTTTCGACTTTGAGCCTTCGATTTTGAGCCTTCGATTTTGAGCCTTCGACTTTGAGTCTTCGACTTTGAGTCTTCGACTTTGAGCCTTCGAATTTGAGCCTTCGACTTTGAGCCTTCGACTTTGAGCCTTCGAATTTGAGCCTTCGACTTTGAATTTCGAATTTGAATCTTCGACATTGACTCTTCGACTTTGACTCTTCGACTTCGACACCAATTTGAATTTGTGATTTCAACCCCTACCACTATCGCAACCCGTAAGGGGTTAGCTTCAAAAGATGACATTTTCGCAATCAACGTCCCAAAAAACCTAAATAACAACACCAATATAGACTTTTTTGGTATCATCCCCCACCCCTATCTCACCCCTAGAGGGTTGGCTTAAAATAAATGTCATTTTCATAATCAACATCCCAAAAAACCTAAATAACGACACCAATATCAATTTTATGGTTTCAACCCCCATTTCACACCCCAGGGGGCTGTTTTTCGAAAAATCTCAACTCACCCTTATCTCATTCTCTAACCCCAAGGGGTTAGCTTCAAAACAAATGGCATTTTCGTAATCAACGTCCCAAAAAACCTAAATAATGACACCAATATTGACTTTTTTGGTATTAACCCCCACCCCTATCTCAACCCTAGAGGGTTAACTTAAAATAAATGTCATATTCATAATCAACATCCCATAAAATCTAAATAACGACACCATTATCGTTTATATGGTTTTAACCCCCATTTCACACCCCAGGGGGTTGTCCAATATAGACTTTTTTGGTAGCAACCCCCACCCCTATCTCAACCCTAGAGGGTTAACTTAAAATAAATGTCATTTTCATAATCAACATCCCATAAAACCAAAAAACGACACCAATATCGATTTTATGGTTTTAACCCCCATTTCACAACCCAGGGGGTTGTTTTTCGAAAAATCTCAAAACACGTATTAGCTTATTTGTTCCTAGGAGTACTCTTGCAAAGTTTCGAGTCGAAAATAGTCGAAATGTCCAAGTTATACTGTTTCTTCATACAAACTTCCCACCCCTGTTTCACCCCCTTAAAGGGTGAATTTTGAAAAATCCTTTCTTAGTGCTCCCCTAGACCTCATAAGGAACCTACGTGCCAAATTTGGAAACTTTAGACCCAGCGGTTTGGCCTGTGCGTTGATATGTCAGTCAGTCAGTCAGTCAGTCAGTCAGTTTCTTCCTTTATATATTTAGATTATTACGACTCTCCCTTATATTTAAAAGCCATGCGTCTGTGGAGTCATTCAGTATTCAGTATGTCTATTGCAGTATCACAAATATAGTCACACTCACAAACATGTTTACGAGTAACACTAGGTCTTAAATAAATATTTCCACCTTCTCTACATTTCGCCTTTTCTTTGACTTCCTGATACACTAATTACTAATTATTATGACTATATTTTGATTTTATATTCTCTGAAATAAGATAAATTTATTTCTCATTAAAAACTTTGCCTAGTTATATCATGGGTAGATACATTTTTAATATGTGTACATAATATTTAATTTGGTTAATTTGGAAATTTATTTATTTAAAAACAGTAACAAATAAAAAATGGCATTTAAATATAAACTAGGACAAAAGTAAAAATTGGGGCCGCGTGGCAAAGTACCCAAAACGCTAGCAGAGCGTTTCCTCGCTGGATGCAGATACTTAAGCGTTGAGCGAGGAAACAACCAGCTCTCGGGTCACCAGTGACATCGACTAAACGCTTTGAAATATTGAAGAAATATTTAAGAGCGCCCAGCCCCCAAGAACCTAAGGTTTCGACTCCAAAAGCAAGGAAAATGTATTGGAAACCGATGTCTCTATATTAAAATATAGAAATAATTAAATTTATTAAGTATCAAAGTCAAAGTCAAAGTCAAAGTCAAAAATGCTTTATTTTGTAGGTACACAGAGTACACTTAAAATAGTCAATTTTACATAGTAAATTTTAAATTTTTTAAGCTACTGCTTGTTCAAAATGCAATTTTCCCCTGAGAAGAACAAGCAAGAAACTCGAAGGGTTGCTCTTTTAAAATCAGGCTTTGATTTTACATAAAGGTTTTTATATTACAAACAGGTTTTTAAATTTCATTATTAATTGTGAAATAGCCTGGCATGCGAACGATCTGATTATGTCCAGGGATGATTATCATCTAAATAGTCTGATATTTTATAATATGCTTTCTCAATAAGTTTCTGTTTTACAGTATCTTTAAATTTATTGAGAGGAAGATTTTGTATATCAACTGGAACCTTATTGAAAAAGCGTACACATAACCCTTTGAATGAATTACTGACTTTGCGGAGGCGACTTATGTGACCTGCAAGTTTATCTTTATTTCTTGTATTGACATCATGTTTATCACTATTTTTCCTAAATGATGTTATATTTTTTTTGACATACATTAGATTTTCAAAAATGTACTGTGACGAAAAGGTTAGAATGTTATACACTTTAAACCTATCTCTAAGTGACACTGCAGGTCTCAATTGATAAATTGCGCGAACGGCTCGTTTTTGTAAAACAAAGATTGTATTTATATCCGCGGCGTTTCCCCACAGCAAGATACCGTAAGACATCAAGCTGTGGAAATAACTAAAATATACTAATCTAGCAGTATTTACGTCTGATATTTGTCGAATTTTTTTGACTGCGTACGCTGCAGAGCTGAGCCTTTTCGCCAATTTATGTATATGAGGACCCCATTGCATTTTGGCGTCTAAAGTAATGCCCAAAAATACAGTAGAATCTACGAGATCTAAAGTGGCATTTTTTATCATTATATTTGTGGGCACCACCCTGACATTGGGTAGTACAAATTTCACACATTTAGTTTTTTTCTCATTAAGTAACAAATTATTTGCCGTAAACCATTCTACTACTTCAGAAATAGCATTGTTCACATCGTCATAGCTTAATTTTTGTCTATTTACTTTAAATAATACGGAGGTATCATCTGCAAACAATACTATTTCATGTTTATTATCCTTTACAAGGTTAGGCAAGTCATTTATATAAACTAAAAATAAAAATGGCCCGAGTATGGAACCCTGTGGGACGCCCATGCAGACTGTGGACCCTGACGATGTGTTGCCACTGATATTAACCCTCTGAACTCTGCCACTCATATAAGAAATCAAAAGGTCAATAGCACGGCCTGTTACACCATAATGACGTAATTTCCTGATTAAGGTGTCATGATGAACGCAATCAAATGCCTTGGACAAGTCGCAGAATACTCCTATTGCATCCCGAGAATCTTCCCAAGCTTCAAAAATATGTTGTAAGAGCTCGACACCTGCGTCGGTTGTCGAGCGGCCCCTAGTAAAACCGAATTGTTTATGTGACAACAAATCGTTACTATAAAAATAAGCCGATAACTGAATTAATATAATTTTTTCAAAGATTTTACTGAGAGTCGGTAGTATTGATATAGGTCTAAAATTAGAGGGGTCTGTTGTACTACCGGCTTTAAATAAAGGTATAACTTTACTGTGTTTCATCAAATCAGGAAATATGCCATCATCAATACATTTATTAAAAATACAAGCTAAGTGTGGTGACACACAATCAATTATGGCACTAATAATTTTTACTGATAAACCGTAAAGGTCGACAGTCTTTTTCTTGTCTAGAGATCTAAATGCTTTTATAATGTCTACAGGACTTATGTGATGAAATTTAAAATGAGAATTACAAATCTCCACATTTTGTTTAAGTAGCGATTCAGCGAGTGTAGGACATGAATTAAGAGAATTTGTAGTCGAAATTGAAATATTGGTAAAGAATTTTTCAAAAGCTTCTGCAACTTCTAAATGTGTTATTAAAATTTGATCATTAATTTTTAGTCTAATATCGATGTTGCGAGGCTTGACTTTTCCAGTTTCGCTATTTATAATTTTCCAAGTAGTCTTTACTACGTCTGCACTATTTTTTATTTTATTATTTATAAATTTTGCTTTTGCTGTGGCACAGACCCGCTTGAATGTTTTCGAATATTGTCTAACATATTCAGTAAAACTTTCGCTCTTGTTATATGTCCTTTCTTCATAAAGATCATATAACTTTTTCCTACTTTTATGGATTCCAACCGTCGCCCAATCACTGAAAACGAGGGAATTATTGATTTTAATTGTTTTTGTTACGAAAACATTATTACTTTCAGTTTTCAACATTTCAAAGACTGATTTATATAATATATTTGGATCGTCACAGTACGGTAGATAATCCAGTTTCGCCGTCACATTACTCTTATATTGATCAAGCCGTGCATCAGTTACAGGCACATATGTGAAATCTCTTTTCAGTGTCTTTTTAACTGCTATATTAAAAATGGCTAACTGACCACAGTGATCTGAACTTAATTTATTTAAAATAGATTTATCACTGGGCTGTAAATTTGAAAAAATATTATCAATGGAGGTAGCTGATGTAGAGGTAATTCTAGTCGGCACTGAAAAAAGATTGACAAGGTTATAGCAAGTGAATAAAGACTTAAGCCTTCTACTTTGACTGCTATCCTCCAATATATTTATATTAAAATCTCCGCAAACCACAATGTATTTATTCGAATTACTAATTTTACAAAGTATTTCATCCATAATTTTTTCAAATAATTCATACGATGAAGAAGGAGGTCTGTATACGCTTAATACAGTAAGCCGAGCAAGTTCTACACAGGCTATTTCAATAGTTCGCTCAACAGAAAGGTTTACAATATCGAGACGCTCTTTAAATTTAATATCGTTACGAATTAAAATTAGACTACCGCCTCGAATTGCTTTCGTTCTGCTGAACGAGCTTGCAATCTGGTACTCCTTGAAGCCGAACATGAGCTCACATTGTTTATACCAATGTTCCGTTATGCACAATATATCAGTTCCAGTGCAGCCCATGAACAGCTCCACCTCTAACTCCTTGCCACTCATACCCTGAATATTTTGGTGTACCAGATTAATAAATTTCTGATTTTTATAACATATTTGACCTGACTTGTTTTGGGGAGTGACAATACTCGTACCCCTATTTTTTATAACTGTATGTTTAATACTGCCAGAGGTAATCTCTGTTGTCTTATACTTTAATTTAAATTATTTGGAATAATTTCCAAGGTTTTATTAATAGTTATTGGCTGCCCAATAGAGGCAGTCGTTGGATCAGTCACTAATATGACTGAATTTAAAATAAAATAACATAGCATACTTGCTAATTGTCTCCTAAAATATTTAGGAAGATAATAGTTATCTTCTGTCACATAAAAATATTTAGAATTAATAAATTTATTAGTATCAAATATATGAAATTTATTTTCATGACGACATATCAAAGTATGTAATGTCAAATTTAAATTGTGTCTAATGTCATTTTCTGTTTTCGTTAAACTTTGGCTAAAGGGAAATGCGAAAAATAAAACCTTATTAACATTTTTTAAAGAATTTAAATGTGAAAAATAATTAATTAAAGATTTTTTATTGACATTTCCCCTTCTACCTATAAAAATAATTAAAGTTGTATTCTCTTTAAATGTGCTCGATAGGACCTTATTCAATATAGTTGAGTAGGTGGCACCAGGCATACAGGTATTAATTATTGCCTGTTCCATATATTGGCTAAGTCGCAAACCCATGTCTTTGCCAACTTCATCACTAAACATTACGATGTTATGTTTTTTGCTACTAGACTGTGAGAAGGAAGTATGTCTAGTCTCGTCACATTCACATGGCTCCTGCGTCAGAATTAAGGAGTCGTTTGTCTGACACACTGTCTGACACACTGTCGAGGAGGAATCCGTTGAAGTTTTAGTCATGATATTACAATCACATTGGTGATTATTTGTCAATGATTCGAATCTGTCATAGTTATATTTACACAACTCCAACAAATTGTCCATGGCCAGTGTGTGCTCCCTAATTTGGTTCTGTGATAATTCATATTGAGTGTTAATATGATTTAAAGAATTATTTAAATCTAATATTTCTGACTGGAGGCGCCGTGTGTCACAATCATACGCAATTTGATTTTTTTCTAAGTTCAGTTGACATTTATTTAATTCACACAATAGTGCCTTTCTTTGTTTTATTAAATTAATATTTTTACAAAATAACTTATTTCTCTTAATTAATCTATTTGTCTTTTTAATACATTTTTTAACTTTCATAATTTTTTTAAATTTATTTTTACTCACGGTCGTGGGCATTGACTCGGCAGTGGTCATATCAATGGCGACAGTGGGGTGGTCATGGGAGGAGATGGCAGAAATTAAGGAAGGTGCAGTGGTGACAAGTTCTTCGAACAACGACTGGGTTTGACTCGACTTGAGGTCACCATTTTGAGTTTCTAACATGGAAATGTGGTTATGCGCATCGCGTAGATCCTTCTCCAGGGACGAAATACGTTCCAGGGCATCCTGGTACAAGCTGCAGCTCTTATCAAACTCATCCACGACTCGTTGTAGTTGGTCTCGATGGTCTACAACGTCGTCTAATCTAGTGGACATTTCTGCCATCTCACTCTTTAAGAGTTTATATTTATTGTTGACAGACAATATTTCCTTCTCATGATCATCTCTCTCTTGAAGTAATTGCTCACACAAGGTCCTTGATGTTTGTAGTTCTTTCAGTGTCAGCTGAAGGTTGTCCTCCAGCTGACGAGTTTTGGTGGTCATACTACGAGTGGTCATTATTGTAGTAAATAGGTATAACAAAAAAGACGTACAAAACACAGGTGTCAATAAAGGATCGGTGAGCAACCACTATCGGCTATTTGAGTTGAGGTTAATTTCAAATGATTTAGTTAAAGAACTATTTCGCAACCATATTTTTCGTGTTATTTACTTGTGATAGAAACCGAAAAACAACACCACAAACAGCCACTAGAGATGATTTAAAATTTTTGTATGTAACAGTTTTACGTCACCGTACTTACGTTGAAAAAGCACAATAAAACACAACTTAAGCACTTACAAACTGTACAATTATTTCGTATATATACTTAAATATAGTAATGAAGTTGGTTTACACATAAATTATCGTAATTAATATTAAAAATCAAATAAAACCACGGAGTAGTTTTATTTACGACTTAGCCCGGTGCCTACCCTCAGGATTCTATGTACATGTGGTCTCTGCCTACCCCAATGGGAAACAGGCGTGACATTATGTATGTATGTATGTATGTACATGAAACAGCAACTTTATAAAACACAATTAAAAATACCTATATCTTATAGAAAAAATACGCCGTCCAACTCGCCTCCATGAGGCATAGTATCTAGTACGCTATTGCTATTGCCCCGCTGAATGCATAAGCTCAGCTGCTGAGCAAAGTAGGCACCAGCTCTCACATCTCCAGATGCGTGGACCAGTCTAATGGATAAATCCTTTACAAAATTTTTCGTGTCAGAAGACCACGGGCCCAAAGTCTCCACTGCAAGCGCCGCAAACTCGTGGTTTATAGAGATTGACGCATATTTACGGCGCTTCTTACTTTGAGCTTGTTCAGCCGCGGTTCCAGCTCTTTGCGCAGTTCCTTGTATATGGGACGATGCCAAAGTGTCCGCACAAGTTGCGTCCCATACCAAGGTGCGCCCCAAGCACCACAAGGCACAATAAGCCACAAGGCTCCAGAGACGCCGGGACCGCTGCAATAATTAAATTGTAAATAAAAGCTACTGAAAGAAAAAGCATAAAAAGACTTCGTTGATGCGCCTTCACCTACGTCTAGATTAGTGCACTCCCATAGGAGTGTAATTTGAATTCAAAATCAGCCAACCTGTGACTATAGTTAGAGAACGTGTCCAAGATCCGTACCGTGTGATGCCCAAAAAACTGGCCACGTTAATTCGTTGTATAACATGGATACACTACTTGAGGTTACTTGCTCTTTGTCACTAGAGATCTCAAATAAGCGCAACAATATATCTTTCGCGCTTCTAGACCCCACAGGCCTAAGGTCCCTTTTTTTTTTTTTTTTTTGTCGAGGGGAAATGCATTTACGCGTTCGACCCGCCGCCAACGGGGATCGGCGGCGGGGATATGTGGGACTCCCCGCTCCAGATCGGAGCGGGACTACCCACTAAAACCCCCCGGCGACCTTCCTCGGCAGTAGGGAGGACCTGGGAACGCATAAGCGGCTCCAGGTCCCCCCCCGCCCCGCCTCCCCTCACAAGGGGAGGTCCATTCCCGAAGGGCGGCTAAACGCACGCCCTCCACGGGGGGCGCTGTCGAGCCTCAAACCGCGATCAGCCGGCGGTATGAGGCGCGACAGGGCCCAATGCGACGACACCCCCCCGGTCGCTCCGGGGGGTGTCATCCTCTCCCGGGTCGCGTCCGGCGGCTACATCGCCCCGAAGATGTAGCCGCCCGCGACCCCGGGCGACGTGCAGGGGGCTAGCGAGCGTTGCCGCCCCCCCGACGTCGCCTCCTGCGAGCGGGATCGGCCCTCTCCCGATCCCGCTCTGCGGCCTCCTTCTCGAGCATGACTGCTTCGCAGAAGGAGGCCGCTGCCCTCCAACCCTCCTCGCTCGCCAGCATAGCCGCGACTAATGCTGGCGGGGACAGATCTCGTCCGATCCGGTCGACCAGGTCTCGACGCTCGGACTGCCACGCCGGGCAGTCCTCCAGCGTGTGCTGGGCGGAGTCCTGGTCGGACGCGCAGTCGTGGCATCGTGCCGTCTCCTCCCGTCCGATTCGACTCAGATACTCACCGAAGCACCCGTGCCCGGTGAGTATCTGAGTCAACCTGTAGGTGACGCAGCCTTTCCTCCCCATCCATGCTTCGAAGTTCGGCAGAACGGCTCCGACGGCGCGTTGGCGGGCGCAGCCTTGTATCACAAGGCGCTCCCGCCAGAGCGTCAGCGCACGTCGATGTGCGTTCTGCCGTAGCATTTCGAGCTCTCGGTCCGGCGCGACCCCCTCGGCATCCCGTCCGACAGAACGGATGCGGTCGTAGACCGCGGCGTCCATGTCGGCCAGGATGTCGAAGGGTGGAGTCCGCGCCAGGACCGTCGCCGCCTCGAACGAGATCGTCCGGTAGCCTCGTACGATCCGGATGGCCATCAGCCGCTGCAGGCTCCCGAGGAGAGCTCTGCAGCGGGAGGACCCCGCCAGGCCCCGTAGAGGGGCCTAAGGTCCCTATACCAAAGGGCACAAACATGTAACCTGTACTATGAGTTGCAATCGCGCCCGACAGAAGTTGCTTGGAGGTTGATCGAAGCTACAGTTTCCACACAGGTGGCGTTCGACACCAAGATTCTGCTATTCGACCACAGAACAAGGGTCATGCCGTCAGGTGTTTGATCATCATAACACGCAAACCCAATTGGTGTGTTGATGGTGGTAAGAGCATGACGGAATACATCATTCAGGATTGCAGGGCGAGAGAGACGACCGGCACTGCGCTGACTTGAGAATCCATGGTGACCGAGTTTATCTACTAAGACTCCACACCGGGTGCGCCAAAGTTCACCTAAATTTTCAACTTCGATAATTGGAAATGTTCTCCCTAACATTTTTCATCCTAACAATCACAATTCCTAACTACTCTGTCTCTAATGTTCATAATTCCGAAGCATTCAACTTCATAATGTCAGTAGCAATAAACATCTATTATACTTTTATTTGTTTTCCTATATTTTCTCAACATAACAATCTTTTACACTATTATTCAAGTCATATATTTTTTGTTTAGATTATGCACGAGCCGAGCGAGCGAAGCCAGAGTCCCGCTCCGGTCATTCAGTCAAGTACCAGAAACGAATCGGTCTTTTAGTTATTGATTTAGGTACGATTAAAACTGCGGTATAAACACCCAGGCCATAAACATAACCGTAAATGAGTCGTGGTTTATGAATTTCATTCATTTAAGACAAAAATCATTGAAACGACCTTCAATCATTCTAAACAGTTGATTTCTTTCTTTCTGAGTATGAGTGAAAATATTATGGTAATTATGTTTAGGGATAAAAGCGTTATGATAAAAAACAGTAGGAGTTGAAATATATTAATGATATTATTAATTACAATTTTCGGAAACATGAGTGTTATGAACATCGCCGGTAGCACTGCAAATAGTATGAATGAAAACTTTAGGATGAAAAATTTTAGGAAGTGTGATCATTCGGATTACAAATCATTAAGAAGAACAATTTCGGGTAAAGAACTTTAGGTGAGCCAATATGGACCCCTACCCACCTACAGATTTGTGTTACAGGAGTTGCAGTGGGAGAAGTTTGGAGGCGGGTAAAATATCATAATCAGGGAGAAAACGTGTGCTAGTCTGTCTCCGTGCTTTAATATTTCTTTTAATTTTTTACGTTTTTGTCCTGTTGGGCAATGAAAGAGACTGATGAAGTAGAATGCATGTGGCAGAGATGAGAATGCTAAGATAATGTGTGGTGTGACTAGAATGGATAAGATCAGGAATGAGTATATCAGAGGAAGTCTAAAAGTGGCGCCAATAACAGAAAAGTTGAGGAGTTAGCATGGTTTGGGCACATTATGAGGAGGGATGAACGGCAAGTAACAAGACGAGTGTTAAGTATGAATGTGGAGGGATACAGAGGTAGAGGAAGACCAAAAAAGGTGTGGGTAGACTGTGTGAGGAATGGTATGTGTGTGAAAGGGGTGAGTACGGAGATGACGGCTGATAGGGGAGAGTGGAAGAGAATGACGTGTTGTGCCGACCCCACCGAGAGTGGGATAAGGGCAGGAAAAGTGATATCGTGTATCTTATGTTGCCGTTTCCCTACATGATCGAATCTCGAATGAAGAAATCTGCAGTCGAACGAATTTCATTGACTTAACCCAGCGGATTATCAAGTTGATATGGCAATGGACAAGGCACATAGCTTGAAGAATTGGTGGCCGTTGGGGCGTTAAAGTTCTCGAGTGGAGACCACTCACCCGCACGCTCAGCGTAGGACATCCACTCACAAGGTGCAGATCGCTTCCAACCGGTCACTCTGGAATACTATGGGGGAGGCCTATGTTGAGCAGTGGACCTCCTGTGTCTGATATGATGATGATGATGAATTAAAATTATTTGCATTATTGTAACAAAAACGAATGCAGAGATAAGCAATAATAAAAAACTGCCTTTACCCCACCGCGCAAGAAAGGAGGGTATTGTTTTTCGAGCGTATGTATGTATGTCCGTTCCTTTGGGGCATGCTGTAACCTAAACGGCTTAACCGATTTCAAAGTGGATGGTGTCGATAGATTCGTCTATCAAGATCTATCAACCTGGATTGTCATAAGATACATTTTATGGTAAATAATAAAACAACATCCAAGGGCATCGGTGCATCAGCGGTAAAGACGCGGGCTCCCAATTTGGGACGTCCGGGTTCGATTCCCAGGCAGGCCATGTACTAATGACTTTTTTTAATTTAACTTATTTACTTCTTCATTTGTTTTTCGAGTTGTAGAGTTTTGTTTATACTTCCGTATAGCAGATATTTGTATTAACTCGTGTTTTTATTCTTACTGGTATTCGTAATGAAAAGGACAGTGTTTAAGTCGGGTTAAAGACTTATTTAGTCCCTCGAACTATTGGCGCCCTAATAAGTTACTCTCATCCCTGGGATAACAATGTATCTGGGGGCACGGCAGTGCCCCCGCCAAGTCGAGCGCGAAGCAAACACTGCCGTACCATCCTTTACTGGAACCATTTCGCCGCATTTTCAGGCCCCTATTTTAGAACCTCTGGATAAGCCTAGAACGCAGAAATTTTCGTCATCCAGTAAGCTATAATCACATACTTAAAATCCAAAATTTCAAGTCTGTAGGTCATTTAGTTCCGAAGTTAAGCGAAAGCAAAGTTTCGCATTTATGACACTCACTCACTCACTCACTCACTCATGATCATCAAAATAGAACTAGTACTTCCCATAAACTCAGAGAGCTGAAATTTGGTACAGAGTTATGGTTCAATGGCCACATAAAGGGAAAACTATAAAAACTAGGATAATCGAAGATCTGGAGTACCTGGTGACCCTGATTAGGAAACACAAGAGCCCAACCAAACTATTAGAGATCGACATATACCGCCTTTACAAAAAATATTCAACTTGGTGGGCTGCTTCATTTGATGTCAAAAATCGAAGGTCTGAAGTATCAGATGAAGAACCCTCAGCTGGTCTCAGCTGTATTAGAGATATGGTAATGCCCCCTTCTACTATTGGTACATAGAAAAATCGACTGTCATTGCAAAAATCCAGCGTAGTGGGACACATCTTCTAATTTAATCTAGCCTATAGCGTCCCACTGCTGGGCGAATGCCTCCCCTTCTGCTTTTAATACGAATATAAATAAAATTAAAGGAAAACTCTGGATAAGACTAGACTGGCTTTTATACTTATACTTACTTATACTTATTACAAGTTTACAAGAAGAAATAGTCAAACGATTAATTTTATTCTACTCGAACATTACACAAATTAAATAAACAAACGAAAATTTGGTCAAAATATAATGCATTGGCTAAGAGTGGCGGTGATACCCGCACGCGTCGCTAGATGGCGTTGACTGTATTTTAAAACGCGCTTACGTTTTGTTTTTCCGATAATCTTATATGGCAAAGTGGCAACCGGCCGCGTTACAGTCGTTTACGACATTCTTCTATTGCGCTTGAAAATGTTTGCTAGGGATTAGGAGGGATTATTTGCATTTCGTTGATTTCGCTGATTATTTCGTGAGGTTTGCTAAGGTTAATTGGCACGTTGTTATTATATTAATTCAAAGATTTAAACAGGTTAGGAATTATATGGTTAGTGACGGATTACTGATTATTACTTAATTATCAGAATTAAAAGAAGTTTCACTTGAATACTTTATTTAATTGTTAATTATTTAGTACCTACTTTTAGTTTTCTAGGTTTAATTTATAGTTAGTACTTCGAATCGCGTTCGTGTTTATAAGTACTTTTCTAGTATTCTAGTTTAGTTTATTTAGTTAGATATTACTTCGTTTCGTTTAAAAATATCATTAATTTAGCTGTATTTCAGTACTAGGTAGGTAGTACCTTTGGTAGAAAGTTCATTGATAATTAATTATATTGACACTTGTCTAATAATTAAGAGTTAACGTTTTGCTTATAGTTTGTATAGATTGAGTAGGCAGAGTAATATTTTCTTTAAGTTTTTTTTATTAAGACAAAAGAAGTCTTAAAGATATAAGTAGGTTTTAGTCTAAATATTATCGGTATTTCTGATTCGTTGTCCATATACTAAAGGTCGTTGAGTTTAATTGTGTTTGATTTCGCAAGATAATAATTATCGTAAAAAATGTCGATATTATTAAAAGACGACGATGAACTTAGTGGCTACCAAGTAGTTGGTATGCCCAAAGACGGGTCTTGTCTCTTCCATTCAATATCTTTCTTGGTGTATGGTAGAACTGACTCAACTTGCAGTATCAAGTATATTTGTAGAAACGTGGGCATATATGTAATATGCCCACATTTGTACAAAAAGAAGTGAAATCCCACCAAAAACATTCTGTAAAAAACTAGCCAAATCTCGATGGAGCTGCTTGATTATCTCTAAAAAGTAATGAAATCTATACAAAGTCGTGCCAAGTGTAAGGTTCCTTACTGCGATTTCTTTATTATTATAGTTAATGTTGTGTGACTTGGCCGTTGAAGGGTACACAGGGGTACAAAACCAGGTGCTCCATGACACCATTGCACCAATCTGTCGCCAGAACCGCTACGCATTGACGATGGAAAATTGCCACTTGGAAAACGTTGATTCAATAACCAGTCAATTGTAGGCTTGATAAAGCCACTAACGTATAAAGAATGTTATGTAAACGCCACACAGATTATTCGCTAATAGTTTGCCGTTGAACATTCTTAATAACATAATTAATAACATTAATAGCGGTTCTGGCGACAGATTGGTGCAATGGTGTCATGGAGCACCTGGTTTTGTACCCCTGTGTACCCTTCAACGGCCAAGTCACACAACATTAACTATAATAATAAAGAAATCGCAGTAAGGAACCTTACACTTGGCACGACTTTGTATAGATTTCATTACTTTTTAGAGATAATCAAGCAGCTCCATCGAGATTTGGCTAGTTTTTTACAGAATGTTTTTGGTGGGTTGTTTTTATTCTTATTTAGTCACACGGAACCCCGAAAAGTGAAAGATCTAATCTACTGAACCTTGAAATTCACAGATGTTTTCCGCAGGACTCCAACAAGATTAATTTGACATTGTTTTTGTACGGAATGATGTTTCTGACAGGGTTTCACTACGGGTTTTAAGGACGCGAAAGGAATTGTTTTTCTTTCGGGCACAGTTACACAACCTTCGGGGGTTTTGGATGCGCATGTCGCAGATTCAATTTCCGCGGGGCTATAGTCGGTCGACTATACGGTCGCGGTCGCAAATCAGTCGCGTATAACATAAAGTAATTCAAATCAAATCAAAAAATATTTATTTCGTAGGATAAAAATTATCACTTGAAAACGTCACATTTTTTATCTTATTATTAAAGTTTTGGACATTATTGCTCATTCACAAAGCTGATTCCCCAGAGAAGAACGAGCAACAAACTCAAGGGTGACTCTTTTAAATAAGTTTAGGTTCCAATTATATTATATTGTATAATTAGACTGAATGTCGCCGAGCGGTCTATGTCCATGCTTGATTATCATCCAGACAGTCAGAAATGTTATAATAGCCTTTGGTAAATAATGTCTGTTTTATGATGGTTTTGAATTTATTTAAAGGTAAATTTTGAATGTCTACTGGAACCTTATTATAAAAGCGCATACATTGCCCCTTAAATGACTCAGTGACTTTGGGTAAACGGCTCACATGAACAGCAAGTTTATTTTTATATCTGGTATTAACATTATATGTATATCACTATTTTTCCTAAACGATTCTAGATTTTTTCTTACATACATTAAGTTTTCGTAAACATTGCGATGCTAATGTTAATATATTAATTTCTTTAAATTTATTCCTAAGATACACTCTGGGGTCCAGTTTGTAAATCGCGCGAACCGCTCGTTTCTGCAGAACAAAGATACAATTTATGTCCGCGGCATTTCCCCACAACACAACATCACACTTATCATCATCATCATATCAGACACACGACGTACACTGCTGAACTTAAGCCTCCCCAATAATTCCAGAGTGACCAGTTGGACGCCGCCTGCATACAGCGATTTCCCGCGATTTTTATCAAATCGTCTGTCTACCTTGTCCTACGCTACTTTTGGCGGTGCGTCCTCACTCAAGAATTTTGAATGCCCCTCAAGAAATGCCAGTGGGGGCATCAGTGACATATGTATACACGAGGATAAATGCGATCGGTGTAAGGGAGGAAGTACCTTTCACCACGAGCGAACGTTCTTTATTTACAATTTGTTTTTTATTATTTTATTTATATTTCGGAATCCCCAGCACTTTGTGATACAAATTCTATTACAGTAAACTAATCTTTACTGCCAAAATAGCATTCACATTTTATAGACACAACTTATGTACAGTCGCCACCACATCAGACGTAACAATTTAACCCTCGGATCGACCAATCGTTGTATGGACGCTCCACCGTACGAGTGCTCAGTTTTTACTGGCATTCTTACGCTTGACTTATAACATAGCACACGATCCAAACAACGCAAGAGTCAGCTATACTAAGCGTGACTAGTATGACGTGTATGTTCTGTGAATGTGTGTGTGAGTGATGTTTACCATCCTGTACAGTATTATTGCGTAATATGACGAGATGCTGCAAAATTTAGATACCATTTTTACGCATAATAAGACCGCAAAGTTGTGCAATCTGTTTATAGATTTATACGCAGCGTCAGGATAGTTTACGCTCGTTTGAATAGACTCCAATGATACGTTTACGCTGGTCTGAATTGGCTCTGATACTTTTCGAGCGGGAATTTACATAATTTAATGAGGTAGGTAACAATTTGGAATTTACTTCCCTTTGTCTTGTTTGACAGTCTAAATTTGGTTTGACACAAATGTCTCTGTTTATTCGGGCGGATATAACGAAAATTTTCCAATGACTGTATTTTATAGGAGTCTCTGCTTCATATTTCAATCAAAAATTATTTTCCTCTCTCGTTATTATTGTAACAGTTATTTTAAAGGGGTGTGTCTCTTTTAAAAACAACGGTTTCTGCGATCTTCTATTAAGTAAAATTATAGACAGGCTACATGTTTATCCATAGATTTATTTGAAATGTAGTTTAAAAAAAAAATAATAACATGTTGACTTTCAATAAGTGATATTTTTGTATCCTACATTGAATATCCTATATTTTTGATTTGATTTGAATTGATTTGAACAAAAACTTGCTTGCTTTTACCGGAGAGTATCATTACAAAATTAGTGACTACTTGAATGACAAATACTCTTGGTGTACTTCTACGGCTCCCAAAAAATATTATATTATATTAATTAAATTATGAGTTTCCTGCGCCGTTTCTTTTCTCACAGATGATTTCTCTTTCTAAAAGGGTAATAGGTTTGCGTACTGACCTGCAAACCCCAACACATTTGGAGGACTGGCTACCTTATCTCTGACAACCGGAACACAACAATGCTATTAACATTGATGCTTGGCGGCAGATTTAGATAAGATGGTGGTAGCTAGCCAGGCGGACATTTAAAATGCCCTACCACCAACCAAACCGAGTGGTTAAACATGTACCCCGCTGGGGATCGAACCCGCGACCTCCGAATCGTAAACCCAATGTTGTTTACATTGAGCCACGAAGGCGATTAACAACAAAAGATGTCAGATTTATTGTGAATAGTGCATATGTTTTTATAACGCAGCTACGCTACAGCAAAGACAGGGTTATGTTTTCATGAAGCATGGATTGGTGACACTTTGAAACGCGTAATGTTTATTGTCATAAGTTCAATTGCCATACATCATATGGCATACAAATTAATAAGTATAATAGTGTTTCGCAAATTTATTATTATGCATAAACATAATAACGCAGATTTGTTGAAGGGCATAATAGTAAAAGCCATATTTTAAATCTATTTTTTCATTTGCCATATTTTTATAAGGAATACTTTGAAACGTAGATTTTAATTATGCATAAATTACCATATTCATAATTTTGTCGAGTGCGAGCGAAGCGAGCAAGGGAGTTCTTGGCACCCCGATATGGATAGGTTAGGTTCGAAGGGTATGGCGGAAGCGAGCCGGGCGAGTAGAGCGAGCCCGGATCGCCCGCCATACCCTTCGTGTTAGGTTCACATGTATGCATGCATCCCTGCTTGCCTATTTGCTTGCTTGCATATTATATGCTTTTTAAATATTATGTCTTTTGAATATTATGGTCAACAAAAATTATGCCTTTCATTACTTATGCTTATTAAAATTATGGCTTTCTATGATTATCCGTTACAGGGTTCGGTCATATGATATTATGTGTAATGAAGTTATGCTATAACGGTCTATTGCAAATGACTATTATGGCGAGTAGCATTATGAATTGTCAGTTTATGGTGAAAAACGTTAAGCGTTTCAATAGGTAACCGCATGGATTGTATGGATTTGAATCAAAGCGATACCAATCAATTCGACTAAACCGTGCCATGGATTAGTAACACTAACTCATTTGTTCTCCAGACAATAAGGTCCATGTTTGTTTGTACAATCACCTATAACTATGTTAGTAAACAGTGTGGACATTGAAAATTTTAAAGTACCGTTATAACAGGCTAGGTTTGTATTTAATGAAATACCAAAATGGCGCGGCTGTAAAATATAAAATGCTGTTTGAGACGATAAAAAAAAATTGCGAACCATATTGAGTATTTCAAACATAATCTTAATTCTAGAAGACCATTTCAGTGATAAAAGAGTTTTAACAGATATAAGCTCTATTTAAAAATTATATAACTTAAAAATAGTTTCCACGTTTTTATTTCGCTTCTTACGTCTGTATATGTATTGTCAGCAATAATAAACAGATTATATAAAAAAAAAATTACAAAACCTAAACTGTATAATTACTAGCAAATAAATTAGTTATTGCATTTCATTAATCAAATGAAATAAATGCACAATAAACACATAGACGAAGCTAAATCTCTGAATTCTGGTGAGCGAACGCTTCTACGAGCACAAGTGAAGTTGTCGGTCGACGATATTCATGACTTGGCCTGCTGCCCCTTCCAAAGTGGCACCCCCGCACCCTGACGTCACACTGGCCACGCCAAATTATAGTGAAATTTTCAGCTAATAGTATATAGATTTCTTTGTTATCCCTACAGTGTCATATGCTACATTATTATTATTAGGAGCCCATACTGTCCCACTGCTGGGCAAAGACCTCCCTCCTCTATCCACGCCTCTCTGTCCCGGGCCTCCTCCGAACAGTTGTGTAGGAACTTATCCAAGTCATCCTGCCATCTCTTTTTCGGTCTGCCGCGACGCCTTCCCTCTAACGGTGGGCTCCAGGTGGTGGCGATTTTGGCCCACAAGTCATCTGGTATGCGACAAACATGGCCCGCCCAGTCCTACTTCAGTTTGGCGGCCGTTGTGGCTACGTCAGCAACAAGGATCTTAGAGCTGCTTTGCATGGTTAAAAATCATCATCATCACATCAGCCGAAAGACGTCCACTGCTGGACAAAGGCCTCCCCCAAAGATCTCCAAAATCCAATATTGTACTCGCAAAATACAAAATATATGCTGTCGGAATTTTCGTTATTTAACAAACAAACAACAAACAAAATATTCTTTATTGTACAACAATAAGAAGCATAAAAAGAAATAAGATCTCAATAATTACAGGCCCATCTCCATTCTACCTGTACTTAGTAAAATTTTTGAGAAACTTATTCTGGGTCAAATACTGTGTCATTTCAATACAAATGGACTACTACATGATAAACAGTTTGGCTTTACTTACGGTCGCTCGACAACGGATGCTGGTGTAGCTCTAATTAAAAATATTTATAATGCCTGGGAAGATCGCAGCGATGCAATCGGTGTGTTTTGCGATCTTTCAAAGGCATTCGATTGTGTGGATCACAAAACGCTTTTATTTAAATTAGAACATTATGGGGTGCACGGCAAAGCCCTCGACTTATTACCTTCTTATTTAGAAAATAGAATTCAAAAAGTTCAAGTAAATCTGGAAAAATCTTCAGGATCTTTTGTGAAAATGGGAGTGCCTCAAGGATCAATTCTGGGTCCTTTTATGTTTTTAGTTTATATTAACGACTTGCCTTATTTAGTTCGGAACCTGGTTGATATTGTGTTGTTTGCTGATGACACTTCATTTATATTCAAAATAAAGAGAGGGTCGAATGATATTGACGATGTAAACGATACTCTTTCACAGGTTTCGAACTGGTTTACTGTGAATAATTTAGTCCTAAATGCTAAGAAAACCAAATGTATTAAGTTTTCCTTACCTAATGTAAGGCAGGGGGAAAACAACCTAAAGTTAAATAGTGAAGCATTGGAATTTGTTGAGAACACTGTTTTTCTTGGCATCACTTTGGACTCCACACTACAGTGGGGGTCGCATATTGAGACACTTGCGAGCAGGCTCTGTTCAGCTGCTTATGCTGTTCGTAAGATTAGACAACTTACTGACATTAAAACAGCGAGGCTTTCATAGCATTATGTCTTATGGTATACTACTGTGGGGTAGGGCTGCAGATATTCAAACAATATTTGTTCTACAAAAAAGAGCAATCAGAGCAATATATAATTTACGCTGCCGTGATTCTCTAAGAGGTCTGTTTAAAGAAATAAGTATTTTAACTGTTGCATCTCAATATATATATGACAGTATAATGTATGTACGCAAAAATATATGCCTATTTCGTAAACATTCTGATAATCATAATTTGAATACTAGAAACAAAAATAAAATTGAAATTCCACAATTTAGACTTAGCAAGGTTAGCACATCCTTTGTGGGACACAGCATACGCTTTTACAATAAAATACCAGAACATGTATTGAGTTTAACAGAGCAGAAATTTAAACGCCACATTAAAGAAACTCTGTGTAAGAAGGGTTATTACAGGATAGATGATTATTTAGGCGATAAGGAGGTCTGGTGTTAGCTGGTCGTTATGTTAATTGCTATTGTTTTGTAATATGTAATATTAAAATGTAATATTATTGTAAAGATGGAAACAAATTGAAAAGATGTGTTGTTGCGGAGTTTCTTGTCGCTTCTTCTCCCTAACCATAACACCAACCTTGCGAAGCGATGTAGTTTAAAAAAAAATAATAACATGTTGACTTTCAATAAGTGATATTTTTGTATCCTACATTGAATAAAATATTTTTGATTTTGATTTGATTTTTTTTATTTATTTATTTATTTAACACTTTATTGCATATATAAGTATACAAACATACATTAAACAAACATAGGACAGAAATTACAATACACAAAAGGCGAGCTTATCTCTGTAAGAGATTTCTTCCAGCAAACCCTCGGAAGGAAAAATGAAATTAAAATATTTTATTGCAGACAAAGAGCGATACTTACAAATATAGAACAAAACATTAACAAAACATCACTGTCATAGGAACACAATTGACAAAAGATAAAACATTGAGATTTATAGCAATAATGGTTTGAATATAAAATTATTTTATAAGACAAAAAATATATAGATATTAAACACAATATATACATAATATAAAGGCCTACATACTAAAATACATATTAATAAATACCTACGTATAATATATATAATATATCAAATACATCAAATACTTATATAGATATCTATAAATAGGCTGACTGAGTTACTGAGACAACTTGAGATAGTGTTCCTTTAGTCGAGTTTTAAAAATGGGTAGGGATTGGCTATCACGTATATCAGTGGGAAGTGCATTCCATAATCTGACTGCATGCATGGAGAAGGAGTAATTGTAATATTCCGTAGTCGGAGTATTGGGAAAGCGTAGGAGGGAAGCCATGTGAGAACGAGAAAGTTTGGAAGGAGAACGCATGAAATGGAATCGCTCACTTAAATATCTTGGCGAAGATGGATTGAAAAGAACTTTGAAAAGAAGACACAGAATATGACTCTCTCTACGGAGTCGAATAGGTAACCACTTGAGTTGAGATCGGTACTGAGAGACATGGTCAAATTTACGTAAGCCGAAAATAAAGCGTATGCAGAGATTTTGGAGTCTTTCTAACTTGTCTAACAGTTCTTCAGTTACATCCAGCATGCAAACATCGGCATAGTCAATAATAGGCAGCAGTAAAGACTGAGCCAAAACTATTTTGGTATTTAGAGGTAAAAAATTTTGAAGCCGTTTGAGGCAGTGAAAAGAGAAATGGACCTTTTTACTTAACATATCACAATGGGCCCTCCATGACAGATTGTTGTCAAACATCACACCGAGGTTCTTAGCAGTGTTGGTTAATTCTATAGCAACGCCATCAAGCATGATGGGGGGTATTATGGACTGTTGAACTAAATTGTGCATGTATCTACTACCAATAATCATAGCTTGAGACTTACGGGGATTCACTAGCAAACCAAAGGTCTTAGCCCAAACATTAATTCGTGTTAGATCCTCGTTAATCGCAGCCACAGCGTCATCGACAGTAGCAACATTGAAATGGCGATATATCTGCACATCGTCTGCGTAGAAGTGAAAATTTGAGGAGATAACATTGGAAAGAGTGTTGATGAATAGAGAGAAAAGTAACGGAGATAGGACGCCACCCTGAGGAACGCCCGCAACAAGGTCGCACCAGTTGGAGGAGACATCCTCCGAGCGGACGCATTGCGAGCGACCCCGAAGATAAGAGTTGAACCAAGCAATAGATGACTCTGAAATATTGATAGACCGAAGGATACCCAGCATTATGTCGAAATCCACAGAGTTAAATGCACTGCTGAAATCGAGAAGAATTAGGATGGTAAGTAATTTATTATCCATTCCATACCGAATATCATCTGTCACCTTCAGTAAGGCAGTAGCAGTGCTATGGCCGGGGCGGAAACCAGATTGAAATGGATTTAGTGAGTTATTAGTGACCAAAAAATCAGCCAGTTGCTTGTGCACCATCTGCTCCAAAGCTTTGGAAAGAAAGGGTAAAATGGAAATGGGACGAAAGTCTGAGAAGGATCTAGGTTCAGACAGTTTAGGTAGAGGGATCACATGAGCCTTCTTCCAGATGGTGGGGTAGCAACTAGTCGATAGAGAAAAATTAAACACGCACGTCAAGACCGGCAACAACTCCGGCAATATTAGTGTGATCATACGCGAGCACAGATCATCACACCCGACAGCAGATGAAGTGATAGATAGGATACATTTCCTGACCTCGCTCTCAGAGACAATTCCGAAATTGAAAGGAGTACATGATGGAGTAGAGATTTTAGAGAGTCCAAGAATAGTATTGACTTTTATGTTTCTATCTAACGAAACAGGAGGATGAGCGAAATATTTGTTGAGATCGTCAAGATCGGCGAGATTGTCATTAGGTTTGGATGATTTGCCAAAGCCAAGAGTTTTGAGAAATTTCCAGACCTGGGAAGGGGGAGCATTTTCAATGGACTCGTGAATATGACGTCTCTTAGAATCTCTACACAGGCGATTGCAGCGATTTCGTAAAGTCTTGTAACGATTCAAATTGTGGTCCGTAGGAGAATTTTTATAGATCCTTTTGGCACTGTCACGTTTGCCCATGAGTGTTTTAATATCCTTAGTAAGCCAAGGTGCTGGAACATGTTTCACCTTAACACGCTTTACGGGAGCATGGCGGTCGTATAAGCTGCTTAGGATCGAATTAAAGTTATTAACCATATCATCCACATTGAGCGATTCAAGAACAGGGCTCCAATCTATGCTAGCAGCATCACTCCTTAAAGCATCCATATCGATGCTCTTGAAACTACGCAAAAGCAAGAATTTCGCTTTACGTTTAGGAGGTCGTACCTTATAGGATAAGAAAACAAGATCGTGGTATGAGAAACAGGAAGAAAGTTGACCATGAGCGCAGACCAAGTCAGGACAGGAAACTATCATGAGGTCAAGGAGAGAAGGAGTAGAATTAGGAGCATAATGTGTGGCAGACAGAGGAAGAATATTTAAATTAAAGGAGGAAATTAGAGAGGAGAGTTTATTGGCACGAGAATCGCTTTTTATGAGACAGGTATTGAAATCGCCCAGAATTAAAACATGATCATATAACGGACATAAATTATTGAGCAATGTCTCAAATGAAGAGAAATAATCAATATGAAGCGAAGGACTGTAGTATACGGCCAGAAGAATCTTGGTGTGATGAAGAGTGAGCTCAACAAATAGGTGTTCAGCGGATTTTGTATACATATTAGGAGAAGCATGGATTATGTTATAGGCAATATCCGCACTTAGGTACATTGCCACTCCACCACCGCCTTTTCCGATTCGATCGTTGCGTATAAGTTTGTAACCGGGAAGCGAATATTGTGTAGAAGGGAGAGATGGTTTAAGGAATGATTCCGAAACAAGTATCGCATCGACACCAGAGCCACTAAAAGATGCCAAAAGGTCAGTGTAATGACCAGGAATACTTTGCGCATTAATATGCACAACATTAAAATTTTTGTGGAAATTAGAAAATGTCAAAGATAATTTTTCATGCAAGGTCAATGGAACAAAGTTATCATTATCTCCACTAACAAAGCTATCCGATGAGGAACACGAGAAGAAACTATCATCAGAGTCAATAACATCAGCCATAAAATATGATAAGAATATTTGTATATAAAATAAATATAATAATATAACTGTTAAAACAATAAGATTTCTAAAATAAAAATACAATTAGAACTATAGCGGCGCGGCGTGCTGAACAGCAGCACTCGCCCTGAGTTGGGTATACCTTCGATCGAAGGTATAAAGAAAGAAAAGACAACAAACAAAAAAAAAAGGAAAACAAAAATAATATCGACATATCGCGGATTTGTAATCTCGAAGATTTACTCATATGACAAGGCTGTATGAACTAAAGTTTCCTTAGTCTCCCAGCAAGAGTCGAGCTGTCATGACAAGTTGTCAGCTGTCACGGCAATGTGCATATGATGCCATTGTTGTGATCAGTTAAAACATTTATAAACAATTACAGAAACAGCGGTACATGTGAAACAAAAGTTTAAAACTGCACTACATACGGAACAAAAAGTAACACAATATAAACCGACCAAAATAGAACAGGTAGATCACAACAGAGAAGACATGCACACAACAACAGCTAGACAATCACTTGGCTTGGCGTTCCTTTGGTCCTCTAGCTGATGGATTACTCCTGGTGACGAGTACTTTCTTGGCTGCGGGCTCCGGTAGCACCTTTTGTGCAGGCTTGCTTTCGGCGTACAGCGGTTCGGGATTCTGTTCGATAAACAGTTTGAGATCGGCCATAGAAGTGATTTTCTGACGACTCTTGTTAGGCAGTATGACGAAGATCTTGCCCTCGGAGGACCAGCACTTATGAACACCAAAATGCTTGCGTGCTGCCATAAAAACTTGGTGTCTGGCTCTAGTCAGAAATTCTGAAAGTGTTACACCAGAGTTCTTTAGTGAGGATTTGCTTCGCCAAACCAAATGTCGAAGCTGGACGTCCCGAAATCTGACGAGTATTGGCCTGGGCTTAGCAGGGTTGGATCCAAGGCGATGGCAAATCTCAAAGTCATTAGAACCAACATCCGGCAACTTCATCTGACTGGTTAATATCTTGACGACCTCTTCATTAAGCTTTTCTTCTCTTTGCTCGGGCAGGCCATGAATAAGGAGAGCATTTCTTCTCAGAAAAGTCTCATGCCCATCCACTCCAAGAGCGAGGAGCTCAATCTGAGATTTGAGCTTAGACAGCACCTTCCATACAAAGGATTTGAAACTATGGTACTCACGGGAAAGCGAAGAGAGATCAGCATGTGCAGGGCTTGAGCTGTTTGTAGCTTTTTGTAGTTTGTCCTCATAATCACTCATTCTTGAGTTAAATAGATTCACTATTTCATCCATATTTGTAGTGAGTTTTGATGACAAATCCATGATGTGATTTTAAGTGAAGTGAAGATGAGAAATCAGGAGATCTTGTTTAGTAGGCGAGTGCCGATGTTACAAAGTGCCGATTATGTTAATACATTAAAGTAAATATTGACAGTAAGTAATTTTAATAATTAAATTTTCAGAGAGCACTTAAATTTGAGTATTACTCCTATGCCTACCCTCAAAACGAATCGATTTTGATTTTAAGAAAAAGGGGATAGTACAATTTGGCAGCCTTATCACTAAAAGCGATCTCTTCCAGGCACCTTTGGGTTATTTCAACCTAATTTTAATAAAATAAATAAATCACCCATATAAATACATGCGTTAATTGAATACATACAAACATACATACACAATATTTATATAAAAAATAATACATATAATATAGGTATACCAATATTTGAATTTATACTAATTAAATAGAATAGTACGTAACTAAGCACACAGTAATTAATGCGAGCATGAAACGAAAAGAGGATAGATAGAGGAGCTAGAGGGCTAGATACAACTCCTTCACGTGCTTTGAATACGTTCAGTGACTGAGCACGTCTAACTGAATCAGGTAGCGAGTTCCATAGCCGAATAGCTTGTAATCTAAAGGATTGACCGCAAAACTTCGTGAAGTTAGGAGGAACGTACAGTCGGAGGTTTTCAGAAGAACGAAGAGGGCGAGTGTAGTTGCGGAAAGATATTGGAACTGTTCCTTTAGATAAATGGGGGTACGAAGATCGAAAAGTATTGAATACAGAAGTGAAACAATGTGCAGGTCTTTACGACGACGAATTGGAAGCCATTTAAATAGTTATTTAAATTTATTTGTTATTATTTGGTTATACACTTACCACTAATATGAACAGCTATAGCAGGCGGCATCACGAAGATTCCAACCATTAGATCAGCAGCCGCCAAACTTGTCACAAAACAGTTTGTAACAGTCCTCAGCCTTTTAGTGGTGACCACAGCTGATATAATTAACGTGTTACCAATAACTGTTACTACGATTAACAGGAACAACACTATCACTACACTAATTTCAAAAGTATCGTACTCTGTTACAGTTTCACAGACATTACTCAAGTTTGTGTTCGCTAATGAATAATTTTGACAGAGTGTCTTAATGGTTGTCACTTTTTCATCTGTTGGAGTAACAATATGGTAGATGTTTTTTGTTAAGCTGAAGTTTTCTTCTCTTGTGTTTTCTATAAATAGTTCGTCTATTTTGTCTGTGGTGTTCCATTTTAGGTTATTGTCTATTTCCAGATCTGGTAGTGATATCATGTATGCTATGATATTAGGAGATGGCTCGCGTTGACTGCTGACATTTTCTGTAACAAAAGTTAATCATTTATTAAGGCGACAGGATCGAATTAGGTTTGAAGTGGCAGTTGAACTGATGGCCGCTGGGGCGGACGATAAGGACGGACGACCTACTGAAGGTCACGGAAAGTTGCAGGCCGCTTCCAACCAATCGCCAAAAATAGGAGGCCTAGTTCAACAGTAGAAGTCCTGTGTCTGATATGATGACGATGAAGGCTAATTTTATAGTTACTCAAGGAGTACGCTACTTGACGTCAATCACAACTGATCATCATCTCAGCTCGTAATCATTCCATTGCAGTGAAATAGGCCTCCTATAATTTTATTACTGTAACAAGGAAATTCTAATATGGAACAATGGAGATGTTGCACTGGACACAGACGTGGCAAAAATAGGGGAGGCCTTTATCAAGCAATTGGACAACACTGGTTATTAAAAAAAAAAAAACGGTACAAAGGAATAGTAACACAGTAAGACCAAGGTGGGACCCAATATTGAGAAAAATTAACCTGTTTGCACGTGCAAATATAACGTCAACCATCGCGGCACGCCGGTCATCTTTGCGAAAATACCTGCGGTGTTAAAAACGTTTATAGATACTCTACTGGGTGTATTTGTAATCCGTGAAAAGTAATAGCTACGGGAATATATTATCTATGGATATAATGAATGAACACTGCTACAGCTCTAATACTAAAAATCAGAAAAATGTTACGAGTTGTAATGTGTAGGTTTCGCCCTATATCCACGATATAATTACGGAAATTACAATTTATTTCATGTTTTTCTTAAAAAACGGGTAATTAAGCAGCTCCAGATTTTTAATGGGTGTCGACTTATGGTTTAGTTTCGTCTCAGAGCGTGGCGCTCTAGAGAAGAAAAGAACGGAACAAACATGCCTACACACACATGTAAAGACTGATACACACAATACCCTTACTTTTACATCGTGCAGTCAAGTAAAAAATACAGTTACCTACCTATTTATTTTTTCCGACTGAAATTTGTTCACTACTTTCACTGAATAAAGGTGAAGGTGGAGGCAGGTTAATCTTGGGCCCCCCATCCTACTCGTCTCCATCTTATTGAGAGGATAGGCTAATAATCGGACATAATTCATCTATACTGAAGCTGTTTGAGATAAGATAGCCAGTCCCCATAGATTTCAGGTTCTAGACAAGCAAATTTCCATCATTGGACTCATGAACTCAAGCGTGCGTATAAAAATAATTCGAGCTTAGACTAAGTCGCCGTAAATATTAATAAAACTCGTCTCTCACTCGCGCTTAACTTGAATTATGAGTTCGTCCTCTCAACAAAGATTAGGGAAATTATTTATGTTACCCGACGATTAATATTCACAACTTAATCCGGCTGAAAAGATGCTGAAAAGCTTATTAAAATTGCCTAATTAAGCCTCAAGGAATGGAACAGAAAAAGTTGGGTTGAATAATTATCTTTAAGCCACGTCACAGTACCTAAATGTAGTTAATATGAACCAGTAAACCGACTTTATAAATCAAATTCAAAATCAAAAATGTTTTTATTTCGTAAGTTATAATAAGATTAACATTTGAAATCGTCATGACATACAGTTATCGCTCATTCACTAGGCAGTCTCCCCAGAGAAGAACGAGCAAGAAACTCCAGGGTTGCTCTTTTTAAATAAGTCAACACAAATACAATTTGAGATACCTAATTGTAAAATTTATGATTCGACAAAGAAAAATAAGAATAAAATATACTGGATAATGGCGAGCGGTAATTATATCTATTCACTCATATTATTATTATTTACTTCCGCCCGCGGCTTCGCCTGCATGGAATAACTTTATCGCTTTATCGTGATGAAAAATGTCCTATGTTTTAATTCAGGGTGTGTTCTATCTACATACCAAATTTCATATAAATCTGTTCATCCGCTTAGGCGAGATTGAGCAACAAACAAACAAATACATAAACAAACATCCAAACGTTCGCATTTATAATATTAATTAATATTATTATATTAAATATTATATCTTTATTTAAAGCTGTAACCGTTGTACTTTATTTTTATATTTTTTTTTCATATTGTGAAAGACAACACTAAGCATAATGATTGTACGGTGATGTAACCCGCGACCTCCGATTCCTAAACTCTATGTTGTTTACATTGAACTACGGAGGCGGTGAATTAATAATAATTAGAAATAAAGAAATGATCATCATCTTCTTGCCCTGCGTCCAATTTATTTGGGGTCGGCGCAGTACGTCTTCTTCTTCCAATCTCCTATATCAGCCGTTTCCTCATCATTCACGCCCTTTTGGTTCTTGTCACCTTTCACATACAATCCATCCAACTTTTCCGTGGTCTTCCTCTTCCTTTCCAACCATCGACATCTATGTTCATAACTCTCTTAGTAACATGTCTTTCAACCCTCCTCATAACATGTCATGCATAGCAATAGCTCCTCATAGCAAGCCACACGGTTTTTGAAGGTCAAAATATGAATTGACTTGTGGTTCGATAAAAAAATAAACATGTGCGTATGTACATCCTTTTTTTTTATGCACAACGGGTTGGTACTTGACCTCAATCACACCTGATGTTAAGTGAAGATGAGGTCGAAGGTGGAAGCGTACTAACCCGGAAACCCCAACACATTTGGGGGACTGGCTATCTTATCTCTGACAACCGGAACACAACAATGCTATTAACGTTGCTGCTTGGCAGATTTAGATAAGATGGTGGTAGCTAGCCAGGTGGACAATGCCCTACCACCAACCAAACCGAGTACTTAAATATGTACCTCGCTGAGGATCGAACCCACGACCTTCGAATCGTAAACTCAATGTTGTTTACATTGAGCCATGGAGGCGGTTAAAGGGTTCTAGAGTTCCTTCTAGAGTTATGTTACTGATAGAATTTTTGCTGTGGCAGGGTCAGTGTTGGAAACAATATCGTTGGTTTGAATTGGCCCTTAAAAATAATACGGCCATAATGCGATGAGCTAAGGTACAAAATATGCAGGAAAAGCAGCTATTTTTAGAAATTGAAATTTTATGACTAACTCGTAATGAACGAGTCTGCGTTGTTTTTCTGTAAGCGGAAGCGGTGCGCGACTGAATCCGTGACAAGGTTTCCTTCGGTGGTGGACCGCAAAATGGTTACCTAACCAGTACGAAGGCACTTTTGAAAGGTCTCACGTGAATCTCATAAACTAATATCATTAATACAATACACATCACACGCAAGCACATACATAAGTACACATGCACATCTAAACTTATTTTTATGACTAACTTAAGATACATTCCAGCGTCAGTCTTTCCTGAATCATACAACCTTGGGATCTTCAAGTGCAGAGTGAATAGGCATTTACTGGGATCGCGTGCTTCATCTTCGACCACATCGTCACTTTCCATCATGTGAGATTGTGTTCAAACAATTCATCCCCACTACATGTAGGGGAGATACCGTAAAAAATAATAATAAATATTCTTAGACATATACACAGTACCACCTAGTTCCACGGTAAGCAACTATAGGCTTGTGTTGTGGATACCAGATGGTTGATATACTACAATTTTATCTTTTTTTTTGTAAATAAATACCTATTATAAACGAAGACATACATAACTCGGGTACACATGTCCGTATTCATCACACACACATATGCCCCCAGCGGGATTCGAACCGGTGACCTGTTGGTATAGGTCTTCAAAAAATATTTGATTTGATAATCTGATCTGAATGACGTTATGCATTTATGTAATTTTCCAAACCGAACAAAAAATTTTTGTTAACCATCCAAACTTGTCACAAATGAAATATAGGAAAATGTGGAGATTGTTTCGCAATTACGTCACATTCGCACAAAGACTGGACTCACATGTACATACAATGCTATAAAACACGTCACAACGGCCAAAAAGGTTTAATTTTTTGGAGAGACATTCAACCAAGGAGTTCCACAATTTATCTGCCGAAACAATTTTTATTTATGTCCAGGACCGAATATAAATTATAATAAGCGACTCTATCAAAAACACATTTGCATACGAAAGCCACTTTGCTTTTAAAACAAAAGACCATTTGTCACAATGGAAAAAAATAAAAGCCAAGTGTTTACAGTGTCGTGCAAAAAAGGGAATACAATGTAGGCCATTAGGGACGTTTTACGCTTATTTTGCAAGCAGTGTACGTAACGTATTGTGTACGGGAGACGTGTAAGCAATTCAGGGAACTTAGCGTCTTTATTCGAATATCGTCTTTTACTTTGGCAGGTTTAGTAAGAAATCGTCTTAATTCCCGACGAAAAATTACGGGAGTTCTGTGTTTGATGGCGTTGTGTGTGTGTCCAGTCTTTATACGTATGTATTTCAGTAGTGCATGGTCAGAAGGGTGACTTTATCATTAATTAGATGAATATAGGATGAATGTCGTTGATATTGTATCGACAATATTATGCTGTCATTTACTATCGAGCATGTATCAAGCTATAAATAAGTGCAGACAATATTTTATACCATATTTTATTTGGGGCACTTACACCAATCGTCTAGTCCCAAACTAAGCAAAGCTTGTACTATGGATACTAGATAACGGATAAACATATATGTATAAATATTTATATAAACATCCATGACTCTGGAATAAATGTTCGTATTCATCATACAAACATTTACCCCTCGCGGGATTCGAACCCGCAACCGTTGGTTTCGCTGACTGGGTCACTATCCACTACACCAATCGGTCGTCAATTTAAGAGCTATGCTCTTAAACTTCTTCAATTTAAGAGCTATGCTCTTGTCGGTGGAGCAAAAAAGGGCGAAATGCAGAGAGACGTGGTCATTGCTCCACGTGCAGACCAGTGACAGTACCTTAATATTAGCCCAAAAGCCCAGCTTGCCTTACTAAATACGCGATTAGGAATATTAGCTATGTAATCAGTATAGGAAATCTTTGATTTAAAGACTCGCCCTTGTCAACTGAAACCTCATGCTTGGTTACCTATCTAATTTAATTTGATGTGTCAATAAAAACATTGTCAGGCTTGTCTTATTTTGAAACTATAGGCAAGCCACTGTTGCAGGCTACACAGCCAATATGGTGACGACGCGACGTTGATTTCAATCCAGTTAGATTCGCCATAGTCACGTACGAAAACATTAAAACAAACTTTATGGTCGAATATTATAAATTTATTAGGTATTTAATAACATTCATAAGTGTATGAGACGCGGAGTATAAAGTGAGCAATTTCTCGATAATTTGACAACGTTCTCTGCGTATTGCAATTGTAGAGGATGTATGGTTTGTGGACTAATTCAACGACTTTCCTACGAGTTATATATCAAAACCAGAGTCTAGTTCGGATTAGCCATACCTACTTAAAGTTTAGGGGTCGTGGCAATTTAAACTTTTGGGTCAAACACTCGTTAGGTATGGAATAGTTGCGGATTATTCGCTGCTTCTACGATTAGAGCACTTTATTGGATAACTATCCTTTTATTTTATTGGTTATATTAAAATGACCAATGTCAAAGTAGAAGTCAAAAAATGATTTCGTAAGTTATAATAATAGCATTTGAAAAAGGCATGACATACAAATATTGTACATTCACAAGATAGACTCCCCAGAGAAGAACTAGAAGACACTCAGGGGTTGCTCTTTAAATAAATATTTTATAATTTATGATTCGACAAAGAAAAGATAATAATAGACTGGATATCGCCAAGCGGTTCATGTCCATGCATTCTTATCATCTAGAGTTAGAAATTTTATGATAGCTATGCTTCTGCAAACTCATCTCCAACTCGAATACCAGTCGCAAAAATGAAGATCAATCAAAATGTGATATCTACTGTCAAATTACCGAGCGAGTGATGGGCCAACCAATAATATAAATTATGTAACTTCATCATCATCATCATAGTAACGTTGACCAATGAGAAACCTTCAAATTGCCGAGCGAGCGATGAGATTACTAATCACTAGGCGTCCACCCAATCATCGATTAAATTCAGATAGATAGCCAGTCCTCCAAATGTGTTCGGGTTTCCGGGTCAGTATGCTTCCACCTTCAACATCATCTTCACTTAACATCAGGTGTGATTGAGGTCCTGTTATGCCTGTTACGCATAAAAAAAAATGTCAGCCACAGGACTTAACATACGCCTCCCTCATTGATATCCAGAACGACCGGTTTTAAGTCAGTTTGTGAATGGACGTCTTACGCTGCGCTTTCCAGTGCGTGGTCTCCACTCTAGAACTTTAATACCCCACCGGCCATCAGTTCTACGAGTTAGTGCCCTGCCCACTGCCACTTCAACTTACTAATCCGCTGGGCTATTTCGGTGACTTGCTTTCCTGATTCGATCACGTAGTAAATCGCCGAGCATCGCCCTCGCTATAACTCGTTGCGTGACTTTGAGCTTTCTTAGGCATGTGAAGGACAACATTTCAGTGTCATAAATACATACATACATAAAAATTACGCCTGTTATTCGTAGGGGTAGGCAGAGACCATAGACTTCCACTTGCTACGATCCTGACACACCTCTTTTGCTTCACTCTCATAAGGTTGTTCATACATGCTCGTCGGTTTAGGGTACTCCTGACTTGGCCGTTCTTTAAGACGTCCCCGATTTAATCATGGTACGTTCCCGTGGTCGTCCCCTACTAACACTACCATCCACATTCGCATAGTATATATCTATCGTTAGTCTTCTTTCATTCATCCTCTCCACATGTCCAAACATCTCTGCATACCTTTTTCAATCTTTGTCACTACGTCTTCTTTCACACTGTTTAATTTCCTAATTACATTATAAATAATCCTTGGTAATATGTGAACATATATTATTCTGACAGAGTACATGAATGTTAGAAGCTTTGAATCTGGTATAAATATCTAACAACATAACTATAAGATCCTCAAAGCTTCAAGGTTTTACCTCTGAAACCCCTTTCATAACGGACGAAACTATAGATACTCCTCCTCAAAAGCATAGTCTAATACATAAGTATATAATTCAAGTTTTCAACTAACGGCTTAAAAGCTAGTTCGGTACAGGCCACAGAAACATGGAGTTTCTTAAAGTAAAATGTGGAAAGTTGGGATATAAATACCGCTTTTGACTTATGAGTTCGAATTACTGCATACTAAAATGTATAGTGGTATTAAGCAGGCAGAGTTAGACACGAGTTATGATTTTTATTTTTTTATTTATTTATTTTATTACGATACATTATCATTACAGTAGAAACCAATGCCATAATGTAGTAGTAGTTAATATAGTATAGTTAATATATAAAACAATAAAATCATAATTTAGACATACTAATCATTAGCTACTTATATAACATACTCGTACAACATACAGCGCGACTTTTGTGAATTCACTCAGAGGACATGAGAATAAGTCTATCCTCTCAGCTACCTCGTTTAAAATTTGAATCGCTCGCGTCAAGGGAGCCTTCCTCAACAAGTTGGTGCGCCCGCCCGCTCGGCACCGCCAGCAGTCGCGACCGCCGCCGTCGCGTGACGTCCTCATCAGGTACACACTGTTTTATATTTTCCAGGACACCTGGATTGCAATCTACTCCCCTAATTAATTTCAGTATTATTAATGCTAATTTTAAAGAGTTTATAGTTCATGCATGGTATTAACTTAAGGGTTGCCATTCGTGCTGATACGTCGGGACATGTCACAGAGGTGTCCCGACGTTTCGACAAGCTATAAAATATCCCGACAAATACACACACGGGATTCCGAATTACGTACGCTATACGATATGATCTGGCCAAATGTGGCGCGTGTTTCTGGCGTTATTGAGACCTTGGGTTGAGATAGTAGAGGGAACACGCAGCCCGCGGCAGCCTCAGCCTTGTCCCAAGTGAAATAATCTGATAACTATAAAAATTAATGATTATTTCCTTAGTAATTATTAATAATAAAAATCGCTTTTTGCTTTGTTGCACTTAAAAAAAAATCTCTTAATTTTAAATGTCCCGACGGGGTCTTGGGAAAATGCGGCAACCCTACATTAACGGGACACATACAGCGCCGTCAAACATAATATGGCATCCGGTCCCTTAAAATGCTCATTGAAAAGCCTACAAAAGTCCACAACTATACATGTAAACCTCTTCCTAGGACCAATTTCGTATTTATGTATTTTATTGTCCTAATCGTCATTAGTATTGCCTACAAGTTTTTGGCCGTATTTTAACTTCCCAAATTAATTATTAGGGCGAACAGTTGAAATTCCTAAATTATGATTCGCCTAATTACTAGTTTAGTAGGTACTAGTACTAGTATTTGCCTAATCATAGCGAGAACGTTGCATTATAGTGTTATTTTATTCAGAATTTTAGATGAATTTTATAAGTACTTTCAATAACATTTAATAACATAAAAAAAATCTTAAATCAAATAAATTATGTACTTCACACCCTCATACGATATAACGACAGTGATTCACGGCCGTGTTTTATATTCATGAGTGTTTCGCCCTACAAGGAAATGACTTACGTAACACATGCAGATGGAATATTTACTCCTTCATCTGTGTGAATTATATCTATTTACATATTTTATATAATAAAATGTTGCTAAATAACATCTTGTTCGTCACATTTTACGTCATAAATAGAGAAAATAAATTGACAAAGCTGTGGGATGTTAGTCAGAGTCTAGGTGCTTGGCGCGCTTCCACATTCACTCTTATCTTATCTCATATTCGGCGAGTATGTCCGCGTAAGTCTCGAAATATAACTATACCCACTGCATACATACTCGTATAGGAAGATACCGCTTTTAGTGATAAGGTCGCCAAATTGTACATTATATTCTTACCACTTTTCTGAAATTGTATTTTCTTTTCTATTGTGCAATAAAGTGTATTTGCATTGTTTTGTGTGTGTTGTGTGTTGTGTTGTGTTGTGTTGTGTTGTGTTGTTGTGTTGTGTTGTGTTGTGTTGTGTTGTGTTGTGTTGTGTTGTGTTGTGTTGTGTTGTGTTGTGTTGTGTTGTGTTGTGTTGTGTTGTGTTGTGTTGTGTTGTGTTGTGTTGTATTGTATTGTAATGTATTGTATTGTATTGTACATGACGTCACGACCTTTATTGGATGGTTAAAAGTTTAATGATTGAATCGCCAAATTACACGGTTCAATCAAAATTGATTCACTTTGTCTGAAGTCAAAGGTAATGTATCGAACATTGACATTGAACAATTGACATTTATGTTTACATGATTAGTTGCTTCATCCAAATTGAAAAGCAGATAAACCGTGTAATATCTTTTTGAAACAGAAATTTTCTAATACAGAAATGCACACGTGGCAGGTGGTGAGCCCATCGCCGTTGAAACGTGCAAATTTATTGATGTTTTTTGGTGGAAAGTCCGCTAGTCGCCCGACATCCACGGGTTGGTTCTACTGTAATTGAATGACGAAACCACACAGCACTAAATATAACAATAAATTGAACATTTAGAAGAACAACATTGATGGAACAGATGATTTTATCTCCCAGGTAAACTAGACCGAAAGATAATGTTTAAAGCTAAATAAAACGACTTAACCGATTTCCATCAAACATGACTAAGAAAGTAGCTTCGGGGTTAATTTTAAATATAAAAAAAATATTTTTGAATGCGCTCGTCAGAATATGAAATCGAAATACACCAAAAAACTGTGTTAATAGCTAAATATCTTCGAAACGGCTGATTCGATTCTCATCAAATATAGCTAAGTACTTATCACTTCGTATAACTCTTTAATAAAAAAAAACCCGGGCTCAAATCGGACCCCGAATTACTAAGATACGTCCGGACAAAGCCTTTACACACACACACACACACAACACATAACGCCTGTCGCTTTTCTTTGGAATTAAAAATATAAACCATATACATATTAATATGTAAATTTCCGGAAGTAATTCTTTAAAAGACAGAAAAACCGCATCAAAATCCGTTGCCTAGCTTAGAACTTAACTCGCAAACAGACGACGGCAGCCACTATGTTTAATTAATTTAGAGATAGCGATACAGATCATAGCTGTATATTTTGTGACCTTTTAAGGGTTGAGGATCAAATAAAAATATCCCAATGCTATTCAACAATAAAAGATAACTCCATGAATCGAACATTTAAAATTGTCTAACCCTTTGTCTGGCAGTGGGGAAATCAACTAGATATTTGAGCCGAATCATTGAAAAGGGTGAAAATTTATACAATTCACTTTGGCCTTCGGCGCGTGTCACAGAATAATAAAAAGACGCTTTTAGCGGGCTGTGGGCTGTACTACGTTTTCTTATGAATCCTTTTATTCTAAGAGAGAGATTATTCGAAATAACGGTTTTCAGAATTACGTGCGGCGCGTTTCTGTCGGCATGATAAATATGACGGGAAAAATCAAGTAGCAGTCAACGGAATTTGCTCATGATAAAGTCAATACTAAAACGACTAGTCGGATGTGGCGGTTCAAGCTTGAGCCTTACCAATTACTTATAAAAGTATAATTTAGTGTACGCAATTGAATTCTGGTTCAAGGAAAGTATGGCGAAATATTTTTTTAACACAATGGGTGAGGTTATTAGCAAAAACACTACAAAGCTAGCTTTCATTCTGGGCGCTAAACTTAGTATTGGATAGGATGGTGGTAGCTCACCAGGCGGACATCTAAAAATGTCCTACCACCAACCAAACCGTGCACTAAACATACCCCGCGTGACTGCTAATTGAATATTCCAAGTCCAGACCTAACAATATTCTAAACGTCACCGCGCCATTTTAGGCGATGCCAGCGCCAGCAGGCTAACTTTATGTAGCAAACCGTGTACTATGATAGCCATACGACTATCCTAATTATAAATTTCGTCGCTAATTTATCGCTACCTTCGACATATATGAGCATAATAAGTGAAATCTCTGCTGCATTTTCCCTTGAGGAATCTGTAGTCGGTGAGAAGCTGGAAATTCCCTTACTTCCTTTCCGAGTGTTGCGTACTTATCTACTGAGGCCTCTCTGTGGCCTTTTATGACATTATGCAGTTGAAATTCAAATAACTGTAGTTGTGAATACCGAGGGTAAAAGTCTGATGACTGATATATTAAATTTTCTATTACATTATAAAGACATATTACCAGTATTTTAAGAGAGCATTTTGGCGTCACGTCTTGCTGATCTTCATTCTAGATACGCAGAGACTGCTTTACCCAAGATTATAATTTATATCCCAAAAAACTGTGCATAAATGGTAGTATTTACCGAAATATACAAGTCCCATAAATAGTTCTTCAAAAACAACAAATTTATTTGGATGTCTTTGTTAAACGGGGCAGTGCAGACGACGGAGTTTTGTCCGCTGGACAAAAATGGAATGCCGCGAACATGGAATGTATGGCATTCTATGCAATAAATACAGATGGAGAACAAAAAGCCCGGCAGACTAAAAGTCCACCGTCGGCGCAGTTCTTCATAATATAAACTTAGGGTTATTTTCGAAAATTTTAATTTATTGATATAACGGCCTCTTTTTTATTACCGCGAATTCTGGAAAATAACCGTTATCAAAGCTAATTGGATATCTAATCTATCTAATATAAAATATTGTGTTGTGCTGTGTTTTTTTTTTTTTTTTTTTTTAATCTTTATTTATGTCTAGGGACTTTTGTCCACATTTAGACATGTCAGTCCCATTATCTCCCTAGTTTGCATACATTTATTTAGCTGGACAAAGTTACGGAGGGGTAACCCGAAGTGCAACTAAATTGCAAATCAATCTCGCCGCCTCTGAGTATGGGTCTGCTAAAATGCTATGAATAATGCCAATATCGAAAAGATTGATTTGCAATTTGCTCACCAGAGCTTGTTCTGTGTTGTGTTGTATTATATTATGTTATATTCTTTTATAAATTCGAAAGTTTGGATGCTTGTTTGTTTGCTCAATCACGGCGAAACGGATGAACGGATTTGAATGAAATTTGGTATATAGGTAAAATATACCCTTGAGACTCCTATGTCTCAAAGTCAAAAAAATATCCTTATTTTTTATCCCGATAAAGCGAATAGTTCTCGCGGGATTAACAAACTAAACATATCCGCGATAAAGCTATTACGCAGTCGAAGCCGCGGGTAGAAAGCTTAGTTATTTATAATTACCTTTTAGGCTTCTCGAGTGCAAGTTAGAGCGATATTTATGATTTACTCTGTATTTAAAAAGAAATCTTAATTTATACAAAGAGGGCGCCACTGGACGATAAATCCCTATTAAACCCCGATCATCATCATCATCAGCTTTATCTCTAAGGGTATTAACGTCGCTGCGGTCTATATGAGGCAGTCGGGTGAAAACTCTGACAGCCAGGTGGCCACTACTCTGACACAAATCCACCAACCCACACTGGACCCGCACTGGATGGGTTTATTACTGAAGTGCGACACCGAATGGCCGAAGTATTGTTCGTGCGAAGTATGATTAGGCGATGTACGACTATGCGACATACCATTTGTCCGAAGTCTTGTTCGTGCGAAGTATGATTAGGCAATGTACGACTGTGCGACACGCCATTTGTCCGAAATATGATTAGGCGAAGCACGACTATACAACGTATTGTTTGGGCCATGTACGATTGCGTCTTAAACGATTATACCCCCATATAATCTCCTAGAGAGTGGAGACTACCTTGGGACATTGTTGACAGTGGGGAGTGTAAGGCTGATGATGAATGGTTAACTAATTTTAAATCTCCCTTTTTATATATAACCGCCTCCGTGGCTCAATGTAAACAACATTGGGTTTACGATTCGGAGGTCGCGGGTTCGATCCCCAGCTGGGTACATGTATAGTACTCGGTTTGATTGGTGGTAGGGCATTTTAAGTGTCCGCCTGGCTAGCTACTACTATTTTATCTAAATCTGCCTCCAAACAGCAATCTTGTATTCTGGTTGTCAGAGATAAAATAGCCAATTCCCCAAATAAGATGGGGCTTCCGGGTCAGTACGCTTCCACCTTCGGCCTCATTTTCACTTAACATCAGGTGTGATTGAAGTGAAGTGCTAACCCGTTGTGCATAAAAAAAAAACTATTGTTTCTACGTGGTATTAAATACAATACTCAACTACATAATATATACATTCAAGCCGATGTTTTCGTCGGTGTATTGCTGCTTAAAATGTATAAATAATTGACCAATCTCCACATTTCCCTATATTTCATTTGTGGCAAGTTTCGACGGTTATGGTGATATTAGGAACATGCTCGTGACATGGCATTTGGTACTTAGGTCCTCATATAATATCAACTTTTGACAAACAAACTATAGCGACTTCGGAACAGACTACTTTGGATTTTCTAGTTTAGCAGCCATAACAAATAAAAATGTTTCTACTCCTTCAATTTAAGAGCTATGCTCTTGTCGGTGGAGTAACGACCATGCCTCTCTACTTTCCGCCCTCGTTTTAACCTCTTGGTAGGACACGACATTCACCTTTTCATTGACTTGGTCAAAGTAATTATGCTTCTCCTCTTTCCTTCAATCTTTCCATCAATTATGTTCTTCAAAAAAATATCGTATCGTATCAAGTGACCTATTATCTTTCCTCTTCGGTTCTCAACTGTGGTTAATAGGCATCTCTTCTCATTCATCATTAACACCTCTTCATTTGTTCTCTTCTCGGTCCAGCTTATTCCCTCCATTCGACTCAAAACTGTTTGCGTTTGCTAAATTTGGTACCACGTAAGCGACCTAGTAGTAAATTATAGTAACTCGATACGTCTATTCATTAGACGTTCATCCCCTTAAACCTATTTCTAGGGCACTTACGTGTACAGTCGACAACACATTTTTTATTATTTTTTTTTTATGTATAACTGGATTCACGTTTGACCACAATCTCACCTGATGGAAAGTGACGATGTAGTGGAAGATAAAGCACGCGATCCCAGTAAATGCCTATTCACTCTGCTCTTGAAAATCCCAAGGTTGTAGGATTCAGGAAAGACTGACGCCGGAAGGGAGTTCCATGCCTTGGCTGTTCGGATGATGAATGAAGAATCGAACTTCTTAGTGCGAATGTTCCAACTATATACGGGTGAAATCCCTCCCCACGCCTAGTGGTCCGAAGATGGAATGGTGACGGTGGAATAAGATTTAGGTAGCAGGCTTATCTTCGATGATATTGTTTGGATGGTCATTTGGATTTTTGATTTGGATTTGAACGGGTTGGTACTTGACCTCAATCACACCTGATGTTAAGTGAAGATGAGGTCGTAGATGGAAGCGTACTGACCCGAAAACCCCAACACATTTGGGGGACTGGCTATCTTATCTCTGACAACCGTTTAAATTTTCCTTTACATCTTAATCTGTGTATATAATTTGATAGACAAATTTCAGCTATACTTAAATAACATAAATGCATAATGTCATTCAGATCAGATTGTCAAATCAAATATTTTTGACGACATGATTGGTGTAGTGGTTAGAAACTCTGACCACTATAGCAACAGGTCGCCGGTTCGTATCCCGCTAGGGGCATATGTTTGTGTGATGAATTACGGACATGACGTACCCGAGTTATGGATGTTATAATAAGTATTTATTTACAAAAAAAAATGTATTTGTATCAACCATCTGGTAACCACAACACAAGCCTATAGTTGCTTACTGTGCAACTAGATGGCGCTGTGTTTATGTGTAAGGATATATTTATTTATTATTAATAATATATTAAAGAAATTACTAAATACACATGTATAACGTCTCGACATCTATCTCAAATTGGGTGGTCACAGATATTCCAAACAATGGCGTTTGGGTGTTCCAAAAATTAAAAGCTTAATGGTTGAAACAACATCCACGGTTCACCTTATGAAATATACAGAAATACACACGAAACGGGGGTGAGTCCAAAGTCAAAATCAAAAATGCTTTATTTTGTAGGTACACAGAGTACACTTAAAATAGTCAATTTTACATTTTTTAAGCTACTGCTTGTTCAAAATGCAATTTTACCCTGAGAAGAACAAGCAAGAAACTCGAAGGGTTGCTCTTTTAAAATCAGGCTTTGATTTTACATAAATGTATTTATATTTCATTATTATATGTGAAATAGCCTGGCATGCGAACGATCTGATCATGTCCAGGGATGATCATCATCTAAATAGTCTGATATTTTATAATATGCTTCGTTGATAAGTTTCTGTTTTAAAGTATCTTTAAACTTATTGAGAGGAAGACTTTGTATATCAACTGGAACCTTATTGAAAAAGTGTATACATAACCCTCTGAATGAATTACTGACTTTCGTCGCCTCTAACGTCGCCTTTCGCCTTCGCCTAAAGTGCACCCCGCCGAAAAGGAGGAAGGGGGCAGCTATCAGCACTCCCCCCGCCCCATCCCAGTCGTCCCAGCCGGGGCTAGTTAGCCCGGTGGAGGTGGCCATGGAGGCCCAGTAATGGACGCACGGCACAATAATACCGACTCCCACGAGAAGAGAGAGGTTGGTTCTATTCTAAGTTAATTTCCCTTTAGACTTTGTTCTACGTATATTTATAAATAAAGGCCTGCTAACTTAGTGTTGCCGACTTTACCAAATTTTGCGACCGAACCCATAAAATTTTAAGCGGTATGACGGCTATAGTCTACCTGAGGCTTTATAAGGTCATATTTTCAACTTTCGACTTCTACATCAAATTTAATTATGTGCTGATAATAATTTTAAAAATGTACATGAATTTTTAAATAATTAATTAAACGGTAAACATCAATAACAGTGTCGATAAACATACCTAAGTCACTAATTAAAACCACATAACTGGCTGATTAAAATTTTAATTAAACGATATTTTAATCAACAATTAATTAATTGTGATCAATTAAGATTGAAAACACTCGTGGAGCACTCGCATTCTATTTCCTTTTTGACCCTCGACGAAAAATGAGGGGTGTTTTATGTTTGCCGGCGTTTTATGTATGTGTGTGTGTTTAGGCTCTGCCCGGAGCTATCTCAGTAAAGCGTGCTCTGGTTTGAGTGCGTTTTTAATGAAAGTTAGTCTTAAGCGAGTGACGGACCACTATTATAGTGGCATTGGATAACTTGCTGTTATCTGCGACTTGTACTACGTACATTTTTATCTACTACAGAATTAGTCATTGTATGACTCAAAAGCAATCCCAGCCTACAAGAAAGAACAGGAATTCTCGAAAATAATTGTAATTATAGCTATTTATGTATTGTTTATAACTGGCTTTTAGGCTTCTCGAGTGCAGGTCAGAGCGATTTTTTTTTGTATTTAAAGATAATTCTTTATTTATTCAATTAGGGCGTCATACAGTGACTAAATATTTATTCAATGAGGGAATAAACTCTATTAACATTGCCATTCAAATAAATAGCGCATGTGATTTCTACGAGTATTCATATGTTGCTAATGGTGATTTTTTTAATACAAGCATCTTTAGACTCATTTAACGATTTTGTGATAAGAGTTTATATGTGTTTATTAATCAAAATGGGAGTAAGAATTTTGAAACCTTGTAGAAATTTAGCTGGCCTGATGCTTAATAATACATACATATGTCGCAGATAGCGATAAATTAGCGATAGAATTCATTATTCGAACAGTCAACTGACTATCATAATACGCGGTTAATGGGAAGTAAACCTGGTGGCGCTGGTATCGCCGGAAATGGCGCGGTGACGACGTTAACAGTTATATTAGGTCTTCACATCGAAAATGGGACACACTTTGCTACCAGCCTTCAAAGGAGTCGAAGCTCCACTGAACACATCAACGTCTGTGAGTGATTCTGATTACCTACTTGACAGTGGAAGGACGCGTGGAAGAATCCGGTGAGTCGTTAGCTAATAAGAAGTTGATCATGGGATTTGGGGCAAGGAGGAATTGAATACCAGGTCCGGTTGAATTCCACAGACTGCACGCGAGGGCCAAGTTGTATGGCATGAGGGACGTGCATATGTTTACTTTTCACCAGTAAGCATCTCAGGTTTCAGGATTATAATCGAATGTGAATACATTGTAGATTTGCCTATAGAAGCTTGCAATAATATCGCCTTTGCCCGAGCCACCCTTTACCACGCGACTCTCACCCCTGAACACCCATCTACGACACATATATAAAGTCATGCCTGTTGCCAGTCTGTACCTTGGCAGAGACTACACACTTCCTGCTACGATATATGTTAATAATATACGTTTCGATTTAATCCCAGTTGTAATTGTAGATTACTTACAATACTACTTCGCATCCAGTAACCATCTAACATCTTACGAGTTTAATGCAATGCAACTTTAAAACAAAACTAAATTTTAAAATCGAGCACGTCTATTCTTGTCTTCGAGGGAGCGAAAAAAATTTACATCACACCCGGCAATTTCCGAATGACTTCATTAGGATGCCATATCTACTTTTGTGTACACGTACGTGATAAGATTTATTTGAGAAGTTACAGCAAAATTACCAGGCGAAGTAACGTAGGTAAACTTAACATTACTTATTAGTGAAGTCACAAGTAATTATTGGAGACAGTTACAAAGTAATTAATAATCAGTTGGGTTTCATTCTCAAGACAAGAGATCCAGATTAAAGTCCAACTGCAAGAAGCCTATTGACCAATCCAACTCGAATGGGCAACGTTCCAGAAACTGCGCAACGCATTCTCGTCCAAAATACCTCAGACCTTAAAGACAATTCTTTAATCAATCACTATAGGTCTCATGAGAATGCTCAACGTCACACAAAAGGTTATGTTTAGCGTTACACTACAATATCGATTTAGAAGGCGTCTGCCCTGAGGTCATCTGACGCTAGGATTTGCAAGTCCGACACCTCTTTTATATTTTTTTTTGGCGTCGAACGACCAGTATTTCAAAGGCAAGTGCCGCAAACTCGTAATTAGTAGTTAAAAACGCGTATTTGCGGCACTTTTCTATCTGGGAGGTCGGCGGCGGCACCGGCCTTGCGGACTGAGCTCTGTACAGTAGGTACAAAAGATGTGGCCAAAGTATCTACACAGTGGCATCTCAGGCCAGTGTATATATAAGGTCTAACAAAATTAACCCGACAAACGTTGCAGAGTGTATGTATAGGATGTACCTATTACGGAAAAAATAAAAAATAAAACATTAAAGTTAACAGATTTTATTCAAAAAATAAAATTTAGAAAAGTAAATTTTGTGAGTTGGACCTTAATGGCCGCGCGCTGTAAGTACTTTGCCACAACACACAAACACGTGCTGCGGTATCTTTGAAGACGCCGAAAGGCGACCACAAGCCGCTCGCCGCCGCAACTTGCCGTGTTTGGGTGCGCCCTGTGCCCCGCCACCCCCATTGGCGTCTTCCATATGAACGTTGCCTTTTTTTCTTATTGATAAAATAAGGCACAATCGAAATGAAGTAAGTCGGTTAATTTGTATTTTCATTTGCACTTTAATTTTTTACACGGAAACTAAATTTTTAAGGCTAGTTTTTTTAATGAGTATATTATTTTATTGTCATGTACGTGCAATTGCCAAAGTTTGTCGGGTTAGTTTTGTTAGACTCTATATTTTTGATAAATAAATACAAATAAATTCTCCACTGTTGAGAACTCCAAGTGGCGCAAATAGTCAACTCTAGGTACAGGTTACGTATTTGTGACCTTTGGTGTGGAGACCTTGAGCCCGTGGGGTACGGAAGCGCGATAATTTTTCAAAGATTTGTCGTCGCGCTTATATGAGATCTCTGGTGACAAAAGAGCTGGCAGCTACCTCGGGCAGCGCATTAGCATTGCTATACGACGAGGTAATGCTGCCAGTCTTTTGGGCTCCCTCCACACGGCACGGATCTCGAACACGTTTTCAACTTATCATAATCACAAAGAAAACGTGTTGTAATCTGTTTCCGTGCTTTTGTATTATTTTTTTTTTTTATTGTAAATACCTCCTTTTTGATGTGCATTAATTTCATGTATCTACTTCATTTTCAATTAAATACATCTTATTTGAATTATATTAAGACATTGTGCCTACACAATATTTAAATCAACATTGATTTTATGCAAAACAAACGAAACAAACCGCTGAGATTGGTGAAAGAAGCGAAAAGTTTGAAAAATATGACTGGGCACAAAATATTATGGAATTATGCTTAAAGGGTAACGGGCTGTTAAAGTCGCTGTGACTTGTAATGTGTTTTGACTGAAGCATAATTTTTCTTTTTTCAGAAACTATCACTGGCTTCGAATCGGTCGGCATATGATTAAAACTAAATTTTGACTAAATTACGAGCACACAAAAAGGACAATATGTCTTAGTATTGTCACTTTAGTTTGGTTTTTAAATAATTGCATCCCAAACATTTTTAGAGAGGATGTGTAGTCATATTAACTTATAATAATTTTAATAATAAATACGAGAAAATAGTTAACAAAACAAAAATTACTTATTAAATATCCTGATTGGTTTCTGTTTCTTCCACATTAGGATTTCATGTGCTTGGAGAGTTAGTCTTTAACTTAAACCATACTATATTTCGAGTTCGTAATAAAGAAACATTCGTCGAGCGGACCACATAATAAAATGTAAATATCTTTCAATATTCTGTTGCAGAAATAATAATAAAAAAATTTCTTCTATCTATCTATCTACAGCGCTATCTAGTTTATTTGCTATACATATAGATAATGGTCGCGCGAAGAAATCTTTTTCTCACTTTTCATTATTAAATAGCGCCATCTCTTAGAGTCCTCGAGAACTAATTGGACTGCTGAGAATAAATCGCCAAAACCACCGCGCACAAACAAATTTTTTTTAGTCTGAACTCACAATCGTATAGTTTTTTTTTTAGTTGAGAGTCGTGCCGTATTAGCAGGTCAAAAGGCAGGCAAGGAGCAGAGAGATATGGTAAAATCTCCACTGACGAGAGCAGATCTCTTAAATAAGATGATGTCTCACAACCTAATCGGTCACATAAAAGTGCAAGAAAAAAATTAAATATTGATTAAAAATATAGATAGAAAGAAAAAATTATTTAAACCCATGTCATGACACAAACAATCAGGTACAAATATTACACAGTCGAGACACATGCAAAAAATAACATTGTGTTTGCCATCTAATTGTCGGTTTCGCAAGGTGGTTCAAAAGGTCTCCAACTCAGCATGGGTTGCAGCCGTTCACTAAAACGCTGGTTTTCAGTGGAGCCTCCAAATGACGCACGGACACTGGTCAACAAATGTACATACAAATAACAAATATAATTAATAGGAGTAATCAGCAAGATGCGATGAGAGCATACATACGTGTATACATCTCTTTCTCTCAATAATAAAATGAAAGAAAGAAAAGTATTTATTGCCAACAAATACAGAAAATTTCGTAAGGTATAACATTTTGCATAATTAAATGTATTTGTGGCAAAGGGATTGGGCGTCAGCATTTGCTGCCAATATGTCTTATGGCAATTGACAGCGCTGGTTTTCAGCGCAACCCCTCTCCTTAACATTAATACACCCTATTATATAAACAAATCTATTTGTATATGACTTTTACGAATCATTACATTACGCTTTTCACATATTTAGTGATCACTTTTCTGTGTTTTCTGTGTTCGGATAAACCTATACAGGTTTATGTGACACCTGTAAATATATCTTTATTTACTTTTTAGATAAATAAATACAGATACATATACTATTCATAAGCACTAGATTATTAGATTTTCGGCTTTGGCGTGTGACAGCTTCAAAAGATAAGTTGTAGTTTTTATGTAGCAAATAATAAAGAGCGATAGAGTTCTGGGGCAATGTTCCTATATGGGTAGTTATAAATCAAAATCATCGCCAGCGTAGCGCGACTGGACCACGCCCAAGTTATTTAAGCCATTATTTGGGTCTAGATTAATATGGCTTAATGTGCCTCCACAGTGCTTACAGCCATATTGTTCTAATGAAGAGTTATGAAGCCTTCACGCAATATGTGTTTTTGGAATACGCTTTTTATGATTACTACATACGCAATTATTGCAATATTTTACGTCACTTTAAACTAAAACGATTTATCTTTCGACGTTTGTCTAGTATTCCCGATGATGAAAGTTGGTATGCTTAATAGTGCTCTTAGTATCAACGGATCGACATAACCAAATGGTTGATGAATATTAAAAAAAAAATATTATAAAAGACCTGTCAAATCACAATATGGTACTGACGTCAGAATAGTGAGTGTACTTTTTTTTTTTTTTCTTTTTTATTCTTATTATTCTTCAAAAGATCTTTGTTTTGAGGTACACAGATTTCTGGGATAGGTATACAGCAGGTACGATAGCAGCAGGTAAATCAGCATTTGATACGACAGTTTGCTAACGAAATCGGTATGTAACTAAGTTCCCATTGGTACCAAACTCCCGTTTCAGTACCAATGAATTGGTACCATTTTGGTTGTTTCAACGACCCGGTCCTTCGAAGTAATATAATCTGTGATTTGTTTAGTATTTTTTCTTTTTATGCACGACGGGTTCGTTCTTGACCTCAATCACACCTGATGTTAAGTGAAGATGAGACCGAAGATGGAAGCGTACTGATCCGGAAAACCCAACATTTCGACCATCTGTTATCCACAATATAAACCTAGCGGCTTTGTGTGCAACTAGAAGGCGCTGTGTATGTCCAAGAATATTTATTGAATTTTTTCCTCAATTTCACACGCGTAGTAAAAAATCTGAAAAGTCCAACATAAATCTTTCCAACACCAGGCATTTGCTATGCTAAAAGTACACCTCACACAATGATTTATGCGGGCCTAATCAGAACTTCTGGATTATATGCTAAGCAGCCCGTTACCTTGTCGTTTGCCCATGGAAAAGTCGAAAAATGGGAAAGTTTTTCAAAGTTTTTTTAAAAGTATTTCCAAATTAGGTGCAGATGTTTTTAGCGCCATTATGAGGGGGGTGAAAGAGGATTGGTACCTAAAATCAACATTCTTTAGATCAACATTCAATAGATCAACACCAATAGGTCAACAGTGTAACAGGTCAACCATTTATTGTATCAATAATTATGATGAAAAATTATAGTTATATCAATGGTTCATTAGATCAACAGATTATTTTGTCAACAATTAACTACATCAACTGTTTACGAGTTCAAATGGGTGTCAATTACGAGAACATTTAGTTAAGTATAGGCAGCGTTAATTTTTAAAAGTAACCGCTTTATAAAAGTTTCAGCGAATCTAAGAAATGATTATGGGAAGCACATGATCTATGTTATATATATTATTATATGAAATATTTGTTAATGACCTTTTCTTTGTGTGTGTGTACAATAAAGTGTTAAAATAAAATAAATAAATAAAATGAAAAGAGCTCTGTTTTCAAATAAAAAACAATTTTAGATATTTGGTTACAAAATCGCAGGAATTGGTACATATGATTAACGAAGAAAAAAAACTCCAATTTCATAGGTAAAGACCCATTATAATTAACATTTACATAAGTCTTAACAGAATTTTCTTCAAGATATTCATGTTCGCAATTCGTAGCTTTAGTAGTGGAGAATATTGAAAATGTCTTCTCATGTCATTTCCAGCATAAAAGATTTGTGAAATCGGTTGCCTAGTACTCGCATATTAAAAATACATATTCAGCCAATAACGTTGCGAAATCAATGTTTATTTATAAAGTTATTGTGAACCTACTTATAAAGTTAAACCGTTTTATGTTCATTCGAAATGTTATCAGAAAATCGTTTTCGGCACTCGGTTAAAGGTATACAAGAAATACATTACGAGTAAGTTTAGTTCGTTCAACTTCTTTCAATATTAAATCGACTGTAAGGACATTTCACATGCGCAAATTATTGGGGTATATTTATTTTTGGTTGACAATAAGCGATTTGTTTTTGTTTTTCTCGTTATCGGTCTTCATGGTTACTATTTAATCGATGGTGACACGTTACAACTAATTACAGGTCATGTAATAAATAATATACAAAATTAATAAGAAACTTATTATAACTAAATATTAGGTCCTAACCTATGAAATTGGCGTTTTCTATGAAGAATTTCATTACGACTGTTTTCTCCATACAAACATTTTTGATTTTTTTTTTTGAGAACGGCAAATCCAAATTTAGCTAAACTTAGATGTGTATTATCGGATAACGATAAAGATATGATTTTTTATTATTGTTATTGATTATGGGAACCACATGGAAAGAGCTCAGCGAATCTAAGAAATGATTATGGGAAGCACATGACCTATGTTATATATATTATTATATGAAATATTTGTTAATGACCTTTTCTTTGTGTGTGTGTACAATAAAGTTTAAAATAAAATAAATAAATAAAATGAAAAGAGCTCTGTTCAAGTTTTTTTATTATGTGATTTAGGCCAGAAATTAAAAAATATTTCATGTGAAACCTTCAAATAATATTCCATTTTCCAAATAAAAAACAAAATTTGGAAATAGCTTTGACAATCGTAGGAATTGGTACATATGATTAACGAAGAAAATACTCCAATTTCATAGGTAAAGGTAGGTAGGTAGGTAAATATTATGTGTTATAACAGAATCATACAAATGTAAAAGGTCCTATATTATACGAAATAAGTACGATACTCTAATACATCTACTGTAATACTGTAATATATGAATTGTGGAGAGAAAAGAATTTTGAATTTGGATATGGAAATAAAAAAATAAATAATTATATGTGTAATTACAATTATCTACCAACCGATTATCTTAGTTAATATACCGAACATTCGCACTAAGAAGTTCGATTCTTCATTCATCATCCGAACAGCCAAGGCATGGAACTCCCTTCCGGCGTCAGTCTTTCCTGAATCCTACAACCTTGGGATCTTCAAGAGCAGAGTGAATAGGCATTTACTGAGATCGCGTGCTTCATCTCCGACACATCGTCACTTTCCATGAGGTAAGATTGTGGTCAAACGCGAATCCAGTCAATCATAAAAAAAAAAAAATCTACCGAGATATAAAGCCAACTATCGATTAAAGTATATCCACCTATTACCTGTTTAAAGACTTCCAATCACTAATATTCCTGAGTATCAAAAGAGTTATCACAAAATTAGTGACTACCTGAATGACAAAAACGTTTGGTATACTTCGCTCAGATTCCAAAAATTATAAAATTGTATTGGTTGTATACTTTACTTTTATATATATAAAAAAAGAAAAGAAAATGATCCTGTGGGTTTCTTGCGACGCTTCTTTTCCCACAGATGATTTCCCTTTCCGAAGCGATGGTAGCTTGGACATACTTACTGACCGAAAAATGCTTAGCCCTATTTTTATTTCCAATAGATTTAAATTGACATTCAACGAATATATCATGTATCTTATGTTGAAATATTTTTTTTTTATATGAGAGGGCGGCAAACGAGCATGCGGGTCACCTGATGGAAAGCAATCACCGCCGCTTGCTTGAAGTTTGAAGTATCCTCTACAAGCACAAAACCATCACGCATTTCATAGTCTCCCCTGTGACTTGTGCAATAAAAGTTACATAGTACAGGTCTATGGCATCCATTAACCGTTTTTATGACTACTTTACGATTTACGTACAACCGGTAAAATCATGACCATTTACCATTTTATCCACTTACTGGATTGAGATACAGAGATTTTATTAGCATTGGCTTGTTTATTAATGACTAACTTGCCTACGTCTTAGTTCGCGTACTACTGTAATGTCATAATTGAAACGCCATAAATTGGCAAAGCAATCGACTTCAGTAAGACTCCGCTCTCTATCTACTGCATAGATCTTAGTTAAAGGATTTTGCCCAAGGCCCGTTTCGCTGATTGGCTAATAGTATGGACATGAGAGAATAAACAGCGGCTAAGAAGCTTAATTGGCATTCTCCTTAAGGTCAGGCGATATTTCACACCAAAACAACTTTTGGTGCTTTACCAGGCTCAGGCCCGCTCGTGCATGGAATGCTGCTGTCACCTCTAGGATGGTTCAGCCAAGTACCAACTAGCTGCACTCGATTTTGTAGAAAGACGTGCCATGAGACTCATAGGTGATAATTCGATGAATGCTAAATTGCAGAGCCTTGAACACCGTCGCAAAGTCGCCTGTCTCTCAGTTTTTTACAGGATACATTTCGGGGAGTGTGCGTTGGAATTATATAATCTTATTCTACCGTCACCATTCCATCTTCGGACCACTAGGCGTGGGGAGGGATTCCACCTGTATATAATTAATATACCGAACATTCGCACTAAAAAGTTCGATTCTTCTTCATCATCCGAACAGCCAAGGCATGGAACTCTCTTCCGGCGTCAGTCTTTCCTGAATCCTACACCGAACCTTGGGATCTTCAAGAGCAGAGTGAATAGGCATCACAGAGTACTTTGTATATAGGCATTTACTGGGTTCGCGTGCTTCATCTTCGACTACATAGTCACTTTCCATCAGGTGAGATTGTGGTCAAAAGCGACTCCAGTCAATTATAAAAAAAAACATTACATACTTTTATAGTTGTTAGTGGTTCAGATGGACGGTTTCGGTGGTGGGGTTCATAATTTCACTTTAATTGGATACAAACCGATCATTCCGGGACTAAGTTTTTTGTTTTATTCACTCCTCTCGGAGAAGGCAACGGGATCTAAGCCCATACAGCCATGTCTTATTTCTCTTATTTCTTCAGTTTATAAGTCAGTCTCAGTCAAAACAAGTAATTCGTCGTATACTTGGCACATTACAGAGTCTAGTCACGGTCAAGTCATCTTCAGTAAAGTGGCAGAATGCTTTACAAAAGATTTTGGCGGCTTCTTGTGGGAACCCGAAAGCTTCGATACGCACATTTACACTTCCCTTCTTGTACACCATCACTAACTTCTGCTGCACAATATTCTGCCATTATTAAACTTCGAAAGTCAAAATGCTTAAATTATAAGAATTATAAACAAAAATGCTACTTCACTCACCGAGATCCCGCCAAAAAGCCGAACCCAAAGAGTACGGTTAGGGACCCGAGTCCGTTGATAGGGGTGCGCCGATCTGTCCCGTGGTCCGAAACACAAAAATATCGACAATAGCCTTGTGTTATCTACGGTAGGCGTAAAAAGGAATCATGGTTCTTTTGCGTGTTTGTGACTGTGAAACCTGATCACTGATCACACCTGATGTTAAGTGAAGATGAGGCCGAAGGTGGTAGCGTACTGACCCGGAAACCCCATCTTATTTGGGGGAATGGCTATCTTATCTCTGACAACCAGAACACAACAATGCTATTAACATTGCTGTTTGGCGGCAGATTTAGACATGATGGTAGTAACTAGCCAGGCGGACATTTAATATGCCCTTTCACCAACCAAACCGAGTGCTAAATATGTACCCCGCTGGGGATCGAACCCGCGACCTCCGAAACGTAAACCCAATGTTGTTTACATTGAGCCACAGAGGCGGTTTAAACAGAGCTAGGAAACAGTTTTTGTTTACTGTGTTTCTGTTGTCTATAATAAGGTGCCAATATTTTTGTGATAAAATTGTAATATATTATTTGCTATACTCTCTATCTAAACTAAAAACTCTGTTGCACATAATTGTTATTACTTAAACAAGTATTAGTATCAGCTGGGTAAAAAACGTACATAACCAAAAAAACAGCTAAGCAGTCGCGGCCCCGAGGCGACATTCAAAGAAGCCCCACAGGGCTCCGAAGTGTCGCTCGTCACCATCGTGTCGCCCTTTATCTCTTTTCACGCTCGAGATTTGCCCGAGCCCCATGTCAAGTCAGCTTTAGTCACCCCCGCTTTACTTAGAAAGGTAGTACTTACCTATTCCCTAACAAAAGCTTCAGTTTGTATAGCCTGTCAGTGTAATAGGCTGATGTAGGATCAGCTAACTCAATTTTGAGAACCGAAAACCTATCCAGAAAAATAAACTGAAAATCGCTTCGCTGAAGTCAAATAACGCTATTGTTGAATTCGGTACAAAAGAGCAACTGCAAAGTCTATTAAAATGAAATAAATTCAAATTTTATCCGAATTGAAAATTGTTCCCCGACGTGGATTTAATGTACCTTAAATTTTCGTGTCTCGAATTTTTCGTATCACAAAAGCATTAAAATATGGTTGGAGTCAGTAATTCGAGTACTCAGACGTATTTCGCATGAGTTGCAAAACGTTCTTTAAATAGAACAATTGTCTAAAATTTGTAAAGGTCTACATCAGAAGATCATATGAGTGCCCACTTTTAAATGAGCCTCCAATTACGACAAATGGTATTCTGTAAATTTAAGTTTTTATGTAACTACATAAAAACTTAAATTTACAGATTTTGGCAACTGTAACTAACTAGGTACAGTTGCCAAAAGAAATAAATTGAATTTGGTTCTTTGGTTCTGGGAGAATTATCAGCGTTGTGGGGTCTCCCTGCAACTTTATGCTGAGTCAGATCCATTTCGTTAGCCTGGTACAGGGCGCATATAAATTATAAAATTGTCTGGCTTTTTGTATTTTTATTGCTTGTTGTGAATTGTTTCTGTGTACCTTGTATTTCTGTCAGCGAATAAAGTTATTCTATTCTATTCTATTGAAAATATCGATAAAGTTGGGCCATCGAATTGATTTAATACTGAAATAAATACACAATAATGACGTTTCGTTATTATGCTGTACAAACTATTTTGATTTAAATAAAATGCAAATGGAAATACCTCTTAAAGTTTTACGAAGTGTAAATGAATTTCAACCCCATGGTTGAAGTAGTCAAACCTATGTTTGACCGCCTCCGTGGGTGAATGTAAACTTTTTTGAGGTTTGATTCTCAGCCGGGTACAATATCTTATTTAGTATGGTTGGTGGTAGGGAATTTTTCCGCCTGACCAGCTACCACCATTTTATCTAAGCCTGCCAAGCAGCAGTGTTGACAGCATTGTTATATTCTGGCTATTAGAGATAAGATAGCCAGTCTCCCAAAGAAGTTGGGGGTTTCGGGTGAAAGCGCTTATCTTCTCTTTATGTCCAGTGCTAATTCGTAGTGCATGAAAAAAGATACGTATGATCTTTTTACTTAAACTACAATTTTATAGATTTAATTCATTTTTACTGTTTTATGTACATAGGGTTAGCACTTGATCTCATTCACACCTGATGTTAATTGAAGATGAGGCCGAAAGCGGAAGTGTACTGACCCGGAAACCCCTTCTTATTTGGGTGACTGGCTTCTAATCTCTGACAACCAGAACACAACAATGCTATTAACATTACTGTTTGGCGACAGACATAGATAAGATAGTGGTAGCTGGTCAGGCGGGCATTTAAAATGCCCTACCACCAAACAAACTGATTACTAAACATTTGCCTTCGGATTCATAAACCTTATGTTCTTTACATTGGGCCACTGATGCGATTACAAAAGAATCACTTAATCTGACATGGTTTAACCCGGAGCATGATATAGCTAAAGTCCTGATTTCTGTCTGTCATTGTCCATTGTCTGGCCCGACCACCTCAAAGTCTACCGCCATGCACCAAAGACAGTATTTTTATCCTATCTACTTAACCAGCGACTTGGTTAGCCTATACACTTGGTCGTAATCTATAAACTCCATACTTTTCCATACCACAAAGTTGCATTAAAGGATGAAATAATGTAAACAGGCAGCGTAACAGGAACAGAAACTAGATAGACTCTACACTGCCTTTAGACCTCTTGCTGGAACAGCAGCAAACAATCTGTCCCGCTCACATACAATTAAGACACGGCTATTTATAGAATTTGATGACATTTAGCAATGCATGCAGTTGAATTTTTGAATCATATTTTTTTATGCACAACGGGTTGGTACTTGACCTCAATCACACCTGATGTTAAGTGAAGATGAGGTCGAAGGTGGAAGCGTACTGACCCGGAAACCCCAACACATTTGGGGGACTGGCTATCTCTTCTCTAACAACCGGAACACAACAATGCTATTAACATTGCTGCTTGGCGGCAGATTTAGCGGCGGCAAGATGGTGGTAGCTAGCCAGGCGGACATTTAAAATGCCCTACCACCAACCGAAATTACAAATATCAGTCAAATTAATAACGATATAATTTAAATATGAATTGACCCCCTGAATCATTATTATCATTAATATGAACTGCATCTTCCCAAAGATATGTTTGGACATTTACACAGGAAAAGATTGAACGGAAAACAATGTAGTAATCAATGGCGTCGATTCGGATGTACACCAACTAAACTAAATTAAACTAAAACCTAAAAGTACTGATCCAGGGAGAAAGAGACAGTACTACTTTAAAACTGGTTTTAGTTTAGTTTAATTTAGTTGGTGTACATCCGAATCGACACCAATATCTTACTAAAACAATTGTTATTGACAACATGTTAGAACTTTAGCTGTGACGCTATAGCAAGCTAAAATCGACGTATCGGCCGAAGGCGTTTTGCATAGATGTAACGGGAGAGCTTCCCGCAACTCTCACAAACATAGAAAGACTTCATCGACGTTTAACCTGAGGCCGCGAGCTGTATCTACACAACACTTTTCAGAGCAGCACTGCAGCCTAGTAATGCCACCGAGTCTTAGCATCAAAGCCGCCTGTGGAGTGAACTGTAATATACAGGTACCTATACTTGATATAACAGTCTGGCCATAATATAAACTATATCTTCCCAAAGATATTAAATCGGTGATTTACATTCAACTGGTTTTAGTTTAGTTTAGTTTAGTTCAAATATAAATAAATAAATATCCTTGGACATACACACAGTGCCATCTAATTCCACAGTAAGCAACTATAGGCTTGTCTTCTGGATACCAGATGGTTGATATTTATTGGTTATTATATAAATATATATTTTATTGGAAATAAATACTTATTATAAATGAAAACACCCATAACTCGGGTACACATGTCCGTATTCATCACACAAACATATGCCCCTAGCGGGATTCGAACCCGCGACCATTTGGTATAGTGGTAAGAGTTTCTAACCACTACACCAAACAGGTCGTCAAATTTAGTTCGCCACGTTTAGTTGGTGTACATCCGAATCGACACCAGTATCTTACTAAAACAATAAAATTGTTATTGAAAAGTAATAAAAGTTACACATATGTGACAGACACAGTGATAAGGCCGCCTAATGGTACTCTTTTCAGTATTGTGCTTTGTAAAATGTATATTCTCCTTTTGTGCAATAAAGTGTATTTGTATTGTATTATAATTAGTTATGGGATGGAATGCTCTATGATTTCAACTGTAACAATAAAGCAGAGGGCATACCACTCGTTGATTGGACTAGGTGTCAGAAATGAACGCACAATCACAGACAAAAGCTCAAAACAAAATAAAACCCGTTTCTACATATATGGTTGAATCCGAAACCAATCACGAAACAACAATTTCACTGAAAGTTAATTTCCCTCTACCTTTTTCTACTTATATATCTGTCACATATTTTTAGCTTTGCTGGCATTCAATCTGATTAATGTTTGTGTACATATAGGTACAACGTAACGTTCACTGCAGAAGTCAAAAACAAATATTTAGTACTTATTAATATTTTTAACGGAGTATTGTTCAACAAATATTTTCTTTTGGTATTATTTAGATATAGTTATTACTGTGAGACTATACAAGAGTTTTTTGACCAAGATCTAGGGTTTGTAGAGCTAGGCCTTGTAGAGTTAGGGCCTTGGCTCTTCAGAGATCTGATAACTTTTTAACACCGAAAACGTTATAAGCTTTACAAGACTCACAAGTCTTGGTAACCTATTACCTATGAAACCTTTTATTAGCGTTAAGAAATTTCCCTCGTGAGGAGACGAACCTGGCTGCAGCATCAGTTCATATCAATCATATAAATGTATTGTCATCAAAACTGAAGAAATGGTTCTAATTTGACTTCCAAATTTTGAAACGGACAAATTACATACGAACTTTGCAAGTTAAATAAAAGCTTGTTGTAGCTTACAATACCTATATGCAAGTTCAAATAAATGAAAGTACAGTAAAATTCAACAGTGCAGTATAGTTCACCTTAGTGCCTATGTATTTACATTACCTATGCAGATGAAGCCACAGTATAAAATAGCATTTGAATATCCCTTCTCGGGGTATTTTTCTCGCTAGCAAGAATACAGAACTTTCTACCTGGAAAATTGGATTGTTGTTTTCAAAATCTATAAGATTTGCGATATTGAGGTAAATAGTGGAAAATAGAATAATACCTAACAAAATTTTAACACAGCAGTGAACAGCGATTACGCTTTTATAACAATACACCTACTAAATGAGAAATAATTTAAAAGCCATGTCAAAGCAACATTAACAAAAGGCGGGTGGTGTATGACCAGCTCCCAACAATTATAAAATTGTATTACTTACATAATTGTATTAAAAAAAATATAACAAAACCTGATCGTTTGGGTTTCTTGAGCCTTTTCTTTTCCCACAGATGATTTCCCTTTCCCAAGGCGTATATAGAAGTTTGGGCATACTGGCCGACAGAGAAATGCTTAAGTCCTTATTTCCAGTAGATTTAAATTAACATTCAACAAATGATATCATGTATTACGTTTAAATATATGGTTGAAATTAGAAAATTCATTATTCTCTAAAGTAATTTAATAAATTAAATTAACGGTATATGAATGAGATGTTTATTCGTGCAGAGAATCAAGTAAAAAAAGATATACGTAATTTAAGTATGGCCTCTCGATCACACACTCAATCAATCAGTAATATTTTATTATTAAAGGTAAAGGGGTTTCCGGGTCAGTACGCTTCCACCTTCGACTTCATCTTCACTTAACATCAGGTGTGATTGAGGTCAAGTACGAACCCGTCGTGCATAAAGAAAAAGTCTACCGGAAACTTATTATAAAACCGACATTGTCCCTTGAATGACTTTTTTGAATTTGAATGAAGTTTATTTCTGCGTATTTCATGTTTACAGATTTGTATTCCCACGGTTATGTTGGTTTTTCACTGCAAATAAATGATTATATTCTATTTTAAAAGGTTTTATTTTCCCAATAAATAATGTTAATAACCTCGGAAGGGCGAAAACAATTGATCAATGAAAATTTTACGATAGTAAATGATGATATTTTGTCACTTTGATTGTCAAAGTCCCGTTCAGAAGTTTAATTTCAAGCGTTTAATAGGTTTGGGAAGTGTAATAACGAGAACAAAGGGCCTTTTGGGCCACCGACGTCATTTAGCTGAGGCCTGGACGATCAGACCCACTTCTAAAAACGTGAACATGAATTAAAACAACATCATGTCTAAGTGAAGTTATGAAAGTTCCATACAAACTTTCAAGTCGAAATATTCCGAAATGAATAAACCAATTCCAATGACGACCTGTTTGATGTAGTGGTTAGAAGCTCTGAAATCATCTAGTTCCAAATTAAGCAAAGCTAGTACTATGGATATTACCCGCCTTCACCCACCTCCCACTGCAACTTCTGAAAGCCAGGACCAACAGTGGTATTTTGCACGACGTCTACTGAAGGTAAACGGTGCCCTGTGACTCTATTGCTACCTTGGGCCCCGGACTAATTAAAGAAGAGTCAAAGGTGTGAAGTAGGAAAGAAGTAAATAAGTTTCACCCTCTTGGCAAATGAGGGTGTAGCTAAATGAATTCAAAATCAGAACTATAGAAAGTGGTAACTTAATAGTAGAACGTGCAATATCATTTGCATATTGTAAACAACATTGGGTTTACGATTCGGAGGTCGCGGGTTCGATCCCCAGCGAGGTACATGTTCAAGTACTCGGTTTGATTGGTGGTAGGGCTTTTAAAATGTCCGCCTGGGTAGCTACCACTATATTATCTAAATCTACCGCCAAGCAGCAATGTTAATAGCATTGTTGTGTTCCTGTTGTCAGAGATAAGATAGCCAGTCCCCTAAATGTGTTGGGGTTTCCGGGGCAGTACGCTTCCACCTTCGACCTCATCTTCACTTAACATCAGATGTGATTGAGGTTAAGTACGAACCCGTTTTATTGTATACTTGAAAACTGAAATTAGTTTAGTCAGAAGCACATATAGAATCGATACCGACTATAAAAGTATGGGGTTACATTTTATTCCTTAATTATTTATCTAATTAACGAATGATAAACACCCTGTAACGGAAACATAACAGTAACTGAATTCGCAACAATCCTTTATTTTTTTATAGCCATATTGCTTACAAAATATATGATCTAAGGTTATCGGCTTTTAAGTATACACAATATAACGTTGAATGAACTGAATATTTAATGAAATTGGTTCTGCATTTCTATATTACAAAAACCCCGAAGTTGTGAAAGTTCCAATTTCATTTAAGTAAAATCACGTAGAAAGCTTTAAAAGTTTTAATTTGTTCCTAAGTTAAGCCCTAATGGAAAGATTAAGGTATATTAATTTTATTAATTCTTGAAGTAATGTTATATCTGTGTCTGTTAATCTGCATCGAAACGGAATACCAGTTTTAAATGGCTTTTAACCCCGACCAAAAACGACGAGTGTTATGTGCCCAAACACATACATATAACCGCCTCCGTGGCTCAATGTAAACACATATGGTTTACGAATCGGAGGTCGAGGGTTCGATCCTAGCTATCACCATCTTATCTAAATCAGCCGCCAAACAGCAATGTTAATAGCATTGTTGTGTTCCAGTTGTCAGAGATGAGACAGCCAGTTCCTCAAATATTTGGGTTTCCGGGTCAGTACGCTTTCACCTTCGGCCTCATCTTCACTTAACATCTGGTGTGATTGAGGTCAAGTACCAACCCGTTGTGCATAAAAAAAAAAGATTGACGCATATTTAGGAGCTTGTGACTTTGAGGTTCCAGCTCTTTGCGCAATACGTTGTATATGGGACGGTGCCAAAGTATCCGCACAAGTTGCGTACCACGCCAAGGTGGGCCCCGAGCACCTGGGTACTATTTATAATGCTTGTACCTACATAATTGTGGAGAGAAATAAATGTTGATTGATTAATCGATTGTCTATAGAATGTGATGATATGTGATGAAGGTTGTGACGTATATATTGTGTATTTATTGAATTGGTTAAAATGCATTAGTGGATGACTAGGTATTCGGAGTGAATTATGCGTGGTGCGGTGAAGTTAGCAAACTATAAATTGAAAATTTAGTATTGTTCCCGACAACATTGTTGGAATAAATAATTATTTCGTCCTGGAAAACTAGACAAACAGCGTTGATAGCTCAATATCTCCGAAACAGCTTAATAATTTTCCATTAAACATGGCTAAAAACGTATATCCGAGTTTAATATTAATTAAAAAATATAAAAATGGAAGAGCCTCGAAAAACTATGATATACATTCAGTGTACTAAGTATCGGGAATTTGTCAATAAAACAAAAAATACAAATTATTCATCTAAATTTATTTTATCGCCTTCAAAGTAGGCCCCATCGCTTGCAATACAACATCTCCACCGCTTCACCCAGTCTTCCATACATTTTTCATAGGCTATTTGCGGTATGGCCTTTAGCTCATTCAGCGAATTTTCTTTTATGGCTTCTATCGACTCAAAACGTTTTCCTCGAAGTGGTAATTTTAACTTGGGAAATAAAAAAAAGTCAGACGGAGCCATATCAGGTGAATACGGTGCTTGGTCGAGAACTTTTGTTGAATTTTTCGCTAAAAACTCTTTCACTATAATGGCTGTGTGTGATGGTGCATTATCATAGTGCAGCATCCATGAGTTGTGTTGCCACAAATCTGGACGTTTTCGGCGGATACTCTCACGCAAACGCTTCATGACGCCTAAATAATATTCTTTATTCACTGTTTCTCCCTCTGGAAGGAATTCGGAGTGAACCACACCACGGTAGTCAAAAAAAACTGTCAGCATCACCTTGATTTTGGAGCGACTTTGCCGTGGTTTTTTGGGTTTCGGCTCGTTTTCGAGACGCCATTCTGAAGACTGTTGGCTTGTTTGCATGTCGTACTCATAAACCCATGTCTCGTCGCCAGTTATTATACGTTTCATAAAGGTCGGATCCGTAGAAGCTCGGGAAACCATGTCTTCAGCGACATGCTTTCGCTGCGCTTTTTGAACAAAATTGAGCTCTTTTGGAACTAGTCGAGCGGCGACGCGTTTCATGCCTAAAATGTCAATGAGGATGTTGTGGACGGACTTAAAAGATATGTTCACCTCACTAGCCAACTCTCTCAGACTCATACGTCGATTTTCGAGCACTAGCTTCTTGATTCTGTCGATGTTTTCTTTGGTCGTAGCGGTTGAAGGTCTACCAGAACGAGGCAAGTCTACTACTACTTTTCGGCCTTCTTTAAAAGCCTTATACCATTCATAAGCCCTTGTTTTCGATATACACGATTCGCCGTAGGTATTTCGCAACATTTTTAGTGATTCACCACATGAAATATCATTTGAAACACAAAATTTAAGGCACACTCTTTGTTCAACAATATTTTCCATTGTAAAAATCGCCGAGGACTCAAAACTATGACCAACAAAAAGTGTAGTTTAAAACAAATTAAATGACAGATCCCGCTCAAATTTTGCGCGCTAAATCAGTACAGTGCTACCAACATGCAGTAAAAAAATTAGAACGACCTCTTTTACGCGGGTCTTTTTATTGACATATTCCCGATACTTTTTACACAGAGTAGTAATTTGCTTAGTTTGAGACTTGATCGTTGTGTAAGTGTCCGAAAATGTACAAGACAAATGTCTCACAACTGATGCCCAAACTAGACTATATAGTCGTATTTCAGGTCCCCAGGTCTCCCCCCTTCGAAAAGAGTAAAATGTTATAAACTATTTATGTCCTTTTTTAAAATGATCAACAGTTCTGGTACAGCCTCCTCTCACGGGGAGAGGGTGTTGTATTGTATTGTATTGTATTTATTCGTCAACAATGTCATTGTGTTCGAAATTATATAATATAAAACATGAAATCACTGTTGTTGGAGACTGACTGTTTGGTTAGTCGTGGCCTGTCATATTTAATAAGTTTTATATTCTGCTGTGTAAATAATAATCAACTGAATAAATGAATTGCGTTTCCCGGTCGTAAAGCTGACCTCATGATGGAAGTCTGTGTTATACATGATGGAAAAGAATAAGTGTCCAATCACTTCATGGAGTTGTTATGTTGTTGAGAAACTATATACTCTTATAACAACACATTTATATAGGATGTCGGTTTCTGTCACCTGTATTATTATTTTTATTTTATAATGTGATTGAGAATTATTTATTGTTTATTTAATATTTTATAATATTTTACTTATGTATATTCTGTATGTATTAGGTAAATTGTAACATAAATAAATTTGTCCAAACATGACGGTGCTGCGCGTGGTTGCGTTGTCTGGCTCAAGGAGTCCACGGAAGACCAGCGTCGTGGTATCTATATGGTACCTCGGCATATGCTGAGTGGATGCCTTTTCTATATGTGACACAGAATAAATACTTTTTCTTTCTTTCTGAAAGCACCCTGCCTCCAGAGGATAATATAATAATAATAATAATAAATATTTCGGACACTTACACCAATCATCTAGTCCCAAACTAAGCAAAGCTAGATAGATAGATACTAGATAACGGATAAACATACATAAATATTTATATAAACATCCAAGACTAGGGAATAAATATTCCTATTCATCATACAAACATTTACCCGTCGCGGGATTCGAACCCGCAACCGTTGGTTTCGCTGATAGGGTCACTATCCACTACACCAATCGGTCGTCACAGACAGACAGGATAACAGAAGGTAATAGGGCCATAACCCACCACGCGAGCGTAGCGTGTATTGGTGAATTTATCTCAGACTAGTGGCCACTTGATAGTCAGTCTTAAGTCGGCCCTGTAGTCACCGACTTGACTTAACGACTGCCTTCAAATTGAAAACAACAGGGGACCGACTTTTTAACATGCCCTCCGAAGCACGAAAACACACGTACTAAAATGCCACTAGTGGTCACCCATCCATGGACTGACCGCGACAGACATTGTATATTAAGTTGTATGCATGAGTTGAAAATAAACTAAAGTATACTAACTACCATAGTCCTTAAAATGTATTTTATTGTTTTAGGGATAATATATATCATGATTCTTAAACTGTACTATGCAGGATGCCAGCACTCTATCTTGAGAACAAAATATTAGGTCCTTACCTACTACCTAATTGGCGTTTTGTATGAAGAATTTCATTAAGACTATTTTCTCCATACAAACATTTTTGATTTTTTTTTGGGAACGCCAAAACCAAATTTAGTTAAACTTTGTGTGTATTATCGGATAACATTAAGTTAAGCGTTAATTTTTAAAAGTAACCGCTTAATAAAAGTTTCAGCGAATCTAAGAAATGATTATGGGAAGCACATGCAAAGAGCTCTGTTCAAATTTTTTTTATTATGTGATTTAGCCCAGAAATTAAAAAATATTTCATGCGAAACCTTGAAATAATATTCCATTTTCCAAATAAAAAATAAATTTGGATATAGCTTTGAAAATCGCAGGAATTGGTACATATGATTAACGAAGAAAAGAAACTCCAATTTCATAGGTAAAGACCCAATATGTTACGATATTGCTTGACTTATCTTTGAGAAAAATTTATATCGCTAGTAACACGTCTGCTCTCGACAGCGTCAAGAAAGATTTAAAACAGTCTTTAAACAAGAATACACGGAAGAACACATTATTTTTAATATTCAAAGGTTTACACAGAGCCATAATCAAAATTGATGTGAAATGAAATGGCCCAATCTTGGCGCTTATTTACTTTGTAGGAAGGTGAAAGGAAATGTGATCAAATAACTTTGTATTTACAAAGAAAATAACATAACCTAAATCGAAAGTCAACGGTTGGGAGTCTTATTCTAATTGTAAAATTTTAAATAAATTTCAAAAATTAAAAGTAACGATTTTATTTTTAATTATCACTGGTAATGCGTACCGATTAAAACGGTTTTAAATCATAATTGTTTTATCAATAAATTATTTCAAAAGTATATTTCTCAAGTCTTTTCATACGCTCTAATTTATGTACTTGAGATTTAATTTAGCTTAAGGCTGGCTGGCTGCCAGCCTCCTAAGTACGGTGCCCCATGGCACTAACTTAGACCATTGTTTATATTTATAGGTAGTTTAGTTTGTAAATTTATAGTTTAGATTAAAAACTATTTTTTTTATGTAGTTTAAATATTTCTAGCTATCTTGAATAAAGCCAAAATAAAGTATAATTATTTAGCTTAAAGATAAAAATACATTGCACGTTCTACTCTTACCAACTTTCTGTAAATGTATTTTCTTTTCTGTTGGGTTATAAAGTGTATTTGTATTGTATGAAATAATATATAAATTATTTTTCTGTAGTAATTTGGTCTTCTTAGGAAATAGTAAACTCGTCACAAGTCTCTGATTGGGTACGAATTGTACCATAGGTGTTCCAAAAAATCCAAGCGGGCGAGTTGTCCCTTAAGCCTTGAGAACTCAAAAGGCTAACCGCACATACATTATTACACGTATTAATTCTTTATTGGACTAGAAATTAAAAAGAAAAATAAATCAGAAATATAAATATCATCATCATAATTAGCTACAGGACGTCCACTGTTAAACATAGGCCTCCCCCATAGATTTCCATAGTGAACGATTGGGAGCGGAAATCAGAAATTTACACAAATATATAGTTATATTATTAGTAAGTATAACCGCCTCCGCGGCTCAATGTAAACAACATTGGGTTTACGATTCGGAGGTCGCGGGTTCGATCCTCAGCGGGGTACATGTTTAGTACCCGGTTTGGTTGGTGGTAGGGCACTTTAAATGTCCGCCTGGCTAGCTACCACCATGTTATCTAAATATGCCGCCAAGCAGCAATGTTCATAGCATTGGTGTGTTCCGGTTGGCAGAGATAAAATAGCCAGTCCTTAAAATGTGTTGGGGTTTCCGGGTCAGTACGCTTCCACCTTCGACCTCATCGTCACTTAACATCAGGTGTGATTGAGGTCAAATACCAACCCGTTGTGCATAAAAAAATTATTATTATTATTAGGAACACATAATTTTCCCACTGCTGGGCAATAGCCTCCTCTCTCTCCACGTCTCGCTGTCCCGAGTTTCCTCTGACCAGTTTTTGAGGAACCTCTCCAGCTTGTATAATATTGGTTTCATATAATTATTTAGTGTCGAGTGCAATAAAGAATTAATAATTATCTAATTCATATTATTATTTACGTATACAATCTTATAAATATAATTGATGTGTAAATAATACTGTAATATATTAAGAATATAAAAAAGTAAACTTCTAAATCTCAACTTACCTAACTAAATAAAAATCATAACTGTCCATTTTAACACAAAATCGTGTGCACAAACGTATACACCCAGTAAATAATTCCACTATATTTCAATTACCTCACAAATGAACTGTATATCACCTCAATTTATTTTTAAATTTACGTTTTAACGATATATTTTCACGAGATCGGCAAATTCGAGGCGACGCACAACCAGCCCCAGAGACGGCTGAAAAGGTACTGAATGAATGAAAAGGAAACGGAATAGACCGTAAATTACTGTGCGCACTACGAACTTGGCATGTGAATTACCCTTCCCGCTTATTATTTTCTTATTCGATATTCGAAAAAGTACAATTTTATCGCGCGAATTTTTTTTTAATGAGTTTGAAGCCTACGAGTTTTTGGAGATATAGTAGCACCAAAACCACAGACCTATAAATAGTAGCAGACCTACCGTATTAAATATGCTTATGCTATAGTCAACACGTACCCCATGCAGCTTATGTCAACGAAGTTTATTATATACAAATATTACTTGTTTCCAAACAAAATATTTACGAGGCATTAGTTAAGATAGATAATGCATTTAGTTCTTTCTCCAGTCATACACATACATTTAACTTTTAGGCATAATAACAATTGTCGATCGATACAATTATGTCATACTTATTAAGAGCGTTTTTAAGTAATACCGAAATAGCTTACATAAAGGTTATTTCGCAGAATTCACGATTATAAAAAAGTTAGAGTGGCCCCTTCTATAGATAATTTGAAATTCTCGAAAATAACCGTAATTAAAGCCATTTAGGTATTATTTATAATTAGCTTTGCTTTTCGAATGCAGGTTAGAGCAATATTTTTGATTTATGCAGTATTTAAAAAACAATCTTAATTTATCCACTGGATGGAATAAACCTTCTTAAGTTATTAATAAATTCGTAATCTGATATTCCAAACATTTTGAATCCATTTCTGGACATTTCCTCATACGTCAAAGTCTAAACATAGTACTTTTGTACGGAGACGGGCTACGCATTTAATCCTTATCCAAACATAAGGATCTGTTAATCTGATCTGTTAATATTTATACTTCTGTGACCAAAACGGCTGAACTGATTTAAAAACTTTTTTTTTCTAAAGCTAATATTTGCGAGACGGTTGAGTTTGTCGGGGTTTTTCAAAATTATGGTTATAATTTGGTTATAATATAGAAGCTTATCATAATATATGGTTATAATATAACATAAGTATTATAATTATGGTTATAATATAAGTAGAGGACTAAATATTACAAAGCTGAAGCGCAGCGCAAGAAAGCGGCACTTTTAATTGATTTAAATTGAGTGAATTTACTTTTCTGTGAATTTTTCCGCATGGATGATGAATATTCTTTATTGCACCAAAAAATTATATATAACAGAGTACAAATAATAGGTCATGTACAAATGTGGACTAATTTCTTTAAGCGATCTCTTCCAACCAACTTGTACATTGATGCAGGAAACGGAGTAATTTGGGGTTTAGCAGCAAATTGTGTGCAAATGAAAAATACTACAACGAATAATAAAACAAATAAAAATAAAAGATAACCGAATAATAAACTTACCTATATTAAACATAATACATATACCTAACTACTGCGATGGATCTCGTGATAAAATATAAACTAGCAATTGAAATTCTCTAAATGATTAGGAAAACCTTATATCAAAATACGTTGCGTAAAAGAACAACAAAGATGCGGCTAGCAGCTTTATTTTATACTATTTAGACTTCATGTTTGGTGTAGTGGTTAGAAACTCTGCTGCTATACCAAAAGGTCGCAGTTCGAATCCCGCTAAGGGCATATGTTTGTATGATGAATACAGACATGTGTTCCCTAGTTATGGATGTTTTTCATTTATATTATGTATTTATTTACAAAAAAAAACAATTATTTGTGTAGTTTATCAACCATGTGGTATCTATAATACAAGCCTAGTTGCTTAGTGTGGAACTAGATGGCGCTGTGTGTATGTGCAAAGATATTTAATTATTATTTATTATGATTTCAAGAAACTTCTCTATTTCTTCTCCATCATCACAACTGCCAGCTGCCTGCCTGAACCATTGCTCTAGAATAAATATTAATTTTACCTTTGTACTTTATGATATTGTATTTATTCAATTTACGTTTCTCAACTTAATTAAAGGTCAAAGTGCGTTCGCTAATAATTAACAGAGTGTATAAAATATAATTCTAATAATACAACGTTATGGATAAAGGCTTAGTGATCGAGTTCTATGTAAAATTAGCATTTTAGATACGATCAAAACAAAAATATGTTAAGTTGATTCGATTGAATTGTAATTTAGCCCTCTGAAATATGGATAAATATTGTAATACAAACCTGTTCTAACTGGTCGCTCTGAAAAAGTTGGTAGCTTTTATTAGACTGGGGGACCAGTCTTCAGAGTATACACAGTATAAAAGGAAAAAGCGGAAGATGCGTAAATAAACATATAATCAAAGTAATACAAGGAAACTATACAAAACAGGAGAAGCCTCACAGTCACAAGTGTCAATGCTGGGGACGTCAGAACACATTCTATACTTAATATTTGAATTGATATACAAACTCTAACAGCTTTAGGGGGGGGGTATTTTATTTATTATTAATACAGAAGAATAGACGAATGGTTGACCAAAATTCGAGTACATAGCGGAGTTTGTTCAACACCAACATTTTTGATTAAAACCTACTCCGCCAACCGTTCGTCAGTTAACAGTACTTCGGATTAGTGTAATTCCGATTATATTATTAATGTATACCCCTTTGGGGGAGATGTGCAGTGGATACAACACATTCATAATACCCCTTTTTGTAAGGTTAAAGTGATCTTAGACTTCAGTATATGACACATAATTTGCATAAAAACTCACACCCCCCTGTAGACGGCGGCATCTCTACTGGGTCTGGGGGGGTGTTCTTGATGTGGAGACTCAGCACGTGGTCTCAGATGAAACGTCATGCTACGAAATATATGTGTGAGGGTTTCTCCACCATGAAATGTAAATGTAATACGGCAATATCATGTAATCTATACAAATATGAGCCTTTACTTCGCTACGTTTCTTCCATCTTTCCATCAGGTGACCCGCATGCTCGTTTGCCGCTCTCTCATATAAAAAAGAAAAAAAAAAAAACGTCGGCTTTAGATTGGTAAAGTTCATCGCCTATATGCGTAGCGTAGTATCGTATACGAAAAAAAAACCGCCACTCGATGACGTATTAGTGAGAGTTTTAAACGCAGCAACCCTGCTACGGGTGCTACGCTGAAGCTACGTTTGCTACGGCTGCTACGAACAAAAGGACACTTCACCACAGCAAGCTTTATCGCTTTTAGTGATAAGGCCGCCAAATTGTACTATCCCCATTTTCTTATTTATCGTTGTTATGTTTCTTATTGTTTGTACAAACAACAAAAAAGAATGTTTTGTTTGTTTGTTTGTTGTTTAAGCCCTGGTTAATGCAAATACTTGTAATATAATATTCGATCTATTTTAATAACCATCATAAAACCTCTTACAGCATTGCATTTGAACCACACCATAACAAACACAATTTATTCTTCGTGCCTGCTTTTGTCCAGTAAGGATACATTTTTAACTTCTTATAATTATAAAGGCCTTGATCTTTTGCACATGAATAGAGCACGTGTCAGTGATAGAATAAAAATGTTTTCTAACAAATCGGTAGCTTGCTTTAGATATAGTATAGGTATTTAATAATAAAACATACTACTGTGAATTTCTTCGCGTCAGAGAATAAATAATAATAATAATAATACTTAGAACTACAGAATATTTTTTTTGTAAATAAATACTTATTATACATGAAAACATCCATAACTCGGATACACGTGTCCGTATTCATCATACAAACATATGCCCCTTGCGGGATTCGAACCCGCGACCTTTTGGTATAGTGGTCAGAGATTCTAACCACTACACCAAACCAATCATCTAGTTCCAAACTAAGCAAAGCTTGTGCTATGGATACTAAATGACGGATAAACACATAAATATTTATGTAAACATCGATGACTCGTGAATAAATGTTCGTATTCATCACCCAAACATTTACCCCTCGCGGGATTCGAACCCGCAACCGTTGGTTTCGCTGACAGGATCACTATCCACTACACCAATCGGTCGGCACATATTTATGTACCGTGAAATTACATAGTGAAAGCAGTGTTTAACTGCAAGTGATTGTTGCGTTTAAGTAGTGTTAAGAAATATTAATAAAATGCTATGTATGGAGTATAGCTTTATACGGCTGTGAGAGATGGACATTAACACAGGGATAGGGAAAGGTTAGAGGCATTCGAGATGTGGTGCTGGAGATGAATGGAGGGAATAAGCTGGACCGAGAAGATAACAAATGAAGAGGTGTTAATGATGGTAAAGGAGAAGAGATGCCTGTTAGCCACAGTTGAGAACCGAAGAGCAAAGATGATAGGTCACTTGATATGACACGATATTTTTTTGAAGAACATAATTGAGGGAAAGATTTAAGGAAAGAGAGGAAGGAGAAGACCTAGGCGTAATTACTTTGACCAAGTGAAAGAAAAGGTGAATGTGGTATCGTACAAAGAGGTTAAAACGAGGGCGGAAAGTAGAGAGACGTGGTCGTTACTCCACCGACAAGAGCATAGCTCTTAAATTGAAGAAGAATAATGTATTAGCGTATTGTTGGTGCACCTAAAGATATAAATAAATAAAAAAGTCTTTGAAAAATCAGGAACTTTAAGATTATAGGAAGTTGCACCACAAAAATTATATATTCTTACTTGACTACTTGTAGCAAGACGATCGCTCTTATTTTCATGTCAGTGTTGTTTACTAATTAAAAACGTTCAGTTATTTCGAGGAAACCTGTAATTGGCTTATGTTAAGTATCCATGTTTGGCTGTTATCATCCAAATTTATTCAGACACATGAGTTCGATCGCGTGTAGGTAGGTCCATTCGTGCCCTCACAGCTCTGTACACTCTTAAAGCAATATACCGCCAAAAACTCGTCATCCATGGCTCAGCGGTTAAGACACGGTTACCAATGAGTTTTTAAATTTTTAATTACTTATGATCCGACTACCCTTAAAAGGTGAAGGCAACGTGAGGAAACCTGCATGCCTGAGAAATAATTCTAAGGCATGTGAAGGCCCCAACCCGCATTGGCACTATGGCCCATACACCTTCCAGTATACGAGTAGGGAAGGCCTATATCCCTGCAGTGGGATGTATACGGGCTGAGATGATAATGATGATGAACCAACTTTCACTTCAGGATAGCATCATCCTATCCTTATCATCAACCCTGGCTGATATTCAGCAGATACTTAGACGATACATATAAAATACATAGGTATAGTAGAACACATTATGTTGTTAAAGATAAACACTAAAATAAAAACAATAAAACCATTTAAATAAATACATAATGAAATACACATAAATATATAACAGTACATATGATTCATTAAAGCGATAAATAATAATCCTTTAGACGCTGTTTAAACATTGCAAGCGATTCTGCGTGACGAATGTATCCGAAACTATGAGGAATAAAGTCTGACCCGATTTTGATGGTAACTAAAACTGCATCATTTGATTTTTGGAAAATCAATATTCCAAGCCAGCAACCGAACCGGTTGATTTTGAAAAAAAAACACACACACATAGTATTATTGTACCATTCGATAGTGTCGCTAATAAGGAACGAATTCCGGGAAGTAATGACACACGGCAAACTTAAGTAACGTTCTGATTTCAAATTTTATTGTTATTTGGTTAAACTCCACAGTAAAAGAAAAATTGTAAACATTTGAAATTAGAACGTAAAGTGAATTTGCGCCCTTTAAGCCTTCCCACGCTTTTGAATAGTGAGGTTGTGTCTGTGATTGTTTTTGGTTCAGACAGGGCTGTATGAACTTTGAACAATTGATCAGTTAATTTTTAATAGGTCGGTAACGTTAGAAAATAAATAGTATTTTGTTAAAAATGAACTCTTTCCTTAAGTTTACCGTATGTCATTCCTACCCAGAATTCTTTCCGTATTAGCGACACTGGTGTCGATTCCGATGTACAGCAACTAAACTAAACTAAATTAAAACCAGTTTTGAAGTGGTGCTGTCGCATCGTACTGTTCCAGGGAGAAAGCGACAGTAATACTTTAAAACTGGTTTTAGTTTAGTTCAGTTTAGTTGGTGCACATTCGAATCGACACCATTATCTGTCTATATAGTCTGTGTTTTTCCAAAATCAACGGCTTGCTAGGAATATTGATTTTTCAAAAATCCGGTGCAGTTTTAGTTTTCATCAAAATCGGGTCTTTGATTACGTTTCCGACCGCCATAGTTTCGGATTTGGCCATACATGTCCAGTTGAAAAATTCGCCCTGAATTGAATTTTTCAATTGAAAATTGATTTTGCTTTTCAATCTACAAGTACTTATACGTACTAAATAATGTATTATTATGTGTAGTATATTGCTATTCAAAATTCTACCTCCAATTTCCAGAGGTAAAGACCTCTATTCACTCACCTATGCGTCATTCCAACATTCAATTCGCGATGTCACACAAAAGTTGGCAGAAACTCATTTCAAAGTCATCTTGTGTCGTTTGCCTATGAATGAGTAGTTTGCTATGAATTTTCGTACCGAGTATTATTTTTAACCCCCGACGAAAAACGGGGGGTGTTATGTGTTTGACGGCGTTGTGTATGTGTCCAGTCTTTGTCCGGATGTATCTCAGTAATGCGTGGTCCGATTGAGTGCGGTTTTTTATATGAAAGACTGAATGACAGATTCTTTGACATATTGAATGAAAATCCGTAAGCAGTTTTGAAATTATTTAGATTTTATCAAAGCGTTTTGGTGTATTTTGATGCTATCTCGCTAAAGGGTTTCAATATTTTAAATTTTTTGGAGATCTACAATAGAATTGAAGATAATATCAAAGACTCCTCATCTATTGTTTATAGATTAAGGAAAAGGCGTACTACGGGGTTGGGGAATTTTTTGAAGATGATGATTTTTTTTAATTTTATGCACAACGGTTAGGTCTTGACCTCAATCACACCTGATGTTAAGTGAAGATGAGGCCGAAGGTGGAAGTATACTGACCCGAAAATCCCATCTTATTTGGGGAACTGGCTGTCTTATCTCTAACAACCGGAACACAACAATGCTATTAACATTGCTGTTTGGCGGCGTATGTAGATAACATAGAGGTAACTAGCCAAAAAAATGATAAAAGGAATTAGGGGATGGCGCTATGATATTTTCCTAAATATTTATTAGTATGATGAATTTGATATTATTTAATTTTGACTTGCAATTAATCCAATTATTTGATTTACTTAATAATCGATACATAACATGTAAAAGAAATCTATTTGACGTATAACTTTTGTTTTAAATAAATTAATAATAATAATCGTTTAGGCCCGTGCAAAATTTTACCTCTTAGGGGAGATTAAACTAATATAAACTATAATAATAATAATTGATAATTAATACATATTATTAAATAAACCCGGAGATACGTTCTTAGCCATTTTTATGGAAATCGGTTAAAACGTTTTTTTTTATTCACAACAGGTTGGTACTTGACCTCAATCACACTTAATGTTAAGTGAAGATGAGGTCGTTCCGAGGATATTTAGATTTTAATACAATCTTTTGGTCTAATATATCTAGTCGATATAACAAATTTGTTTCATCAATATTGTCAATGCTTTAGTACCTGCATTTTAGAATTTCATAACCAAACGATGAGAAAAGTGCTTAAGCCCTATTTTTATTTCCAATAGATTTAAATTGACATTCAACAAATGATATCATGTATCTTACGTTGAAATAAATGCTTGAAATTTGAAGTTTCACATTTATAACACCGCATTGTCGTACCTACATACACTGGTCATCAAATAAATCGAGATCACCAATTAAATTTAGGATATAGAAACTAGTTAATAACTTGATACTGACTCAATAAGTATTATACCGATTATAATGAATTTTCACTTTCCTACAGCATTGGTGTCGATTCGGATGTACACCAACTAAACTGAACTAAAACCAGTTTTAAAGTAGATAGTACTGTATCTTTCTCCCTGCAACAGTACGATGCGACGGCAGCACTCCAAAACTGGTTTTAGTTTAGTTTAGTTTAGTTGGTGTACATCCGAATCGACACCAGTATGTCACAAATTAAAATGATGTACCAGAAATTTTATGAATAATTACAATACAATACAATACAAATACACTTTATTGTACAAAAGGAGAACATACATTTTACAAAACACAATACTGATAAGAGTACAATTAGGCGGCCTTATCACTAAAAGGGATCTCTTCCAGGCAACCTTTGGGTGTAGGAGTATAACTTTATAGAACAGGCAGGTTGTGCAAAATACGGATGCAGATATGAAATACCTACATAATCAATTACTTATTTAATAAACAAAAACTAAAACCATACATTTATACATACATATTATATACATAAATAGCTATATATATACATATAGATGGATACCACATACATAACAAAATAATACACACATAAGTGCCTTATAAATTTATATTCAGTTAGGTTTTTTTATCTATCATATTTATCCATTTTTTAGATTGTGCACGTCTTATCTGCCTCTTCCAGTCATATCTCTCTTTCGTAGGTCTGCTGGAAGAAATTTCAATGTAGAAATAAGCAGAACCTGTTGTGTCGTCTCTATTATGTTGTATCTGTATGTCTTTTTTTCTTGTGTGCAATAAATGATAAATAAATAAATAAAATAAATAGATAATAAAATAATGAAAGAATTTGTAGAGCAAAATTACTAATTAATGATGATCAGTGAGAAGAAAAAAAAATAATAATAATAACAATAATAAGGAGAAAGAGTTATTATTGCCCGAAACTCGATTAAATTTCATTAAATATCATTGTCGCATTATGAATATCGTCACCATGTGCTGAAGTGAAACCACGGCGCTAATTTTCAGGCAGAACCCAACATTCAGCCAAGCGACTTCGATAATTAATTTTATATTGGAGTCCCGTATCAAATTTTATGTTAACTGTGTTACCCCATAAAATACCTAAAAATCCAACACCAATAAAATAGTCGAATACTTGAGAATTAATAATATAATAAGTAAATACAGGAGCGCCGGCGACTCAACGGTTAAGACTCGGTCTCCCAATTTGGGAGATCCGGGTTCGATTCCCAGGCAGGCCATGTACCAATGAGTTTTTAAATTTAATTTAATTACTCATGTGCATTTATCCGACTGCTCCTAAACGGTGAAGGAAAACATTGTGAGGAAACCTGCATGACTGAGAAATAAAAATACTAAGGCATGTGAAGTCCCCAACCCGCATTGAAAAAAAGAAAGAAAGAAAAGTTTTTTTTTTTTTTTTTTTTTTTTTAGTTTTATTTTCTCCTCTAGGAGAAGGCAAAGGGATCTAGCCCATAACAGCCATGTCTTATTTCTCTTATTTCTTCAGTTTGTAAGTCAGTCTCAGTCAAAACAAGTAATTCGTCGTATACTTGGCGTATACAGAGTCTAGTCACGGTCAAGTCATTCTTCAGTAAAGTGGCAGAATGCTTTACAAAAGATTTTGGCGGCTTCTTGTGGGAACCCGAAAGCTCCGTTACGCACTTTAATTTACACTTCCCTTCACTTGTACACCATCACTAACGTTTGCTGCACAATATTCTGCCATTATTAAGCTTCAAAAGTTAGAATGCACAAATTATAAGATTTGTAAAGAAAAATGCTACTTCACTCGCCGAGTTCCCGCCAAAAAGCCAGTATTTATTTAGATTTCTGTTATAAAGATGTATTCATAAGTTTACAATACCTATACAAAATCCAAAAAGGTCTCCACTCAGCAGCATTAGGCCAGCATGGCGGACTATGGCCCATACTCCCTCATATACGAGCGAAGGCCTATATTCCTGCAGTGGGATATATAAAATTCACACTCAACTGAACCAGAAACCAACTCCTGTTAGGCAGGAAATGAAAAATTAAAGAGTTACTCTTATTTCAACATCGGAATACCCTAATCTCATTTCAGTTTGATGTTCAATTAGAGTACAAAGAGTATACAAAATCTATAAAGTACAAATGATCGAGGAGTTACAAGAGCCGAGGTGAAGCGTCCGCCGCCGTGGCTCAATGTAAACAGCATTGGGTTTACGATTCGGAAGTCGCGGGTTCGATCCCCCAGTGGGGTACATGTTTAAGTACTCGGTTTGGTTGTAAGTTGTAAGTAGGGCATTTTAAATGTCCGCCTGGCTAGCTACCACATCTTATCTAAATCTGCCGCCAAGCAGCAATGTTAATAGCATTGTTGTGTTCCGGGTGTCAGAGATAAGATAGCCAGCCCCCCAAATGTGTTGGGGTTTCCGGGTCAGTATGCTTCCACATTCGACCTCATCTTCATTTAACATCAGGTGTGATTGAGGTCAAGTACCAACCCGTTGTCGATAAAAAAAAACATTTAAAAAGCATCTTTTAATACTCCACCATGATTATCACATATTATTCTATTATAATAGACCAGTAATATAAAGTTCTCAAGGAGTCCAGTGACATACTTCTGGCTCCATCTTCAGACGCTAGGCATTAATTACACAAATGGAAAGCGTTCATGGCAACAAAACTTAATAGGTACTAGCTCAAATTCGACTATCTTGCCATTTGATATCAGGAAATCCCAGCCCCTACATCCCGACTCCATCATCAGATCAGCTCGATGGTACCATAATTTCGCAATTTCAGCTTAATCAGATACCCGCTGCTCAATTTAACCGATACACTTCTCGCCGAAAATTAAATTTCCATCCACATCACCTGGATGAGTGTAAGTCTACCACTGTACGTTTCTCAAGAAACTTCTTACCACGTACGACCACCCTGTGGAACGGACTTCCGGCAGCGGTATTCCCGAACGAGTACGACATTGGAACCTTCAAGAAACGAGCCTACACCTTCCTCAAAGGCCGGCAACGCATCTGTGACCCTTTTGGTGTTGCGGGTGTCCATGGGCGGCGGTGATTGCTTTCCATCAGGTGACCCGCATGCTCGTTTGCCGCCCTCTCATATAAAAAAAAAAGTGGTTGAAAAACTATTTGCAAATTTTGAAACGGACAAATTACTTATATACACACATATGAACATTGAAAACTAAAATAAAAGCTTGTAATAATGATTTTCTATCCGGGTCCTCTACAATTTTTACTAATATCAATTTCTTAGCAAAATTCCAATAATCTTTCCTAAAACCTTGGTGAAAACCAGACGCCGCCATGTTGATATTTTTCATATTGTCAGGATGTCGAAAACTGACAGGAGGTTTTACTACACTCCAGAAAGTTTCCCGGGAAACTTCTTGCGTGAAGTTTTGAATGTTTCGGCAGTTTTCAACTCTGCGTCACTGCCACCCCGAGCTCTCCTGGGCGCTTTGTTTCCCGCGGATTTTCTGGTCGTCAATCTATAGTGGGGGCAGAGGGGCACGCGTGGTATTGCCATTGGAGAACATTTCCTTCTCTGCTACATACTAGAAGCTAGAGCCATTTAAATGTGGTTCTATTTATAGGTATCTAAGTAATATTTAGTATATATTATATATATAACTTAATCTATTGATATCAACTCTTGTCTTGATTAGTGGCGCCGACTTACCGATATTACAAATTAATAATATCTGTTATTAGGTTTTAAGTAGTAAAAATTATAGGCTAATACAAAAGTAATAGTAATTTCTCGTGGATCACGCACGCACACACACACACACTCGAGAACTCTGTCACACGCACCTACACGTCAACACAATTACACACACACACACACACACACAGACGTACACACATACATACAACCACGCGCACGTACACACTTTCAAGCACTTACACAATACACATACAAATATAATATCTCCCTCACACACAGGCGATAACAAACACAGGTTTTCTTAGATTTTGTTCTAATAATGTAAATTGAGGAGTTAGCAGCTGATGCTTATAACACAAGTATTTTTAATGCTTAGCATGGGCATCAGCTGGGAACATACTTTCAGAAATTCTAATTAATATTACAAAATTTTACCAATTGTAAACTACTGTATTTAAGACAATCTTAAATTACATGCGGTTTTATCTTACTGAAGTCCCTACGCAATAACCACATAACCTTGAAACAGAAAAGTAGGTTAATTGCAACAATGAATATATTTGTTCTCCTAACTATGGACAAATCGTTATTTATACATCTTCGTTAGTCGACTCGACACCTCCCAAAAAGTTATTACGCCAATTTTTATTGCTTAAACTCAGCCATAGTAGCTAAGCGATAATAACGGTAATTCAAGTAACAATAAGTTACAGGTCATGATTGCAATGAGAGCCAGTAGTCACCAACACCATGGGTTTGACGCATTTGGTGCTCTTCTCAACTTGTACACCATGCTCAATTGGAGCATTTCGCAAAAGGAGCACTTTTTTTAAGATGAGTGGAGATTTGGAAAATTGTCTAAAAATAAAAGAATCTTTGGTTTTGCGCAGGTAATTTTCTTAAAAATACAATCAACAAACACTTTTCAAGTAGTTACACACTTACTTAAACTTAAACAATTTTCAATAATAATATAAAAAGTCATACGAAAGTAATAAAAAATATGTAAGAAAGATTTACCTACTGCAAAAAAAAATATATAATAATAACGAAGTATTGGGACAATCGTGCGTGTAACATTTTGTTTCACAATGTCAGAAAACCCGTAAACCGTGAAGTGATGTTTGACCGAAAATATAAGAAATTATTACGTAAATTGGAAGTCGGAAATCTAGCGGTGGAACATTTCATGAAAAAGATCACGTTTCTCCAATTATTCAATTAATTTAATTTATAGCTATTACTTAATTAATAGTAACAATTACTAAGTAACAAACAAAGGTTTATCTATATTATTTATAAGCTGTTTTTGACAAACAGGTTATGATTTAATTTAAAGCTTTCATTTAATTAATAATAATAACAATTTTGTTATAATTTTTTTGAAGTAAGTAAATCTTTCTTACATATTTTTTTAAGTGTGACTATTTATATTATTATTGAAAATTGTTTAAGTTTAAGTAAGTGTGTACCTACTTGAAAAGTGTTTGTTGATTTTATTTTTAAGAAAATTACCTGCGCAAAACCAAAGTTTCTTTCATTTTTAGTACCAACAGTTGTCTAAATACAAAACACATGTCACATCTCTCGCTCTCTCCTACTTTCAAGCCTGTAGCTTCACTACTGCCCTCAGTTGAAAACGACCAGGATCGACAGTTTAACATAACTTCCGAAAGACAGATACACTCATTATGATAACTAAAAATTGATAAAGACTGATGTCATCTTTGTAAGGGTTCAGCCAAGTACCTACCAACTGCTGCACTCGATTTTGTGGAACGACATGCCAAAAGAATCATTGGTGACTATACTAAATTGCAGTGCTCTAGATAGTTTTTAGCTCATCTGAATGCAGTAAGTAGCCACTTAGGTGGATCTTGCGTTTACGCATTAGCGAGTCGACATGCCCACAGCAGATGTACAGGTGTTTCCTCTGCAAGAAGGCAAAGTCTGTACATCCCAGTTTCTCGGAGCCTTGTTTTTTTTGAACATGTGTTTGCTCAGACAACAGTGCCCCGTGAATGCCCTGACGAGAAAGCGTAGATTGTTCCTACTAAGTGCCAGTAGTAGTAAGTAGTAATCTGGTGTTACTGAGTGCTCTATCCAATCTGTGACGTGAACAGAAGCTTGACGGGAACTGAACCACAAAAACAAATTACTTTAAGTAATAAATTGTACTTCCACCGTTAACATAAGGGAACCAAGGAAGTTGTTTAAAACGTACGCGTCTCTTCAGTAATAATGAAGAGGTAAAAATGTGAATGATGTACAGGGTGTGACAACCCCGGAGTTCCTTCAAATTGAGTGAAATTATAAAAAAAAATACACAATAATTTACATGCGTTTTGACATTTCGTTAATTACACGTCGAAGCTAAAAGGAAGGTAATATATTCACCGCAACAAATCAAACATATTTTTATTAATTCTTATAGTACATTACAACATACAAAAATCGACATAATAATACTTAATTGCAACTGTAACATTAGTACCTGAACTAGGAAAATCCTGTGTTTCAGGCGAAGCTAGGGCTTTTATAACTTAATATAATCATATAGGTACAAATTAAAGATCTATAAATAAAGAAGATATACAGAATAAATCTATGATTCATCACTACTTCAAGATAGTCAATAACTTCTCTAGGACAAATTTTGAAGAAATTCTTTATACGCATATGACGTCATAAGAAAGCCAATATGGCGGACGCTAGCAGCCACTTTGTCACACTTGAAAAAGAATAATTTTACTACCTCATCGAGATAGGTATCAAATGGTAGGTCTCGACGAAAGAAATTCAAAGACCCATCAATGTGCTTTAAAAACTTTAAAAAATTATAAAAACCCGACTACGGTTTATAAACTTAACATAAAATTGAACTGAGGACACTAGGTATGCAGATACCTAATGTCCGGTTGTGGCCGGTTAGTTCATTTCGTGCGCTAAATTTGGTACCCCGTCAGCGTGCGCGAAGTAAGGATTTTGACAACCGATTGGTGTATTGGATAGTGACCCTGTCAGCGAAACCAACGGTTGCAGGTTCGAAATCAGCGAGGGGTGAATGTTTGTGTGATGAATACAAACATTTATTCACCAGTCCTGGATGTTTATATAAATATTTGTGTATGTTTATTCGTTATCTAGTATCGTCGTGCGAGTATCTTTTAAAGTAAACAAACATTACTCGTAAAACTCTATGTTTAATCAATAGTGTAATTTTTTTCTTGCACTATTATGTGACATAGATTGTGAGATGGTGAGGATAGACAAAAAAATGTATTTGCCCATTTTTTCTCAGCAGTCCTATTAGTTCTCGAGGATTCTAAAAGATGGCGCTGTTTTATCTACTAAGAAAAGCTTTGTTGCGGTTTGCGGTACTATATCTGTAGCTTATAAATGGATACGGAAATAAACTTGGTCTTAGATAGATAGATAAAGAATTTATTTGTTTCTCCAATGACACACATACATTAAACTTACAAGCACAATAACAATTGTAGATCGATACAATTATAGCAACGTATCACAGGATTATTGTTAACTTAACATGTTCAAACTACAAACGACACTCACTCTCTGTACTCGCCGGTAAGTATAAATTCGCGTCTTTGTCACACCCTAGAGTCACCGAGATTTTAGTACGACTAAGGTCGTCTAGGCCTTTCACTGTTTGTCACTAAACATACCTATGTATAGCACACTACAATTAGCTTTTTTTTTCCAAAATCAAAATTGTGTGTCAGAGAGTTTCTTGCGTCGTTTCTTCTCTCTGACTATACACATTACGAAGCGATGGTAATCAAGTCTCTAAATTCCCCTATGCAACGCCCTAAGCCGAGGTTCGAGCCCAGCGTGGGCACCCTTAAACGTTGGTTGCAACTACCTACTTTCGTCCTGTTTCGCTATCGCGCTCGCCCCACCGCCCAGTTAAGCTGAAAAAGTCCCAAGAACTGTCAGCGAGTTCCAGTTTCCAAAAAAAATGTAGATCGATACAATTATGTCAATGTATTACAGGATTATTGTGAATGTATATGTGTGCTGCGGCAGCACAAAAGGGTCATAGCTCAGTGTGTGGGATCGTTCAAAAAGCAAAACACTGATTTTCAGCTATAGCCAACATGCTCTTCATGTCAGTCTTTTACAAAAAGTCTTATGAGGGGCAATTCCTAGATCCGTATATGTTCAACGCCTGGGGCTCTACCGCCTAACTCAAAGCTATAGCGATAGCCATAGCAATGCACTGTCCGTCCTTCTCATTGCGTTACGATATGACAAGGACGGACAGGGCATTGACGTCATAAACGATAGCAATTCCCAAAGCAATTGAGTTAGGCGGTCTGACTGCTGATTAGAGGACTCCTAGGACGTCTCATACGTTTCATATACCATTTCCTTAGGGGCCAATTGATCCTTAGATAAATCTGTAGAAATGACGGTCAGAGTACATTATTGCTATGCCCTACATTGCCGGATAGCAAATTGACACGCCAGTGTAGTTGCTACTACATCACCACAAGATATAAACTAGTGAGAGGATTTCGTACATGCGTCCAATTTTTACCCAACTAACCCAGGAAGGAGGTTATTGTTTTTCGAGTACATATACGTACAGATTGTCTATAGATTTCTATGTTATCTCCTGTAGCCTTAACGACTTGGCCGATTTTGAATACAAGGTGTCGTTCGATTCGTCTTGATCTCCTGTCGCATTGTAGCAGCGAGCGACATGCTGTTTGCCCCTTGCATGGGCGTGCAAATGAAGACATAGCCTGTCGTTACCCGTTGCGCGTTCCGTCCGGTTTCCTACATTTCCAACGTATATTTTATCTATGTAATTTTGTTCCTTTGTTTGTGTACCCTTCTAAATTAAGTGATGAGGTGACACGGGCTGTTTAGGTTGTTGTTCAAGTTAAGTTTTTATTATTTTAAATTGTATTTGACTGAAATAAATTTCTTTTTAGTTGTAAAGATAAAAATAAATAATCAAAATCAAGAAATGCTTTATTTTGTAGGTGCACAGGGTACACTTAAAATAGTCAGATTTTACATTTTTTTAAGCTATAATAATAAATAAAACGTTTATTTTGAGTTTCTTTTAGAGTTACTTATTTCCCACACTTCTACCAAATTAAATAAATAGTTTATGGGCAGAAAATATACTCCCTTGATTTTAATATTCTTACAATGTAACTGTAACGCATTATTTAAACTTCTGTGAATATCACAGTATTAGGAGTAAGCATGGTAAATGGAACATAAACATTATGTGTCTCGTTTCATATATATTTACAAGCATGATTTGTTAAACTTTTCTAACAGGAACTTTTTTATTTTATTCTTAAATGATTTAGGCACAGTGTCACTTTTTATATCTTAAGGAAAACTGTTAAATATCTTGGACACTAGGAATTTTCTGGTTCTTTGGCCATAATTGTTGTTAATCTTAGGTACAATAAATATTCCCTTTTCTATTTTTCTCTTTAGCTTTGTATAAGTTACTCGTTGCTTAAACTTATCACTATGAAAACCTATTTATTTAAAAATGTTTTTCTTGTCGCTTCTTGAAGATCTAAGTTTAATAAAAATGTATTTACTGCATTAAGTGAGATATTTATAAGTATCCTACATTAAATAAAATATTTTTGATTTTGATTTCTATGATCTGGTGTTGTCTCCCTAAAGGTGTTAAGCAGCGTCTACGTCCAGTTTGAAGGAATATAAGGAGTAAATGACAGCCAGTCATCATTCCACACGAATGAACCGTAATTAACTTACACTCACATATTTTTGCTGTAAGAGCGTTGTCCTGGGACAGAGGGCATCGCCCTATCAGCAAAATTATCACAGACTTAAATTCTACATTAAAAATACTTTTAACAACAAACGTTTAATACTCCATAATCATCATTATCCCATATTATAGGTACAAATGTAACGTTGTCGCCAAATCGGCAATAGATTCTACCAATTTGGGATCGCCGTTTAACGCCTGGCATCCCCATCTCCGTATATACAAAGTACTCTGTGATCCCCATCGAGTGAGCAGTGCGCGGAAGGCGATTGAACTTCCGCCATCATTGATATTCTCTTGGGCGTCGGTCATTGCAACACGAGTACCCAAACCGTCACCACATCTCTTTTGTCTGGCCGAGCAGCCATTTTTATTCACGGCATCGGTCGGATGTACAACCGATTGGATTATATTTATATTTTACACTTGAGAAAAAGTGAGTGTACAGGGCCCTTTATATTGGAAGAGGGTCCTGAATTACCCCACAAATCTCGTCGGGTTCCTGAGCTCCGCATTTCGTCTGCACGCCAACCACCTCGTGTCTCCGCGTCACCACCAGCTAAGTGCCGCGGAACGTTACAACGGTCCCCTCCTTAACTCGAGAGGGCCGATCCTTCGGATTCGGATCCCTGAGGTTTAGAGTCTCAATTTTTGCTCGATTTTTAAAATATTATTATAGGCGACAGTTTATCCCGGGTGACATGTGTATTTTTATAATTATATGGTAAAATCATATTATTTTGTTTTACTCCCTGCCCCGGGGTACCCCGTCACACAAAGAAAATTCACATATAAATTCCATCATGGATATCCAGTGGCAATCTTCTGGCTTCAGACTCTCGATGATGTGTAATGGAAAGTGCTCATGGTGACAAAATCACTCATGCTCACTCACGCTCTCTGATGTGCTAAGTGGTGGTCCATCTCTTTTGACGGCTGGTAGCAATATGCATATTCTTTTTCGATGTGCAGAGACATTACTGTTTACCTACATGTACAATGTGTGTGTGTACATTAACATTATTGACGACCAGTTTGGTGACGTCAAATTTGGTTAGCAACTCTGACCACTATACCAAAAGGTTGCAGGTTTGAATCCCGCTAGGGGCATATGTTTGTGCGATGAATACGGACATGGTGTACCCGAGTTATGGATGTTTTCATTTATAATAAGTATTTATTTACAAAAAAATAGGTATTTATGTAGTATATCAACCATCTGGTATCCACAACACAAGCCTATAGTTGCTTACTGTGGAACTAGATGGCGCTGTGTGTATGTCTAAGGATACTTATTTATTTATTATTATTACTGTAAACGTAACTGCTCCATTTTCGGCGGTAGCAACGTCACAAGGTTCATTGCTTGTAGCAAACCGCGTTTGATGACATTCATATCACCGTCCAAATTATACAATCCGTCGCTAATTTATCGCTATCTGCCCCAGATAGGTATACCAGATGAGTTTTTTACCGTAAGGAAAAAATAGGGCATATTAGGTATGAAATAGAAAGTATTGGCATAGGTAGTTTAATTTTTGTTTTCAAAACCATTATCGAATAAAGCTTTATGGCATTTGACGGTCGCGTTTGTAGCTGATTCCATATAATTACATATTCAAAAAAACTTGGAGAAATCATGCGTTACAAAACAATTTCGCCATGTTATAGGAACCCTATGAATCCCGCCAGTCACATATCAATCTCCAGCTGGCGCGTTATTCGATGATGGTTTTGAAAAGAAATTCATCAATCAACCGGTACATTTGCAAAAAAATGTATTCGAGTACTCTGTCAACTATATGGTAGTTAATAAATAAATATTTCGGACACTTACACCAATCATCTAGTCCCAAACTAAGCAAAGCATGTGCTATGGATACAAGATAAACGGATAAACATACATAAATATTTATATAAACATCCAAGACTCAGGAATAAATGTTCGTATTCATTACACAAACATTTACCCCTCGCGAGATTCGAACCCGCAACCGTTGGTTTCGCTGATTGGGTCACTATCCACTACACCAATCGGTCCTCATTAGTTGCTTAGTGTGTAACTAGATAGCGCCAAGTGTATGTCAAGGGTATTTATTTATTATTTATTTCAAAGATGGAATGAACAAATATATCTGCATTCAAAACAAATTCCGCAAACAAAATAAATTACAATTTTATTTTTAAATCAAGCTAACGTAAACACGCGTAACGTGAACCCTCTCATCCATACAAACTAAGGGTTCCGTATTCGTTACCAATTACTATTCCCGTATCGTCTAACACAGATAACAACCAACCTATAACATTGAAGGTGGACGTGAGACGTGACTTTGTTAAAAAAACATTCACTCAAATGATTTCCCTGACGGCCTAGAGCTGCCGTATTGAATTATTAGTTCAATCAACGGGTAGGTGAAAGACTACGTTAATTCCTCCGCCTGTGAAATATTTTAGAATAAAATATTGATAGATAAATAAACTAAAAGTAAATTTATTTAGGTACTCCTTGGATCTGGCGTGGACCAAAGATTTTTAAACAGTGATATTGATATTACACTACACTATAGGTACATACACTAACTACAGGCTATAATTATTTATTATTATACTGGTCATTATTATACTGACGCTATTATTATTATTATTATTCTGTGCGTCGCTGGGTATTTGGGGGCACAGAAAACCAGCGCTGTGATCTGTCTCAGCATAAGCTGATGCACGCCGCAACACGTGACAGTATTGTGCACATTTTTGTTTCTTCATAATTGTATTTCTTTTTTAGCTATTATTTACTACTCCGTTGTTTTTGTATCGTGTTGTGGTTTTCATAATAAATTGTTTTTATTCTTATATTTTAACCCCCGAAAGCCATGATTGAGCAACAAACAACCAAACTTACGGAAACTTTCAAACTTCTTCAAACTTCAAGCATTTACTTCAACGTAAGATACATGATATCTCTTGAATGTCAATTTCTATTGGACATAAAAATAGGACTTAAGCATTTCTCTGTCAGTCAGTTATGTCCACGCTACTACCGTTTCGGAAAGGGAAATCATCTGTGGTAAAAGAAGCGGCGAAAGAAACCTACTGGATCATTTTTCTTGTCTTTTTTTATATTAGTATTATATTAGCATAATTATAATATTAGATCGATGGAAAAAACGCAACCAGTTTCTAGACGTTATAACAATAAAATGTATATTGTGTGCTATGACCATGAACAGTATGTTTATCTTCATACCTTGTGTTTCACTGTTTCACTACGCATACCTAAATACATAATATCACGACCTTTATCCCAAATGGAGTGGTTAGAGATGTCCCAATCATTAGGGTTTGGGTGTTCCAAAAATTAAAACTTAAATGCTTAAAACACATCTACGGTTCACCAAAAGCATACATGACAGCCCTATCCCTTAGTCGCCTTTTTCAATACTCACGGGAAGATACGGGTTTCTTCTCTTCTTTATACGTGCCGAAACTACAATATTTATATAAACTTTCATGACTCGGATATCAAAACTTTTCCTTACACAAATCCTATCAGAATTTGTATCAGCAACCGATGGTTCCGAAGGCACTAAGCGAAGCGTCTCTTATACTGAGGCATGTAAAACCCTATTTGATTCTGCATTCACAAAAAAATTACGCTCTAAACTGTAATGGAATCATATACGCGCGTCATAATGATTAAAAGTGCTTACTATTTAAAATATTCGACAACCTGTTTGGTGTAGTAGTTAGAAACGCTTAATGATATACCAAAAGAGCGCTGGTTCGAATCCCTCTAGGGGAATATGTTTGCATGACGAATGCGGACATGTGTACCCGAGATGTTCATTATATATATCATTATTTACAAAAAAAAATGTATTAACCAACAAGAAAATTAACCAACTGGTATCCATAATAGAAGCCTAGTTGTGGGATTAAGTGGAACTGTTTGTCCAATGATAATATTTATACAGAAATGCACACGTGATAGAAGGTGAGCCGTTAAAACGTGAGTTTATAGATGTTTTCGGGATTTAATATTTATTTATTAGATTCCATAATATTGTATCACATTCATATTATTTTAAGGTCATCGTAGATTTCCCGGGAGACTAAATAGTACGTTGAGTTATGAATTTAGCATCGCAGTGTAATTGCCATTAAACTCGGTTGGCCACGTATACAATGCCGCCAACAGACGTAATGATGGGGGCACGATATATCGATGGAACAGAAAAATAACTTATTTTTTATTTTAATACTCATTTCACACACGGATTCATTAATATTTACATGCGTTTACGTTATTTGCATTCCTGGAATAAAACAAAAAATGGAGATGCAATGACACTGTTTTTAACATTGCTGCTTGGCAGCAGACATAGATGAGATGGTGGTAGCTCGCCAGGTGGACGTTTTAAATGTCCAACTACCAACGAAAGCAAGTACTAAACATGTACCCCCCTGGGGATCGAACACGCGACCTCGACCTTAAGTTGTTTACATTGATGACCTGTTTGGTGTAGTGGTTAGCATCTCTGACCGCTACACCAAAAGGTTGCGGGTTCGAATCCATATGTTTGTGAGATGAATACGGACATGTGTACCTGAGTTATGGATGTTTTTCATTTATAATAAGTATTTATTTACAAAAAAAAATGTATTTATGTAGTATATCAACCATCTGGTATCCACAACACAAACATATAGTTGCTTACTGTGGAACTAGATGGCGCTGTGTGTATGTCTAAGGATATTTATTTTATTTATTTATTTATTGAGCCACAATACAACAATGCTATTAACCTCTTATCTGAAACTATCAACAGTGCTGTTTATCGGCCTTAAAAAATGCCATACCACAAAAAATCCGAGTACTGAATATGTAAACACCGCTGGGAATCTACGACCTCCGATTTGTAAGGCTTATGTTGATTACATTGAACCACGAGGTGGCCTTCGATCTCACCCTGTAATAAAAATTTTATCGATAGATAAATGTCCCAACACTACTCAGCTTATTAAGTTAATTCACCGTGGTAGCTGCATCGTGCAGGCTGCGCTGCAGCGCCAACCGAACTCGGTTTGACCACTCTCTGTCATATAACTTGCATGTATGTTCCATTAGCACTCATCAGTGGCCTATTCAAGGCCAGTGCTGGAAATAAGCTTGCCCCAAAGCGCATTTTGGCGTGAGTTGTTATAAGATTTTATGGTTTGCTAGTGTCGCAGGGTTTCATAATCAAACAAATTAATAGAAAATACTATAAACTAACATTTTTAAATTTAAAATTAAAATTACTGATCATTCGCCTGATCTCCTGTTTCTGACGACCTGTTTTGTGTAGCGGTTAGCAACTCTGACCACTATACCAAAAGGTTACGGGTTCAAAACCCGCTTAATAATAAGTATTTTTTTTCAAAAAAAATGTATTTATGTAGTATATCAACCATCTGGTATCCACAACACAAGCCTATAGTTGCTTACTGTGGAACTAGATGGCGCTGTGTATATGTTTAAGCAATGCTCGCAGGAACGACGACCGTTCGGGCGGAAAGGTTCTCGAGAAGCGACCACGCGCCGGAAGTCGCAGCGTAGGCGGCGCCCCACGAGGTAAAGATCGCGGGAAGCCGCTGGATGAAGGGCAGCACAGGACCGAACGTTGTGGACATCCTTGATTTGACCAGCGGTCGACGTCTTTCGGCTGATATGACGATAAGTTGCAGTACAGTACACACATGTGTTAGTGTCACAAAATTATGTTAGGTAATGTTATAGATTTGTTATCTTATCCTTACAAATAATAAGTTAAATGTATGTGTGTGTGTGCGTTGGTGGCTCAGTGGTTAAGACACGGTCTCCCAATTTGGGAGGTCCGGGTTCGATTTTCAGACAGGCCATGTAACAATGAGTTTTTAAATTTAATTTAATGACTTATGTGCATTTATACGACTGCTCTTAAACGGTGAAGGAAAACATCGTGAGGAAACCTACGTGCCTGAGAAATCAAAATTCAAAGGCATGTGAAGTCCCCAACCCGCATTGAGCCAGCGCGAGCGTGGCGGACTATGGCCCATACTCCCTCATATACGAAGGAAGTTATATATCACTGGGAAATTTACGGGCTGATGATGGTGTGAGTAACAGTATGGGTCATGGTAGTGACATCTCGCTTACACGTATGGGTCAGGGGTGTACGTCGGTGGAAGACACGATCATAAGTTTCTTTATTTACTTCTTAAAACTCGTAAATATCTTCGCATATGTGTATAAATACCACAAATTTGTAGTACTACGCCGTCAGAGTGCCCTTGTCGTGACGTCGTACGATCCTTGCGCCTGCTGCCGACATATTGCTGCCGTGCCACTGCAATACAAGAACTTCTTTGTCTCGAGAAACACAACCACGAGAAGAGCTAGGGGTGCACTTCGGTGGACGACACGGTCATGAGTTTCTTTCTTTTTTTATGATTAACAGGATACGCGTTTGACAACAATCTCATCTGATGGAAAGCGACGATGTCGAAGATGAAGCAAGCGATTTTTTTATGCACAACGGATTGGTACTTGACCTCAATCACACCTGATGTTAAGTGAAGATAAGGTCGAAGGTGGAAGCGTACTGACCCGATAACCCCAACACATTTGGGGGACTGGCTATCTTCTCTCTGACAACCGGAACACAACAATGCTATTAACATCGCTGCTTGGCGGCAGATTTAGATAAGATGGTGTTCACTAGCCAGGCGGACATTTAAAATGCCCTACCACCAACCAAACCGAGTACCACATGCAGATTCAGGAAAGACTGACGCCGGAAGAGAATTCCAGCATTGGCTTCTTTTTATTATAAAAAATGTGATTCATACAATCTTATATCTTTTGGGAGCTGATAGAAATACAAGCGTGTTTGTTTTTCAAGTAATAAGCTTTTTTTGCTAATGTTCTTTTGACATGATCTTTAAATTATTTTTCTGTCAGGTTAAAAATATTCTTCGTTATAAGATTGTAAAAGCGTGTCTCATAAATAATGTATTAACTTTGCTTAATATGAACATGATTAAACTTGGAAAATAGCTTGCCTTAGCGATCTATCAGTCACCTGCACTTTAGTTTTACGAGAATATTGTTTAAATCATCAATATATTTTTTTTTAATCAAGAAGTCATTTACGCGGCTTATATTTCATTATTATTATAAAGTAGAGGTTAAATTTAAAATAATTTAAAAATCCAAAACGTTAACTTTAGTTACTTGCGTTTCTTACAAATGCTTAATTTTTAGCAATTGTTACTACAACAATTTATTAAATGTTTCAAGAAAATCGCAGTTATTCGATTTTCCGAAGTCAACCCGTATTTTTCCCTGGGCTAATTCTTTGACCAGATGCGTTGCCAGCTCTTTCAAGAGCTTATTTAATCTGATATCTCTACTCTGCTTAAATTATCCATACCTACACATAGCGAACATTGTTAGAAATGAAAAATCGTCACTCGTAAGTCCCCGATTTACCCTTTGCCCATCTCTGAGAGGAATGCTTCAATTTACCCGAGCCTCCCCAACGGTCCTACTGACAGCTTGACAAAGCAATTCCAACTTAATATACCGTTTTTACCGAAGGATCATTCGTTTTCAGAACTAAATATAACTAGCTACTGCCTACGACTATGTCTCCCAATCGTATGTCTCCCAATATTGTTTATTTAATTTAATGGTTTTATGGAATAGCTGTTTTAACCGCTTTCGGGGCTCAATATAAGAGACATAGGGTTTATGAATCGGAGATACCAGGTTCGATTCCCAGCGGGGTACATAAATCGTGTCTAATGAAGCTGCTCATATAATTCTGATCGAACTTCGTGTACAGGTAAGTTAGTTTGATCATCAAAAATTCAAATAAGTCAGTGTCAAAATGATTTATTTTTAATTTTATACAATTTTCCTGCATGAAGTTTACATACAAAGAGAATTTACACACTTTAATAGAACTACGAGTAAACGAAGTTGGGCTTAGTACTAACGATAGGACTACGGGCAATTTGATTTGCCCGTGGTCCGATTGATAGAACCACAGGCAAAAACAATTGCCCATGGATCGACCAGTAGAACTCGGCGATCGGACCACGAGCAATAAACGAATTATATTCGGTTTGCTTGGTGGTAGGCCATTGTAAATGTTGGCCTAGCCGCCTACCACGAATTTATTGACTGGTGCCAAACAGTAATGTTAATAGCATTGTTGTGTTCTGATAAGATTTCCAGTCTTTCAAATAAGCTAGGGGTTCAGAGATCAGCACGCTACCAGTAAACACTAAACATGACGTGTGATTGAGGTACAAATGCAAACCTTTTTCCATACATTATGCATGGAAAAAACGAGGGAGATATGGCATTTTCATATGAGTTTTTAATACTTCTGAGGACATGTGTCAGTCCCGTTGTAAGTTTATAAATTTTCAATTTATACACGCACTTTGCAATACTTAATGTAGAAAACGTTGTATGGTATAAAATGAATCGGGATCCCCATGAAAACTCCAGTGGCTGACTTTCAATAAATTGGGTTTATTTTAGGAAGATCAAAATTTACAAATTTGATGGCGTACGACCTCAGTATGTAACGTGAGCGAACACAGGAAAAGGGACAAACTTCACACCAATCTTTAAAGACTCATTATTATAACTGTAGCTATACACTAGTAGGTACACATTGTAAGAAAGAAACGCAGGTACAGTCATGCAATTGTACACTTAATACTTAATGACGACCTGTTTGGTGTAGTGGTTAGCAACTCTGACCACTATACCAAAAGGTTGCGGGTTCGAATCACGCTAGGGGCATACGTTTGTGTGATGAATACGGACATGTGTACCCGAGTTATGGATGTTTTCATTTATAATAAGTATTTATTTATAAAAAAATAAAAACGTATTTTGTAGTACATCAACCATCTGGTATCCACAACACAAGCCTATAGTTGCTTACTGTGGAACATAGATGGCGCTGTGTGTATGTCTTAAGGATATATTTATAATTATTATTATTTAATATAGCGCTAGTTGCTTCCTTCCTAAACAGCATTCCAGAAAATTTAATTCCTTCCTTCACAAAATCCACTTGGAATATAAACCGCACAGACGATAAACCCAAACCCAAGAAGGAAGTGAAATATATGATGCGTGCAACTTTCCCCGAATAGTGATGATAATATATGGCATCGTAGTGTTGGAGAGGGCGGTGCTCGGCGTTTCACTACGTGATCGAATCAAGAATGAAAATATACGTAGGCGAGAGAAAGTCACAGATATAACCAAGCGGATTAGTAAATTAAAGTGGTAGTGGGTAGGGACATATCTCGAAGAACTGACAGTCAGTTCCCGAGTGGAGACCACGCACCGGTAATACGATCTTTGATATAGCGCTTTCCCAAAGCCGGAAGTTTTTTAATAATGCTATTGATTTTAGTATATTTAAGAATCCTCATCACAATGGTCGACGGGTCTTTATGGTTTGGAATTCCAGAATTCTTTATTGCAGTTTTAAACACAGCTATAAAAGGAATGGGACACAGACTCGAGCCTTGAGAGGCGATGGAGAAATGAATCGAACTTGTCGAACTTTCCTGAAGCGGATAGATATAGTTAAGAGGGTTTATCCCACACCGCATTCCATACAAACTTTCAAGTCCAAATTGTTCGAATTGAATAGACCGATTCTAATGAAACTTTCTAGGTATAAACAGGATAATAGATGTAAAAAGATAGTAGAAAACAATATCAACATAGCGAATTTAAAAGAATATTATTAATTTTTTTCTGTTACAGTCACTTAAAATCGCTCTAATTTTTTTTATGCACGACGGGTTCGTACTTGACCTCAATCAAACCTGATGTTAAGTGAAGATGAGGTCGAAGGAAGGTGGTAGTATTATGTAAATTTGCAAGGTGTGTTGCGATGGCAACACCAATTTACTTTACCTATCTTATTTTGTATTGTGGCAATCTATGTATCTCTCTCTGCTCTCTCTACCTTTCAAGGCAAATATATGTCGGATAAAAATAATTGTGGTTTTACTAGTATTAAGCAAGCACCAGACCTTACAGTACTACCTAAGTAAATAATACAGTCCACTACTCTACAAAGTGGACAGGCCTGCACTGCGAAAGTTGCTAAGCAACTATTAAACCAAAATCGTTCGTTTGACAGTGGACAATACGTTCCTTCCTTAGCATATTTTTTTTATAAATAATTATAGAAATATTACGGATATTTACACCAATTATCTAGTCCCAAACTAGGCAAAGCTTGTGCTGTGAATACTAGATAACGGATAAACATAGATAAATATTTATATAAACACCCATGACTTGAGAATAAATGTTTGTATTTATTACACAAACATTTACAACTCGCGAGATTCGAACCCGCAACCGTTGGTTTCACTGACAGGGACACTATCCACCACAGCAATCGGTCGCCTAATTTTGGAAGATCGTTAGACAACGTTACTTCCAAAAAAAAACTAAATTGGGAGGGATTGTTGACTCCAGATGAATCTCACAGATTGCATTGGCCCGTGTTTGATCAATGACAGACCATTACCTCGTTCTGTTAAATTCTAGTGGCATTCTGATACCCTATTCGCATTTAGTTGCTTGACCTAATAACGCAATTGCCAGTGCTTCCCTGAACCACGAAAAGCTGGTACCACGTCCCAATCGCTACGGCTGTGATTCGTCGTACGTTAACTTAGATACTTTAGAGATCTGCAGTTGAATAAAAAAAATAAGTAATATTTCAAAGATATTAAAAGTCGAAGGTACCTAAACTTGATACGGATCCGACACACACTTGGCCGGTTTATGCTCAGTTTGGAAGTGTTAACTTTCTATTTGAATACGCACTAAGCATTTCAGAATTTTAAACCATTATTGCAACTTAGCTTAACTTGAAGTTGTCTGTCAAGTTTGCAATTGTAGTTAAGTTTCATTTACGTAACAAATTGAAGACTTGCTAAGTTTCTTAATTACTTGATAGAAGAAATTTTTTAATAGCAAATTTAGCAAGAAAAGTTTCCACCGACAAATAAAACTGCGACAGCTTTAATACCTATAGCTACCCGTTGTAATTACAATAAACGATTTTATTAATATACACTAAGTTGGATATTGATTTAATTATACCATAAGTACACAAAGAATTTTGTACATATTTACACAAACGAAATAGTAAATACACATTTACAAATTTAAAAAAGAATGAACTAATAAAACACACATTTACAAATGAAAAAATTGTCCTAGATCTTGGCGGAAGGCTCACTGGAAGGGTGCCTAAGAGGCTAAGTGTGTTTCCTCTTTGGACAGCAAGACTTGACCTCTGAGCGAAATAGAAGCCAGCCTTCCGATCATTTGAAGCTTCGATCAGACGCTCAGATATCTCTCGAAAAAGACGATGAGCGCCTGGCCCCCACGGCCCAAGGATTTCCACCCCAAACGGAGCAAAAATATAATCTCCACTGGGACTAGCATATTTGCGCCGTTTGAGGTTCTCAGCGGTTGCGGCTGCAGATCCTGCGTTATTAGACGTTACTGGAAGATATGACGGTGCAAGCGTATCGACATAAGTTGCATCCCAAACTAAAGCGCGTTCCAACTTCTACGGTAGAAGAGTCATACCATCGGGTCCTTCCCATCATCACGTGCCAGAACTACTGGTTCCAAAATGGCCGGCGCACCAGCAGATGTGAAGGCCTGCCGGATGACATCATTAATGTCTACATGTCGATGTATGCTTCCAGCGCTCTTGTGGCAGGATAGCCCATGGTGTCCGAGTGGGTCAACAATGTGCCCACAAATGCACAGATGTGAGGCATTGCATGGCGCTCTAAATATAGGGCCGTGGCAATCCAAAGCTGGCGCGGTCGAGTAGTGTGCATATATTGTGAGATGGTAATGCCTGAAGCCATAGTCCGAACTCCAAAACACCTACAGCCAGGAGACGAGCACGCTCTGCAGAAATATTTGATTGATTGATAAGCAATGTCTGTCTTGGTCACTCCTTGGATGGGTGACCACTAGTGGCATTTTATTACGAGTGTTTCCGTCCTTCGAAAGACACGTTAAATAGTCGGTCTCTGAAATGAACTTCGCAACTATGATATAGACTTCTGAAAGATCTATATAATGGATTATGGATCATACCCTGACGACCTGTTTGATGTAGTGGACTTTAGTAACTTATTGGTAATCTGTGGTAGTGGTTAGAAACTCTGACTGCTTTTTCTTTACCAAAAGGTCGCGGGTTCGAATGCTGCTAGGGGCATATGTATGAGGCTATTGATGATTTCGTGATAACAGGATGAATCCTCTCCTGTTTACCATCAATTTTCTGCAAGCAACCAGAGTCGAAATAGACCAATTTTTCTTCGATTTCTAATACTAAGTGGTATGAGAGAACGGTATATGATTTTTTAAGGAAACCAAACACAAAATATTCTTTATTGCACAACAATAAGAAACATAACATAAAGATAAACAAAAAAGGAGGACACTGCAATTTGGCGGCCTAATCACTAAAAGCGATCTCCTCCACGCAGCCTTCGTGTAATACTGTTCTTCGGGTTAGGAAGCATTACGCTAATGATAGGTAGGTAGCGTGTGCGATAAACTAATTTTAATAAAATAAATAAATTACCTATATAAATTCATGCGTTAATTGAATACATACCAATATACATACATAATATATATATAAAAAATAATAAATACGGCAAGCACAGATTTTAGCTTGCATATAATTAGAAAACGCCGTACAACATTCATTGAATAAATAATTATATCGTTCAGGTAGATCTAAACCAAAAGATGTTACGTGTTAAAAGCTAAATATCGTCGAAACGGCTTAACCGATTTCCATAAAACATGGCTAAGAACGTATCTCCAAACATAGCTAAGAACCTGTCACCTCGTTAAGTCTTTCACATAAAAAACTCTCAAATCGAACCACACAGTAAAGACTGGACACACACACACATATACAATGCCATCAAACGCCTAACACACGTCGTTTTTCGTCGGCGTTTAAAAAGAGAATATGAATTTTAGCTTATGTCATGATTATTCTCCTAATATGGAACCCTAAAAGGGAAAGAACGACCTCGAAAAAGTACTTTATTTTCGACTTTAAAATCACCGAAGTTGCTAATTTTGTTTCCACAATCCAAATGTAAATTCCCTTTGATAAAGGAAGAACTTCGTAACTTTAAAATTGATTCGAAAAGTTATTCATCCGAAGTATTGTTGAGGAGGAAATTTTATACTTTTTCGAATTTTACGTGCAAATTGGGAGAGTGAAGTGACAATTCAAAATTTTCTAAGACTGGTTAATTTTGGTAGGTACATGATTCATCATTTTATCATCACCATAGACGCCAGAATCCTCATTAAAAATATTGAATAAACTAAAGTGGCGCTTTTTTTTCCTGCGGGCACTATTTGGTACCATTTGAGTTCAAATCAAATCAAAGTTCAAACATCAAGCATGTATTTCAATGTTAGATACATGCTGTGAATTGTCAATTTATCTACTGCTGTCCTTTTTTTTTAAATTGAAAAGTATACAACCAACACATAATTTTTGGGAGTTGATCGAAGTACTCCAAGCAATTTGACATTCAGATAGTCAAACATTTTTTAATAACGTTTTTTTGCTAATGTTAACTTAACTTAACATCAGGTGTGATTGAGGTTAGAGCTAACCCGTTGTGCATAAAAAAGATATTATTGTTTTGACATGATCTTTATTTTTTTTCTTCAACTAATATTATAAATGCGAGAGTTTGTATGTGTGTATGTTACCTTTTCACACCTAAACGGCTAGAGGGATTAACATATGGTCTACTTTTTTGCTGAATCGATTTTGTTGAAATGTTCCAGGCAAACGAAGTCGCGGGCAGCAACTAGTAACTAGTAAGGTAAGGTAAAGCGTATACAGTGTCCCATAGACGATTTGTTAATTTACTTAGCCTGAGCATAGGGGTACCCAAATTGTCCCTATATCTCAAATTTAAGTTATGCTTTAAAACGGAAAACATCAAAATTAACAAATATAGAGACATCGGTTCCGAATATATTTTCCTAGCTTTCGGAGTCGAAACTTTAGGTCCTTGGGGGCCGGGCGCTCTTAAATTTTTCTTTGATATTTCAAAGCGCTTAGTCTATGTCACTGGTGACCCGAGAGCTGGTTGTTTCCTCGCCCAACGCTTAAGTATCTGCATACAACGAGGAAACGCCGCCAGCATTTTGGGTACCTTGCCTCGCGGCCCCAATTTTTTACATTTGTTCTAGTTTATATTTAAATTACTAATGCTAAGTAACGCATATATACTAAAGACCAGTTATGCTTTTCATTATTTTTCGTATATGCACAAATATTTTTACGAACGTACATACATACGTACGTACATACATATTCTCGTAAATCATCGCGCTTACGTAATTTACTTCTGAATCGACCATGCGTGCAATTATCACGAACAGCCTTACATGTCCCACTGTTGGGGCACAGATCCTCTCACTGGGAGAGCGGATTGGTGGATTTGTGTTAGGCTGGTCAGAGTTATTAATTGAAAACAACCGAGACCGACTATTTAGCTCATATAATAAATAAATAAATGTCTTTGCACAAACACACAGCGCCATCTAGGTCCACAGTAACTGGGTGCGACAGTAAACCAGCGCTGAGCTCTTATAAGCTCAGCATATAGCTGAGTCGTTTCCCTTTCGCTGCTGCGACACTTATCTGAGTGTTCTGTTATTTTATTTGCCTAACAATTGTTGTATATATGTCAAAGTGGCGAATAAACAGTTTCAGTAAGCATCTGGGCTTATTGGATGGATACCAGACGGTTGATAAACTACACAAATACATTTTTTTTTTGTAAATAAATACATGTATAAATGAAACACATCCATAACTCGGGAGCACATGTCTGTGTTCCTCATTGAAACATATGCCCCTAGCGGGATTCGAACCCGCGACCATTTGGTATAGTAGCAGAGTTTCTAACCACTACACCAATCAGGTCGTCAGGGTATAATCCATAATCCATTATATATTGGGTCTTTACCTATGAAATTGGAGTTTTTTTTCCTTCGTTAATCATCTGTCCCAATTCCTGCGATTTTCAAAGCTATATCCAAATTTGTTTTTTATTTGGAAAATGGAATATTATTTCAAGATTTCACATGATATTTTTTTTTTAATGGTGGTCACCCATCCAAGGACTGACCGCGCCTGACATTACTTAACTTCGCTAATCGAAAACGAATAGCAAATGCGACTGCACCATAAGTGCTACATAATCTTATTTTTCAATGAAACCAACAAATCTTCGTTAAAGGTCACTCACATAACAACATAGCCAGTGAACGAACTGCCACCGGATTTGTCTACTCGAATAATTTCCGCTCTGAAGCAGCCAGACGCAAAGGGCATAGGGCAAATGAAACATGCGGACTACGGACGTGTTTTATTAAAAGTTAGCCACTTAGATCTGAGTGTGAGAGAAAAATAATTTACAAAAAATTGAATTAAAACGACTGTGTGTGTGTAATCAAATCTATTAATGAGGGAGCTTGACTTTAGAGTGCTTCAAAAATGCTTTATTTTGTAGGTACACAGGGTACACTTAAAATAGTCACATTTTACATTTTTAAAGCTACTGCTTGTTCAAAAGGCAATTTTCGCCTGAGAAGAGCAAGCAAGAAACTCGAGAGGTCGCTCTTTTAAAAAATGGTTTTTATATTACAAAATTATTAATTATTATTTTATATTATAATATTTCATTATTAATTATGAAATAGCCTGGTTATGCGAACGGGCTGGTTATGTCCATGATTGCTTATCATCTAAATAATCTGATATTTTATAATATGCTTTCTTAATAAGTTTCTGTTTTATAGTATCTTTAACTTTATTGAAAGGAAGATTTTGTATATCAACAGGAACTTTATTGAAAAAGCGTATACATAACCCTTTGAATGAATTACTGACTTTGTGGAGGCGACTTATGTGACCTGCAAGTTTATCTTTATTTCTTGTAAAATGTATTTGAAGCGAAGTTTAAGGTTCCTTGTATTGTATGGTTGGTCAACCAATCTATCAATCATGACTATGAAATATGACGGCGCTCTATCTGTCCCGCCTGCACCATACACCACCGCGCAGAATGTTGTAGAATACATTCGACTGAAAGCGAAGTATGTACCTACCTTGTGAGGGAGGACTCACTCATTCTACTGCATTTTAAATTATCTGGACACCTTCAGAAAGGAGGACTTCTGGCCGAAAGGAGTCGTGTTCCGGCGGTTTCGTGTTATATTTTCATTGTTATGGGCCCTAGTGCCCTGATAAAAAATGATTTATTATTACTATTATCCGAAGTCTTAAATTTTCGTATTTATAGCAATCTTTACCCTCCATACAGCACTAATACCCAGTCTTTTTAACTTAGAAGTTACTAAACCTAACTTGACCTGTCTGTCACCTTGCTACTTGAAGGTAGTCGTATATCATGACCCTGTGTGAAGTTGACCAAACAACTTTGGATCTGCAAAAACGTTTCACCGAACGCTAGATAATGTAAGAAACGTTGCGGTGAAACTATGGACAAAGTTCTGGGGTAAGTTGTGTCCTCAATCAAACTGTCACGAGGTATCCCAACAGACCTATTTCTTGTATGTTACGTTGGGAGTGATAAATTTTTGTTTACATAAAGCGCTGAGGAAAGATATCGCTGAGGTAAGACAAGGTTAGTCGGAAGGGGGTAGGTACAGGCGGCTCCGTAAATGAGTTACGCAATATTTCTTTTAAGAAAACCAACAGCCATTTTAAATCACAAATAATAATAATAATAAATATCTTTGCACATACACACAGCGCCATCTAGTTCCACACTAAGCAACTAGGCTTGTATTATGGATACCAGATGGTTGATAAACTACACAAATACATTTTCTTTTGTAAATAAATACATAAATAAATGAAAAACATCCATAACTCGGGAACACATGTCTGCATTCATGATACAAACATATGCCCCTAGCGGGATTCGAACCCGCGACCTTTTGCTATAGCAGTCAGAATTTTTAACCACTGCACCAAACAGATCGTCTTGCAAGTAAGACCTAAGAAATACTACTATTCGGGCTTTTACAGTAACATACACAAACATATTATAATTTCCACTTAAATACCTAACTATAATAATTATTAGCAAAGTAAGAATCTTTAATTAACACAATTAAATAAAATCTTTAATTAAATAAAATTAAAATTGCAATCTATGTCTGAAACTTGGAGGGCAGCCAAACTCGTATTTCATATGAGGTGCTTTGGAACAGAAACCAATCAGCACGCTTCATTAATTTTTATAATTGACTGTCATAAACTGAAAAAGGTATACAGGTCTTTCGCGCTGCATACATAAGCGCGCCGTACATTAATGTTTTTGTGATAAGAATGCAAAAAAGTTGTATTAGTCAGAGCCTCAATGTATAATATCCTCGTGTGTGTTCACGCCATAGTCGAGTAGAATATAAATTTCATAAAATGTCACTGACTATAATTATTTAATCGTTAGGTAATAATCGTTCACTTGCGTCGATACGCTTGCACCGTCCCATCTTCCAGTAACGTCTAATAACGCGGGATCTCAGCCGCAACCGCTAAGAACCTCAAACGGGGCACATATGCTAGTCTCAATGGAGATTAAAAGACAATCGCATGTTGCTGCGTGATGCATTTTTTGCAATATAAATCAGCATTTGATACGACAGTTCGCGAACGAAGTCGGTGCATGACTGATCCAAATTTCCAATTGGTTGGATGGTGGTAAATTAACACCAATGAAGTGGTGCCATTTTGATTGTTTTAACAACCCGATCTATTGCAGACATTATATATGTCTATGATTCACACACTCCATTGCAGACATTAATTTATCGTAGGGATGAGGACAAAAATTTATTAATTTCAGCTTATTTCCTCGAGGCGTTTCAAAGAAAAAGGTTCTTGATGGACGACCGACGGACAAACCACATAACGTTATCCATGAAGCTTCCGTTTTACGATTAAAGGTGCCGAACCCTAAAAATAGACGTTAATGCTCGAGCGTTCTCATTGAAAGACATACAATTTGGCAGGTTGTAAAAAAGTGAAATGAAAACATGGCGCATAGTAATCCCATTATGTACATGCACCTAAACTTGGATCACACTGCAATCTCCGTGTCAGTAGAACAAATCGATACTAGACACGATATGCAAAATAGTGGCGTATAGCGTAGTACTCCTTAGCAGATATACAACATTTAACAAGAAGGCGGCGAGCGGCCCTGTGCGCGACTGTGTTCTGTAGAGGTTATAAATCACATAGCTTCATCAACAGCCTAATTTAAGAGCTACGCTCTTGTCGGTGGAGTAACCGCCATTCCTTTCATTTTTCTGCCCTCTCTTTCACATCTTTATATAAGTACTTATATGGTTTAAATTCAAATTATGTTCCTGATATTTTTACATTTACCTAAAATTAAAATAATCACACTAACGTCACTCAATTACCGCGGATAATAGGCTTGTCTTAAATTGCATAGTTATCCCTAGCATAGATTACGATTAATTTGGGTTGCTATTGTCTTACCCCGCAATATTGGTTTAGTCGAGTGCCTTGTTTCAGTGAAATGGTGTTAAATAAAGTCTTTTGATTGTGTTAATAAATATCTAAATAAACATCATTATAAACATTCATTTTCTCGAGGGTTTTTTAAACTTTCATTTTATAGTTATTATTAGTATAGTATTTATTAGCAGTATAATGTTAGTAACCCCAACCCGCATTGGACCAGCGTGGCGGACTATGGCCTACACTCCCTCATATATATACGAGGAAAGGCGTATATCCCTGTAGTGGGATGTTTACGGGCTGATGATAATGATAAAAATCTTTTTTAAAAAAAGAGCAACCTCTCGAGTTTCTTGCTTGTTCTTCTCAGGGGAAAAGTGACTTTTGAACAAGCAGTAGCTTAAAAAATGTAAAATCTGACTATTTTAAGTGTACCCCGTGTACCTACAAAATAAAGCATTTTTTGATTCTGATTTTTGATTTTGATTTTGATAGTATTAGTAGTATTGATTGTATTACCGTCTTTCTCTAATCTAGGACGCGAATAGTGTCGATCTAAAGTGAAAACGTCGCACCGAGCGTCGAGAACCAAACAAGTCCAACTGAATGAACAATTTCACGTTCATTTTTCACAGTGACGGGCGCGCTTCACGGCGATCCCGGCTATATTCCACTTCCACTGGATGTGTTTACGTCGACTTAACGATACTGGATACATTCCATCCAATATACATACATACATAAAGTCACGCCTGTTTCCCGTAGCGGTAGGCAGAGACCATAGACTTCCACTTGCTACGATGCTGACACACCTCTTTTGCTTCATTCACTCTCATAAGGTTGTTCATACACGCTCGTCGGTTTAGGGTACTCTTGACTTAGCCTTTCTTTAAGACGTCCCCGATTTGATCATGGTACGTTCGCCGTGGTCTTCCCCTACCAACACATCCACATTGGCATCGTATATCTCTTTAGTCTTCTTTCATTCATCCTCTCCACATGTCCAAACCATCTCAGCATATACCTTTTTCAATCTTTGTCACTACGTCTTCTTTCACACTGCTTAAATATCTAATTACACTATTCCTGATTCTATCTTGCAATCCAATTTAATCCAATGTGGTAAGGGAAAAATCCAATATTCAATTCACAGTCATAGCAATGTAAATCCCTTAACTAAAATTCATTTACCAATTATGTTAGTTTTTAATTTAATAACACCAAACACATTTAAAATTCCATTTGTCTTATGACCAACCCTCAAGTTCCAGCAGAATACTGATGTTTTGCCAGCCTTGGGTAAATCCACACACTGACCTGTAGCCTTTTTATCCGACTGCCCAAGGAAGGAGGGTAATGTTTTTCGAGTGTATGTATGTCCGTTCTTTTGGCGCATCCTGTATCATAAACAGCTTGACCGATTTCGAAGTACATGGTGTCGTTAGATTCGTCTTGGTACCTGGTGTCTAGGATACATTTTATGGTAAAAAAAATATGCGGCTACCCACCAAATGCTCCCACATACCACCAATAAAAACCACCAATACATACAATACATATGTTCACGCCTGTTTCCCGTTGCGGTATACAAAAGATCCTGTTTTTTTTTCTTCTTTTTTTTCTTCCACTCCCATCAAATGCTTCTTACACTCTATTCGGTTAGTAGTTGACCGCACCTGACCTTTTGGTAGATGAGTCACTAGATAGACTGCGTCATTATTATTCGACCTTTACCGACGCTTCCATTCACACTTTCGTTACAGATTGCTTTCGTTAATCTCTTTTCACTTATTTTTTCTATATGCCCAAACCAGCTTAACACTAAAATTAATATTTGTGTTAAATAAATCTATAAGTTAAAAACTGTAAGGCATTAACAACAGTAATATATCTAATTTTTTGATTGTGTATATTTGTGTATATGCACGCATCTTATGTACCTACCTACTGGTGGACTTTAAGTGTGCCCGCCACGACCGACTTTTTGTAGGACGTGGGCGTTGAAACATTGCAATCAGTGAGTTCCATTTTTCTCCTACAAAAAATCGGTCACCGATTATCGGTCATGGACGGGCAGCCTATGGCACTGCTACGCTCATAACAACTTTGGACAGCGCTGAATTGGTCTATTCATAAAACATAGAGCCATGGCACAATCCAGATGCCTAATTCCTACGTTTCCATGAAAAGGCGAGCGACACAAAACCTTCCCAACAAAACTTTGCAAAGGAGTTGCGGATATTAAATTTCGAAATCCACTTAAAATGTTTCGCTTCCAAAACTTTTCGAGCCCGATGCACGTACACTCGTCACCCCATTAATGTATACCTAATAGACAAAATCGTGGATAACAAGACGTATGTGATGCTGGAATATACAAAGCGAAATTGCGAAATCCATAAATACTTCTTCAAAAACATTTATTTAGATGTCTTTGTGAAAAGGGATATCGGAGACGACGGATTTTTGTAGGCCGTACAAAAAAATCCAAATGGGACATTTTTGTACGCGAGGATGGAATGTATGATAACACACACAGGCAACAAAATAGAAAAGTCGACAGAAATTCCTCAGTCAGCCAATCCAAATAACTTCATTGTTTTTGAAGAACATTTAAGGGACTTTACATTTCGACGACGCTATTTATGCACATTCGAGCCTACACCTTCCTCAAAGGCCGGCAACGCATCTGTGACGCTTTTGGTGTTGCGGGTGTCCATGGGCGGCGGTGATTGCTTTCCATCAGGTGACCCGCATGCTCGTTTGCCGCCCTCTCATATAAAAAAAAAAAAAAAGTTTTTTTGGGAAATAAATTATAATCATAGGTCTGCTGCTGACTGCTTTTTCTCTGTGTATGAGAATGAGTATACCAGCAACATGTGTCGTCAGAATGCTCATTTAAATTATAGAATAACTCTTAAACTACAGTGGGACTAATTGGCCCTTTTACAGCACAGCTGTGGACCACCCTGTGGAACGGACTTCCGGCAGCGGTATTCCCGAACGAGTACGACATTGGAACCTTCAAGAAGCGAGCCTACACCTTCCTCAAAGGCCGGCAACGCATCTGTGACCCTTTTGGTGTTGCGGGTGTCCATGGGCGGCGGTGATTACTTTCCATCAGGTGACCCGCATGCTCGTTTGCCGCTCTCTCATATAAAAAAAAAAAAAAAAAAAAAAACAGCTTTTGACATTGTCAAAATAGCTGAATTCCACTGTGAGAATCGTAGCATCACGAACGTATGACAAGGTACAGTCAGACACAGTTGTAACGGTGCCACCTCCATTGATGTCATGCTGCCTTTTTTCTTAGCTCGCCTACTTCCAATTTCTATTTTTCGTCATCGTTTCAAATGGATCTTGATTCAAATTGTTGGTATTCTTGTCTTGTTTGTATTCGTGTCAGAACTGAGACAAGAGTCTGTATATTTGCATTGCATTTCAGTATATCTCGTAAAGTGGGCAGTAGATGTTGTTTCAAGCATTAAATTTTGATGTATGCAACACACAAACATTTTTGAGATAACTCTGACCACCACCATTTTGATAAAGGTCGTGACTGCATGTGTTAGATATGTATAGGTAATTAAATACCATGAAAGGAGTTAAAAGAGCATAATATTTTACAAATCAACACCGAAACAACTCATTTCTAGATGAAGAGCTACGTAACGCTTTTGTAGAAAAACGCCGCAAAAAGTACGGGTCACGTGGTCTATAGGTAAATGTTATTATTTATATTTAAAACTGTATCTAAACAATATTTGTTTAAAATTCACAGGCACATTGGGCTAGTGTATATTTAATATTGAAAATATACCAAAATATAAATGCAGGCCTCAACGAATAGAGTTCCATCTCAAAATGTATTCAACATTTCTGAGCGTGAAATATTTCGAGCAATATTAAAGCGGTCGTAAATCTGAAGCAGAACTCTTTCACTGAAAGCATTTGGCTATCAATCAAATTTTAAATAAAATGGTTGATGCCATAAAATAATATTTGAAATAATGAAAAAATAATCATCGGTTTTGTTCTAATATTAGGTCCTTACCTATGAAATTGTATGAAGAATTTAATTAAGAATTTAATGAAATTAATTAATGGAGTTTTTTTTCTTCGTTAATCATATGTACCAATTCCTGCGATTTTCAAAGCTATCTCCAAATTTGTTTTTTATTTGGAAAATGGAATATTATTTCAAGGTTTCACATGAAATATTTTTTAATTTCTGGGCCAAATCACATAATAAAAAAAATTTGAACAGAGCTCTTTTCATGTGCTTCCCATAATCATTTCTTAGATTCGCTGAAACTTTTATAAAGCTGTTACTTTTAAAAATTAACGCTGCCTATACTTAACGTTATGCGATAATACACACAAAGTTTAGATAAATTTGAATTTGCCGTTCCCAAAAGAAAATCAAAAATGTTTATATGGAGAAAGCAGTCTTAATGAAATTATTCATACAAAACGCCAATTTCATAGGTAAGGACCTAAAATTTTACAATTTATGATATTGTCTTGAAAGGAAGGTAGAAAGAAAGAGAAAAAAACTGTTCGGGCAGAGCTTTCTCTCACTGTGAAAGGCGATTTTGTGTCTGACTACAAGCCACCTGATAGTTTGTGTTTTAAGTCACCCCTGTAGGCCACTGACTTGTCTTTACGATCTCCTTCAATTGAAAATAAACGGGACCGACTAATTAACGTGCCGTCCGAAGCACGTACACTCTTTTTAAAACACCACTAATTCTCATTTACTTCAGTTATCGAATATGAATAACGAATGCCGCGATTGCTTCCCACAAACACAAATATTGGTTATTGGAGTTTTCAATTAGACACTATTACCCGATTACGTTAAAAGAAGGGCAATATAGTCACCGCGTCTGTGTTGATGTATGTCTGTATGTGTTACCTACAGCCTGAACGCTTCTTCCGATTTGGATAAGTGAGGTGTCGTTAGTTTCGTACTGGTCCCGGGAGTGTCATATACAAAATACAAAATAGTTCATTTGTTTTTCAAATCATACAATTATCAATGTGTTATGGGATCTTTCTATTAAGCATCAAAATGCCTGTGCCAGAACGATCCACTCTTCCTTAACTTATATAGAAGGTATGATCAAGATGAAGATATAACATTGTAACTTTAACTAAACAACCATAACTAAATATCAATAACTATATCTAAATAATTATAAGTGTATGTGCGAGTGTGTGTGTATGCGTGTGCGCGTGTGTGTACGTGTGTGTACGTGTGTGTACATGCGTATACGTGCGTGTATTATATAATATTATATATAAATGATTTCTTTCCTTTCGGACACACTCTAATTATCTAGTCCCAAACTAAGCAAAGCTACTATGAATACTATGATAACAGATAAACATAAATAAGTATTTATCTAAACATCCATGACTCGGAAATAAATGTTCGTATTCATCAAACAGACATTTTATCCTTCGCGGGATTCGAACCCGCAACCGTTGGTTTTATGTCGTCATGATAAATCGAACATCGAAATACAAACGAAGAACTGGGGTGCAAAAGATCGTAGTTTCGATACTCTGTTCGTCGACACATTGCTTGTGCGACAAACCATACAGCGACAGAATACTTTTTCGACGAACGCTGAATAGAGATGACGTATATAGTAAATATCCTTAGACATACACACAGCGTCATCTAGTTCCACAGTAAGCAACTATAGCTTGTTTTGTCGATACCAGATGGTTGATATACACATAAATACATTTTTTTTTTAAATAAATACTTACTATAAATGAAAACATCCATAACTCGGGTACACATGTCCGTATTTATCACACAAAAGTATGACCCTAGCGGGATTCGAACCCGCAACCTTTTGGTATAGTGATCAGAGTTGCGAACCACTACACCAAACAGGTCGTCTAATCGCATATACGAGTATGTATATACTAACTTAAAAAACACGTCAAAAGGGCAGCAGGTAGTTACTCACAAATACCAAAAACGTGGTGACACATTGTTGTTCCTCCGCCTCGCAAACACAGCACGTCATGATAAAATTTTGTTTCTTCCCAAGGACGCAGTTAAATATTTTCACCCGTTCACATTTTTTTTAATGACGTAAATCGTTAATCGAAATCATTAATGACGTATTTTTTAACTTTTAATAACATAGAATCTCCTTGAGGGATTCCTCGTTCGTTAGCGCAAACGTTAAAACCGTATCATTAAAAATATCGGGGACAGATTTAAGTAGACTTTTCCTGTCCCAAAAGTTTCAATTTTAGGTCAAGTTTTCAAAGCAGGTAGGTACGAATACCGAATAATGAACGAAGGAGTAACATGTGAACAGAGACGTGTGTCTTGAGTTTAAGTTTCTTGGCGTGATACATTTTAACCGCCTCCGTGGCTCAATGTAAACAAGATAGGGTTTACAAATCGGAGGTCGCGGGTTCGATCCCCAGGGAGATACATGTTTCGTATTCGGTTTGGTTGGTGGTAGGGCATTTTAAGCGTCCGCCTGGCTAGCTAACACCATCTTATCTAAATCTGCCGCCAAATAACATTGTTAATAGCATTCCCCAAATATTCTTTTAATTCGATATTTAGTCAATGTTTCCTACAAAATTTTGAGATCTATGTATCCGGCTTATATTGTCAATATTGCTTATGGAATGTCAAATAAGCTCTCTTAACAGTACCTAAATATTCTAAACCAGCTTCCCGCCAGCGGCTTCGCCTGCGTGGAATATCTTTATCGTAGAAATTTCTTTATCCCGCGGGAACTATATCTTCCCTTTATCGCGGGAACTTTATCGCGATAAAAAATATCCTATGTCCTATGTAAATATTCAGGGTATTTTCTACCTATATACCAAATTTCATTCAAATCCGTTCATCCGTTTCGCCGTGATTGAGCAACAAACAAACAAATAAATAAATAAATAAATTAAATAAATAAACAAACATCAAAACTTTCGCATTTATAATGTTAGATTCTCAATGTCCTAATTTATACCTGTGGCTAACTACAGCATCTGCTACGTGGTCAGAAACTCTACTCTAAAACATCTGCGCTCGTATTCCAACGGCATTCCATAATAAACTTGATTAAACAAAAGAAAAGCTTTACAGTATCGCGCATGACACAGTGACGTCACACCAATGAGTTAACTAAAAAAATCCGTTGTCAGACATTGTACCTATTTCACGTCCACACAAAGGGAAGCACCGATGACGTCATTGCCGGCGTGATGGATCACCTCGAAAGCTAAACGGTAAAAGTTGGTAAGTCAATATGATTTTCTTTCTGTTATGAATTTAATTTCGACCAAAAAGCATCTATAGATTTTCATGTTTTAACGGCGATGGGAAAGTTTGCCACGAACAGACATCGGGCTCATCGAACGGACAAACTTAACAAAAGATGGATTACTAATTTTTGGGCAAAAAACGTTTCCAAAGTATCACATGCCAAAGTATGTTTCTCAAATTTTCATTTGGCAAAAAATCATTTGGCAAAACAACTTCTTGCAATTTTACAGTTAGCAATACTATTTTCGGCAATTTATTGTTTAACAAATAATTATACAAATCAATTCCGGTGCTTCGCTCGCTCGGCTCGCGCTCTGTTGAGGTCACAGTTCTAACCTAACCCACCTAGCAGTTCTAATCTAGCCTACGTAACATATATGAAATATTTTTGGAATATTTTTTTTTACAAAATAAAGCATTTGCTTAATGTATATTTGACTTTATAAAACTTGAGCAAGTAAAAAGTTGCCAAATTAATATTTGACCAAATAATTACAATGCGAAATATAAATTCGCTAAAGATTCTTTTGGGAATTGAAACTAGTGCGATAAGTTTTTTGGGAAGTAAAATTTCACGAAAAATATTTTGCCAAACGGAAGGATATCACAAAAGATAACTGCACGACTATTAATACGCAGCCTATGTTTATCTATGTGTGTAACTACAATGTGGCATTGTAGCACCAAAACGGTTGCACAGATTTGAAAACTTCTTTTTTCAGAAGTTGGTTAGCCGCTTTGATGGAATTCGGTAAGCCGTATCGAAGATAATTTAGCTAACACATTGAGTTTGTTTACTTGGGACAAACAATACAATACGTTTTGATACAATACGATTACGATATAGTACGATACAATACGATATAATACGATGCATTGCGATCAATGCAATCTTTCAGTGATAAGGTTGGCATTGTACCTACCATATTAAAAATTTAGTATATGGATAGATAGATAGATAAAGCCTTTATTTGTTTCCACAGTCACACACATACATTTAGCTTATACATATTGATACACAGATAAGGTAATACATCAACAACAATAACATAATATTGTAACACTAACGCATGTGTGTGCTGCGGCAGTACAAATGGGTCATAGCTCAGTGTATTAGATTGCACATTGATCAAAACACTGATTTTCAGCTATACCCTAAGAAGCAGAGCAACTTGGAACCTAAACCAGAGGAAACCGAAAGTATTAAGTGAATAGCAATTTTCAGTCTCTTGAAATAGTGATTGATGAGTGATAGTACAGGTGCGAGTGAATATAAAGAGACGTAGTGTTTTTAACTTGTGGGGCTGAAGAACATAGTTAGTATATACGTAACCTTAACATAGTTGGATAATTTATAACATATATATATATATATGTGACCTGTAACTACTGTTCGTGTGCAATAAAGATTATTTGCATTGGATTGGATTTTATTGTACTGTACTTGTATCGTATATTGCATTGCATATTTTTAATATGGTAGGTAGGTACAATGGCGTACTATCACTTTAAGTGATTTCGGTGAAAGTGATAATAAATGTAATAATTGTAAGTTACAATATCTTTCTCTAAGCCCTCACAAAAATGGATTGTTTGAGACGTCTCGTCGATATATTAACGTGTTACCAAAATGTGCACATCACCGCTTCCCAATAAAGACCTTATGATACACGTCACAGCTAAGTTAGTTTGTTCATGTGATGTATAAGAAAAATTTGCTCATTCAATCTACTGCTAACTCTCTAACTAACTCTCCTGCGTACCAGTCGCGTATTTTTAAAAGCGTGAAGAAAAAGTGATCTGTGTTATGTGTTTGACGGCGTTGTGTGTGTGTGTGTGTGTTTTAATTGTAACTGTGAGTGTGTCCAATTTTGTCCGGACGTATCTCAGTAATGCCTGGCCCGCTTTGAGTGCGTTTTCTTTTGTCAAAAATGATGATAATAGTCTTACGAGGTTTTCCAAAAAAAAAATTTTTTTGTATTAAAGATTAAACTCGGTGATAGGATCTTTGCCATATTTGGTTGAAATCGGTTAAGCCGTTTTGATGATATTTAGCTTTTATCACAGTTGGCTTGGTCTATTTGGTTAGATGATATCTTTATTTGCTGAGAACTTTTTTGAATCAATTTTTTTGGTCCAACCTCGTATAATCCAAAAATGTGTATATATCCAATAAATAAAGTATCAATGGAGTTTTATAAATTTGTTGTCTCTATGTAATTAATAAAATGTTCAATAAAGATAAATGAATGACGACCTGTTTGGTGTAGTGGTTAGCAACTCTGACCACTATTCCAAAAGGTTGCGGATTCGAATCCCGCTAGGGGCAAATGTGCTGAATACAGACATGTGTACCCGAGTTATGGATGTTTTCATTTAAAATAAGTATTTATTTACAAAAAAAAAAGTATTTATGTAGTATATCATCCATCTGGTATCCACAACACAAGCCTATAGTTGCTTACTGTGGAACTAGATGGCTGTGTATGTGTGTCTAAGCATATATATAAGCATATATATATATAAATAAATAACACGTTCATTTGTAATTTGATCCCTTTGCGCACGCGTCGCCCGACTGTGACCTCATAAAATGTCAATAGGACAGTAGCGGTCAAAGACGATGCTTGACCTGAACTAGGTCACCTTATGTAACTTTAATTAGAATGTAAGCTTTTTAAGTCCAGTTTGTTAAAGGGCAAAACTCCAGGTGAAATAACGTTAGCAAATTGGTTATTCTGTGGTAGAATTAAGCATTTTTTAAAGCAAGCAATTAAGCAAGCTTTGGGAATTTTGTATTATTCCAAGAAGCCTATCTCTCTTGAAAACCATCGCCTGCAAAGCTGAATTAGTATTCATAGTGTGTAGATCATTTTTGTGATGAGGATGGGCGTGGTCTGCTTGCATGGTGTTGGTGCATTCAGGAGATACAGCCTTTGCAACAAATGAACAATCAGTTGCAAGGCAGAATATTAAAAAAAAAACCATTCTATTGAATGTTATATGTACTAACATCGACTGATTATACTGGGTGGGACCCAATGACCGACTTTAAGAGAAATGCCGTGTTATTATTAAATTCTTAATTGCACACAAAAATAAAATATAAATTGTACAAAGGCGGTCTTATCGCTGATAGGGATTTCTTCCAGACATCTTCAGTTAAAGAAGCTTTTTAATAAGTAGTTGGATAGTGCGAAAGTAAAAGGTGAATAACTTTAAATATCAGCAGGTACATAGACGATACATAGAAAATACATAGGTACCTATAGTAGAATACACACAAAGATAAACACTTACTAAAATAAAAATAAAAAACCATTTAAAAGTACAATAATATTTTTTTTTATGCACAACGGGTTGGTACTTGACCTCAATCACACCTGATGTTAAGTGAAGATGTGGTTGCAGGTGGAAGCGTACTGACCCGGAAACCCCAACACATTGGAGGACTGGCTATCTTATCTCTGACAACCGGAACACAACAATGCTATTAACATTGCTGCTTGACAGCACATACACATAAATACAATACACATAAATATATATAACAGTACTTACAATTCATTAAAGAGATAAATAACATTTCTTTAAACGCAGTTTAAACACTGCAAGCGATTCTGCGTGACGAATATTTTGTGGTAGTGCATTCCATAACTGAGCAGCCTTAATGCCAAAGGATCCCGAGTAATAATTTGTACGGCAGCTGATGGGCTTAAGCAAATTGTTAGTTTTAGACCTAAGGGACGGTTAGGTGTCATACATTCGAAACTTTCTTGCTCGAATTTCAATTGTTCGAAAACGGTAATAAGAAATTTCAATTGCCAGAGTGATTATTTTATATAACTTTTTTTCTCATAAACTTATTTTATACGTTTCACATACTAGAAAAACGGTTAACTGATTATCAGAACTACTTTTTGATGTTTGCCAAATGTTTTACTTACCATAATTTAAATTACTAGAATTACTTTAAGTCGTAGTTACTTTTTCTAGACAACCCTATCTGTAGCGAGCGAGTAATATGGGTTGGAGCACACCGACACTGTTTGTTAGCTTCAGAAAGTTAAGGCGGGAGCGGAACTTCTGTAAAATGCATTTTCGGTGAAATGAAACATATAGAAAACAATAATATGGGAAACGTTCTCGAACAATTAAAATTCGAAAAAAAAAAATCGCATTCGTGATAGGTAACCCTAAGGGGCGCATCGTGATCAGATCCTAAATTATTTGTTATCGATGTGCAACAATTTTGTTACAGGTAGCGACCTAAAATATTTCATACTTTTTCATCATATGTCAACCCTAACTCACTCCCGTGATATGTAGCTTGTACAAGGACCGTGGGTGCATAGTTTGCCATTGCTATAACAAATCGATCGCGGCAAAAAGAAGAAAAACGAGTGAGTTCAAGAACCTTTAGCAATCCTATAATTTCTGCAGTGTCCTGTATTTGACCTGATCACCTTATAGGGTTGAACTTCGTCAATTAATACCAAAAAATTTGGTTAACTATACCTTGGGATCGATGAAAAATATTGACATACTTCCTGGATACTATTTTTAAAACACAAGCAAACGATTTAGATTTGTAAGGAATAGTTGGTCGTGTCCCACCCAGTATAATGGTAGGTATTTTTAGAAAACCGTACTGTACAGAGCAGGTTGGTCAGATTGTGTCGATACTACTCTGGGCGACGCTGGTAATGCAGGACTAGGCATTCAATAGACCTGCTGATTTAACGATTTGCCTACAACATCTCTGTGACCTTTTCTTAAAAGTACATATTTTCAGAGCAAAGCGAGGCTTTCAATGCAATTCCTTCAACAAATAAAACCAATGAATGGATTCCTCTGAAATTTGTAAGAATTTTCATTTTCATTGCCTTCCATTAGTTTTCCAAGCGAAGTGAATGTATTCATATATTCAGTCGCAAAGAACTGTTCCAAGTGGAAAAATTTTAAATTCCCGTAAGCATCAAATGGAGTGCAACCTGCTGAAAGGAATGGGAGTAGTTTGTAAGACTAAGTATGGTAATAATTTCTGCCTTTTGTCTTTCTAGACAAAATGCCTTCTGCACTCGTGATGCAGTCGCTATTTCTTTACGATACGCCCTTGGTTGGGTGGCCAATACTGGAATTTAAAACCCCCGATACAAAGAGTATAGGATAGGATTTATTTGCTCTTGAATAGGGTACATTACATATGATATTACAATAAGATCATCCTAATTCAGTCATATGCAATGACGTGTATTCAGCATGCATATAATTAATCGCTTTTGTGCTAATAAGAACTGTTCGAGCTAATACCCGCTGCTCAATTTAACCGTTACACTTCTCGCCGAAAATTAAAACTCCATCCACATCACCTGGATGAGTGGAAGTCTACCACTGTACGTTTCTCAAGAAACTTCCTACCACGTACGACCGCCCTCTGGAACGGACTTCCTGCAGCGGTATTCCCGAACGAGTACGACATTGGAACCTTCAAGAAACGAGCCTACACCTTCCTCAAAGGCCGGCAACGCATCTGTGACCCTTTTGGTGTTGCGGGTGTCCATGGGCGGCGGTGATTGCTCAGGTGACCCGCATGCTCGTTCGCCGCCCTCTCATATAATAAAAAAAAAATTGTGGAAAAGTACGAGTAAGTCCGTTTTGAAAGTAACAAATCAAGTTATAAATCACCATCATCAGCCCGTAATCATCCCACTGCGGGGTATAGGCCTTGCCTCGTATATGAGGGAGTACGAGCCATAGTCCACCACGCTGGCCCAATGCAGGTTGGGGACTTCACATGCCTTACAATTTTTGTTTTCAGCAATGCAGGTTTCCTCATGATGTTTTCCTTCACCGTTTAGGAGCAGTCGAATAAATGCACATAAGTAATTAAATTAAATATAAAAACTCATTGGTACATGGGCTGCCTGGGAATCGAACCCGGACCTCCCAAATTAGGAGACCGCGTCTTCACTGCTGACCCACAGACGCTCGTCCAATTTAGAAAACATATCAATTCATAATCTAGCTAGTGGTAAAACTAATAACAATTAATAATGAAAATACTACAAAGGAATATAGAAATGTCAATGTTGAAAATGTCAAATTACAGAGAATGTCAATTTTACTCTCAAAAAATATCAAGTTTCAAATTAACCCAAACTAAGAGTTTTCTAAGTGTTGTTTGTGTCTGTGTGTGAGACTATCCATGACTAGAGAATTAATGTTCATATACATCACACCAACATTTACCCCTAGCGGGATTTGAACTCACAACCGTTGGTTTCACTGTTAGGGTCACTATCCACTACACCAACCGGTCGTCATACATACATTTCATTTCGATACGGCAATAAGAAGTAGCTTAAAATAGAACTTTTTTATTTATGTAAATTACATAAAGTTAAAAACACAAGATTAAATCTAAATAAAATACTGATTATATTATTATTAAATATTATATTAAAATTTACTTCCAAGTTTTGATAGTTACAAGTGAAGCTAATAAAACCGGTGTTTAAAAATACAATGCTAATTTTATACGAAAGATTTCCGATAGAAACAACTAGTGCTTAGTTGCGTGTTAACGTTTAATGTTACCTAACCACATTTCGTTTCCGTAAGTAATTCTTTAAGTCTGATTCAGGGTAGTTTGTTTGTTTTAAAATATATTGTTGATACTAGAGGGCACCGACCCTACGAGATGGTAACGTCGCAATTTCTGTCCCTAGCGATACAAACAATAACATCCAATAACATCCATCATAACTGTATTCTGGCAAATAAATAAATTCACCAATTCACCAAATTTCCATCGATACGAAATATCAAAATGAAAATTAAAAATAGATATGGAGAAACTGCAGTATTCATGAACTTCTTACTTGATTTTCATCACTCCTTGTCATCATCAGCAAATCTCCACATTTTGTGTAGCGATTCAGCGAGTGTGGGACATGAATTCAGAGATTTTGTAGTAGATATTGGAATATTAGTAAATAATTTTTCAAACTTCTGCAACTTCTAATTGTGTAGTTAGAATTCGATCATTAATTTTTAGTCGCGTATCAGTGTTAAGAGCTTTAACTTTGCCAGTTTCGCTATTTATAACTTTCCAAGTTGTCTTTATAATGTCCACGCTATCCTTTATTTTATTATTTAGCTCGCTTGAATATTTTCGAGTATTGCCTAACATATTCAATAAAACTTTCGCTCTTATTATGTGTCCTTTCAGCATAACGCTCATATATAACTTTTGCCTACTTTTATGAATTCCCACCGTCGCCCAATCACTAAAAACGAGGGCATTATTGATTTTAACAGATTTTGTTACTTTCAGTTTTTAACATGTCAAAAACTGATTTATATAATACATTAGGATCGTCACAGTACGGTAGACAATCTAGTTTCACCGTCACTTATATTGATCAAGTAGTGACTCAATTACAGGCACATATGATATATCTCTTTTCAGTATTTCATTAATTGCTATGTTAAAAATCGCTAACTGACCACAATGATCTGAACTTAATTTATTTAAAATAGATTTATCACTTGGTTGTAAATACGAGAAAATATTGTCAATGCAAGTAGCTGATGTAGAAGCTGTTTTAGTGGGCACTGAAAAAAGATTAGCAACATTATCTGTGTTATACGTCTCCACAGTCGGGGCACAGCCTCCTCCCACTGAGACAGGGAATCGGCTATAATCCACCTCGCGGGCCCAGTGCATATTGGAAAATGCCACTAGTCGTCACATCCAAAGACTGATCGCGAATGATGCGACGTTTGCAAATCGGGAATTTCTAAAAAATTACCTATCATATATAAATCAGTCTGTGTAAAAAGTCAACTGAAAAGATGAAACCCTGTAACGTTGTCACCAAATCGGCAATATATTCTGAACTAGCATAGACCGAGCGCAGGAGGGGATGAAACGTGATATTCTCTTTGACGTCAGGATGGCGATCCGAGTACTCGACCCGTTACTTCGTCTTTTTTTTCCTGGCAGTGGCAGAGCGGCCATTATTATGCACGAACATAACGGTCGGATGTACTATGAATTGAAATATGTTATACATTGAATAAAAGTGATTTAGTGTTCAGGACCGTTTCTATTGGAAGAGTGTCCTGAATTAACCCCACAAGCTATGTCGGGTTCCTGACCTACCCCATAAATTTCGTCGTGTTCCAGAGCTCCGCAGTTTTCGTCGTGGTCCGGTTCTGACGCCAGCCGCTCAGAGCTCACCGCCACCCCCTGTCTCCGCGTCACCACCAGCTAAGTGCCGCGGAACGTCGCAACCGTCACCGCCTGAACTCGAGAGAACCGATCCTTCGGATTCGGTCCCCTGAAATTTAGGCCCGTATTAATAAACCGTTCTCAAGATTGAGAATAGTTTTGTGATCGGACTCAAGTATACGTTACTTGAGACCTGAAACGCACGTGCATACTCAAGCAGTACTCACTTGCGCCGTGCGTCGAGTTTCACGTATTAATAAACGAAACTCAAGACTATCATTCATTCACCGCTGAGGCGAATACTTGAGAAGTGATCTCAGCTGAGTAGACTTCAAGATTGGTTTATAAATTACCACAGAGCTTGAGATAGCGTCAACTTCTTAAGACGCATCTCGGGTGATACAGCCTCAAGATTTTTAGAAACTCTCTACACGTTTGTTGCATTGTAGATATTGTTGTAATTATTAAGGGCAAAACGAACTACCGTTTATTGCCCAAGGTCCGATCGCCGAGTTCTACTGGTCGATCCATGGGCAATTGTTTTTGCCTGTGGTTCTATCAATCGGACCACGGGTAAATCAAATTGCCCGTAGTCCTATCGGTAGTATTAAGGGCAACTTCGTTTACCCGTAGTTCTATTAAAGAGTGTACACTTGTTTTCTGCTCAGTAAAAGCGACATGTTAAAACAGATAAGTATAAAATTATTGTTTATGTGTACATAGGATAAGCATAGTATAAGTTTGATCTAAGAATAAGTATCACAATATTTAGAAATAAGTTAAATACCACGTACTACAGCCAACGCAACGACACAGACGAGGTGCCGCTGTGCGCCTACGCTAATCCTTCGCCCGGTTCGCCCCATTGTTTCAGCTACATGTCTGTTGATTTATAAAGACTTGTGATATGAATAAATACCGGTGAGGAACGACACCATTAACCGAGAACCTCGACAGCTTTCTCTCATCTTGCGCACAGACGCGGCCAGCAACCTGCACTTGCAGTACGGGTTGGTACTTGACCTCAATCACACCTGATGTTAAGTGAAGATGAGGTCGAAGGTGGAAACGTACTGACCCGGAAACCCCAACACATTTGGGGGATTGGCTATCTTATCTCTGACAACCGGAACACAACAATGCTATTAACATTGCTGCTTGGCAATGGGCAGATTTAGATAAGCTGGTGGTAGCTAGCCAGGCGGACATTTAAAATGCCCTACCACCAACTAAACCGAGTACTTAAACATGTACCCCGCTGGGGATCGAACCCGCGACCTCTGAATCGTAAACCCAATGTTGTTTACATTGAGCCACGGAGGCGGTTTCTACGGCGGACTCTAACTGCCGCTATCCCTTTACAGGGTAAGCTAGAGGTCGTCGGCCACATTTTACCCGGACTTGACACTCGGACCAGTCCCACTCAAGGCCCCACTCGTTGTGATGAGCAACGACAGGCTATTGCCTAGAAATTAATACCATGTCTCCCAATCAGAGACATTGCAGGACAACGCGATTAAACAGTTACCGTGGTAGTTGCCTTTGTAAATAATTCGATGTGCGTTATATTTTCTCTCCTAGTAACCAAATTACTCTACATCAGGCGAAAAACCTTGTATAAATGGGAATTGATTCGATTAATTCTCTACAAAGAAGCTAGTTGCGCTTTGCAAGCGATCCTCAGATAAAAGAACTGAAATTAAAAGGAGAAAAATGAATTGCGAAACGAGAACATAAAAAGCGGTTCTGCGGACTTTTTTTGTCGCAATATTAAATTCACTGTGGAAATCAGTGGGGCGCGCGTAGATAGCGATTCCATTGCAGTTTTATTATAGAGTGGCAATTTTTTTGTAAATGCTGAATCAAATGGGGTTTTACATGCCTCAGTATAAGAGACGCTTCTCTTAGTGCCTTCGGAACCAACGGTTGCTTTACGGGTACTAATTCTGATAGGGTTTGTGTGATATATAGTTTTGATATTTATATATAAATATTGTAGTTTAGGCACGTAATAAGCATTGGAGTGAAGGTGCGGTCTCCCAATTTATGAGATATTAATGAATGACGTAAAAACGAGGGAACTAACTTCCCGTGGATAGCGAATAAGGGACTTTTCACCAAATTTTAATGGCGATGGGCTCACCCTCTATCACATGTGCATTTCTGAATATTTGGCGGGATCCGTAGGGTTCCTATCGTGCGAAATTTATTAGGAACTCATATTTTCTTGAAATTTTAATTTAATGATGTAAATGTGGAATATTCTACAAACGCAACCGCTTAAACAGATGATGGTTTTCAAAAAAAAAAGCTACCTATGCCAATAACATCTATTTCACTTACCTTATATGCCCTATTTTTTCCATACGGTAAAAAAATTCATCCGGTATAATGCAACATTTCTTCAAAAGATGAACTGCAGATACAAAGTATTACATACGAACGAAATATTATATAAGATACGACGACCTGTTTGGTCGCGGATTCGAATCCCGCTAGGGGCATATGATTGTGTGATGAATACGGACATGTGTACCCGAGTTATGGATGTTTTCATTTATAATAAGTATTTATTTAAAAAATAATATATTTATGTAGTATATCAACCATCTGGTATCCACAACACAAGCCTATAGTTGCTTACTGTGGAACTAAATGGCGCTGTGTGTATGTCTAAGGATATTTATTTATTTATTATCACAAGAATTCTTTTAACTATATTTCAATCCTCTCCCGGTGATAGGAGGTTGTACCCCAACAGCGGAGAAGTGTAACGCTGGTGATGATGATATTTTATTTCCAGAGCGATTGGTTGGAAGCGGCCTGCATCCAGCGACTTCCTGTGACCTTCATCAGACCGTCCGTCCACGTCAGTCGCTCTGGCAATCTATGGCATATGTTCAGCAGTGGACGTCCTGTCGCTGATGATGATGATGATATTTCATTTACGCAGCATCTCCTGAATCTCCCGGAAGCTCTTCCCTTTAGTCTCTGGTACATATAACACCGTGAATACGAATGCCACCAGGCATGATAAAGAGAATAACCAGAAGCTATGTACTCTGTGGCCACCTGACGGGGTAATCAAGTATCCGTACGCTGTGGTCAAACAGGACCCAAAAAGCCAGGAGGTGATGATTACTACAGTAGCTCCCGTACTTCTAAGGTGTGGTGCAAACATTTCTCCGAGCAACGTTCCAGGGATTATGCCAAAACCTGTAAAAAAACTAAAATCAGAATTTTCAGCCCAAAATGTCAAATTCAAACAATGTCAAGTTCCCAAAATGTTAAGTTCCCAAATTGTCAATTTCCCACAATGTCAAGTTCCCAAAATGTTAAGTTCCCACAATGTCAAGTTTCCAAATTGTCAAGTTCCCAAAATGTCATATTCCCACAATGTCAAGTTCCCAAAATATCAAGTTCCCACAAGTCAAGTTACTACAATGTCAAGTTTCCACAATATCGAGTTCTCAAATTGTCAAGTTCCCAAAATGACAATTTTCCAAATTGTCTAATTTACGAAGATTACGCCTTTCAGTCTAAGGAGGTCTCGTTCAATGTTAAAATAATTTATCTTTACTATAATAAATAACACATCATCTCTAAAACTATTTTTTCCTCTGCCTGAAGTTTGTCTAGAAGAAGTAGGTACTTAACCTACAGAAGTAATATGTAAAATAATCTTTCAAAAAGCACCCTCATTGCCGACAATTTTGCTGCACGAATGCGTTTAGAGAGTTTGTTATACAACTATTACCTATTGTAGAAGTAATCGTGCCGCAGTCGAATTTGCTATTCGTTATCTATTAGCGAAGATGTTAATGTCTGGCGCGGTCAGAATGTGGATGGGGGAGCACTAGTGTATTTTTTAACCTTCCACAAAAAACGACGGGTGTTTATATGTGTGTGTATGTCGTCCAGTATTTGCCGAGACGTATCTCATTAATGCGTCGTTCAATCTGAGTGCGATTTTTTTACATGCTTTTATTTAGCTTGCAATATTCGTGTAAGTAAATAATAAATAAATGAATAAATAAATATTTCGGACACTTACACCAATCATCTAGTCCCAAACTAAGCAAAGCTTGTACAGTGGATACTAGATAATGGATACATAAATATTTATAGAAACATCCATGACTCAGGAATAAATGTTCATATTCATCACACAAACATTTACCCGCCGCGGGATTCGAACCCGCAACCGTTGGTGTCGCTGACAGGGTCACTATCCACTACACCAATCGGTCGTCAAAAAGTAAGTTGTCCGAAACCACTTGCTGGTATCTGGTTGAGCTGAAACTTGGCATGTTTATGTAAGTTCGGTGACAATACCATTAGATGGTACCGTCAGGCTGATCTGATCATGGAGCCGGGATGTAGGGACTGGAACTCCTTGATGGCAAATAAATGGGGTTAGTTTTATTGCCATAAGCAATTTGCATTACACATAATGACGAGATTCTGATGATGGAGCCAGAAGATTGCCACTGAAACTCCTTGATGGACTTTATGTTACTTGTACTAGAATAATATTTTTTTAAGTACTATTAATATAGAACTTATTATATTTATTTTATTTAAAAAATAAACGCACTCAAATTGGGCGACGCATTACTGAGATACGTCCAGACAAACACTGGCCAGTGCAGTGTACAACGTATCTCTTTTTAGGGTTCCGTATCCACTCAACCGTCCGGCTCGCACGGCCAAATTCCAGTCTACTGTCCGCTCCGCGCGGTCACACTTTTGTGCTGCGCGCACGGTAACTTTATTAATTAAAACCTTCATATCTGGTAAACTACATTAGCTATAATAGGAGGAATTGCACCAACCGCAATTGGTGACCATGCGCGTTGTAACCGCGGACAGTAAACTGGTCTTTTTTTTAGAGGTGTAACCGCGGACGGTTGAGTGGGTAGTCAAAAATGAACCCTTATAGTTTTGCCATGTTCTTCTGTCTGTCTGTCCAAGCCTTAGCTCAGAGACTCCTAGTACTAGAAAGCTATAATTTGGCATGGGTTACATATTAATCATGCCGGTGGGGCTGAATTTTCTTTCATTTTTGTACGCACTTGGCTGGTTTTAATACGTGAGATTGTTTACTTATTGGCTAACCAATAATGTCATAGTAAAAACTCTATGACTTACTCGTCTAAAAGGCAATATTTAAAGTACAGAGGTCTTACCCATATCGTATGACAGAAATAATATAATCAGAGTCAGCAGAGGTAGCCAATGTACGGAATGTAGTGTAGAGTGGCGATATATGAAGAAGTAAATGCCCAATACAGCCTGAAAAGAGACAAATATTCAATAAATTATCTATTTCGTTGTCAAGTTTTTGGTTAAAATTTTTTTTTTTTTTTTTTATATGAGAGGGCGGCAAACGAGCATGCGGGTCACCTAAACTTAAAGTCACTTAAAGTAAAGGGTCACTTAAAGATAAACAAAATATAGAATTAATTAGTAATGGGTTTCTTTATGAAATTGGAGTTTATTTTCTTCGTTAATCATATGTACCAATTCCTGCGATTTTCAAAGGTATATCCAAATTTGTTTTTTATTTGGAAAATGGAATATTATTTCAAGGTTTCACATGAAATATTTTTTAATTTCTGGGCTAAATCACATAATAAAAAAAAATTGAACAGAGCCCTTTTCATGTGCTTCCCATAATCATTTCTTAGATTCGCTGAAACTTTTATAAAGCGGTTACTTTTAAAAATTAACGCTGCCTATAGTTAACTTAATGTTATCCGATAATAAACACAAAGTTTAGTTCAATTCGGATTTGCCGTTCCCAAAAAAAAAACAAAAATGTTTGTATGGAGAAAACAGTCTTAATGAAATTCTTTATACAAAACGCCAATTTCATAGGTAAGGAGAATTTCATATGGATTACACATAATAATATTATTTCCTTCAACTTCATATAAAAATAAATTGTTGTTTTTCTAAAAAAAAATGCACACCGATAGAATTTCAGTGACAAACAAAGTGACGACCTTTATCCCAAACGGAGTGGTCACAGATATCCCAAAAGCGTTTAGGTGTTCCAAACATTAAAAGATTATTGCATGAAACAACATCCACGCTCTTCGAAATATACAGAAATGCACATGTGATATGAGATGAGTGCCCTCCAGCTGCTCTATACCTTAACTACTGTTAAGGTATCGGGCAACCTTTAGGTGGCCCCTCCGGAAAACGCGGCTAGTTCGCGCTCTTCCGCTTCCAGCACTCTTTCGTATTCTTCTTTGTTTCATGATCACACCAAAGCAGCTGCTGGAGCTTTACCAAGCTCAGATACGCTCGTGCATGGAATACTGTTGTCACCTCTGGGACGGATCAGCCAAGTACCAACTGGCTGCACTCGATTCTGTGGAACGACGCGCCATAAGACTCATAGGCGATGACTCAACGGTTACCGGCAAATTGCAAAGCCTTGAACACCGCCGTAGGGTCGCATGCCTTTCAGTGTTTTACAGGATACATTTCGGTGAGTGTGCGATGGAATTGCACGATCTTATTCCACCGTCCCCTTTCCATCTTCGGACAACTAGGCGCGGGGGGGGTTTCCATCCATATGTTGTCAACATACCGAACATCCGCACTAAGCTCTTTGCTTCATCATTTATAATGCGAACTGCTAAGGTATGGAACTCACTGCCCGCGTCGGTTTTTCCCGACACTTACAACCTTGGGATCTTCAAGTCTAGAGTGAATAGGCATTTACTGGGTGCGCGTGATACATCTTCGGCTACATCATCACTTTCCATCAGGTGAGATTGTGGTCAAACGCGAAACCAGTTTTTAATAATAAAAAAAAAATTATAGACTTTATATGTTCCTGCACGAGGTCCCAATGGTCCTCACTGCTTAACATAAAGTCGATCATGGTACTTTTCGTGAGTCTTTCACCTTTTCTGTTTGCAAGCTCAGCACGGAGCGTTTTGAACTCCTGGCACTGGAAAATTGTGTGTTGGTGGGTACCCCTAGTCGCCTTTTACGACACCCACAGGAAAAGATGGGTTTGTTCTGTACTTTGATAAACTTCCCGTTTATAAAGAAATGTAATGCAATAAACTCACCAAACTTATGCCGCACAGGAGCGTTGATGCCAATAACAGCACCCTTCTACCAGTTCTATCAACAAACATTGGGGCTATTGAACTTGCTATCAACTGTGTGACTCCAATTAGTATAGTCGCCACATTAGGATCTATAGACGAACCAGCTAATTTAAATATAGTCGTAGCATAAATTATGACGACAAATATCCCACTCGATTGCTGAAGAATATTTAGAGTCAACGTGATATATAACGCCTTAAGGTTTCTGCGTTTGAATAGGTCTTTCCATTGGCCGTTGTATATACTGTCGTCTGGTTTGGTGAATATATCAGAATCTATGTCGTCGTCCCTACCAAGTGATATCAATACTGCTTTAGCCTCGTCCTCCTTTCCTGAAATATTTTGGAGTAATGTTAACAATAGTATAGAGGTCGAGCGTTCAAACCGTTGTGCATAAAAAAAAAAAAATCTCGTCCGTCCGTCTCGACGTCCACTGTTGAACATAGACCTCTGCCATAGAATTCCAGAGTGACCGGTTGGAAACGGCCTGCATCAGGCCATCTGTCCACGATATGAGTGGAGTGCGTGGTATCCTCTTGAGAGCCTTAATCCCCACCGGCTATCAGTTGCTCGAGCTATGATTGGATTACTTTAGAGATATTAGAGACATTAAGGTAAAAAGGTAGTTACCAGGCCTTATTACAAACCGACACATTAACAATATATATTATGAAGGTCCAGTAAATCCACTGGAGGATTTCTTCTAATCGCCACGCTGAGTAGGTGAATGCCAGCTATGAAAGGCTGCCCAACACTGATATGCTTACGAAACGCGATCCCTTAGACGTGATTTACGACACCCACAGGAAAAGACGTGGTCCTATTGTACTCTGCAGGGAACCATACCCCAAATGGGGTGGTCAGAGAATCCTAAGCAACATCCACGGTTCACTTTCGAAATATACAGAAATATACGTGCAAATCCATAGATGTTTTTTGGTGGAAAGTCTCATGGTTGCCTGTTTCGGCAGACGAAGACTCGGGTTGGTCCTATTCTTTGTACGTGCCGAAATGACACAACAGCACTACGTATTTGTAGCCAGGTATTGTTAACCGTGTTTTTGTTGGAGTAGAACAGAATCAACGTTCTCTTACCATGAGGGTCTAAAAGCCAAAGTGAGCGTGAGCGTAGCAACATTTATCAGTAATGGGCAGCAGCGTCATTGGCACGGAGGTCACAAAAAATCTCTATCCTCAGCGGAGCGATTGGAGTAACATTGGAATTTGATGCAAATCGCGACACGGAAAAGGCTTATGTCCAATGTATATATGTGTATGTTAAAGACAATATTGCTGTTAAGAAAGAATTTCCAGAAGGAAAATAGTTGAACAACCAGTAAACACGTTTAACAAACGAGGTTATCGTGTAAGTACCGCCTCCGTGGCTCAATGTAAACAACATTGCGTTTACGATTCGGAGGTCGCGGATTCGATCCCCAGCGGGGTACATGTTTAAGTACTCGGTTTGGTTGGTGGTAGGGCATTTTAAATGTCCGCCTGGCTAGCTACCACCATCTTATCTAAATCTGCCGCCAAGCAGCAATGTTAATAGCATTGTTGTGTTCCGGTTGTCAGAGATAAGATAGCCAGTCCTCCAAATGTGTTGGGGTTTCCGGGTCAGTACGCTTCCACCTTCGACCTCATCTTCACTTAACATCAGGTGTGATTGAGGTCAAGTACCAACCCGGTGTGCATAAAAAAAAATTCAAAAAGTGAAAATTACCTTTCAAAATATGAAATATGGGAGACTCTGGTATCATAAACAATCCTGCAACATACACAGCACTAATAGCTAGACCGAGGTAGCTGGTTACAGAATACTCCACGTAAGGACCCACTGAATAGACTAAGAGAGCGCCTAGAGTGCTAAAAAGTCCTGTGCCAGTAAGTAAGATGCCTCTTATATTAGTTGATCTGAAAATAAATGAATAAAAATTAATGTTTGAGGTCATCCAAAAATCCTACTGCAATACCTTTTACTGCGTTTCACGCAATTTAAAAAAACTGAAGAAGCATTAAAAGACAACATATTACTAGTATATTGAGCCACTGTATGAGATAATGCGATAATTTGTGAATGTCCTGACCTACAAGTATGTACAGGCAAGCGCACTTCGCCTTCGGCAATAACGTGAGGCGTGGTTGAGATCGAGTTCTGATTGTTGTACCTAAAAAAATCTTTCGCAAACCTCAAATTTCAGAGCGCAAAACCAAATTTGTTTTATTAATTTGTTTTTACGCATTTCTTTAAACCTAAGTTTGGGACCTAACCTAACTTTAAAACTTAGTTTGGGATATCGTTTTGTTTTTCTTTAAATATTTGCATTATTCTCTCCCAGAATAAGTTATTTTTGATGGTCCCCCACGATCTAATATAAACTTGCGCTGGTCCCCCCGGCGTTCATTTTTCGCACAGTTTTGGTAATATATTCATACATAACGTCACCACCGATATCCCAAATGGGGTGGTTAGAGATATCCCAAACATTAGCGTTGGGGTGTATTGTGGCCATTTCGTTTTATACGTTTTGACATTTGTACGTTTTGACACTCGTACTTTATGACCATTAAACAATTCGTCTACTGAACATTTTATAATAAAGGATATGTATTTAAAACTGTTAAAACAAAATATTTAAATAAGTACACATTCACAAATTAAAAAAAATATCCCAGATCTTGCTGAACTAGAAGGGTGTCTAAGAGGCAAAGTACTGACTTCTAAGCGAAATAGAAGCCAGCCTTCCGACCACTTGGAGCATCGACCAGACGCTCAGATATTTGCTTGGGTAAGCAAATAACTGTGCCTAAGTTTAATTCCAGATAAGCAGGTGTGATAGATAGATGAATAGACAAATCAGAGTGCTACTGTTGATCCTGGCTTAGAAGCGTCTGCCATCAAAACAAACGGGACCGACTTTTTAATTTGCTCTCATAAGAACAGTAACACTAGTCGTACGAAATGCCGCAAGTGTTGACGATGATGAATGATGGCGTGTCAAGACTCTATCGAGGTTCATATAACTGACCTTACTGGAATAAATACTAACGCTATTTCTCCAATATAGACCAGGCTAAGGACAAAAATTATGCCACTCCCCAATCCTGTGAAGATTCTGCCAGCGAAAACCATCGCCACGTTGCTGGATAACCCCAGGAGAAGGAAAGCCAAGATCTTAAGAACCCCACCGAGGAGAAGACATGGTTTCCGGCCTTTGATATTAGATAAATGTACAGACACAAATGGACCTGAAAACGAATAATGGTAATTAATAATTTGCCTCCACATAGCAGAGTCATCATCAGTTTATAAAATCAATCACATGAACAGGTAGCTGCAAAGAGAAGTGATCATGTTTCTGTAAGTACGTATTGCTGCATGGCTAACTCTTAAGTGAGAAAGAGACGTGGGCGCAACATAGAAACCTATAAACAATGAAAGCACGAGATACATACAAAAAGTCACGCCTGTTTCCCTTAGGCATAGTCAAAAACCACAGACTTCCACTTGCTACCATTCTGACACACCTCTTTTGCTTCATTCACTCTCATAAGATTATTCATACATGCTCATCGGTTTAGGTTACTCTTGACGTGGCCTTTCTTTAAGAGGTACCCGATTTAATCATTATACGTTCGCAGTGGCCCAACACTACCATCCACATTCGCTTCGTATATCTCTTTCGTTAGTCTTCTTTCATTCATCCTCTCCACATGTCCAAACCATACCTTACCTTTTTCAATCTTTATAATAATAATAATAATGAATATTTATTATCTCACCACAAAGAAATAGGTACATTGATGAAATAGTAATGTTAGGTAAATACAAAAACAAATTCCTTTGTGAGAGACTGGAGTCTGAAATAGGCTCTCACTCCCTTATTATTAGACATTACAACAAGAGCACTGAGAATACATTGAAACATATGGATAGTGGACTAAGGCAAGTGTGTGTGTATGGAGGGGTGTGTGTGTGTGGAGGGGTGTGTGTGTGTATGTATGATTTTAGATCCATTAACCATTTAGTTAGCTTAATTTTGCGTAAATGTTTAGGAAAATCATAGAGTGAAAGAAACCAACCAACCCAAAAAACAGAAGAAGAAACTTGGAGAGGGGCATACAGTTGCTTTCCGACGTCTGTCATTTAGATGTGGTGGCTCATATGAAACTTACTGATGTGATTTAAGCAACAAGATAATATGAAGATAATATGCGTTTACGCAAAAAGTATCTATGAAAAAAAATAGTTTTGCTAACTATCCGCTAGAGGTGTTGCACATTTGTTCGTACAAATCGTCACGTAAACTTGAACGCGGTAGTAAAGTTAAGTCGAAACAAAGCTCACACTCCGCCCTCTGGTGATAAATCCTATGAAACCTAACAATCATCAAAATCTATTAACAATTCACGAAACTATGGGTGAACATGAACATACATAAAAAAATACATATAGCCTCCACATAAACACACCCCACTGGGAAACGAAACCACGAACTCCATTTTGTAAACTTTATGCTATTTTACATTGTGCCATGAAGGCAGTTAATCCGTGCCACAGACAGACAAAGGCTTCAAGCTCATGACAGGGACTTTATACGTACCCAATATTGTTCCAACGTAAAATAAAGGAAGGATTAATGACGTCTGGCCAGATGTAGCTGGGTGTGGTAGAGGAGTTAGCTCAGGATCCTGGAGTATAGGTACCATTGGAGTTGACCAGCCAAAGCCAAAGCCAACCAGGATTTGTCCAATATACACTGGAACAGAATGATCTTAAGGCTAAGGCTGCTTTAGTATAGCATAATATTTATATATATTTTTTTTTATGATTGACTGGATTCGCGTTTGACCACAATCTCACCTGATGGAAAGTGACGATGTGGTTGAAGATGAAGCACGCGATCCCAGTAAATGCCTATTCACTCTGCTTTTGAAGATCCCAAGTTTGTAGGATTCAGGAAAGACTGACGCCGGAAGGGAGTTCCATGCCTTGGCTGTTCGGATGATGAATGAAGAATCGAACTTCTTAGTGCGAATGTTCGGCATATTAACTATATATGGATGGAATCCCACCCCACGCCTAAGATCCACGTCCGAAGATGGAAGGGTGACGGTGGAATAAGATTATGTGATTCCAACGCACACCACCCCAAATGCATCCTACCATTATAATTATAATATCTAACATTATAAATGCGATAATCTGGATGTTTGTTTGTTTCTTGCTCAAACACGGCGAAACGAATGAACGGATTTAGATGAATTTTGGTATAATAAGTAGAACATACCCTGGATTAAAACATGGAATATTTTTTACCCCGATAAAGACAGTAGTTCCCGCGGGATAAACAAATTTCCGCGATAAAGTTACTCCACGCAGGCGAAGCCGCGGGCGGAAAGCTATAGTTCTTCATAATGGTAAAAAATGTCATTTTAGACCTTGTGAATTCTACTGTATTTTTGGGCACTACTTTTGGACACCAAATTGGAATGAAGTACCCATAAATTGGCGAAGACAATTCTGTAGATTATTCAGTTAAAAAAAATTTACATATCGGACGTAAATTTTACGGGTACAATTTTTATTTTGCAGCAACGAGACATGGTTCGTACAATTTACCAAAGTTTAAAGATCGCCTGCATGGAATAGCTTTACCGCGGATATGTTTAATTTATTTATGCCGCGGGAACTACTCACTTTATCGGGATAAAAAGTATCCTATTTTTTCAATACAGAATATATTCTACCAAATTTCATCTAAATCCGTTCATCCGTTTGTCCGTGATTGAGCAACAAACGAACAAACACGCAAATTTTCGCATTTATTATATTAGTTAGATTAGTCAGTTATTTGAAAAATAGTGATAAACATAATGTCAATAAAAGAAATAAAGATAAACTTGCAGATCAGGAAATCATAAAACATTCACAGATAATGCTCAACGCAACCGTCAGATGGCGTTTCGAAATGATAGAATTTATATAAAGATAAGTATAAATTTTTAACAGATGTCAACGAAAATGAAGATATAATTATCATTGAGACCTATCATTTTGGTAAAGACATGACTACTCCAGAGTCAGTAGTTAGCGAGAAGTGTCCGATTTAAATTTTCAGTTTTTGAAAATCCGTTCTTAAATGTTATTAAAACATATGCATAGTATAGTAAAATATATGTATACATGTATGTATACTTAGTATTCATATTATTTTGACGACCTGTTTGGTGGTAGTGGTTAGAAACTCTGACCACTATACCAATAAGGTCGCGGGTTCGAATCCCTCTAGGGGCACATGTTTGTATGATGAATACTATGCAATTTAGACATATTAACATAACGACTCGTATATCACTGAGGATTTGATTTGGTTTTATTGATATTCCTATAATAATATTATTAATTAATAATGTAATAGTACCAAGTGTATTGTAATTTAATTAAAACATTACCCATTAAATTTTAGGGTAACCTTTGTCAGTAACATAATATGAATCTTTAATTAGCATAAGTTTGGTATTAGTTTTAAATAAATAAATAATAAATAAATATTTCGGACACTTACACCAATCATCTAGTCCCAAACTAAGCAAAGCTTGTACTATGGATACTAGATAACGGATAAACATACATAAATATTTATATAAACATCCATGACTCAGGAATAAATGTTCATATTCATCACACAAACATTTACCCGTCGCGGGATTCGAACCCGCAACCGTTGGTTTCGCTGACAGGGTCACTATCCACTACACCAATCGGTCGTCTGTTTTCTGTATAAGAATTTGTAATAATGCTGTTGATTCTATGTAAATAAATAAAATAAAATAAAAAATTTAATACGGACATGGTGTACCCGAGTTATGGATGTTTTCATTTATAATAAGTGTTTCTTTACAAAAAAAAAAAAATTATGTAGTATATCAACCACACAACACAAGCCTTAAAGACACAACAACATTGCTTAAAGTGGAATTAGATAGCATTGTGTGTTCAATGCATATGTGGCATGTCCATGGATATTTATTTATTTATGGATAATACAAAAGCCATAGCTGCCACACTAGGGTTATGCAAGTTGTATTTCAGCATACATAATAACCATAACTAATAACCAAACAATTAACCGTTTTTAGAGATTTTTCGAGATTTTCGAAATTTTATGACGCCTTTGTAATGTTATCCATTCACGTGGCAACCATCAACGCTCGAAAAATCATTTACAATGTTTTGAAATTACTTACGACATGACATTATTAATAATTGTTTCTTCAAATAATACTCCATTTCTCAACTTAAATACTGTTCACTTCACCTATTTTATTTTCAACTGCACATTTTTTTCTTTTATTTTTATTTGTTATAAATGTATTAAATACTTCTAACACAATACATATATTATGGAGAGTGGAAATATTATATCTATTATTTACTTTTGTTATCAGACACGTCTGCGATTTTAGGAAGCAATTACATTAGTCACGTGTACGTTTGAGTTATTTATGTAAGGGCTTGTTCTCATTTGAGTAAGTACCTATATCAAATAATTTTTACTCGACTGCCCAATGTTTTTCGAGTAAATAGTAATAATAAATATCGTTAAGACATACACACACCGCCATCTAGTTCCACCGTAAGCAACTATAGGCTCGTGTTGTGGATACGCAGATAGTTGATACATTTTTTTTTGTAAATGAATACTTATTATAAATGAAAACATCCATAACTCGGGTACACATGTCCGTATTCATCACACAAACGTATGCCCCTAAATCTATAATCTAATAATACTATATGGTATCTAAATGCTTTTAACTGATTCAAAAGTAATTAAAATTTAAATATGATATAAATATTTAAGTCAGCCATCTTATGAAAGTTTCAAAAAATAAATATAAATTTTTAATTTTGTCCGCGACCTTCGTTCGCAAGGAATTCGTAATTTATAATTGTTATAATTTAATAGTAGTTATTATAACAGTAACGTATTCATCTATAATTTTTTTAGAGAACTTACTTACCATAAGTTTAGTAATGATTTTCAAAAATTATTGAAATACGTTCATAAAGGTAAACAATAGAACCATTAAAGCAACTACGGGAATTTCCACCAAAAACATCCATAGATTTTCTGTCTTGTGTGCATTTATAATATAATAGGGTTGCCATAACTTCTAGAAGTCAATACGGGACATTTTCTTTTCTCATGCCTAAAACTCGAACCTAAGACATTCAATACCGACACGCGGCATTTGAACTATGTTTTATTATATTTAACTACTTTTGCACGCATCTGCACGTAGTATGAGTTTACTAACAGATGGGTATTGATCTGAAGATATAATCTCCACAGTAGTGGCTATCGCGGTCGGGCCTCTCACCTCTCTATTCCATTTCCATATTTTGTCGAAATACGGGACAAATACGGGACATATAGTAATACGGCGTCCCGTATTACTATATTGACTATCCCGTCGGATAGTCAAACACGGTGACAGCGCCGTATATACGGGACGTATGGCAACCCTAAATATATATCGAAAGTGAATCGTGGATGTTGTTTCAAGCAGTAATCTTTTAATGTTTGGAACACCCAAACGCTCTTGTTTGGGATATCTCTGACCACCCCAATGGGATAAAAGTTGTGACTTTATTATGAAAATTCCAATTTTTGTTTGTCGCTGTGGACGCGTCATTACAATAATCGATTAAGATGATAATCAAACAAATTATTTAATTTGAAAAATAGCAAGATATGAAAGATGAACTGATTAACAATATACTTACGTCCTACGTGCGTCAAAACAACTAATTATAAAAACAGCTATCCTTTTATTTATCAATATTAAATAAGATCCGGCCCATCTCTACAAATGGGGCCTCAAAGACCCACCAGAGTAGCATGAAAAGCGTGATAAACGTTTACGTCGCGCGAGATAGTATTCGCTTGGACGAAGTATACAACTATCCCACTCACGCTTCTGTCTCGTGCGACAAACGATGTCATGCTATGGGGGGCAGGAGCCAGAACTACAACATTTTTTTTTCAACTTTGAGTAGGTATTGTGGGTGACTACTTATCCCGGGAGACATTTCTATGAGTTTAGAATAGAATAGAATAGAATAGGACAGGACAGGACAGGACAGGGCAGGACAGGACAGGACAGGACAGGAAAGGACAGGACAGGACAGGACAGAATAGAATAGAATAGAATAGAATAGAATAGAATAGAACAGAACAGAACAGAACAGAACAGAACAGAACAGAACAGAACAGAACAGAACAGAACAGAACAGAACAGAACAGAACAGAACAGAACAGAACAGAACAGAACAGAACAGAACAGAACAGAACAGAACAGAACAGAACAGAACAGAACAGAACAGAACAGAACAGAACAGAATAGAATAGAATAGAATACATTTATTCGTCGACCATTACACAAGTCACTTAACATACATTATACACATACATTATTATAGAATACTGGGTTGGTATACAGTTAAAATTTATAACAGGAGACGTGACCCATATCAGGGGCAACGAAATAGGCCAGTCTCAGCATGTGCTGTGGGTAGAAGCCCGCAGCGCTGTTCATTCTGTCAGAACCATTGAGATGCTCGTAAGTGCGCATCTCAGGGCCATTAGATAAGTTGGCCAATTTATAAATTTATGTTTATAAGTAATACCTATTAATAATAAAAAAAATAATAATAAAAATCTTTATTTCACTCACCACAAATGAGAATGTTACAAAAAGTTGATCTTAATAACTACATATATTACAAGCTCATTTGTGGGAGGCTGGTGCCTGTAAAGGATAAACCAGAATCACAGGTCACCAGGCCCCCCAGCCACAGAAGCGGTTAGACCAACCAATTTATAAATTTCCTTCCATTAAATTAAGTTTTCCCAAAAAAAGAATTTAATATAACTTAATTACGGCTATTTTTTAGAACATCAAATTAATGATAAACAGTACCGCTTTTTTTATAACTGTGAATTCTGGAAAGTGGGGTTATTATATCCAAATTTAAATATTTGGGTAGTATTTACAATTAGCTTTTAGGCTTCTCGAATGCAGGTCAGAGCAATTTGATTTATTCTGTATTTAAAAAGAAGTCTTAATTTATCCAATGAGAGCACCACTCGACGGAATAAACCCTCTTAAGATATTAACATATGTAAACAATTGTAACTGTAAGAGAAAATATTGTTTATTTATGGTTTAAATCGATTAGATTCGGTCATCTCAAGTTGAATGCAACTAGGTCGGGTGATAGGGCAGGTTGGACCCATATAATTCAATCGTATTTAGGTCCCTTTTCGGGTCCGCTTCCTTAGTTCGTTAAAACGCAGAGGGAATTTTAGAGTAGATATTAAGTAACCCCAGCTTCGATAAAGGGTCTCAGATTTATTTATATTAATTATAATCCCACCAAAAACATTCTGTAAAAAACTAGCCAAATCTCGATGGAGCTGCTTGATTATCTCTAAAAAGTAATGAAATCTATACAAAGTCGTGCCAAGTGTAAGGTTCCTTACTGCGATTTCTTTATTATTATAGTTAATGTTGTGTGACTTGGCCGTTGAAGGGTACACAGGGGTACAAAACCAGGTGCTCCATGACACCATTGCACCAATCTGTCGCCAGAACCGCTATTAATGTTATTAATTATGTTATTAAGAATGTTCAACGGCAAACTATTAGCGAATAATCTGTGTGGAGTTTACATAACATTCTTTATACGTTAGTGGCTTTATCAAGCCTACAATTGACTGGTTATTGAATCAACGTTTTCCAAGTGGCAATTTTCCATCGTCAATGCGTAGCGGTTCTGGCGACAGATTGGTGCAATGGTGTCATGGAGCACCTGGTTTTGTACCCCTGTGTACCCTTCAACGGCCAAGTCACACAACATTAACTATAATAATAAAGAAATCGCAGTAAGGAACCTTACACTTGGCACGACTTTGTATAGATTTCATTACTTTTTAGAGATAATCAAGCAGCTCCATCGAGATTTGGCTAGTTTTTTACAGAATGTTTTTGGTGGGATTTCACTTCTTTTTGTAGAAATGTGGGCATATTACATATATGCCCACGTTTCTACAAATATACTTGATACTGCAAGTTGAGTCAGTTCTACCATACACCAAGACAGATATTGAATGGAAGAGACAAGACCCGTCTTTGGGCATACCAACTACTTGGTAGCCACTAAGTTCATCGTCGTCTTTTAATAATATCGACATTTTTTACGATAATTATTATCTTGCGAAATCAAACACAATTAAACTCAACGACCTTTAGTATATGGACAACAAATCAGAAATACCGATAATATTTAGACTAAAACCTACTTATATCTTTAAGACTTCTTTTGTCTTAATAAAAAAAACTTAAAGAAAATATTACTCTGCCTACTCAATCTATACAAACTATAAGCAAAACGTTAACTCTTAATTATTAGACAAGTGTCAATATAATTAATTATCAATGAACTTTCTACCAAAGGTACTACCTACCTAGTACTGAAATACAGCTAAATTAATGATATTTTTAAACGAAACGAAGTAATATCTAACTAAACAAACTAAACTAGAATACTAGAAAAGTACTTATAAACACGAACGCGATTCGAAGTACTGCTTAACTGTAAATTAAACCTAGAAAACTAAAAGTAGGTACTAAATAATTAACAATTAAATAAAGTATTCAATTGAAACTTCTTTTAATTCTGATAATTAAGTAATAATCAGTAATCCGTCACTAACCATATAATTCCTAACCTGTTTAAATCTTTGAATTAATATAATAACAACCTGCCAATTAACCTTAGCAAACCTCACGAAATAATCAGCGAAATCAACGAAATGCAAATAATCCCTCCTAATCCCTAGCAAACATTTTCAAGCGCAATAGAAGAATGTCGTAAACGACTGTAACGCGGCCGGTTGCCACTTTGCCATTAAGGTTATCGGAAAAACAAAACGTAAGCGCATTTTAAAACATAGTCAACGCCATCTAGCGACGCGTGCGGGTATCACCGCCACTCTTAGCCAATGCATTATATTTTGACCAAATTTTCGTTTGTTTATTTAATTTGTGTAATGTTCGAGTAGAATAAAATTAATCGTTTGACTATTTCTTCTTGTAAACTTGTAATAAGTATAAGTATAAGTATAAAAGCCAGTCTAGTCTTATCCAGAGTTTTCCTTTAATTTTATTTATATTCGTATTAAAAGCAGAAGGGGAGGCATTCGCCCAGCAGTGGGACGCTATAGGCTAGATTAAATTAGAAGATGTGTCCCACTACGCTGGATTTTTGCAATGACAGTCGATTTTTCTATGTACCAATAGTAGAAGGGGGCATTACCATATCTCTAATACAGCTGAGACCAGCTGAGGGTTCTTCATCAGATACTTCAGACCTTCGATTTTTGACATCAAATGAAGCGGCCCACCAAGTTGAATATTTTTTGTAAAGGCGGTATATGTCGATCTCTAATAGTTTGGTTGGGCTCTTGTGTTTCCTAATCAGGGTCACCAGGTACTCCAGATCTTCGATTATCCTAGTTTTTATAGTTTTCCCTTTATGTGGCCATTGAACCATAACTCTGTACCAAATTTCAGCTCTCTGAGTTTATGGGAAGTACTAGTTCTATTTTGATGATCATGAGTGAGTGAGTGAGTGAGTGAGTGTCATAAATGCGAAACTTTGCTTTCGCTTAACTTCGGAACTAAATGACCTACAGACTTGAAATTTTGGATTTTAAGTATGTGATTATAGCTTACTGGATGACGAAAATTTCTGCGTTCTAGTCTTATCCAGAGGTTCTAAAATAGGGGCCTGAAAATGCGGCGAAATGGTTCCAGTAAAGGATGGTACGGCAGTGTTTGCTTCGCGCTCGACTTGGCGGGGGCACTGCCGTGCCCCCAGATACATAGTGTGATTGCCCCAGTTCAATCGATACTTATTGTATGAAAATATTAGTAACTAGCTGTTGGCCGCGAATTCGTTCGCGTGGTACATTTCATCAATATTGGTTCAGCAAAAAAAGTTGCCTATATGTTAATCCAGGTCCTAATCTGTCTACTAACCAAATTGCATCCAAGTCCGTCCAGCCGTTTAGGCGTGAAGAGGTATCAAACAAAGAAACATATATAACATACACACACAAACTTACGCATTTATAATAATTGGGACATACTAACATAAAAATATACAGGGTGAAATTTTATTCGCGTAATTCCTGTTTACTGGTGACTCCACTCCTGATTACGAACAAGTTTCCACTAGGAACTATAACCGAATTCAGCCGAAAATTATTGGACTTTTTTTTTATGAACAACGGATTGGTATACTTGACCTCAATCACACCTAATATTAAGTGAAGATGAGGTCAAAGGTGGAAACGTACTGACCCGGAAACCCCAACACATTTCGAGGACTGGCTATCTTATCTCTGAAAACCGGAACACAACAATGCTATTAATGCTAGCTAGCCAGGCGGACATTTAAAATGCCCTACCACCAACCAAACCGAGTACTTAAACATGTACCCTGCTGGGGATCGAACCCGCGATCTCCGAATCGTAAATCCTATAATGCAGATCTGTGTTCCACACCTACATTGCGTCACATCGCATCTGTGTGTGTACTCTAGTACAAGTAGCAAAATGTATACTCAAGATACCGTGTACCTAATACGTGTCAGTATGTCACCTCAGTGTCATTCCGTCTCTGTGGAGCTGCGATTTCTCTAAAGACGAGTGTACACCAGCGTACACATTGATCTTTGGTTTTTTCCCCAGGCCAAAAGGAGGCCGTTCAATCAATCAAAATGACACCCTTCGTTGGTGTTAAAACGGAATTTGTAAATGGAGAGTGTCTGCTCTTAAGTATCTCCGACTAAACTAAATACAATAAAACTCAAGGAGCTGAACTGAAGGGGCTTTATAACTGTACTCGGACAAGTAAATCAACAAAGTGACAAAAGTCATATATTACTTTATTTATTTATTTATCATTTATTGCACACAAGAAAAAAAAACATACAGATACAATATAATAGAGACGACACAACCGGTTCTGCTTATTTCTACAATGAAATTTCTTCCAGCAGACCTACGGAAGAGAGATATGACTGGAAGAGGCAGATAAGACGTGCACAATGGAAATCTAAAGGAATGAATAAATATGATAGATAAAAAACCTAACTGTATATAAATATAAGTACATACTAATAAGTACATATTTCAATACATACGAATATAAAATATAACATACATATAATACACGGGATAACACTATGAAATGGAAAGGTAATGTTCCTTAACTCTTTTCCTAAAGACAGCGATCGATGGACTGACACGGATAGTGTGAGGAAGAGAATTCCACAGCCTGGCAGTTAAATTAAATTAAACAAAGTAATATCAAAATTAGTATAAAAGTAAACTATCTAGAAAAGGTTAGCTGGTGAAGCTACCAGTCACCAACATAATTGGTTCTAACCAATGGGAACTCAGTCACACACCGACTTCGTTCGCGAACGTCGTATCAAATTCTGTTTTAAATTTGCAAAAAATGCATCACTTACCACTGAAAAGTGACCAAAATCATGCGAGTGCATATAATAAACATAACGTATAACTCGTAAAACTCATATTTTAATCAATATTGTAATTTTATGTGACTGATTATGGGCACATACTAAAAATTGTGGTTTGGCCATTTATTCAAATCAGTCGTATTAGTTCTCGAGGATACTAAGAGATGGCGCTGTTTACTAAGAAAGGCGCGAAAAAGATTTGTTCAATCGACTATATATTATTATAGCTTTAAAACTGATTTTGATCAAACCTGACTAAAAACCATCTCGCAGCCACTAACATTCGAAAACATTCTATAACATCTCTCTTTTGCGTCCCAGGTCAAAATTCTGAGCATTAGGTATGCAACTAGCCTTAATGACAAAGTTTCAGGCCAGGATTGTTACCTACGTTTCACGCTATACCTCTGGTAAGTGAGTGCTTACTGGTTGAGTTGTCAGTTTGTTCACATGTGATTCACGCTTGTTTGCTAATGAGAGTGACAACTGATAAGTGTCTAAGTGTACGATCATGTAGAGGATGACATATAGATGGAAAGATGCGGCCTGGAGAGCTATTGTGTAGCTTAAAGCCCTTACAGACGAGTGACACGTTACAACGACAGTCAGCGACAGTCGTGGAAGGCCTAGCCGACCTCCAAAACTTGTAGATCTTGACCTTGTAGATTTGTTGACCAGTGTCCATGCGTCATTTGGAGGCTCCACTGAAACCCAGCGTTGTAGTGAAAGCCTACAACCCATGCTGAGTTGGAGACCTTTTTAACTCCACCTTGCGACACCGACAATTAGATGGCAAACACAATGTTATTTTTTGCACATGTCTCGACTGTGTAATATTTGTACCTGATTGTTTGTGTCATGAGATGGGTTTAAATATATTTTTCTTTCTTTCCTTCTTTCTTTGAAGGAATTGATGACTGCCATAGATGTCTACACAGTGTTTTAACCATATAAAATAGATGTAGGATACACTTATCATCGAATTCGATAGAAGTTGGCAATGTCTGAAGCGATCGCTCCTTAAATCGGTGACCATCATCATCATCAACAGCCTTGCACGATTCTACTGTTGAGGCACAGCCTCCTCTCGCTGGAGGAGGGTTATGGCCCATAATCGCCTCTGTAGGCCACCGACTTGAATTAATGACTGTCCTCCGAAGCACACACACGGAAAGTCTTCTCACGTGGGAAGAATCCGTGATAGGAACCCCCTTCATTGGGATCCATCGCTGCCCATTTGGGAACCCAAAGGTTGGAAAAAAAAATAAAAAGAATTACAAAAGAAAAAAAGAGCATAGTCTACCATACACCTAACCAAAATCAGGACTTTGGAGGAATGGGGGGACAGCAGCTTGTCGACCTAAGATTCTTCGTCCGCGGGTGCCAGTTCCCTGGACGGCGCGTTCCTAGTGCTCGCCGGCGGCTGTCGCGTGGTCTGGTGTGTTGAAGCGCTATGCCTTGGATGCGCGAAGTGTCAGCTCTGTCGTAAATAGTTCGCACGAAGCGGCGGATAAATGTAGCCAAGCTCTGGAGCTGCAGGTAAGCTAAATTAAATAATTAATTCAATTAGAGACTGTCCAAGTTAAAATGATTCATAGCCGGGCTTCGCGACGATAATGGGTACCTTTTAAATATGGGGTTCTCGAAAAAATATTCTCCGTTTGTACATATCCGTTTTAGTGTGCAAAGTTAAAATAAATGGCCGTATCCTAAACAAAATCGAAATTCCCTTTGTTAAATAAATAATAAATAAATATGTATGTACACACAGCGCCATCTAGTTCCACACTAAGCAACTAGGCTTGTATTCTAGATACCAGATGGTTGATAAACTACACAAATACATTTTTTTTTCTAAATAAATACATACATAAATGAAAAACATCCATAACTCGGGAACACATGTCTGTATTCATCATATAAACATATGCCCTAGTGGGATTCGAACCCGCGATCTTTTGGTATAGCAGCAGAGTTTCTAACAGCTACACCAAACAGGTCGTCGTTATATACTTCACAAATACATTTTTTTTGTATATATTTATTATAAACTAGATTTCCGCCCGCGGCTTCGCATTCGTGGAATAACTTTATCCCGTAAATTTGTTTATCCCGCGGGAACTATTCAGTTTATCGAGATAAAATATATCATATATCTTAATCCAAGGTATATTCTACTTTTATACCAAATATCATCTAAATCCGTTTATCCGTTTACGAATAACAATCGTTTATATGATCTATTTAGCGACACACCATATACATGTATAAATGTGAAAATAAGAATGAACATAGTGAAATTGGGACTGGATGAGATAGAAATAATCGGTCGTCATACCACAAAGCATATCTTATCTTAATATCTTAATATCTTTATTGTACACAAAATTATTACAGAAATATGCATTGTATATAAAATGTACAAAGGCGAGCTTAAAGCATATAGTTAGTATATAGGATTTACTTCTATCTCATACGGCAATTTACAGAGATTAAAAAAAATGTTTCAATTAGAGACTAAAGTACTTAGAATTTGACGACCGGTTGGTGTAGTGGATAGTGACCCTGTCAGCGAAACCAACGGTTGCGGGTTCGAATCCCGCGAGGGGTAAATGTTTGTGTGATGAATATGAACATTTATTCCCGAGTCATGGATGTTTATATAAATATTTATGTATGTTTATCCGTTATCTAGTATCCAAAGCACGAGCTTTGCTTAGTTTGGGACTAGATGATTAGTGTAAGTGTCCGTAATATTAAAAAAAAAAAAAAATTTTTTTCGATGTCACAAAGTGGTGTCAAAGTAGGTCTCCATATCAGCATCAGTTGCAGCCTAGAAGTAGACTACAACTCTGGTTTTCAGTGGACCCTAAGGTGAAAACACGGACGCCTATCGCTTTCGTTTTGCCGTGACGCCGGCCGTTTCGCCGTGATCGAGCAACAAATAAACAAACAAATATCCAAACTTTTACATTTATTATTAGTTACATTAGTAGAAAATATTCATAACTCGAGTGCAAGTGTCCGTATTCGGATATAATACGGACACTTGCACCAATTCCCCTAGCGAGAATCGAACCCGCGACCTTGTGGTATAACAGCCAGGTCAAAACGGTCGTTATTAACTACATCTAATGATTCATCGATTGGTTGAGCGTTCGATTACTCGTTGTAGATCAAATGAATTTCGATGTAAGCATTCGATCTTGAGCAAGTAGTAGATCCTTAGAGTAGCTTCTCCTATGGCGGGAGTGATCGATGCGAGTGCGGAGTCTCCCCACAGACAATGGATCACGTATTGTCTTGCCCCGCGTGTCCTGACAGCTGCACCTTTGACGACCTCCTTAACGCCACAGACAGTGCTGTTAGAGTGGCTAAGTTTTGGTCCAATAAAATTTTAAACTTGCCTCGACACGAAAAAAAGAAGAAGTACATCCTGTCTCAAAGAGTAACGCCAGGCGTACCTCTTTCCTTGGCCTAATCCGTATCGTCAATATATATATGTATATATTTTATTTATTTAAAGGAAAGCAAACAGCTATACAAATTACAGGAGTATTTGTTACAGTATGCATCGCTTGCATGCTTTCACCGATAAAGTTAACACATTCAATGTATTTGAAGAAATGCTATGTTATTTTAAATCCTGTATGAGTAAATTCACTTACATTTAACCGGTAAATATGACAAAGACAAAATAGTTATGTTGAATGTAGGTACTAGTGTTATTTAAGTATTTTGAACCTTGCCAATATAAGCATTCACGCAACGACTATGATAGGACAGTGCTTTGCCACCGCGAACGTCATTATTTTATTATCGTAAGAATCACGGAAAAGACAAAACAACGTCCACCACAATCGGCGCATAAACGCCTCATGAGATTTTCTTTACACATGTTGAAAATTTGTTATATTTGTTATGAAAGATATCGATGTGACCATAAAGCTCATCATACTTTTTACAGGCTCTAATGATAAACAGGTTCTTTGTATAGTTAGTGCGATTGAAATAATTGGAAAATTTTGTAGTAGACCGCAGATTGGCTCTCGGACATTTCAGAGCAATATTACCTAACAGATACGGGGAGTCGATTAAGTTGTGCAAAACTTTATAAAGGAAACATTGATCTCTGTGCTCTCTGCGCTTAGCAAGACTAAGTACTGCTAATGTTCCATAAAAAGGCACCATGTCATTTCACAACCATGGACTGCTAACCTATAAGTACCAGCTTTTATTATTACGTCATAACATCCCAACGCACAAGTTTGACAACACCCTGTAAACTGAAAAGTAATTATGGTGGAGGGTGGAGGCCCTGCCTACACAACAGACGCACGACAGTTGTAACTCGCTGAGCAAAACTTGGACGGAGTTTGATTGGCAATCAGAGTCACACAATGACATGTTCCAAGCGGTAGCCCTATTCTTAGTAACTGCAGTGACGGTAAATAAAATCTACCAGCCTGAAGCCAAACATATTGGGCGATGGTGGGAAGAGGTACCATAGGACGTCTCGTTCCCTGGAGGATGGGGCTATGGTGGTGAACTGTGAAACCGAACGACAGATCGGAGGTGACTGGGAAAACTTGACTAGACACAGAGATTGTCCAATGTAAGGTTGCTCGACAACTTAAATACATACATAGGTACATTAAAGTCATGCTTGTTTCCCAAAGGGGTAGGCAGAGACCATATTGTATGTTCAGTTTTCCGTGGTTTTAATTCGTGATCCGATTTCAGTGCGGTTTCTTGTACTCGTATATTAAAGATTAGGCGAGGTGACAGTTGGTCGGATGATGATCTTCCGGGGGCATATTCAAAAGTACTATCTAAGCTTACCTAGTAATAAAAACATCAAGTTGAGGCCCTATAGAATGCTTCCCTTTATTATCCCGCGTCGTTTGCCTTTCACGCCTTCAACGCGTCAGCACGGCCCAAACCACTGATAATTGTTTCATGCGTGCATTAGGTATATTTTACGGTTCGCGGCGTCCAAGTGCTGGAACTACTTACCTCCACCGGTGTAGTGTTATTCCTCTATGCCTCCACCAATCAAACAAACCAACTCGTTTTGCACATTTAAAAGAAAATGTAAGTAATGGCTTTTATGCAAACAGAAGTCTTCCAGTAACTGGGCCTCTGTGATATCGAAGTATGACATGCCAGCCAGTTCTATTTTTTGAGATTTTGTTAGTGAGATTGACTTTCTAATTGTATAGGAATTGTGGGTGTCTTTCACCAACTATTATTATTTCAAAATTTTTTTCTGTCCTAAGTTTTGGTCATACAATGGTTGCTTGCATGCAGCTTGTAGCCAATTGTAGTGTGCAACAACTTCCTGACGTGTTATGCGTTCTGTTATCAGTGAATGCACGAGGTGGAGACTGAAAAACAGCTATTTTGCTGAGGCTCCCACCTATTTGTCCACTAAGTTAGAAAATTTTACTATAATTAATGATCATGTATTTTTTAAGTAGATAAATAAATGTCTTTTTCTTTATTTATTTTGTCCTCGAAAATATATTATTTATGACTCATACATAAGTCATAAATAGTCATGTCTATACTATTTATGACTCTTAAGTCACTTACTCTTAAGACACTTTTCTTCACACTCACACGTACATAATAAAGTTTTTCTATTTTTTCCTCCCGCTTAATTGCGTATGTGGAAACGAGCCTGAATATTATGTATTGTTTTTGAGTGCGTTTGCGTTAAAAATCGTCGCGGCCGCGCTGTTATTGGCAGCAAATGACGATGACACCCAATCTCTTTGTCACAAATACTTTTAGTTAAACCTTTGTTGGCAATAAGTCAATACTTTTTCTTTCTTTCTTTTTTTTTAAGCACAACGGGTTCTTGACCTCAATCACACCTGATGTTAAGTGAAGATAGTGGAAGTGAAAAGGTGGAAGTGAAAAGGTGGAAGCGTACAGATCCGGAAACTCCAACACATTTGGGGGACTGGCTATCTTATCTCTGACAACCGGAACACAACAATGCTATTATTAATATTGGTGCTTAGCGGCAGATTTAGATAAGATGGTGGTAGCTACCACCGTCCGCCTGGCTAGCTAGCCAGGCGGACATTTAAAATGCCCTACCACCAACCAAAACATGTACCCCGCTGGGGATCGAACCCGCGACCTCCAAATCGTAAACCCAATGTTGTTTACATTGAGCCACGGAGGTGGTTTCTTTTTCTAGTAGTTTGAATTTGTAACGATAATAATGAAATAAACCGCCATTGCAATATTAACATTGAGCGCCCCGCAAATCTACGTTGAAGTTGGTTTTTATTCTCTGCATTATTAATTTATTCCAGCATCTAGACATTAGAAATCAAAATTCTATCCCAAAAAGCATATAATCACTACGTTTTTCTATCCAATCCTAATATATATATATTTCTGCCGCATCAAATTGATTCGACACGCAGACGAAATCGCGAGCAAATGCTAGTTCACGACAAAATGCTCCAGAATAAAGCCGTTTGTAAAGATATGCGATCTCAGTAGTGTTCAATTTCACGTTACACCAGTCGTGATTTCAACTGTGGAGTGGAGGCGACTTGTCAAAACACTGTATACACTAGAGGGCTCTGTTACACTTACAAAGTTTATTGATACTTCACATATTGGCTGGCGGGAAGTTTTTTCGATAGAATACGATCTTTGACATTGCGCTGCCCCACAGCTGGAAGTTTTTTAATAATCCTATTGATTTTAGAATATTCAAGAATCCTCATCACAATGGTTGATGGGTCTTTATGGTTTAGAATTCCAGAATTCTTTATTGCAGTTTTAAACACAGCTTTAAAAGGAATGGGACACGGACTCCAGCCTTGTGAGGTGGTGGAGGAATGAATCGAACTTGTCGAATAATATTTCCTGAAGCGGATAGATATAGTTAAGAAGGTTTATCCGACACCGCATTCCATACAAACTTTCAAGTCCAAATTGTTCGAATTGAATAGACCGTTTCTAATGAAACTTTCTAGGTGAAACAGGATAATATATGTAAAAAGATAGTAGAAAACAATTTCAATATAGCGAAGCAATTAAAAAGAATATTATTAAATTTTTTCTGTTACTGTCACTTAAAATCGCTTTAATTTAGTTTTAATACGCTTTTTCGAAAATGTTCTGTACTAACTTTTTGGATATAAAGCGTATTAAGCTTCAGTAGAAACTGCCCTAAGAAGGAGGGTAATATTTTTCGAGTGTGTGGATATAAGTATGTATTTCTATGTTACCTCTTGTAAGCCTAAACGGCTTCACTGATTTTGAAGTGCAATTAATCTTGAACCCGAGTGTGTTTTTGGTTTCGAAATATTTGTTTTCGAACGAATATTGCTATGGACTACAAGTCCAAATAAAAGAAGTGCTACATTAGAAATAAGCAATCATGATGAGCCCTGGCCATCTTAAGAAATTAAGAAACTTATTAAGAAAGCACATTATAAAATATCAGACTATTTATATGATAATTATCCCTGGACACAATCACAATTAATAATGAAAATAAAAAACCTTTTTATGAAAACCCGTTTTTAAAAGAGCAACCCCTGGAGTTTTTTGCTTGTTCAATCAATCAATCAAGTACACTTTATTGCACAAAATTCTACAATACACTTCTTAATATAGCTTCAAAAAAAAAATTATAATTGTACAACCAGGCGGTCTTGTTCTTCTCAGGGGAAAATTGCATTTTGGACAAGCAGTAGCTGAAAAAATTTAATATTGACTATTTTAAGCGTATTCTGTGTACCTACAAAATAAAGCTTTTTTGACTTTGATTACATTTGGAACAGGTGAAGGTAAATTGAAGCTTATAAAATTATTATATTCTATATGAGGACGTACCCTAATTCGTTACTTATAAATGGATGCTGTTCCGACTGTAAGGGGCTGAGTGAAGTGGTTCAGATAAGAGGAAGTTTCATCTCAGATACAGCTCGGGGTGACCGTAAAATCAATACGTGACCACTCAAGAGGCAACCTATCACGAAATCACGTTTGCGCTCCTGAGGCTATGATTTGATGGACTTCAAGTCAACTAGAATATTCGTTAGTTCGATATACCAATTGAGACTTGCGTGTCACTTAGAGTTAAGTTTAAACAGCAAAGTTAATAGTAAATTATTTAAAGTAAATAGGCAAAAATGAAGCTATGACGACTTGAACAATGCTAATTATGAAATAGTAGAATGGTTTACGGCAAAATAATAAAAACTAAATGTGTGAAATTTGTATTACCCATGCCTGGGTCTCCACAAATAAAATGATATAAAATGCTACTAGACCTCAAAGATTCTACAGTATTTTTGGGCATTAGACGCCAAAATGATATGATTCTCCTTGATGAACAAAATGTTCTATTCAACTTTAAAGACATTATTAACCAATATAAAATATTAGACTCGTCATTTTCCTGCGCTTATCCCACTCTAGGTGGGGTCGGCTTAATATGTCATCCTCTTCCACTCTCCTCTATCAGCCGTCATCTCCGTACTCACCCCCTTCACATAGATATCATTCCTCACGCAGTCTACCCACACCTTCTTTGGTCTTCCTCTACCTCTGTATCCCTCCACATGCATACTTAACACGCGTCTTGTTACATGCCTTTCATCCCTCCTCATAATGTGCCCAAACCATGCTAACCTATTACTCCTCAACTTTTCTGTTATTGGCGCCACTTTTAGACTTCCTCTGATATACTAATTCCTGATCTTATCCATTCTAGTCACACCACACATCCATCTTAGCATTCTCTTCTCTGCCACATGCATTCTACTTTTATCAGTCTCTTTCATTGCCTAACATTCAGATCCATACATGGTGACAGGTCTTATGATGGTTTTGTAATTTTTTCCCCTTAAGTTTCTGGGGCATCCGTGGGTCACATGTAGTCACATTATAAACTATTAGACTATTTGACAATAATCATCAATGAACGCTGCCAACTCGTTCGTATACCAGGGGACCACTCGCGCTATTTTACAACGGTTTTACCTTTCGAACGGAGCGATTTTGGTTTTGGTTTAGCTTTAGTTTTTAATGTAAAAAATGGTATCGTTGGCGTTACCAAAGTAAAACCAAACCCAAAAGTTTAGGGCTAACTACGAATATAAAAAAAAATATAGCTTAAATTCCGTTTCAATAGTTAGCGCGATACGAAATGTGTTTAACGTAACGTTTTTGGTTATGGTTTAGCTTTGGTAATACCGTTGAAACTTACATTTAAAATGCCCTGCCACCAACCAAACCGAGTACTTAAATAGTACCCCGCTGGGGATCGAACCCGCGACCTCCGAATCGTAAACCCAGTGTTGTTTACATTGAGCCACGGAGGAGGAGCTCTGAGCAGCGGAGTCTTACAATAATGTAGGAAATATCCGCCACACATAAAGATTCGCCTGTTCATTTCATGGAATTACTAATTCAACGATCTGCCTGCGACATAATATAAATAAACGGTATAATAAATAAAACAGATACCCATAAATAGTTATTTGCTTACCTTTACTTTTCAAAATGGAATACCAAGTAAATAATAAATATCAAAAACTATTACTATTACCATTTATAACCTATTAGGTAGCCCCGGAGGTCCTTGGTTCCTTAAGTGATTTGGTAGTCCAGGGGGCCCCATTTGCCCGGGGGGCCCCATTGGCCCAAGGGGTCCCTTTGAGGGTCCCATTTGTCCGGAAGGCCCCATTGGCCCAGGAGGACCCATTTGCCCAGGGGGGCCCATTTGTCCCATACCCGGAGGCATTCGATTCGACGGTGGGGGGGCAAATCCACCCACACCAAGCCCCATATTGTGTGGCGGATTAGGGTATCCTAACGGAGTAGACGGGCAGTAGCAAGGTTTTGGACATTGAGACTTTGGTCCCTTCGTGGCGCAAGGCATGGCGGTGGGTGGCGGGATATCTGACATGCCTGGTCCTGACTGGCCTGGTCCTGACGGACCCTGCCTCATTCTCGCCATCAACCCGTTAAGTTGATTGGTTAGTTCCCCGACCGTATTTGATAACTGTTCCACCGTGCTCATACTTGGCATCATAGTCCCAGGGTTCGCATTCATATTCAACGCATTCAGATTGGGTCTTGGACCAGGACCGCGACCATATACTGTAAACCCTTCCATACAAGGGTCTGAAGGTGACGACGAGTAGCCACTTGGATACATGAATTGCCTGCAGTCTACTCCGCAGTTCAGTAGTTGTCCAGGTTTGTACGGGGGTGGTCTGCTATTGGTGATTTCATTGGCTTGGCATGACTCCGTGTCACATGCGGGGGCTTTGTTTGCTGGACATTTTACGTTATTGCAACTAAAGGGTTGGTTCGTACGAATCTCCTTAGGCACACTAGTCTTACAATCAGGACAGGGGCAGGTGACTGTTAGTTGTCCTTTTTTGATATCCCTTATCTTTCCAGGTGTATAATTGAGACAATTGTAGTGAACCCAGCTCTCGCAGGCGCCTTGGCATTGCACGCCTGCTTTTGGTTTGACAGTTTGTAAGCATATTTTACATGCGTTAGGAATCTTCGAACATCTTTTCGGGCCACCGCACATGATGAGAGCAGTTCCTACTTCGAATGATTTGAGGTGCTTGACATGGTTGCTGGGATGATGATATCCTCTTCTGAGGATTTATCTGGTCAAGTCGGCATTGTGAATATTTTGTTGATGATTTTGACTTGTGATTGATAAAATCCAAAGAGATGTTTTGGCATATGACAAAGTATGTTGTGAATTACAAAGCCAAAACTTTTAGGAGTTTCTATGTCTCAATTTCTCTATGGTACGCGGAAACACTTCCGCGAGTAATCTCGCTTTGCAACACTGTTTAGACTTTATGACCATCTGGCCAAAATGCGGAATTTCACCACAGATTAGGTACTATTTAAGTGACACAACTTCATATATTTAACTTGTAAGAGTATGATTTCGTGAATATTTTGTTATGATACATTTTATCAACGATGGCAGTAATCCTATCCCAAGGTAGACTTAAATCTCAAAGTGATTTTATCTAAATCTGATGCCAAACAGCAATGTTAATAGTATTGTTGTGTTCCGTTTTTTAGAGATAAGATAGCCAGTCCCCTAAATAAGATGAGGTTTCCGGGTAGTACGCTTCCACCTCAATTTTTACTTAACATCCGGTGTGATTGAGGATAGGTGTTACGCCTTTGTGCATAAAAAAGTGATGTTTAAATTTTGCCGTTATGCTACATTTTGGGAGAACTATTGCGATTTTTAACTTTCATTTTTAACAAACTATTATAGTAGTACCTATGTCGTTATTTTACTGGAATTACTTACAATTTATTTATTTCTAACGACAAAATCGCAACGTTATTTCATTGCGAGTAGGCGCAAGATATCTCTCGCTCTTTCATTTGTACGCAGTAAAAAATACCGCCGACACTTTCTCACCACTTAAATTGTTCGAGGAAATATTGTATTTATTTCCAGTATAAATACAATATTTATATTTTTTTTTTTTTATTATTTGTTTACAGAATTTCTGAAATCAAACCCAAAAACCGTTTGAAATGTCGTAAAATGTGCCCAACTCAAGTGCTGTTTTTCCATTACAACACTTTTTCAATACTATTCAGTTTCAACACGTGTAGTTATCCCGAGGGAGGCCAGCCCTCGGCCAGTATGGAGCAGTTTTTCGTTCCACGGGATTAATGTGAATTCTTGTTGATAAATTTCTGGATAGTGTGTGCCAAATCCAGACATGCGCGAGATTAAGTGCCAAACATCCAAACATATTCGGAAACTTTCACATTTAGGTATAATCTCGGTGAGCTGAGTTGCTACCATTTTATTACAAGCTTGCAATGTTCGTATGTAAGTTGTCCGTTTCAAAATTATGCAAGTAAAATTAGAACAATTCCATATTTACCTAAAAAGCCAAAATTTTGCACACTATTAACATCAGGTGTGTTTGAGTTCAAGTACATAAAAATAAACAAATATGTAACTGTAATGCGAATTTTATCTATCAATCTAAATAACTATATGCTTGCCGCAGTATTTGGGGTATATAGCACCAACTAATATTCTGAGTTAAATGAAGACACAAAATTTAATTCCTTATATTTATTGATAAAACTGGTATAACATTCTAAGGTTAAAATCTCTTTAATACTAAAACTTATTTTTTACTTTGTTGGCAATTTGTGGCTAAGTCATTTGGTTATTTTTACCTGGGCAGACCCCCTGGAGGGTTTCCCGGACAAAAGCAGGGTTTGGGGCATAGAGTTTTCGGTCCCGTCTGCGGACATATTTGACCGTTAGGGGGCAACCCTCCTACTAATCCTCCCATTCCTAGTCCACCACCACCTAGTCTTCCCCCGCCCAGTCCTCCCATTCCCAGTCCTCCCCCTAAACCTCCCATTCCACCTGCTCCCCCTAACCCTCCTCCACCTAGCCCGCCCATCGGTCCTCCGTCATTTCCTCCCATCGCCTGCGTCATCTTAGACATCAAGTCATTAATCTGATTTGTCAGCTCACCAACCGTATTAGATAACTGCTTCACTGTATTTATCGATGGCATCAATCCAGTGTTGGCATTCATATTCGCGCCCAAACCGCTCATATTAGGCTTCGGTCCATTACCAGGGCCGCCTACGTTAAAGCCTTCCATGCAAGGATCTGAGGGCAATGATGCGAAGCCACTGGGTGGCATGAAGGCCCTGCAATCAGCCCCACAGTTCAACAACTGTCCAGGACGGTACGGCGGTGGTCTGCTATTGGTTATTTCGTTGGCCTGACATGCAGCGTTGTCGCATGCTGGCGCTTTATTCGCTGGACATTTGACGTTGTTGCAACTGTATGGTTCATTAGAACGTATCTCTTTTGGAACACTTAGCTTACAATCAGGGCAAGGACATGTAACAGTTATTTCACCGGTTTTGATATCCTTGATCTTACCAGGAGTGTAGTTGAGGCAGCCGTAATGGACCCAGCTCTCGCAAGCGCCTTGGCATTGCAGTCCAGTCTTCGGCTTCACAGATTCTAAACATATTTTGCATGGATTCTGACATCTACGACATTGTTTCGATCCACCCATGGTTAGTTCCGGTTACCACTTGGTTATCAGGTTTGATTAGGTAGTTGACATGGTTAGGTTGGTTTTGTTATCCTCATTAGAGGATTTTTTCGATTCATGTCGGCATTGTTTAATTTTTTTATATATTTTGATAGAAAAGACAGATTGGACTAGGGCAATTTGGCATTCATGACATTTGATTTCTTTTTTTTAGTGTGGCATCGAGAATCCTTGTATACTTTTTGCAAATATTATTTCCACAGACCATAACTGATGAATAATGGATGTCGATGGTTGGAAAGGAAGAGGAGGACCATGAATAAGGTGGATGGTTTGTGTGAAGGGTGATATGAAAGAAAAGGGCGTGAATGATGAGGTAACGGCTGATTTGATTGGATTGGAAGAAAAAGACGTAGGGTAAGAATAGGTAATACCGGTCAGTCGACAATACCGGTCAACAAACTATCTCCTTTACTATGAGTATTATGAGTACGCACACAGACAAAATCTGTGACGTGACTTCGCCCCGCACCTACCCTTATATCCCCGCTTAGTTCCTCCTAACTATCTCCTTTACTATGAGTATTATGAGTACGCACACAGACAAAATCTGTGACGTGACTTCTCAGCGCATGTGTAAGCATGTGCATCTCCATGCACATGAAATTTTTTCACGCCAAATTCATTGAATTTTTCATGTTACGGAAATAAGAGGTAAGTATTAGTTTTAGTTACGATCTATTATACATTGTTATTTATAATTGTTGTTCCAAAACTATTTGTATATGTCGGCGTTTGTAAATTTTTCCGCCACATTATCCGGGATTCATGAGTTATCGATTTATTTGAAAAATCGTGTATGCAGGCAATACCAGTCGGAATGACCGGTATTACCAACACACAATTCCATATACAACATGGCCTTGAGATTCCCGGCAGAGAAAATCCTAATAAGAGAATATTTATTTAAAAAAAATTGCCAGCAGGTTTAAGTATTATAACTATTATCAATTTAAACAGCGATCATCAATTTATTAGAGAAGAAAAACAGAAAATTGGAAAATATAAATAAGAATGTTGCTGGAACTAAACCAAATAAGACTGTCAAACATATTGATGCAAAAAGAACGAAATTTTGGCTGAAACTAAAACTGCAAAAAAATAAGAATTGTGAAAACTGATAGAAAAATTTTGATGAAAAGGAAATGTAAAGATATAGAACTAAGGGATAGTTAAGAAAATAGATATCTTATCTATGAGGATTACGGGCGGGACGATGGCATGTGTGTGTGTGTGTGCATTGTGGTCGATGGGCTCATGAAGAATGGTCAGGATATGATTCTCCTGAGGACAATAAATGTGATTTATGCATTAACAGTGCTTGACCGGTCTTGAACACGCAGTGACTGGTATTAACATTATAAGCGGCTAATACCGGTCAGTGCCATTGTTTTTTGAAACCAAATGTTTAATAGGTACTGTAGACTGATTAAAGTTTAACTTGTTAAAGATTTAATAAAGTTATAATTAATAAATATTGAAATGTTGTTGTTCTCGTCTTTGAAAATGAAGATTTTGATGACGAAATCTCAGTCAATACCGATTTCAACCAAAAATATTATGAAGAGGGCTACAAACGTTGCCAAGATTATAGGATCCAAGGAAAACTGATGCTGGAAGACTTCTAGCGTACATAACAGTACTTGGTGCAGCATTACGTAATAAAATAAATATTTAAAAAATGATATTTCGCTAGGCTTCACACGTGAGATCATTACAGAGCCATGAATTATATTATTTTAAAACAAAATTAATTCTTACATAAACAATGAAAGGAAAAATGCGTATTTAATTGTTACAGAATATTTAATTGTTTACATCTCTGCTGTATTTATTAAAGTTGTATTGCTCTTAATGATTTCAAATAGTGCTGGTTCCTTTTTTTTGTATGTATCCCACTTTATCTATTTATTCAATTATTATTATTATATAACATGTGACCAATGAGATTGTCACGTTACGAGCAAGTCCTGCTCCACAGCCACCACAAATTTACCCACGCCAAAAAATTATATTTAAGTAGTTATTGATTGAGCAAATTTCAAAAAGTTTTATACGTAATACTAATATCCCATCGGTTTTAAAAAAATCAAAAAGTAGGTAGATTTTATTTAGTATAAACCGTTGAGTTTTTTATCGTAAGGAAACAAATAGGGCGTGTGTATGTAAGTGAAATGTTATTGGCACAGGTAGTCTAATGGTCAATGCATAACTTATTTCTAATAATATTCATAAAAATTCAAAAAATCGAAAATACTTGCGGCAGCGGTGTTCCCGAACGAATACGACATTGGAACCTTCAAGAAACGAGCCTACACCTTGCTCAAAGGCCGGCAACGCATCTGTGACCCTCTTGGTGTTGCGGGTGTCCATGGGCGGCGATGATTGCTTTCCATCAGGTGACCCGCATGCTCATTTGCCGCCCTCTCATATAAAAAAAAAATACAGAAATTCGAAAATTCGAAAATTCATAATATTAAAAATTTTATATTTATTTGCTAGAGTTTTATAGTTAATGTTTTTTTTTAATATCTATGTATTTTTCGAAAGCTGTGTTGCCTATTTCTTCAAAATGTCATATCCAATACTCGCATAACAATATCTCTACAAGAACTACACTATAAATAAATATCCTTAGACATATCTACACACAGCGCCATCTAGTTCCACAGTAAGCAACTATACGCTTGTGTTGTGGATACCAGATTGTTCACATAGTACATAAATACATTTTTTTTTTAAATAAATACTTATTATAAATGAAAACATCCAAAACTCGGGTACACATGTCCGTATTCATCACACATAAACATATGCCCCTAACGGGATTCGAACCCGCGACCATTTGTAATAGTGGTCAGAGTTTCTAACCACTACACCAATCAGGTAAGACGGAATGGAACTCAGAACCTCTCAAACTTACGATTATTCGATTTAAAAACGAACGGGTAGACGAATAACTTTTCAATCAAAGGTAATAAAAACATCAATTCTAGAAGTACCTATATTAAAACTATTGAAATCATGAGCATTTCTCCAGGGCTTCCATCATTTTGTTCATGAGGCCTTTGAACTGGTGGGAGAATTGACCAACGGTGCAGCACATCTGCTCAATAGCACAGAGCAGCATCTGTCGCGCCTCACTAGGTGTCGCTGTCATGTCTGAGTCGGATAAGGCCTGCCGACATCCCGTGTGTTTTGGCACTGGAATCAAAGTTAGTATTATAAATTCATTTATATAAATAAATAAAAATAAATATTTCGGGCACTTACACCGATCGGTGACCCAAAGTAAGCAAAGCTTGTACTATGGATACTAGATAACGGATAAACATTCGTAAATACTTATATTGTAAACATCCATCGCTCGGGAATAAATGTTTGAATTTATCACACAAACATTTACCCCTCACGGGGTTTGAACCGGCAACCGTACCACTATTCAATACACAAATCGGTCGCCGAATATAACACTAGCGGTTTCGCACGAGTGCAACTTAGAGATATACTGTACATATATATAAACTAGCTTGCCACCCACGACTTTGTCCGCGTGGAAGATTTCATCAAAATCGGTTCAGCAAGAAAAATAGCCTATATGTTAATCCAGGTCCTAATCTGTCTACCAACCAAATTTTATCCAAATCCGTCCAGCGGTACAGGCGTGAAGAGGCAACAAACATATATACATGCATACATACACACACAATTTTGTTTAAATTAAACATAATATACATATATATGTTTCTTACCTCTTCACGCCTATACCACTGGACGGATTTGGATAAAAACATATATACATAATATATTTATGTTTGTATACAGATATATAAAGATTATTTTAAATACAAACTACCCTTATAGAACAAAGGTGAATAGACAGGAGTTCACTGTTTTAGAAATGATTAACCAACTAATTCAACTAAAATTATTATAAATGCGAAACTCTATGTGAAGCGTGTACGTATGTTTTTTACCCCTTCTCGCTCAAACGGCTGAACGGACTTGGATGAAACCTGTTGATGTGATGTGATTTAAACAAAATTCTTAAACACATACTAACAGTCCGTTGTGTTTGGAGATGTGCAACACATAGATCTGGAGCCCTGCATTGCAGGCAGCGCCGGCGGCTTGTTTACAGGCTTCAGTATCTCTTTCTGGAAACATTTCCCAAACCCCGGACACTTTGGACGATTATGATTTTGTTCCAAATCATAACTTGGCTTCCTCTTCTGCGATCTCTCTTTGTGAGGAAACTCGTCCGGTAAGCATGCCACAGGGACCTTAGAGTGCCTAGGTGAACAGGACTTTATCGGCGGTGATGGAAAATATTCTACCTTCGTTGGCGTCGGAATTTTACACAAGGATGACGAGCACGGAGTGGCTGGACATTGTGAGGTCCGTGGAGGGGACTTCATAACAGGCAATGAGAGATCCATCGGGGACGATTGTTGCAATGGAGATGTGTGAGACGGCTCCAGTGCAGACGGACAAATGTCTTGTCCCGAGTCCCGTTGTGGAGGAACCTGTTGCATACAAGGTGGCAAATTGCGCTCTGTTAACTGATTTGATTCTTCGCTCTCCGTCGTTGGGGAAGTTGCGAGACACTTCTGTGGAGAACATTCTGGGACTTCTGGAAAATCGTTCCTCTTTTTTGATTGTTTCAGATCCTCTTGAGACTTAAGTTCATTCTTTGACTTCTTCTTTTTCGACTGTTTCGGGTCCTCTTTAAGCTTAGCTTCATCCTTCGAGTTTTTCTTTTTTGACTTTTTCAGGTCTTCTGAAGACTTGGCTTCAGCTTTAATGTTCTTCTTTTTTGATTGTTTCGAATCCTTGGCCTTGGGTGCACTTGTGTTTTCAAGTAATGGACAATCCTCCAAACTTTCGTATTTAGTTTGCGTTGAGCTATCAGGATTGTTTTTTGGACAACGAGGTGATCCGCAAGTAAAGTTTTTTAACGCTGGGCATTGGTCCTTTCCACAGGAGTATGGTTTACTAGTTTGAACTTCCTTTGGTTCAATATCACAGTCAGGGCATGGACAATTTATTTTAATGAGACCAGCTTTTATATCTTGGATTTTGCCGGGGGTATAGTTTAAACATTTGAAGTGGGCCCACTTTTTACAAGCACCTTGGCATCGCAAGCCATTCTTGGTTGTTACTGTTTGGAGGCATATTCTACAAGGATTTTTTACTTTAGCACCTTTTTTCATGGCGATACTATTGAAGTACCATTGCACAACAACATTGTCGGCTGTGTAGCATAACTTGAACAGCCAGTCTTACCACCTACGAGCAGAACATGATTGGATGTGAATATTGAAACAGAACTAACTAAATATCATTTTGATAAAAAATTTAACGAAGGAAATAAAATTGGAAATATAGCGTCAATCACAAAGTAAACATGACACAGAAATATAAACCAAAATTTGACGTTTAGTGATCTGAATCCTAAGGGTTTAGGTCACAGTCACAGAACAATAACCTAGGTGTTTATTTTTTTCTAGATTGAAGCTCGCAGTATCTACAAGAAGTTCAAATAGTTAGTCGCCCTGATCTCTAAATACAAGTATTTTCGAATAAATATTTCTTGTTTCCCATCGTGATAGAGATATGCAGTGTTATTCGATTCGTCTAAAATCCCAGAGCCTGTTAGGATTACACTTTATGATAAAAAATCCAATATGGCGCACGCAAAATTCAAAATAAGATGTCTGGTTTTTAAGATTTCTTTATTTAAAAAATAAACATAGATACCGCAGAACTGTATCACTCTCGCCAGAATTTCTCTTTTTTCATTTAACTAGAGCTAAGTTTAATTATTTACAGTTTTGATGTAACTTCTTTTTCTTTTTACGGACATACAATTAATTGTTGTGAAGAAATGTGGGTATGGAAAGATCCCCGAGCATTTCGCACTTCCTTCGAATGCTAAATTGCAGACTAGAACCATTTTAAACACCACCGTTGCAAGATCGCCTGTCTGTCAACTTCTCACAGCACCCCCTATACCTCATCACCTCCATATCTACAGTCGGTATCCCAGGGCTACATTTACCGCCCGTCGCACGTTGTTGACAACGGAAAGGAAAATGGAGAATATAAGGTGTATTCTGCAGAGCCATTTTTGAATTGTTTCGCTTTATGTGAAAATTACAGATTCGTGTTTGTGAACTTGTAGTTTTCGAATACACGCTTTCAATCGGCGGAAGCTCGCACCGGCTGGTCTGGTCCATGTTTTTATATACCTATTTCCTTTTTGAACTGTTTGTACAAGCTTTTATTTAACTTGCAATATTCGTATTTAAATTGTCTGTTCCAAAATTTACAAACAAATTTTTAATCACTTGCTGGTATCTGATTGAGCTGAAATTTGGCATATTTATGTGAGGTTGGTGACAATGTAATATGGTGCCATCGAGCTGATCTGACGATGGAGCCAGAAGATTGCCACTGGAACTCCTTCACAGACTTCATGTTACTCGTCTTTGTACTAGAATAATATATGATTATCTTGATGGAGTATGAAATGCTTGTTTTTAACAGTATTTTTAATGTCAGTACGCTTCCACCTTCGGCCTCATCTTTACTTAACATCAGGTGTGATTGAAGTCAAGTGGTAAGTGCATAAAAAATGTTCTGTTAAAATCATTACAATTTGTTTGTTGGCTTAGAAAGTTTCTCAATTGATAGATTTTACCGTACCCACGAGGGCACAGACCTCCATTCGTGTCAAACTTCAAGATTGTAGAGGCCGCCGGGGTACCCTAATTTTAACGGGGTTTTGTGGTCGGTCATAAGTGGGAGTTTTAGGAGGTACTTATGAAAATATTCTCTAAGACGCCCATATATTTTTCTGCCTTACGAATTTCTGCCCGTTGGAGTTATAGACCATGGGACCGTTGGGACCCGAGGCGTGTCAGAAGATACAAGGATATTTATTTATGTTTATATACGTGCAGTCAACTACTATCAACATTGGTGTCGATTCGGATGTACACCAACTAAACTAAACTAAAACCAGTTTTAATAATGGCAGAATATTGTGCAGCAAACGTTAGTGATGGTGTACAGGTGAAGGGAAGTGTAAATTAAAGTGCGTAACGGAGCTTTCGGGTTCCCAAAAGAAGCCGCCAAAATCTTTTGTAAAGCATTCTGCCACTTTACTGAAGAATGACTTGACCGTGACTAGACTCTATATACGCCAAGTATACGACGAATTACTTGTTTTGACTGAGACTGACTTACAAACTGAAGAAATAAAAGAAATAAGACATGGCTGTTATGGGCTAGATCCCTTTGCCTTCTCCTAGAGGAGAGAATGATAATTAATTATAGGCTTTGGTAAAAACCATTTGGAGAGAATGAAACGAAAAAAAAAAAAAAACATCTGTCAGTGTCTGTCACTCAAAAGTAGGGACGCCAAATTGATATTACTTGTATCGATATAATTGCAGTATCGATATTTTATTAAATCGATACTGCCAATTCAAAAAATATCGGTCGATATTTTGAAACAAAATGCTTCTGACTACTTGCCACAAATAGTTTATTTTATAGTTTCCGTAGGACAAAATTTTGAGCTGTCTAATGTACATGAGTATGGTAGAACACGTTTTAACCTTCCGTGTACGAGGTGGGGTCCTATAAACCCCAGCAGCAGTTTTGTGGTCATATTAACCTTAATTTTGCCGCAAGCAGCGTGTGGATCTAGGTATTCCTAACTAAAATTATGCTAGACGAGATCGTATAACTAATTCTGTGTAACTCCCAACGGATTAGGAGATAAAGGAATCTGGGGTCTGCAGGACCCCATGTCGTACAACGCGTTATTAAAAAGTAAGTAAAGTTTTTTCGTTATTATAGCTTTTTTATTAGTTTTGCTGATAATTGCTGATATTTATTTTTATATTGTGCATGTTTACATTATTTTAAAATATGGGGTGCATGAAACGAGCCTCCTCGAGTGGTGTACAATTTTTGCTTTGGCACCCGGCGCACTCTGGACAACCAGCTAGTTTCACATTGCTGATTGGCGAATCCTTTCACACAAAACTCAAATTTTCCTATAAGATATGTTTCTTACAGGAAAATTTGAGTTTTGAACCATTTTTTTTTTACAGGTTGATTTAAAATGGCTAGACTAAGTGATATTGATATAGAAAAATATCTCATGAATGAAGGAATTGATGACGATGCAGTTGAACCAGAAGATGATTGTGTTTCGGACAATGTGAGTTACCACAGTGAATGCTTCAGTGAGCAAGAAGCTGAAGATATTGGAGCACAATCGAATTCTAGGAAACGGAGACGGCAAGAAAACTTGAGAACGGCAGCAGCACATGAGGAGTCCTCACAAATTGATGACAACTTTGTCGCCAAAGATGGAATTACATGGGACAAACAACCAGTAAGACGACAGACACGCACTAGATGTGAAAATATTATGGAGTTGATGTTGTCGATAAATTGGCAAGAACATTTGACGTTTCCCGAAATTCAAAGCGGTGGCCACTGACAATTTTTTTTTCTCTTCTGAACCATGCAGGAATTAATGCGATGATTGTGTATTTGCTAAATAATCAAATAGATAAAAGCAAAACCGATACTAGGAGAAATTTCATTCGCCAATTGGGATTATCTCTTATTGCAGATCACTTAAAAGAAAGGAAAAATAATGTGAGACTGCCAAAAGATTTACGCAATAGACTGCATCAACATTTCAGAGAGTCCAGTAACGAATTTCCGAAACCGGCAGAAGATCAAGGAAAAAAAGTAAGGTGCTCTTTTTATCCTAGAAATAAAGACAGAAAAACCAAAACCCGTTGCCAAAAATGCAAAGTCCTAATATGCATGGATCACTGCAATTTCATCTGTGGTCAATGTGAAAATGACGATAGGGATTAAGTTTGAAGAATAATCATTATTAATTTTAATTTCGCTATTTTTTAAGCTTTAACAACATTTATAACCTATTTTTTCTTATATAAATGATCCAAAGATTGATAATTTTGCTTTTATACTACTGCCATTTTGATCTCATGTTTTCACTGAATAAAAAAACTCTACTTAACTTGTTTCATTTTGTGGTCTCAATTATTAGCCAACATACCCTAAATAGTCAATACATTTAATATATATAATAATACATAAGAGATATAGTTACATTTACATGGGGTCCACTGGACCCCACCTTACACACGACGTAATTTTTTTCACCTCGTACACGAAAGGTTAAGCAGCGATCTTTTCCTCATTTTCCTCTTAACTTACTGTGGATATTGTGAATGAGTGAAGTTATTGTATCTAAAGCAACCTTAACCTGTAGGCGGACGCCGACACCGATCGGTGTCCAAAATACTTTTATACCTTCAACACTCGCGAACACCGATCCCGATCGGTGTCGGCGGTACACCCGACTTTCAACTCTCAATTGTAATGATTATAGAGTTCCAATTCCTTTGGACTGTGTTTGAACTTGTTCTCTATTAAATTCCGCATCCAATAATGTGCGCCATGTCATGTTAGCTATGATATTTAGTCTGTATTTGCGAAAATATTTTTTTTCTCTGTGGGTGGGAGTATAGGCATATAGGCATAGAATTCCAACTACTGTTTTTTATTAGAACAGGCTTAGGAACCTGGCCATAGAGCTTCCAATTCTCATAACAATTTATTGAATTACCCGTTTTTTTAAGAAAAACATGAAATAAATCTGTACTTTCCGTAAAAATACCAATTATATCGTGGATATAGGTATACCTACATATTACAACTCGTAACATTTTTCTGATTTTTTGTATTATAGCTGTAGTAGTGTTCATTCATTATATCCATAGATAATATATTCCCGTAGCTATAGCTTTTCACAGATTACAAATACACCCAGTAGAAGAGTATGTTTGAAAATCACTTTTATTTGTTTCAATAATTGTGTAATACATACATATGAGTACATATGGTTACGCCTGTTTCCCATTGGGGTAGGCAGAGACTATTGATTTCCCCTTGCAACGATCCTGACATACTACTTTTGCTTCTCCACTTCCACTCTAATCAAATGCTTGATACACGCCGTCGGTTAGTGTTTGATCGCACCTGACCTTTTGTGAGTACGTCAGTCACTTGATTAAGGTACGTCCTTTTTGATCGACCTTTACCGACCCTTACATTCAGCGCTTTCGTTAATCAGCGTTCTAATTATGCCCAAACCCCCTTAACATACCTCTATCTTAATTACTACTCATCTCGCACGCCACATCTTTTTCTAATCACACAATTCTTTAAACTATCATTCAAAGTCACTCCACACATAATAGACAACGAACGCATTTCTACTGCGTTGATTCTGCTTTCATTCTTCTTTTGCCTACCCAACTTTCGCTCCCATACATCAGCGTGGGTACCAATACGCTATTGTGGATCGCTACTAATTGTGTAATAGAACCACATAATTTTATTCTATTGACTACCTGTCTCTTCCAGTGGATATTGTAAAAGCCAACTAAGGGATTTACCACCAAAAATATCAACGGCGGCGATGGATTCACCTCCTGTCACGTGTGCATTTCTGTATTTTTCGAGAGGCGAAACGTGGAAGTTGTTTCAAGTATAACTTCAACATAAAACTTTCCAAAAACTTTTTTGGGATATCTTTGACCACTCCTATTGCGATAAAGGGAGTGAAGATATGTATGTACGCGTTTTACCACAATCTCACCCGATCGAAACGACGATGTGAACGACAGTACGCATTTAAATGCTATGCGCTGCTCTTTAGGATCCCAAGATTTTTGATCGGATTTTGGAAAGACTGACATTGTGAAAAGTAAGCATAATAAAATATTAATTAGATATAAAGTAAGCTAAATAACTAACTATTAAATCAATGTCTATCTCTACATTCAAAATTTAATCGATTTTACAATATGTTATATCGATCATATATCGATGTAACATCGTCCGCCCGTTCATCGGCCATCCCTAGTCAGAAGTGAATTTTGAGGTTAATTTTAATTTAGGTCTCCTTAAAATAACTATTTAGAATACCGCAACAAAATGCCTTTTATGAAAGGAAGAGCGCCTATCCGTCGCACACTTAATTACCTGAAAGCCGGAAAATTAGTACTCAAGGACAAAATCAAGATATTATCAGTCGCTTACAACATCGTGGGCGAAAACAACACTGGCGCAAAAGAGTTCATATTCTGGTATCTGCCACAGATCCAGTACAAAAACCCTTCTGTGCAAGTTGCTACATTCAAGAACCTTACTCCGACGCCGTTCATTAAATGCTATTTTGACGATGGAAGACAGATTTTAGTTGACATAGATGGTAAATCTAAGGAAGATATATTAGAACATTTGGTTCACACTGTGGGCAAGAGCAAGGAAGTATTAGATGCGGAGACTGTGGCAGCTGAGAAGAAAGATAATCCTGCAAACTTCGGTGTAGGATGTGAACGTCCCTGTATATGTGAAATGTACGGACAAGTGCCATGTCCTGGGGTTGTAACATTACCTAAGGTATTGAGAGGAAAGTATAAGAACCAAAGTTAAGAGTCCTTTGTATTTATAGGACAGTCATTGGTGTTGTATGATTTGGAATTTGTTCGTATAATACTTGTAGCATATGGAAATTTGTTGAATGGAATTTTATGTATTTAAATACATAAAAAAATTGTTAACAACTGTTAAAAACTAGATATCTTCAAAATGGCTAACCGTATCATGACTAAGAAAAGATGACCTACACTTAGTTTATGAGGTACGTCTGGGCAAAGACTAGCTAGACACACACATACTCACAGAAGAAATTTTGCTAAATATTATCGGGACTAATTCTTCTTTATGAAAAGTATTAATTTTACCTATTCTTAATTTTATTGAATTGGTACTGTCTATAACTAGGAAATTGAGGCATTCGAAAAATTAAGAATTTTCATAAAGAAGAATTTGTATTAATAATAATTACCAAAATTTCACATGTGGAAAATTAAGAACTGGGAACTAATCGCCGACAGGTACTCACACAACACTGTGAAGCATGTAACACCTGTTGTTTTTTGTTACGGTTAAATACAAGCAATTTTGTATTTTTTATGAGCAGGTTGATTGCCTAGTGTACAACACCATTGACAAAATAGTATTTAGTAGGTTTACAATATACAAAATGGACACAGACGGCCATGTTCAGCAGTGAACTAGAGAGAGGGTGAAATGATGATGCTCAGCAGACAGTGAAATAAGTTGCATTTGTGTTTGGTGGATGACTTTATAACCTATGTGCTTATAACAAACTTACTTTTTTTTTGTTTTTTTTTTTATGCACGACGGGTTTGTACTTTACTTCAATCACATCTGATGTTAAGTGAAGATGAGGTTGAAGGTGAAAGCGTACTGTCCCGGAGACCCCAACACATTTGGGGGACTGGCTATCTGACAACTGGAACACAACAATGCTATTAAGATTTCTGCTTGGCGGCAGATTTAGATAAGATGGTGATAGCTAGCCAGGCGGACATATAAAATGCCCTACCACCAACCAAACCGAGTACTTAACCATGTACCCCGCTGGGGATCGAACCTGCGACCTCCGAATCGTAAACCCAATGTTGTTTACATTGAGCCACGGGGGCAGTTTCTTGATTATAACAAAGGTTAAGGGGCTTTTTTTTACAAAAAAGCCAAAAAAGTTGTTTTCAGATGGATCGAAAATAAAATTATTATTGAGAGTGTGTATAAAAATAATATTCTCTATTATCAATTATATTTGTCGAGCACAAAGCTATGTAATGTTTCACTGAACCATCATGAAGCGACAGCAACTGCTGAGATTTCAAAATACAATAACCTTAATATCAATTAGTTTACGTATCACATTGATGGATGTTATTATGACTGTACATCAAAAACTTATGTCTGTATCACCTTGTAGTTAATTTTAGGAATTGTAGATAGCTATTTCTTAATTATATTTATAATGTTACAATAAAACAATTTCTCATGTGTACATTTTTTTTAATTAAAAAGTCAAATTAGTAAACTAAACAGTACATCTCAAAAATAAACTTAATAATGAAACAATCTGTCTGGCAAACACAACATCATGCAAGACTCTTAAACTATGAGGTTACGGTCTGGCCTTGGTAGGCAAAAATGCCCATGAAAAGATATTTTACGGTAGGTATCCTAGATAAATACCTACCTATAATTAGCTTTAGGCAGGTACCCTCATTTTTCAGTATATGATATCATTGGTAGGTTACATATTTTTCATACAGCATCGAAGCAAAGGTAGTTTGGACATAATGATTAATTATCCACCATCCCCTTATAATATTTCCAATACTTTTAGATAATAAGTGACATTCAATAAGTGAAGTATAAAAGATATTTACAAAAAACACATTTATTCTTGTATTATGTGAACCATTGAGTATCCATAATACAAGCCTATTTTAGTCTGGAACTAGAAGGCGCTATGTGTATGCCCAAGGAAACTGCATATCTAATCCTAGCTTAAACAATTACGATTTTTATGAATGACTTTATACTAATGGATTTTTTTAAATTCTTGTGCCATCTCAGACGTTCTACATACACGATTACCCTTTGTAAAATTCGTTAAAAACTTAGGAACCTATTAATGTAAGTAACTAGGTATAAGTAATTGAACATATTCCGTACTAGAACTTGTGTCCTTTTATCGCATTTGCCATCAACGCAGCTGCAATGAATTGCATATTTGTGAAGGCACAGAAGGTCCTCGATTGACAGTGATTGAAGAGATCATCATTCACCTCTGGACCTCGAGGACACGTGTGGAAGAATATCCAGTTGCAGAAAGCAGTGTTGCGGCAAATATCCTAGAAATAAACAAAAAGTATGGTCATACATACATTTATTCACGACTTATATCCCAATTGGGGTGGTCAGAGATATCCCAAACATTTGTGTTTGCGTGTTCCAAACATTAAGATGTCAATGGTTGAAACAACATTGAATAGAATAGAATATGATTTATTTGCTCTTGAATAGGGTACATTAGATTAGGTGTGGTTACAATAAGATCCGCCTAATTCAGTCATTACAATGACGTACAAATATTGGACAATATTAAAGTTTCATACAAAGACGTACAAATATTGGACAATATTAAAGTTTCATACAAAGATAATCAGCAGGCATAACAATAATTAATCGCTTTTGTGCTAAACAAAATTTTAGTGGAAAAGAACTAGTAAGTACTTTTTAAAAGTTACAAATCAAGTTAGAAAGCATACCAATACATAATTTAACAATTAATCATCAAATTAATACAAAGGAATATAAAAATGTCAATGTTGAAATGTCAAATTACAGAGAATGTCAATTTTACTCTTTCATTAATATCAAATTTAAAATTAAATTAATTTTAGAATGTCAAAACGTTATACTTACTATCTAATTACTGGATTTCAAATTAAAATAAGTATTACAAATCATTGTCAATCATCCGCGGTTTATGTTACGAAACATACATAAATGCACTCGTGACGGTGGGTGAATCTATCGCCGTTAAAACAAACACTTCTATAGATGTTTTTCGGTGGAAATCCCCTTAGTGGTCTTTTACGACATCCACGGGAAGAGACGGGATGGTACATACTATTCCATTTACGTGCCGAAACATTGCAATATGTGGCCTTAATAGTGTAAAACCTAGGCTGAGATTCCAGGTTCGAATCCTTAGTAGCTTAGTAGCTTCCTAGTCTTCCACAGAACTTAGTAGAATACAATTATACATAATGTCACAAGAACCTTTATCCCAAATGGGATGGTCAAAGATATCCCAAACAATAGTGTTTGGGTGTTCCAAACATTAAAAGTTTAATGATTGAAACAACATCCACGGTTCACCTTACAAAATATACAGAAATGCACACGTGACAGGGGGTGAGCCCATCGCCGTTGAAACGTGGAAATCGATATTTGTTTTTTGGTGGATAGTCCCATAGTCGCCTTTTACGACAACCACGGGAAGAGACGGGTTAGCTCTATTCTATTTGAGTGCTGAAACCACACAGCACTGCCGAAACCACACACCACAACGGCACTGTAAACCAGCGCTGTGATTCGTCGCAGCATGAGCTGGGTGTTAACCCATTTGTGCACGCCGCAACACGTGACAGCATTGTCGGGATCTTCTTCATAATTGTATTACTATTTTAGCTATAATTTACTACTTCTTTGTTTTTGTATCGTGTTGTGGCGTTCATAATAAACTATTCTTATTCAATAAATATGTTTATGTTAAATAACCTATATTTGATTCCTTTGGATACTGGCGAGGAGCCCCGTGCGGTGCGGCTCCCCTCTGGGCAGAGGAGTTTCTTGTAATGAGGAAATGCGCACTATAATATCGTCGCACCTAGATATTCAATTGAATTCCTAATTCAACAATCTGTCCACGACATGGACTTTATGAAATTAACCTACCGTCACAGATATAGTAAAATGTTTAAGCTTATCCTTCTTCGTGGTGGTCGGTCCAGCGATCACTACGATAGCGTTGTTAAGGGCCTCCTCTCTAGACTTGCACTCCTTTGATTCAGTACGAGATTGCGTACACATATCTTCACTTGCTTTCAGCAGCAAGGGGCTGACAGGAACTTTCTGGAAAATATGCATGATGGGAAGTTGGAATGAGGTGCATAGTACAGCCCTCGTACTACGTAAAAATTTTTGCTTTCGATTTCTGAATTTGGTACCACGTAAGCGTCCTAGAAGAAGAATAACGCGAGAAACGTCTAATGGATTAACGTATCGAGTCCATCATAAAAAAAACACGTCACATCTACAACCTTAAAATAGGAATCCGTTATTGAGCAGAAGCCTCTCCCATGATTGGTGCGGTTTACATGGATTTCGGCGAGGGTAGATTTTTTAAGAGCGTCGCACGAAAGACGCTGCTGTCCATAATTGTCATCCGCACACCCAATGAAAGAAACTGGTCGTCGTTCGTCCTATCTACTCTGCCGAAAAGTACACCAAAAAGACCAACCTAAGTTTCAGTTTTTTTCCTTCTTTTTCAATTTAAAAGTTAACTTTTTAAAGAACACCCAGTGGTATTGGTTGGGCATATGCCCAAGGCACTTCGACCCAATCGGAATCTTTTGTGCACTGCCCCTGCCTAGCTGCCTGCCTACCTGTAGTAGTACCTGCTTTCGCTCTCACCTACTGCCAACTTATAGACTTCACATTATGACACAGGTTAGTGGAAAGAGTAGTCGCTGGGTTCAGAATATCCCTTACCCAAATGACGCATAGGTACGCCTTGCGGCCATGGCATTGCAGTCACACAAAAGGTGCTTCATTAATTTCCTTTGTTGCATGCTCTGCAAGTTGAATTTTGGGCTATGCCCATTTTAAATTAAGAGGTCCCTCGTTCCATAGTGTCCAGTTAGCGTGCAACATTTTCGCCATTAAACATTTTAGTGTGTGTATAAGGCAGTCTAATTTGCTCCACTCATTACCGTGTTGCTCTCTAACATTAGTTTTATGTATTATGAATGTTGACTAACATCACAGCAGCATTTGAACTTGATGTTAGCCCCCAGCATTGGACACAACAGCAGATAGGAGTTTAGGACCTGATGCGGGGGGCCTAAATACGCTATATTGAGGTACTTCATACATCCAAACTCTTCCTGTGAAACAAATAAATATCGTCTACATACCGTAAATCAATCTACATCATAATCACAGTTACACATCGGCGTCTACTTCGAAATATAAGTATTTTTTCATATAGGTAGTAGAAATAATAATTACGACAGTACACACAGAAAATAACTGATGGAGAGATATACGACTTTCAATAAAATTATTTTTTACTTTGTAGCTCGTGATTCAGAGAGGTCGGTTTCTTTTTTGTTAAAGTACTGTGGCATATTTTTTGTGGGGACTATTTGGCACTATTACAGCACCATTTTTTGACATTGTCAAAATTGCTGAATTCCACTGTATGAATTCTCTGATTATATCATCTAGAAAAACAAACCAATTATAAATTATCTTCGACACAGCTTAAGTGATTTCTATCAAAGCATGCATGGCATATAAACACTTTGGAAATAATCTCTAATGTTTTTATACATTGCCGTAAATACAAACAGTATCACACTCACAATAATAGCCATGACTGTAGACAACGATTGTATGCTGGCATGTGTCCGGGATCGCATACACATGACAGGTACTAGGGACTGGTCAGCGAACCGCTGGACGCACATGTGTGTAGTTGTTGACACGAAGATTGCGTCGGACATTAGTGAGAATACCCTTAAAAATAATTTCTACATTGAAAATACAAGCTTTTAATACTCCACCATGATTATCAGATATTATTACAATATCCATGTGTGGACTATATTATTCCAACATCCGTGTGTGACATATTATCCGTATATGGTTGGTGGTAGGGCATTTTAAATGTCCGCCTGGCTAGCTACCACCATCTTAGCTAGATCTGCCGCCAAGCTGCAATGTTAATAGCATTGTAATGTCGTCCGGTTGTCAGAGATAAGATAGCCAGTCGCCCAAATGTGTTGGGGTTTCCGGATTCAGTACGCTGCCACCTTCGACCTCATATTCACTTAACATCAGGTGTGATTGAGGTCAAGTAACAACAAGTTGTGCATTAAAAAAATATGGAAAATTTCGTATCCGTTCTATTAACCACAGAGGAGGTCCCTCTTGGGAGACAATCCTGGCTGAAGTATCAGGTCATCGCGACAATTATGTTTAGGTAACTATCAAAATCAAATACCTATGCATAAATTAACGTTCCCGTAGTGAGATGAGCCTGGCTGCAGCATCAGGTCATGTCTATCATATAAATGTATTGTTTTCAGAGCAGTCACGTAAAACACAACAGCATTTTGACATATACGCGCGATACAACGTGTAATAAACTATATCGTGTGTGGCCATGCCACCCATGCACCGGTTCTGACGGATGATTGGTTGGATGGATGGACGCACGGAAATTTGACGGTGCTCATTGGTCAACGTAATCGACGTCAATATCGATGAAGTTACACAATTTAAGGGCAGATCCATGATGTACCTAGCTTCAGCAGATCTATCAAGGGTCCAGTCAAGGGATCTAAATGAGATTGATCGTGCCATCCTAAACGCGCTCCTAAATATAGACACATCAACAGCCCTTAAACGCCTCTTCTATTAAGCGATTTGCAAGGCTTTTCATTTTAGGATTTACCTTAATCCCAAAGTTCAGCAGGCGAGATTTTCTGGGCGCTTCGAACCAAGGACTGCTGCCCATCACTGGTCTATGCTGTTATGCTCATGATCGATTAGTCGCCTTATAAGACACCCACGGGAAGAGATTGGTCTTATTCTATTCGGAGCGGATACCGGGAGCCAAATGGCATAAATACTGTGGAAGGCAAAGCTTAGAGACGATTAATTCCATACCTACCTCCCGTTATAGTCATGTTCCCATACTAAATGGTCAATGATGTTGACATCGTACGCTCCAAGCAACGTCGCCGCCTTTGACACCGCCATGTTAAGTATGGGCTCGTTTAATTCTTGGAGTATCATAACTTTGCAGTCTTTTAAAATGTCCTGTAAATGTAAATATGAAGCAGTACTTAACATATCAGTTCATCTTCAGTGAGCGCCTATTCACCATCGACTCCTAGCTTGCAAAAGGTACAGAGGTAACTTTTACACTGCTATGTTTGCCTGGTACCGACAACAATGAATCTGGTTGGGTTACCATAAAAGAATGACACCGAACGTGACTTGTAAAAGTTAGAGGATTGACAAGAGGTAACTCTCATTGAGTTACAGTGGCGGTACCCTCATATAAGCCGTTACCTTACAGTAGTCGATTTGGATATCAACTTCAAACTTATCGATCTATATATTTAAATAGTAATAGAAAATCTTTGAATTGAACATTCGCTGTCAATTACTTATATTACTTATCATACAAGGTCATAAGTGCGTGAACTGTCGCTACTGAGACAGAGTTGATACACGATTAGTCATACCTATTTTAAACATTTAACTTTGTGAAAACCACAAAAACATTGTTGGGCATACCCTATTTTGAAACCCTAGGCACGCTACAGCTTGGTTATGCTATCCTGGTACCAGCGATAATAAATTTAGGGTTCAATATTTTCAAACTATATATTATATTTTATAAATTCTTCTGTGTGGAGTCCAAGAGACCACATACCTCTCAGACATAAGTAAAATTAGGAAATATGATGGTTTTGAAGGAGCCAAGGGTGTCTTTATTATTAATGAGGTTCAAATGGGTTCAGTAGCTTGCATTATACACAACTTTCAAGTTGAATACTGTGAGGTTATGAGTTGGATAATGTTCGATACCACCGTCGCACAAACCACCCTGCCAAGCAGTTACACTTAGGTATACTACTTATCAACATTTGAGCATTACGTGCGGAAGACAGGGCTGCATTTGCATGACATTATCTATTGAGTATGTAGTCTGTTACATTGCAATAGATACTAGAAGCGGAATATTTCTTACCATTCTCAGGCAATGAGTATCAGTATACATCCGTTTGAGGTTGATGGCACTGCACAGGATATCCATAACCATCTCTGATGTCCATTGCTTGAAGCATATCAAGTGTTGTGGGCTTGAAGGCCTGTGTAATAAGGTTTTTTTGTAAGACAATAACGGGACATCTCCTAAATCACGCCAAATGAAAATGACGGCGAAGGTTGCAGTGCATTCACTCGCAACCCTCGACTTAATTAGGAGACTGACTATATTATCTCAAACAGCCGGAAAACGTCTTAACACGTTCACGGACACTGAAACAGACACAATAGATGTTTTATTGTTATTACGTCCATAGGCGTTCACTGTCCACCAAAGTGTTAACTGCTTGGAAGGCGCTGAGGTGGGACCGGTTCACTTTGGGGGGCTTGTGCATTCAAAACGCAGCGTTGTGCAGATTTGCCAGAGACAGGCATAGGAAAAGGCGTAATATGGAATTATCCGAGGCGTCTGTTAGAAAAGCTCAGCCCAACGGGCTTTGCCCATCCCTGGTATAGATAAACCACTTGTAAAGTGGCAATAAGTGTGTATATGGGAAAGCCTGAGGACAAACGCACAACACTCGCAGCTTCGACCCATACTTATACCAAGAGGCGGTAAGGCCATGGGACTGTGGTGGGGGTAACGTTATCAGTGACGATGAGAAGTTTTAGGGCTGGTGTTATTCAATAACATTTTATGGTGTGGTCAAAATACAATTTTTGCATACTAACACACAACATTGACTATGTCGGATTTGCTGAACCAGTGGCAAATGCCGATGCAGAAACTTGTGGTACATTGTAAATTTTCTCTTAGAATTTAATATAATTCTTAATCAAAATCTCGCTGAAAATTTAGAAATTTGTCATTTTGACATTAAATTTTTACAAGCAATGGTTGTTGTTCTGAGCACTGAGCAAATAATCATTTGATTGTTCTGCGTTCTATTCTTAATTGTCCTTGCGAATCTGCGTTTGCTAGAGCGCGTTTTTAGACTATGTAGTCAACTAGAACCCTTAAACATTTTCGCCACGTCCGGTTTGTCTGTATGTCTGTCCGAGGCTTAACTAAGATGCTCTTAGTACTACAAAGCTGTATTTTGGCATGAGTATACCACGGCAATATGGCATATTTACCACGCCGATAAAGTGGTAAAATAAAATCATGAAAAATATTTTTTTTTTTAATGTAAACCCCCCCCCCCCCTACAGGTAAAGTGGGGATGAATTTTCTTTTATTTTTGTACCCCATCGTGTGGATTATCGTTGGATATGGTCGTTCAAAGATATTAGAGGTTATCTTAAACAGGTTTTTCGATGTAGGTATTAGGTATACTAATGAAATTTGTTAATTTGTAAAGTGTTAATTTTTGTTAGTCGAGTGTTAGCCCCCTAGGAGCTAAACGGTTGGTTTTGCATACGTGATATAATTCACAACAGTAGTATGTACCGGATGAGTTTTTTTACTTATCAACTGAAATAAAAGGTAAACATAGATAATATTTTCTTTTTCAAAAGCATCATCGAATTAATCGATAAATGTGTCATTTTACCTAATATTTTTTTCAAGTTTATATCAATAATTTAATAGTTTCAAAAATAACCGTAATTACAGCTATTTTGATATTATTTAGGTACAATTAGCTTTTTTATTTACGCTATATTTAAAAAGAAATCTTAATTTATCCAATGACGGGCATAACGGATTAAGCCCTCTTAACACACGTTTTGTAACACACTGTAAAAATTGGGACATTTTAAAATTCAAACAACTTATCGAATTCCGTTAAAAACCGTCCACCTCGCTTCGAATTGGGAGCCAATCAACAATTCAATCCGCGTTAACGAAGTGCACCGAGTGCCGGGGATGTTCGAATTTCGAATGCGGTTTTGCGACAGTTTGTAAATCGAATTCACCAATTTGTTTTTGGTTACAGGGATTTAAACAACCATGCCAATTAGCAGGGGTCGTTAGAGTATGGTTCCCGGATGCGTAAAGCCAATATCCATGTATGAACCAGAGCGTTGGAATGCGCTTATCTTATAAATGCGAAAGTTTATTTAGAATAAGTAATTGATTATGTAGGTATTAAATATCTGTATCCGTATTTTACACAATCTGCCTGTTCTATAAAGTTATACTCCAACACCCAAAGGTTGCCTGGAAGAGAGCGCTTTTAGTGATAAGGCCGCCTAATTGTACTCTTATCAGTATTGTGTTTGTAAAATGTATGTTCTCCTTTTGTACAATAAAGTGTATTTGTATTGTATTGTATTGTTTGTGTGTATGAGTGCTTGTTACCTCTTCACGCCTAAACGGCTGGACAGATTTGGACGAAATTTGGCTGGTAGATTAGGACCTGGATTAACATATAGGCAAATTTTTGTGCTAAACCGATTTTCATGTAATGTTCTAAGTTAACTAAGTTATTTATAAAACATAATGGATCGAAGCCCAACACAGTTACCTACTGTGAGTTACCGATTCTTCATATTTTTCTTCCTAGTAAAAGCCATCGTAAGCTTTCAGGCGAATTTTCTGTAAGTTTTCAGTAAGGAAGTGCAATAATCTCCAATAGGTGTGACTTACTAAAGAACTTCTTGTAGAACACGAAATCTCACTCGTACATTATAATAATTACCTTATTAAGCTTACCTTGCCATGACTGAAATACAACCCTCATGCTTCATAACATGCTTGCGTTACTCAGTAAAACTAAAAACATACAAATTGCGGGAAATATAATAACATGTGCGACATTATTCACAGAAACCCAGCCAAAAAAAAAACGTTATTATAATATCTAATTTAAAACTACGAACGCAGCTCCACCCTTCAGAGCTGGTTTATACAGACAGTTATTGGCTTTACGCTTCCCAGCGGACCAATCCACTAGGTAATTGTATGGTATGAGTCAGATCATGGAGCTTCTAATGACTGTCACCAATTCGGGATTTGTTCGTGCTGCTTTTATAGGTCGAAACGGAGCCTTATTTCGATGCATTTATTACATGAAAGAAGAATAAGTAATTAGGAAATTAGGGTATCTTGGGATCATCACCTCGACCACATTGGCACCATTCATCACCATCCATCATATAAAAAAAGAATACCCAAAAGTAAGACGGCCAACCGTCCCGGATCCTGCGGGACTGTCCCGATATTGTAGTTGTAATCCCACATCGGAATCAACAGTGAAATAGCCCCGCAAAACGCCTAATGCGTCCCAGATGTCCCGCTTTCCAAAACTTGTTTAAATTTCACTCATGTGGAGAATATTAAAATTCATAATTGTGGGTGTGGTTCTCTTGCCGTGGGTGTCGTTAAAGGCGACTATGGGACTTTCCACCAAAAAACATCTATTTACTTGCACGTTTAAACGGCGATGAGCTCACTCTCTGTCACATTTGCATTTCTGTACATTTCGAGAAGTGAATCGTGGATGCATTAACTTTTAATGTTTAGAACACCCAAACGCTAATGTCTGGGATATCTCTGACCACCCCATTTGGGATAAAAGTCGTGACGTTACGTATTCTGTGATTTTTAAGACATTCCAGCCTTGGGGCCCCCACCATAAATGGTCAATGTCCTTACCCAAAAGTTGTCATTTTGATAGCTGCCTGCCTATATAAATTTCTTTGACCCAGCATGCAACAAATAATACGTACTATAGGTAGTTACCTACAGTACAGTAGTACATCACGTACCTAGTACATCAGTGTAGGTATGGGGTACTAACGAATGGAAAGGAAGTTGGTCCTCATGAATATATTAACTAATTTCCAATGGAGTCAATTGAAAAGGCGAGAATAGATCAGCGATTCCGTAGAAATTGTTTGTAAACGTATTATTGAATCTCAATCATCCATGTGTATAGAAACTAAACCCAATCCCCCCCCAGCAATAGGTCATAGCAAATTGTTATTAATATAGGATTACACAAGCTAACTTGATTAAGTGCAATGCGGCGTGTCTAACTTGGAGCATTTAGCTTGCTTCGTTACGCACATTGCAAGCGCTTAGTTAACGTAGTACCTAACTGTTATCTAATCTGTGGCTAAGCGTGAAATTAACTAAATAAGTTTATAATAAATCAAAATCAAAAAATGCTTTATTTTGTAGGTACACAGGGTACACTTAAAATAGTCAGATTTTACATTTTTAAAGCTACTGCTTGTTCAAAAGGCAATTTTCCCCTGAGAAGAACAAGCAAGAAACTCGAGAGGTCGCTCTTTTAAAAAAAGGTTTATAAATTACAACAAATTTTATAATAAATATTTCGGATATTTACACCAATCATCTAGTCCCAAACTAAGCAAAGCTTGTATGGATACTAGGTAACGGATAAACATACATAAATATTTATATTAGGTCCTTACCTATGAAATTGGCGTTTTGTATGAAGAATTTCATTAAGACTGTTTTCTCCATGCAAACATTTTTGATTTTTTTTTTTTGGGAACGGCAAATCCCAATTTAACTGAACTTTGTGTGTATTATCGGATAACATTAAGTTAAGTATAGGCAGCGTTAATTTTTTAAAGTAACCGCTTTGGAAAAGTTTCAGCGATGCTAAGAAATGATTATGGGAAGCACATGAAAAGAGCTCTGTTCAAATTTTTTTTTATTATGTGATTTAGCCCAGAAATAAAAAAATATTTCATGTGAAACCTTGAAATAATATTCCATTTTCCAAATAAAAAATAAATTTGGATATAGCTTTGAAAATCGCAGGAATTGGTACATATGATTAACGAAGAAAAAAAACTCCAATTTCATAGGTAAAGACCCAATATAAATATCCATGACTCAGGAATAAATATTCATATTCATCACACAAACATTTACCCGTCGCGGGATTCGAACCCGCAACCGTTGGTTTCACTGACAGGGTCACTATCCACTACACCAATCGGTCGTCAAATGTTTGTTATGTTTAAGTCAACTTTGGTTGGTTTTGTAGCCGAAAATGCCATTATTATAGAATAGAATAGAAAAATTTTATTTGACCCAATAAACGACACACAAACTAACATGATACAACTTATATATAATAAACATTTCAACAATTTTTTTTTTTTTACAAACCCAAGTAAATAATTTCATGGTAAATGAAAAACACAGAAGAAAATAGACTTCGATTCCTTAGACATATTTTCTGGTGTCGCAAAGTGGTGCCAAAAAAGTCTCCATCTCAGCATGAGTTGTATTTACGTAATAACTACAACGCTGATTTTCAGAGGAGCCTCACATGACGCACGGACGTCAACCAACACAGACATTAAATACATGAAATATTGAAAGTTTAGTTTTCCATACATTAATAATAAACAAAGATTAATGTGGATGTGATAATAGGTGGGAATAATAAACAATAGTGATTAATAATTTACCCTAAAATAACTTATTTATTGCCGATTTTCGATTGATGGGACGAAGGCCAATAAGCCCACTAGGTTTTCTATGTATTAAACACATCGCGAATAAGGTAAGTGTTTCGATTACTTTTTTGGATGTCTATTATTGGATTTATATTATAAAAAATCTTACGTCCTTAGACGAGGTACAAAACTCCATTAGATGGTTTATTCTGTCCAGTGGCGCCCTCATTGGATAAGTTAAGAATTATTTTAAAATACAGTTTAAATCAAAAAAATCACTCTGACCTGCACTCGAGAAGCCTATTTAAGTTTATATAATGTAGTATAAAATTATATTTATATAATATAACTTTTATAGACTATATTATTATATAAACTTAATATATATTATATTAAGTTTTCATGAAAAAAATATTAAACCTCTGGGATTTTGGAGTAGGTAACTTTAAAAAAATATATCTGATTTTTATCGATAAATTTGTCTCTAATATCCGCCCATTTCGTTTGATCAAGTTTCGAGATTGCACATTGTATAGCGGCTATTTTTACCAAATCGTCGGTCCACCTCGTAGGGGCGCTGCCCACGCTGCGCTTCCGGTGCGTGGTCGCCACAATAAGATAATAACTAAGTATAAATCGAAAGTTTAGAAAACACTAATGATGACAAGCGGTTATATCATCCAGATGGACTAAACCAACTATATTTAAAGCTTCGAACCGGCTTAACCGATTTTCATCAAACATGACAACGAACCTATCCCCGAAAATAATTGAAAATTTTACAAACCAGCGAAGGACTAAGATGACATCGAAATACACCATAAAAACGGAATAGTTTAACCCATTTTCCCGCTTAGCCTTAAAAAACCACACTACAAACCGAATCACACATTACTATGAGTACGGTTAGGTAATATTTGTCTTTTAAGGGGTGGTTAACACATACATACAAACCAAACACATAATACCTTTCGTTTTTAGTCGGGGTTTTAAAAAGCCTCTTTGACCCAGTAGGGATCTTGAGCTTTCCTTGCTCTCGCTCTCTCGTATGGCCTATATACAGGTTGAAATTTAATTCGCGTAATTCCTGGTTACTGGTGACTCGACTCCTGATTACGAACAACTTTCCACTAGTAACCATAGTCGAATTCAGCCGAAAATTGTTACATTTCCATACTAAAAATAGTTTAAGTGTGCGGAGTGCGAGTTTTGTCTCGTTTTTAACTTTATCATCGCGTTCGCGTTTACGCAAAAAGTATCTATAAAAAAAATAGTTTTGCAAACTATCCGCTAGCGGAGCTGCACATTTCTTCATACAAATCGTCACGTAAACGTGAACGCGGTAGTAAAGTCGAAACAAAACTCACACTCCGCCCCCTGAATGGTTTACTTTGTATGGGTAATCCAAAATTGATCGAATTCGACAATGGTTTCTTGGGGAAAATTGGACGTAATCACGAGTGGTGCCACCAGTTATGGGAATTACACGAATTCAAATTCACCCTGTATAATAGTAGCAAACATTGATCGCCGACAGGACCGGGAAGTCACTGGATCTAGGTCACACCTGAGGACGACCGTGGCGAATATGATAATGATTCATGTATATAGGTATACGAAAGATCTTGCACTAACTTTAAGAACAGGTAAATAAATGAATATCATTAGCCAAACACACAGCGCCATCTAGTTCCACAGTAAGCAACTTGGCTTGCATTATGATTACTAGCTGCAGTATTAAGTAAAAATTTTTACCCTTATTTTTACTTCAAGGGCGCTTACGTAGTATCACAGTCAGCGATTAAATGCAAGCGAGCTGATCGACAAATGATTAGTGGTCGAACGCAAGCGAGCTAACCGGCAAATAATTAGTGATGGAACGCAAGCGAGCTAATCGGCAAATAATTAGAGATGGAACGCAAGCGAGCTAACCGGCAAATAATTAGTGATGGAACGCAAGCGAGCTAATCGGCAAATAATTAGTGATGGAACGCAAACGAGCTAACCGGCAAATAATTAGTGATGGAACGAAAAAATTTAAATAAAATATAGAAGACAATATATTAGAATTTTATTACTATAATTTAATTATTATTACGAGATTCCATCATTACACAATTATTACAATAGCTATTATCACAATAGTAGTCTCAATTTCAACGATATAGTCAATAGTACATTAGTCGTAATATTGATCTTTATCGGTTCGAGTAATGTATAGCGCTCTATTCTTAATGTTACAATAATTGTAGATTCTTTAACGATAATTAACCTTGCCTGGCGGGTTCGAATCCCGCTGGCGTGGTCACTCTCATAGGGTGACCGCTTCCGTACTTAGGAAGGCACGTTAAATAGTAGGTCCGGTCCCAGTTGTTTTTAATTGGAGGCAGACGTTAATCCAAATCGGTGGCGTTCAGGATCGGCTTGAAAGCACTGGGATGAATATTGTTCTTCGGTTTCCGACGACGACACCAGCCTGCATAGCATGATATCGTTTGTCGCACTCGACGTAGAGTGAGAATGGGATAGTTGTATATTTCGTCCAAGCGAATGAGCAGAACAAATATTATTGGGGTGACAAACTTTTATCGCACCTGTCGTTCTACGACGCCAACAACAACTTTGCTATAAAGAAATTTTAAGGCACGTCTGCTCTCCAATAGTTGTGGAGGCTGAATGAGCCTTGTATTTTTTTGATAAAAACCTATTTATAAAGTACTACCAATCGCGAGCAATTCTCGTTTTCGTTCGCTTGCTTTCGCCGAGAACTATTGGATTGTTGGCATTCGCTTGTCAACCTTCACTCGCTCGTATTCGCTCGTATCACTATGGCACACATGGTTCTCTCATGAGAATCTCATCAATCTCTTGGATTCATTCTCATTTATATACAATAGCATTTCATTCGTTTAACCCTGAAATGACTCTTCGAACTCCTCGAATTTTCTCACCGATCGAGCTCTAAGGTATATATCTATAAAATCTATGCAAATCTACAAAACTCAGCCATCGACGTGTATCCGATGTAATTTAGGCTTTGTCTGGCTTTCTATTTTATCACTCCCATCCTTTGAAACATTCTTCTTTGCGCCTAAGGCAATTTGTATTTCAGCAAACGTCTTCCCTTTCGTTTCCGGTATACAGAACAATATGAACAAGCACATCAAGATGCAGAAGACTCCGAATGTCCAGTAGGTGGCGGCTGGACCTATGGCGGTAGTAGCCAGATGGAAGTACTTGGTGGTTAGGAAAATGGCGAACGTTGTGACAGTGATGCTTGAAGATACACCAATACCTCGCGCCGGGCCTTCGAATAACTCCGTTATGAGCATCCAATACAGAGACCCTGGACCTGGAAAATATTTTATACATCAATTTCTCTGATGGGCCTCGCAGTTTCATGTGTATGTCTGCCGCTTATCTGTAAGAATACCCAATTAGAAGACAAAAGTGGTGACGATATCTTTGCGAGGTTGCATTGTAGTGATATAGTTAAGACTAAGATCCCAAAAACCGCCATTGTTATTAAAAATGCAGGAAAGCTTAGCTTAAGTTAACTAATAAATTGAACACAGGTGGCTTGACAAATAGATGTAAGAAACGGGCAACTTATCTCGTAGAACGATCGTAAAATTACCTGCACTGAAGCAGAAGACGACGAGAATCAGAGAAACTAGCGGTACGAAGTTCATAATGCCAGTAATAGATTCTTGTGTCTCTTTTATCTTAAAGAAGGCTCCCAACCCAATCTGAAAATACAAAAAATACTTATCTGCTTGAAATGTTACAAAGCAACCGCCTCCTTGGCTCAATGTAATGGGTTTACGATTCGGAGGTCGCGGGTTCGATTTTCAGCGGGGTACATGTTTTAAGTACTCGGTTTGGTTGGTGGTACGGCATTTTAAATGTCCGCCTGGCTAGCTACAACCATCTTATCTAAATCTGCCGCCAAGCAGCAATGTTAATAGCATTGTTGTGTTCCGGTTGTCAGAGATAATATAGCCAGTCCCCCAAATGTGTTGGGGTTTCCGGGTCAGTACGCTTCCACCTTCGACCTCATCTTCACTTAACATCAGGTGTGATCGAGGTCATGTACCTACCCGTTGTGCAAAAAAAGAAAGCTGGCTGACTTACACTATTTCACAAATATTTACTGACACAGGTGGTTTTGTAACCACCGTCTTTAAAGTACGGATAGCTATTGAATCTGTGACAGGAGAGGGGACTGGTCTACAGGAAGTCAGAAGTACCAGATGAGACGAAGTCTCCTAACACTTTCATTCATCCAAAAGTGATCTTTGATTTCAGGATATGATACATGTAATTTCCATAGAAACTCACACCCCGCCTGTGGACAGATTGTCGCATCAAATGGAACAAAGATACCTGTTATTTGACAGTCCGCTTACAGGTGGCCTAGACGCTAAGAGTCGGTGGCATCACTCACTTACACATACACAAGACTGAGGGGTGTTGATGTATGTGCACACTCAGATCGCGACCTCATTAGGCGAAATAGCGTACTATAAAGTCTCTGTGTGTATGTGTGTGAGGAACGCGGGAAACTCTCCTCAAAATTCACTCTAGATGTTTTTTTATAAGTGAGTGTAATACGACACGAAATCACGTGACTCCATAGGAATCTTATCTCCACAGCGCCTTCGGTCGATGCGTCGATTGAAGCTGGCGAAAGTTCATCGCCAGTGAAAGTATTAATAGTTGACTTTCCGGGGAAAGACACACAGACGGAAACAAACATCTTTTCATTCTAGTTTTGTTGGTGGGCTCATGTTTTCGCATTTACTCCATGCATACAAGATCTACGGTGGCCTAGCACAGTGGAGAAATGTCTTGGGGTGTTCGCATGCTTCGCAGAACGACCTGGCTTTACTAAGGATCTGTGCCGGTTAGTCTGCTACTTCCATACATTGGAATATCAGCCTCCATAGCACATTTAGGTATTTGTTCAGCCGACAGTGACCAATTAAGATTCTGACCAAGACACACGGTACAATATACCTACCAGTTTTGTAGTATGCATTAGACCAAAGAGATCCGTAGAAGAATGAAAGTCACCGACAGCCCAGCGGATTAGTGAGTTGAAATGGCAGTGGGCAGTTCGAGAGTGAAATATTCTAGAGTTGAGACCACGCACCGGCAAGCGCAGCCAGGGACATCCAACCACAATGTGAATGTAGGCCGCTTCCTACTGGTCGCTCTGGAAAGCTATGAGGGAGGCCTATGTAATACATTGGCTGTATAATGTTGATTAGAATTTCAATAACTTACCATCCCTATACCGGTCCCAACTAGAGTGGATGTCAAAACAGGTTTCCTCCCAAACCTATCAGTCAGAAACGGTGTACACAGGCTCGCAATCAACTGTATGCAACCAATTATGACCGAAGCAATTTCTGGTTTAATATTTGTGTGTGTAGATTCCAATATGGTCTGGAGATAAAATGATACCGCATTGAAACCACATAACTGGAAGCCTAAGCCTAAAAGTATGACTAACGCCGCTGTTTTTAGGAATATTCTGTTCGTAAGTAGGAGCCTTTTGTCGATCTTGACGTCAGCGTTTGTTAGCGAGTATTCTTTTATCTCATCTTTCGCAATCGTTTCTGAGCCACGTAGAAATGTGAGTACCTACTTTTATTGATTCAGCTGTCCGGCCTGAAAAATAAGAATACATACGAGTGTTAATCTGCAGCATTTGTTGATCTCAAAATACTTAAGTCCTCCTTTTCATAAAAAGGGTCAAAGAAATTTCTATAAAATAATTCTAAATAAGGAAATTGAGTGTCTGTTCTATAAATTGTGTTTATATTGTCATGTTTAGTATTTTGTTGAAATCAGTTTCTTTTCATCTAACATGACAGTGTTTTCTAACAAGGGTAACTTTACTACAAGGAAAGAAAGCTTTACTTATGAATATGATGAATAAGGAGTTACTTTATAAAATTTTCTAAATCTAAGCAATAAAAGGACATATTTGCCATTGTGTCCAGATTGCATCAAAAATATTATTTATTTTAAGACAACAAACCAGTCAAAACATAACACAAGAAACATATTGGTAATATAATAGTTTTTTGGCAAACATTCTCCGCAGGTAAAATTTTTCGCATCGTGTTTCGAAAATTTCGAGAACATATATTGGCTAATAGGTTGGTAAGAATATCTTGGCATCAAAGAAAAATTAATTGGTGTAAGGTATCCGTAGACCTTCATCAAGCAGAGAAAAGTTCATAATTTTTTTTTATGTACAACAGGTTCGTACTTGACCTCAATCACACCTGATGTTAAGTGATGATGAGGTCGAAGGTGGAAGCGTACTGACCCGGAAACCCCAACACATTTGGGGGACAGGCTATCTTATCTCTGACAACCGGAACACAACAATGCTATTAACATTGTAATATTAGTATAAAAAATAAGATTACTTTCATCTAGTGTCAATTTTTCTTAAGTGTTTTGACCACCTTGACAGCTACAATTTTGATGTTAACTGTACTTACTACAATCCTATTATAGTATGTACTTGCTACAACTTACTACAATACTATGCATAGCTAATTTTATATAGCTATGCACCAATATCTAATGAAAAATATGTTTTAAATGCTTTTGCTTATAATAATTTATGGCCTATGGATAATATAAATAACTCTCTAGCAGCTGTGCAATTTGTAGTGTACATGCAGCCGCACGACGACGGTAAAACTTCCAGTATAGGCAGACCTCGCTGTGTTAACTGTTACGGTAGCTGGGTGAGGCCAGCTTACACTGGTATTAATTGTGGTCATCATGCCATCGATTGTACAAAGTCTCATAATAATACAACAATGTTCTTATTAAATAAACGTAGATTCGTTTTCATTTTATAAACGTTAAAAGAAATTAATTTAGATTATTATATATAGTATAATGTACGTAATGAATGACGACAGATTGATGTAGTGGATAGTGACCCTGTCAGCGAAACCAACGTTTGCGGGTTCGAATTCCGGGAGGGGTAAATGTTTGTATGATGAATATGAACATTTATTCCCGAGTCTAGAATGTTTATACAAATATTTATTTATGTTTATACGTTATCTACATAGTATCCATAGAACAATCTTTGCTTAATTTGGGACTGGATGATTGGTGTAAGTATCCCAAATTTTTATTTATTTATAAGTTAAATTTATTATAAGTTCAATAATGAAGACACGCAGTCAATTTTTAGGATAATGAATATTAATAATAAATATCCTTAGACATACACATACACAGCGCCATCTGGTTCCACAGTAAGCAACTATAGGCTTGTGTAGTGGATACCAGATGGTTGATATACTACATAAATACATTTTTTTTGTAAATAAATACTTATTATAAATGAAAACATCCATAACTCTGGTACACATGTCCGTATTCATCACACAAACATTATGCCCCTAATGGGATTCGAACCCGCAACCTTTTGCTAACAACTACATCTAACAGATCGTGGAGCTTCGAAGACATCGAGGATGATAAATAATACTAATAATATAATAAATAAATGTCTTGGTACATACACACAGCGCCCTCTAGTTCCATACTAAGCAACTAATCTTGCATTATGGATACCAGATGGTTGAGATACAAAAAAAATATTTTGTAAATACACACATAAATGAAAAACATCCATCCGTCGGTGGCTCAGCGGTTAAGACGCGGTCCCCCAATTTGGGAGGTCCGGGTTCGATTCCCATGCAGATCATGTACCAGAGAGTTTTTAAATTTAATTTAATTACTTATATGCATTTAGGAACGAAAACAAACGACGTAGGAAACCATTGTGAGGAAACCTGCATGCATGAGAAATAAAAACTCAAGGGCATGTGAAGTCCCCAACCCGCATTGGGCCAGCGTGGTGGACTATGGCCCATACTCCCTTATTATACGAGGGAAGCCCTATATCCCTGCAGTGGGATGTTTACGGGCTGATGATGATGATCCACTACATGATAGAGAGTTTCTAGATTTCGATTGACAAATAAGGTGACATTAATAATAACAATGAATAAATTGGAATAGATTATTTTTTCATCGTAACCTTTACCACAGAATTAATATAGTACTAACGTACCTTTACATCACTTTATCATACAGCAAAGTTTTACAAAGAAAGTATTTTGAATATGGAAAAAAAAATCAAAATGTCATTTAATGCAGAATCATACTTCAATGTTGTGCAAATCCCATCAAAGAAACAAATAGGGATAACATTGTCTCTTCCCATTGAAATACTGACATTGACGTGAAGGAACGACCTGTTGTTTAATGGCAAAATAAAGAATTTCCTTTCATTTCAATTTCATTTCAAATTGACCGAGAATTGGATTAACGTTAATCGTAAAGATGTGTTCCACAGGGTTCAACTCTCGGGCCATTCCTATTCAAAATGCATTCATATTTCTTATATACAGGGCGTCCCAAAGTTATGGGACATGAAGGGGAAGTACCTTAAATATCGTAGATAGTGAATTTTGCTCAAAGAAGACTTTATGTTATTTTTAAAAGTTAGTAATTCTGCATTCATAGATTTTCTAAAAATTATTTGCTTCGGCTGGGAATCGAACCGACTCAAATGTGAAAAAAAAAACACCCTACTTTTATGATGCCAATCGAAAGAATAGCTAAAAAATAATAACTCTGCCTAAGTAACATAGTATTTTAAAAGAAAGGAACAACGTGAAATTAATCATTTTAATCAAATAAAAAACATACATGAAACTGCCGTAGTCAATTAAGTAGGTATTTTTTTGTAAATTAATTAATTAAATGCTCAAAATGTGATCCCTCTTGTTATCATTTCATCTACACGTGCACTTATAATAAGGAAAACTATGTTAGTACCTATTTTATGAAGTGGGTACTTATTTACGAATAATCAATGCTATCTTTGGAATGATAATATCGCAACTTTTCGAACGTCGTCGGCAATAAATAACTTTCTTGAAATTTGACTCAATCATTTTATGTTGTTCCTTTCTTTTAAAATACTATGTTACTTAGGCAGAGTTATTATTTTTTAGCTATTCTTTCGATTGGCATCATAAAAGTAGGGTGTTTTTTTTTTCACATTTAAGTCGGTTCGATTCCCAGCCGAAGCAAGTAATTTTTAGAAAATCTATGAATGCAGAATTACTAACTTTTAAAAATAACATAAAGTCTTCTTTGAGCAAAATTCACTATCTACAATATTTAAGGTACTTCCCCTTCATGTCCCATAACTTTGGGACGCCCTGTATATTAACAATCTAATAAATTTTGTAGACGGCACCAATGATATAACAATATTTGTTGATGACAATCCTTCATTATTCAAAGTTAAAGGACAACAGAAAACTGTTAACGACATAAAATATTATTAATAATAATATTCCAGGTGATTTAATGGTTCATGTTAAATAATCTACTTCTCACGACGTATTTTATATGCATTGCTTACTGATAGACTACAAAAAAGGGAAAATATTGACATTTGTTTTATGAACAAGGATTGAAAGTGCTATGACCCGTTTGTACCGCTGTCGAACACGTATATCCTGAATATTGTAAAATCGTTTCTCGTTATATAAACGTTAACTAATTGTCTAGCGGGGCTGGTCCCATTTCTATGCCATTATACTCATGATCTTTGTATCGTTTTGCACGAGTGGTAAAAGACGGGTTAGCCTACTCTTCTCTGCCTCCGTGGCTCAATGTAAACAACATTGGGTTTGCGATTCGGAGGTCGCGGGTTCGATCCCCAGCGGGGCATATGTTTAAGTACTCGGTTTGGTTAGTGGTAGGGCATTTTAAATGTCCGCCTGGCTAGCTACCACCATCTTATCTAAATCTACCGCCAAGCAGCAATGTTAATAACATAGCTGTGTTCCGGTTGTCAGAGACAATATAGCCAGTCCCCCAAATGTGTTGGGGTTTCCGGGTCAGTACGCTTTCACCTTCGACCTCAACTTCACTTAACATCGTTGTGTATAAAAAAAAATGCTGAGAACTACTACATATATTACTTTATATCAAAATGTTTCTTACCTCTTGCATACAAAAAGTATGGGCTGTCAGGCAGTAATAGTATAGGTATAGTAGTTAGTACAGTCACACAGGTAAATATCACATTCAGTGCAATGTACGAGATGAACGGGCCCATAGATAACATCATCAGTATGCCGATGGAGGAAAATATTTGCAGTAAGGTCCCGAGGCTACCTCGCACCTCTTTCTGTACCAAATAAAACAACAAATATAAAACAATGAATCAACAGCTTTACACGTTCCCACAGCCTGGGAGAGGGTTGGGAGCAAGAGCCATAATAAGGTCATACTGGTAAATACTCGATCATTAACTATACCAAATAAACAGTATAGATTTGTCAAGCTGAAACATCATGCTTGGTTCTTAACTAACTTCACTATCCTATCTAATTTTAAAATTGTGTGTAAAAACCACAAAACATTGAAGAAACGAACACGAAACAAGAAGCTTGCAAATCTTAAATAAATGCTCTCACACCCACACACATGCGCACGCGCAACTTGTAAAATTCTAACGTGCTAGTTACATCTACGGCTAGTTCTACCGCCTTAATGCTCTGCATGCATGTCTATCTCCCTAATTCTAATTTAACAGATATTACGCGTACTTATAAAATGTAATGACCAGTGAAAATTTTTGTTTTGTGTTTCTCTATTATGGAAATTCTGGCATCCACGATACAGGCCCAGCCTAGTGTGGATGTTACAGCAAATGTATAATTATGTATGGTCCTTTTTAGTAAATAAACATCTTATCTTATCTTATTGTCGGGCTTATATTGATACCCCAGGCACGCCACTGCTAGTGGTTACCTGACAGTCACTATTTCTAACCTGCCCATGTAGACATCGGACTTATTTTTACGACTGCCTTCAATTAAATAACCGAGAGTGCCCTTCTAAGTACGGAAACACTCTTATTAAATATAGTGGTCACCCATCTAAGGATTAACCACTCCAGGCTTTTTACAACTTCGCTAATCGAAAACTATTACTGCTAATACCATTAATGCGACTGCGTCACGAGTGCTTCAAATAAAAATAAAATAACTATTTATAATATTTAAAAACAGAAATAGCTGAAATAAAAAAAAGAGATTCTAACATAATATGGCTACAAGATTCAGCGGATTCAGCAGCTGCTCAGACCTGGAGATGACGGCTAAACGATTCTGACTCTGAAATTGGCTAACCAAGTTATTAGATTCAGACTAAGCAAGTTAATACATAATTTATGGGATATTATTTTCTCTTTTATAATCACTTCCCTAAAAATTATCATTAATATAAATGAGAAAAAAATTAAAGATCATGTCAAAAGATCGAGCAGAAAAAGTTATTAAAAAATTTGTGACTACCTGGATGAATGACAGAAACGTTTGGTGTACGTCCAACTAGCTTCCCAAATATATAAAATTGTATTATTTATTAAAAAAATCTAACAAACAGTGATCCTGCGGAAACCGTTGTAGATTAGTTTCCATAGATTTAATTGACAATTAGAAACTTTTTAAATTTTTCTCAATCCGTGGTCAAATTTACTTTTTACTGTTTCAAGCATTTTTCAAATCAAATGAAATCAAAATATATTTTTATTTTTTATAAAATTCCCGACGGGTTTGTACTTGACCTCAATCACACCTGACGTTAAGTGAAGATGAGGTCGAAGGTGGAAGCGTACTGACCCGGAAACCCCAACACATTTGGGGGACTGGCTATCTTATTTATATATCAAATATGATCACTTGAAAACGTCACTATTATTATTAATATTACATTTAAATTTACTGCTCATTCACAAAGCTGACTCCCAGAGAAGAACGAGCAAGAAACTCTAGGGTTACTCTTTTAAGACTAATTTCAAAAAGTATATGATCATCTGAAACCATTGGTACTTACCTACTAAAAGGAAGTAAATATCAGTAGCATTTCTTGAGATAAATCGATTTGCATTAGGTATGCCTGACCACCGAATTGAGAAATTAACCTTTACGTGAAAAGAGGGTAAACTTATTTTTTAACACAAATGCATCAAAGATTTTCTCAAGTCCGTGCTCATTCAAGATAGAAGTCGTATCAACACGTCACTCGCAAAAATGCCATTATATTGCCGATATAATCCCAATATTTTAGGAACGTAATTGTGTTCAACTTACACTAGCAATCTCGGAGGCATACATTGGGACTACTGTTAATAGAAACGAATCCACAACGCCGTTTACTGCCCGACCCAGCAACATCATCCACATTTCAGTGGCAAATGTAAATAGCAAAACGACTGCTATCTTCGGTACACATCCCATGATGATGCAGTACTTCCTCCCAATTCGGTCTACTAGAATTGCCGGTAAGAAGTTTCCTAAAGAATCAAAAGAAAAAATCATAATCATTAAAAATAATTAATAGAATTCTGTTCATCACCATGAGCTATATAGAGGACGTACACCGCTATAACCGCCTCCGTGGCTCAATGTAAACAACATTGGGTTTACGATTCGGAGGTCGCGGGTTCGATCCCCAGCGGTGTACATGTTTTAGCACTCGGTTTAGTTGGTAGTAGGGCATTTTAAATGTCCGCCTGGCTAGCTATAGCTACCACCATCTTATCTAAATCTGCTACCAAGCAGCAATGTTAATATGATTGTTGTATTCCGGTTGTCAGAGATAGGATAGCCAGTCCCCCAAATGTGTTGGGGTTTCCTGCTCAGTATGCTTCCACCTTCGACCTCATCTTCACTTAACATCAGGTGTGATTGTGGTCAAGTACCAACCCGTTGTGCATAAAAAAAAATGTACTTAAGTCAGGATCGACAGTGATACTCGACACGGCGCCTACTGAAGGTAAACGGTACCATACGTGACTCTACTATAGCACACTTCAAATAGTGGACATAGACCTTCACCATAGATTTCCAAAACGAGCGGTTATAAGCGGATTGCATCTTAATTCTTTCGCGTTGTGGCTATTTAGTTAATCTTGTTAAGCCCACATTTGACAATTACTGTTATATTAAATGTGTTTCATAATGATTCTACAAATATTACACCATACAACATGAGCTTAGCACAAATAATTCTTGAATTCCCATTAACTGGTGACGCCACTCTTGATTACGAACTTTCCAAAAGGAACCATAGTATAATTCGATCATTAAATTTTCGATTACCCATACAAAGTAAACCATTCTAAAACCACCTTTAGTATATAGAAGTCCAACAATTTTCGGTTGATTATAGGTAGTTCCTGGTAGAAAGTTGTACATTGTTGTCGATTCGGTTGTACGCAAACTAAACTAAAACCAATTTTAAAGTAGGTCTGTCTTTTTCTCTTTGGAACAATATAACGCGACAGCACCAGTCTAAATCTGGTTTTAGTTTAGTTCGTGCGCAGCCGAATCACACCATTGTCAAGAGTGGAAGAATTACGCATATTCATTTCACCCTTTATAAACCATCCGGAAGAAATTCTCTTAAGTAATACAATACAATACAAATACACTTTATTGCACAACAGAAAAGAAAATACAGTTTCAGAAAAGTGGTAAGAATTGAATGTACAATTTGGCGACCTTATCACTAAAATTATAGGGATGCAGATACAAACTACGTGAATAAATTTCATATATTTACATACACATACATACATACATAGATCAATAGACAAATATACCTACTTAAACATAACATCTATGTAATGGTAATATACATCTTCGGCTACATCGTCACTTTCCATCAGGTTGTAGTCAAACGCGAAACCAGTTTTTAATTAAAAAAAAATGTTAGTGAAAACTTTATTTAAATCTTTTTTATGCACAAACGTTACTTGCTTTATCCTGGGAACTTACCTACTGTAGCACAGAGGCTTCCAATGCTAACCAGCCATGACCCTTCCTCTTCCGTCACGGGTTGCGATAGAACTGTTCCATTCACATCCCTGAGCTTCACCAGCACTGGAGAAGGCCACGCTACGCCCAGGCCAAAGGATATGATGCAGAAATTGACTGAAAATGGAATATAGATATTTAACCGTAATTAAATTAGCTTTTTAGGCTTTTTCGAGTGCGGGTCGGAGCGATTTTTTTATTTAATCTGTATTTAAATAGAAGACTCAATTTCTGCAATGAGGGCGTCATTGAACGGAATATACCCATGCCAAATTGCAACTTTGCGAATTGCTTGAGCTAATGTAGTGTATTTATTTATTTATAATAAGTACAACCACATCACATATATTTATACAATTGCAGAAAATTTGTAGATGTAATTATTTCTAATATATGTGACAATTACGGTGTACATAACACTTACCAAAATCAAATAATAACATAACCTAATGAATATTGAGATTAAACGAAAATAATCTAATAACTACATACTTAATTGACGAAGTCTGCAGCTTTCGTTTGAAGCTGCTAAACGAGTCGTGGAAGATGTCAATGTCTGGATCACGGGTTTGGATGGAATTATACTGATCGAGAATTCTACTCAGGGGGGACTGAAAACCTAGATTAGTTATAATAAATAAGTGTATAATTAATAAGTGTATTGATAACCTTGCCTTATTTCAGTGTTTAACCGTAGCGCAATGGTTTACTGCAACAAAAAAGGCGCCGATACCGATGTAATGTATAACAATTAAAGGGGCTTGTTCGTACAACATCACAATAGAAAACGAGTCTTATTTACGGAACCCTCCGTCCTTCGACATAATTAGGCCCGTATTTCAAAATGTTGCTCAAGCGCAGATCAGCGCTTGAGCATAGTTAGAAAGATATGCCGCTATACAAGTTACATAAACCTGACCTCAAGCAGAGATCTCCGCTTGAGGACAGTTAAAAAGGGACAGCTTTATGTAACTTGTATATCGGCATCTCTTTCTAACTATGCTCAAGTATAGATCTACGCTTGAGCAACATTCCGAAATACGGGCCTAAGCCTCAAACAGACAGATGGACATGGCGAATCCTTGTTGTCTACGAAACCCGAAATAATAACACATGTTGACTTTCAATAAGTCATATTTTTATGTCCTATGAATAAATATTTTTGACTTTTGTCTATGCAGATGTATGTCCTACATCAGGCCAACATACAGGATCTGACCCAGATTATGGAGTTTCGCGAGAGACCCACACCGCTGATAATTCTGCGGAAACTGCCGGGGTTACGAGCGCAGCCCGCACATTGCAATATATTAATTTGAGGACCGATTGATGCTGTGGACAGTGACCCTGTCAACGAAACCAACGGTTGCGGGTTCGAATCCCGCGAGGGGTAAATTTATTCCCGGGTCATGGATGTTTATATAAATATTTATCCATCATCTAGTATCCATATTCCTTCCTTTCCTTTGTTTGGGACTAGATATTGGTGTACGTAAGTGTCCGACATATTTATTAATATAAAATATAATCATAAAGTTGGAGCTGTGATTCGTGGTGAGTTTAAGGCCTGTATTAATAAACCAATCTCAATACAAGTCTTGAGGCTGTATCAACCGAGATGCGTCTTAAGCAGTAGACGCTATCTCAAGCTCCGCGCTAATTTATAAACCAATCTTGAGGTCTACTCAGCTGAGATCACTTCTCAAGTATTCGCCTCAGCGGCGAATGAATGATTGTCTTGAGTTTCGATTATAAATAGGTACGTACACCTCTCAAGTGAATACTGCTTGAGTATGCACGTGCTTTTCAGGCCTCATGTTCGGTTTATTAATCAACACGTTTACTTGAGACCGGTCACAAGACTGTTCTCAATCTTGAGAATGAAAGAAAGAAAAACTTATTTTTATTTTACCTATTTACGCTAGCTAAGTAGGTATTGTATACTACACCCAACATACTATCCTATAACTAACTCTGTGGTTGACTGGAAGAAATTCCGCTGTGGGATAAGTACGTCGTTGTGCATAAGTAAAATTGTTTTATATATTATTTTTTTTATACGCTAAAGCGTAAAATACGTAAAAAACAAGACAAACAGACGTTAAACCTTGCGTTTAAAACGAATGTACCTATACAATGGTACGAAACACTCATTGCGTGAACTTTGACAACTTTGATTATCCGTAGTCAAATTAGGGTTAAAGGTACAGGTTATACACGTATATACCAGAATTATATGCTTAAAATATAACTTAACATACCTATAATAACTATCACATACTGCCTCACCAGAGGGCTCAAAATTAACAACATTGTGTCTAATATTCCAAGCGAATTCACTTATTTGACGTAATCTAAAATATAGGTAACTAACAAATCATGTCTTACGCATGTCTTATTCAACAAAACTACTAGAAACAACTGAAGCCCAAAGGAACAGTTTCCAACTACTACTATAAAATGTGCGAATTTCCCGTAAATATAAAATTTTTAACAATCCATTGCGCGCTTGATTAGTATGTGTAATGTAATATACTTTATTTAGGAAGCATTGAAAAATGTTTTCAATTATAATAATATTGTTACTTCAAACTGGTTTGATCATTCGAAAGGTTGTTTGAACATAACGTTAGCTGAGCAAATCAAATCTGTCAAACTCTGCATTAAAAACTTTTCCGTGAAGAATGATTTTGAACCGCCACCTTGACCCGAAGCCCTTGGCATCTTAAAAAATATAGTAGATGACTTAAAACCGTGATGCTAGAGCGGGAAATTGACCATTAGTATTTACTTCCGATTTTTAGGTTAAGGCAACATTACGTCACAATTTGCGAAGAACGAAATCCGTAAATGCAACTAAATTACATACAATTATTCTTACTACTTAGCTATGGAGACGGCGATGCTCGGAGTTTCATTACGTGATCGAAAGGAATTAAGAAATGCGTAGGCGAACGAGTCACTGACATAGTCCAGCTGATTAGTAAATTGAAGTGGACGTGGGGAGGGCACATTGCTCGAAGAACTGCCTGCCAGTAGAGCATTAAAGTTCTCGAGTGGAGACCACGCACCGGGCAACGTGGACGTCCACTCACAAGTTGGACAGACGACTTGATAAAGGTCACGGGAAAATTACGGATGCAGGACGCTTCCAACCGATCGCTCTGGAAATCTATGGGGGAAACCTATGTTCCGCAGTGGCCGGCCTATGGCTGATATTATGATGATGCATGATGATTCTTACTTCAAAGATGAAAATATAGAACAAATTTTTGTTTCGTATGTTTGTGTATATATCTGTGTGTATATGTATATTATAACGTTCCCTGTCGGCCTCATTGGAGAAGTATCTTTTTAAATAAGATTAAATAAAATAAATCGCCTGATCTGTACTCGAGAAGCCTAAAAGCTAATTATAAATAATAGCTTTAATGGGGGTTATTTTCCAGAATTCACGATATAAAAAAGTGGCAGTAGCAATCATTTGAAATTCTCGAAAAAAATAATAATAATTAAAAATTAAAGCTAGAAGCTTCTCATCCGTATGTTCAGAGTACCTGGTTTCTCGAGTGCAGATAGTAGACAGGTACAAGATTGCAACTGTATTGCATGTTATTTTTTTTAATGGCTTTGGCTATAGTACTACCAACCGACCTAATGTCCGTATTACAGAATTACAGAACAGTATAATTGTCAAATCTCTGTATCTTTATCTATTCAGAGATTAAGACTTGAGTATGGTTCTGTAATTTGGATTATTAAGTAAGTAATTTCTGTCAGCCGTAGCTTATGTTACCTTTTTTTGGCGAGTAAGTTTGCATTTTTGTTTTTATTTCTTGGTGCATACGACTAGGTGATGGTTGTACAAGTGAATGTGTAAATTAAAGTTTTGTTGGAGAGTAAATAAATAGATAAAAAAAGGCTTTGTTTTGACTGAGACTGACTTATAAAGTGAAGAAATAAGATAAATAAGACCTGGCTGTATGGGCTTACATCACTTTGCCTTCTCCGAGAGGAGAAAATAAAACCAAAAAAAAAAGAATGGGCGTTTTGGCGGGAACTCGGCGAGTGAAGTTGCATTTTCTTTATAATTCTTATAATTTGTGCATTCTAAATATTGTGCAGCAAAAGTTAGTGATGGTGTACAAGTGAAGGGAAGTGTAAATTAAAGTGCGTAACGGAGCTTTCGGGTTCCCACAAGAAGCCACCAAAATCTTTTGTAAAGCATTCTGCCACTTTACTGAAGAATGACTTGACCGTGACCAGACTCTGTATACGCCAAGTATTGGTGTCGATTCGGATGTACAACAACTAAACTAAAACCAGTTTTAGAGTAGTACTGTCTCTTTCTTCCTGGAACAGTACGATGCGACGCCACCACTCCAAAACTAGTTTTAGTTTAGTTGGTGTACATCCGAATCGACACTACTGACTTACAAACTGAAGATATAAGAAAAATAAGACATGGCTGTTATGGGCTAGATCCCTTTGCCTTTTCCTAGAGGAGAATGAAACGAAAAAAAAAAAAAGATGGCTTTTTGGCGGGAACTCGGCGAGTGAAGTAGCATTTTTCTTTATAGTTCTTATAATTTGTGCATTCTGACTTTTGAAGCTTAATAATGGCAGAATATTGTGCAGCAAACGTTAGTGATGGTGTACAAGTGAAGGGAAGTGTAAATTAAAGTGCTTAACGGAGCTTTCGGGTTCCCACAAGAAGCCGCCAAAATCTTTTGTAAAGCATTCTGCCACTTTACTGAAGAATGACTTGACCGTGACTAGACTTTGTATACGCCAAGTATACGACGAATTACTTGTTTTGACTGAGACTGACTTACAAAATGAAGAAATAAGAAAAATAAGACATGGCTGTTATGGGCTAGATCCCTTTGCCTTCTCCTAGAGGAGAAAATAAAACTAAAAAAAAAAAAAAAAAAAAAAAAAGATTTTTATTTTTATTACAATAATTTTCGTTTATTTCCATATTTTTTGAATTACTTGTTTACGGATGCTTTTGAAAAGAATTACATGGTAAATGTTGTGCTTAAACTATGGACGACGATGACTATTGGAATACAAGCGACACAAAAGCACAAGCTCTAAATTTCGACGACGATGTTGTAAGTACAAAATCTACACGTACCTAATATAAATATTTTTGCGCCCTCATTACGACTACAGTGTCGTACCCATGTTTTGAGTACCTACCAGCCTAAATATTTTCTGTCCCCAAGCATCAAAGCTCGCATTGCTGTGTTCTGTCCTGAAAGATAATATGGGAACTAGTGAAATCACAGTTTTACGGGCATTCCTCCACTAAGAAGGACTACTTTAAGGAGACTGCCAGGTATCCCAATTTGCGCGGGATGTCCGATTTTCAGGGATCCCATGAACATATCCTGACTAGCTTGATAAGGGGGCCAAGAAAATCTTAACGTCACCCTAACCGTGCCTCGCCTGATTTTTGAAGCGGTCATAAATATCAGCCGAAAGACGTCCATTGCTGGACAAAGGTCTCCTCCAAAGATCTCCACAATGATCAGTCCTACATTGCCCGTGTGGACATCTTTGGATTGATACAATATTAAATATTTGTAATCCTTTCCCATGGGTCTCCCCTTTGCTATAATGCCAGATATGCATTAATTGCATAGCTAATTTAAAGATCTACCTGCTACATATCATATACACACCCATCCCTGTGGGAGCCAGGCAATCTTTAAAACGGTATATGCTAGCTCAGATTCCAGTGTCTCACAAAGGAGTTTTTGCTAGTCAGTAATGAAAGACTGTTGCAATTAAAGTAATTTTTGTGAAATGAATTCAATCAATTAATAATAATATAAATAAATATTTTGGACACTTACACCAATCATCTAGTCCCAAACTAAACAAAGCTTCTGCTATGGATACTAGATAACGGATAAACATTATGTAAATATTTATATAAACATCCAAGACTCGGGAATAAATGTTCGTGTCCATCATAAACATTTTCCCCTCGCAGGATACGAACCCGCAACCTTTGGTTTCGCTGATAGGGTCACTATCCACTACACCAATCGGTCAATTATGTACTCTTTACATGTATGAGTCTTTGAAATGGGTCAATATGAGATCAATTTTATTGAGTGCACATTCTTATCTCACTTGTGCTTTGCCACCACTTCAAGTTGTCTAAACCCTCAATTACCTAATTGTCATTTTTGTGTCATTGTCAATTTCAGCTATCACCACAAGAGATCCTGGCCATTAGTCAGAAGCCATACCCTGGGCAGAGTGAGGAGACTATCTTTAGTGGCAGCAGCACAAGCAATGTTAAATTACTGCCACTATCTAGTCTGGTTTCGCCCAAAGTTTTGGACTTAAGTATGTTTCTTGATACAAATCATAGACTGGATGCTTGGTTCATAGTCCCATTGGATGTCTGTAATTAAACTAAAACAAAAACAAGCATTGTAGTGTCTTCAAATGCATCTTGTGCTGAAATAAAGACTTAGTTGGTAACCATGTAGCAACACCAAAAATTTATATGTTTTTTTATATCTTGTTTGAGGATTTTGACTATGCCAGCCTCATTGATGCCTTCACCATTTCAAATCTCACTCTTGCATGGACAAGCCAACAAATTTATACAGACTGAAGATGGTCTGCATAGCACATCAGTCAATACACAGCTGAGCCATACATTGCATAGATCCAATTATATGTCCTGTTTATATTTAGGTTGTTTGTTCTAACTTTTGTAACTGCAAACCCGGTCCTATATGGGCGCCTAGGTTTGACTCTGCCACCCTGCCCAGGGGGACTTTGGTCTTAGCCTTTAGACTGTGCTCAGGACACATACCATCAAATAAATTTTATCATGTGATGGGAATTAAACTGTCGCCACTGTGTACAGTTTGTGATAAACCAGATGACATGTTACACTTTGACCGGAGTGCAAATATTAGAGAACGACTTTTGATTAAGTCATCGGAGCTATGCAATTGGCAGCTCAGCTGTGTTTTGGCTGATATGCTCTGTAGGAGTGCTGTCAGTCTGTATAAATTTGTTGGATTGTCCATTGCAAAAAGAGAGTGGGGTTTAAAAAGACGAATGTGTCAATGAGGCTGGCATAGTCACCCAGGGTGTGCAAAAGCCTTAAATTAAAACAAGATTTTAAAAAAAACTGCAAACCCTTACAAACACTGTTCTAAGTAGTACTAAGTAAATTTAGATATTCCATTTTTCTCTTTTTTGTATAGATAATTGATCTACTTGCACTACATTGGTGTGTCACTAATTGAATCAAATTAGTAACTTTTTATATCTATTTTTTTTCGGTTTATTATATACATAGAATAAATAAATATTCTGAGCATTCACCAACTAAGTCTCAAACTAGGCAAGGCCACTAGACAATGGCTACATAAATATTTATGCAAATATTTACTCCTAGTGGAATTCAATCCCCCAACTGTTTCGAGGGCAGAGTCCCTACCCACTACACCAATCAGCCATAATGTGTTATTAGAATTATTAATGTTGTTGCTCTTCCCTGCCTACCTCTACGGCAAACAGGCAATGAGTGTTTGTATGTATGTATTAAAATTGTTAAAAATTATTAACTTTTTCATTTTTTATACATGTATGGTTAGTTAATTTATTTATTTTAGAAATGTATAATGTCACTTCTTTATTGTTCTATAGACATCGTTCAAGTATAAGCCTCTCCCTTCCACTTTTTCTTGTCTTTCTAGTTTCATCCTGCCATTGTTATTATGGCCATTCCTTTTTTGTTTTAACATTGTTTTTCCTAAAAGACCTTTCCTAAATGCCTTCTCCAAAGCACACCGCCACACATGGTGATGTATAAATGTAATTTTAACATTTTACTTCACAGTTCTTCTAGCTCAATCTGGCAAGGATCCAGCAAAGGACCCACAACCAGAGACAGAGCGGACCGTAGCCGGAACTCTGAAGAGGGTCATACTTGGACGACCATGCTCTCTACATTCTCACCGAAGCTTACGTAGTAAGACTGAGCTATTGGAAGGCGCGTGCGCAGTGGGGGATGGCGATGCTGTACTTACTGTGAGTATTAAATTTGGAGCTTAACACTGTCACACACACACACACACACACACACACACGCACGCACGCACGCACGCACGCACGCACGCACGCACACACACACACACACACACACACACACACACACACACACACACACACACACACACACACACACACACACACACACAAAAGTTTAGAACGCCTGGTTTTTGACTGCTTTGTCTTTTAACACATCCCTTCAGGTAGTGCTGTTCCTCATCCAGACCCTGAACAAGAAGTTGGTGTATGAGCTTCTGTCAACACGACCCTTGGCCCTGACACACTACATTAGCTTTCTACAAAACGAGGGCAAAATCACGGAGCTAACTGATTTGTTGACGTAAGTTACAATAGAAAATCATTTTTTTTTTACTTTTACGACTTCTTTGGTGTAGTGTAGTGGTTAGCAACTGACCAATGTGTTTGTGTGATGAATATGGACATGTGTACCCGAGTTATGGATGTTTTCATTTATAATAAGTATTTACGAGTATTTACAACAAAAAAAATGTATTTATATTATATGAACCATCTGGTATCCACAACACAAACCTGTATTTGCTTACTGTGGAACCAGATGGCGCTGGGTGTATGTCTAAGGATATTTATTTATTGGGAATACAAAACGTATCAATGGATAAAACATTATTTTACTAGCTTCCGTGGGTCTGACGTGGTCAATGGGTGCCCTATAATGGTATTTTAATACAACTCGAAAATATGAGTGTGTCCTGTATATGCTGTTTTGTCTTCTTTTCGGCAATCTCGTTAGAATTTTACATTTTCGAATATAATTCAAAATTCCAAATCCCAAATGGTTTATAAGCTAGAAGGCAGTACAGCTTTGACATTCCCTCGTTTACTTTATTTTCCTGTAACTATTAGTGTATAAATTTCCTAATTGACACCTTTTTAAATTCTTTTGCAGGATGTTAGGTAGAAGCCCGGAAGCTGCAGTAAGTGTTTTCCTTTTTCATTCAAATGAGAAACGAGTTTGTCTTGATCTCAGTTCACAAGCAACTATCCCTTTTCTCCAGATGTACCAATTCCAGCACCAAGTAAAGAGCCAGGGCACCAATGTGGAGGCTCTAGCCAGCAAGCTGAACAATTTGGTGGCGAACCACTTCCAACAGCCCGGTGTCGACACATACCAATGCAAAATGGTTCAAGACTATGTCAAATTATTAGGTATGTATGAGCCTGATTGTTTTATTAGAGATAACTGTATCATAGAGACAAGATAAAGGAAACCATCGACAACACGTTATCCTGCCGCCCTACCTCAGCTGTTAATTGAAAATACACACGTGACAAATCTATAGATAATTTTTTGGTGGAAAGTCCCATAGTCACCTTATACGACACCCACCGGTCAGAGACGGGTTGGTTCTATTCTTTTTACGTGCAGAAACCACGTTTTTATTATTATGTTTGTTTAGAAATAGGTTTAGACGCAAGTATGCAATAATAGTAATCAACTGCTCAACTGGTGCACCCGGATGTCCGCACTGATCTCCACTGGCAAGTGATGGATCCCAACCCTTATGGCTATAGGTTGAGACTACAGACGCACACACAGATAGTCCCAGAAAGAATAGAAAGAATGCAGAAGGTCTCTGACAGCGAAAAGCACCAAAGCACAGTCATTTTTCGACACAGCGCGCACGGTGGTCGTAAGGTCTCTGCTCCACTGTCAGAGGTCGACAGTAGGCGGGGGTGGGTGCGGGGAAAGGGGCCGCACCGTACATCAAAGAACACGAAATGGGCAATTTGACCACAGATTGGTACTTGCATCTAAATATTCCAAACAATGTTATTATATAAAGTTGAAGTCTACTTCACACAGAATGGCAGAAATACACCAACAAACCTGAACTGAGCAACAGGTCGCCTCTGCACTGTCTCGCGTACTGCTGCACACACCATTGGCAAGAAGGAGCCGGCAATATGATGTCACCACTGACACTCTGCCAACGGCAACAGGTATGGAGTAAGGGGACATCCACTTTATAATAAAGCTTCGATACAAATTCAGCTTCTAATTGCCTCCATGGCTCAATGTAAACAACATTGGGTTTAGGATTCGGAGGTCGTTGTTTCGTGTGTCGTGTTTAAGTACTCGGTTTGTTGGTGGTAGGGCATTTTAAATGTCCGCCTGGCTAGCTACCACCATCTTATCTAAATCTGCCGCCAAACAGCAATGTTAATAGTGTTGTGTTCCGGTTGTCAGAGATAAGATAGCCAGTCCCCTAAATGTGTTGGGGTTTTCGGGTCAGTACGCTCCACCTTCAACTTCATCTTCACTTAACATCAGATGTGATTGAGGTCAAGTACGAACCCGTCATGCATAAAAAAAAAGCTTCTTGAAGGCAATTCGACGAGTGATGTTGCGTTTTTCTTTATATTTCTTGCATTTTATATCAAATACATTAATGTAAAAAAGGATGTCATTTAGACCCACAAAAGAGTTGCAATCAAGATTCAAGACGTAAGTTACGAAGGCGGGAGATGACATTAAAGGGAGACAATGGTGTCGATTCGGATGTACACCAACTAAACTTAAACCAGTTTTGGGGTGGTGCCGTCGCATCGCACTGTTCCAGGGAGAAAGAGACAGTACTACTTTAAAACTGGTTTTAGTTTAGTTGGTGTACATCCGAATCGACACCATTGTATTTCACGTTTATCTAAACAAGGCAGTGTTTGACGTCATTTCCCAAAATTTTATAAATTGGTACATTACAGAATACCTTATGATGATAATAGATTAGATTAGATTTATTTAGTTCACTTTTACAATATTAAGTCATACATACAGTTCCGTAAATTTATGATTTCTAAAATAAAAGTGATTGTCAAACATAAAACAATAACTATGCACATACATCTTAAAGATTTGTAGAATTACTAGATTATTTGTTAAGTCACAAAATGAACAAATTAAGATAGAAATTAAACATCTACATATTATTATATGTAACTATGTCAAAATTAATTAATAAAGTATAAGTATGTAACCATTGTTACGTCAACGTCATACTATTTTTGAATAATCATAATGAAATAAAACAAAACAAAATAAAATATAAACCATGTCATGAGATTATTGATATGCCATACATGCCATACATACATGCCATACATGCCATATACATGTTCGTTTGATTTAAAAAATTAAAGGAGTCATTGTTACATCTTAGACTAGTGAGTTTGAACTTAATTAAAGTTGTAATAATGAAATTTTTCCAGATCAGCCCATTACAATACGACTGGGTGGTGCTCAATGTACATGCGAAGGCCAACAAATGGGACATTGTGGAGTCGCTATTCACAAAAAAAGTAAGTAAATAAATCGTAATAGTAAATTTCTTACAAATATCGTTATTTTACATAATATACCCATTTAGATACAAATCTTTAAGTACCAATTCATTATTTTTCTCTTTAAGCACAACGGGTTGGTCCTTGATCTCAATCAGAATCAGAAAAGTGGCTAACTGAGAAATGTTTCTATGGTATAAAAGAATTTCTAGAATTCAAAAATGATTCCTTTTGACAGCTTTTCAATATTCTGATTTTCTATTATTTCACATAATTATCTAATATTAACATGTTGACAAATGATTTATTGACTTAGCTATATCTATATTTTGATATTAGCTATATTTTGATTTGTGGCCTAATTAATTTAATGAGTTTTATTTTAATTTTATTTTTTGTACTATTATGCTATTACTTATTATTATAACAATTGACATTGTATAAATATAAATAACGTGTAAATGTAATTACCTACTAAATTTGTGAAATTAATTACATAAATAAACTTACTTATAAAATACTGTGTGTACACCTGCAAAGGTAGGGTTTGGTGAAGCAAAAAATGCTACAACAACTGCAAATATACAACCCGAACGCCATGCACAATAAAAATAAATGAATAAATGAATAAAAAGACCTGATGTTAAGTGAAGATAAAGCCAAAAGTGGACCCGGAAATCCCAATATATTTGGAGGACTGGCTATCTTGTCTCCGACAACCGGAACACATCAATGCTATTAACATTGCTGCTTGGTGACAGATTTAGAGAAGATGGTGGTAGCTACCCAGGCGGTCATTTAAAATGCCCTACCACCAACCAAACCGAGTACTTAAACATGAACCCCGCGGGGGATCGAACACGCGACCTCCGAATCGTATGCCCAATGTTGTTTACATTGAGCCACGGAGGCCGTTGACCTTTGTCATGTCGACACCTCCCGACCAGTAAATTTCAAATAAATAAATAGCCTTGAACATACACACAGCGCCATCTAGTACCACAATAAGCAACTACGCATTTATTATGGTTACCAAATAGTGATACACTACACAAATACTTTTTTTTTGTAAATATATACATAGTATAAATGCAAACATCCATAACTCTGGTACCTATCTAATTTAACTAACTGAGTAAAAACCACAAAAATATTGTCGGGCTTACCCTATTCTGAATAGTGGCGTGCCTAGGGTAGGCACGCCACTATCCATAGCTGATTGCATGACCTTGAGCTTCTTATGAAGCTCATAGTGAGAGACCGTGCACATTCCAGTGCTATCAGTCATCACGGATATGGTTTTTATCGCTTGTCAATATAAACAACATAGGGTTTACGAATCGGAGGTTGCGGGTTCGATCCCCAGCGGGGTACATGTTTAGTTCTAGGTTTGGTTGTTGGTAGTGCATTTTAAATGTCCGCCTGGCTAGCTACCACCATCTTATCTAAATCTGCCGCCAAATAGCAATGTTAATAGCATTGTTGTGTTCCGGTTATCACAGATAAGATAGCCAGTTCCCCAAATATTTGGGTTTCCGGGTCAGTACGCTTCCACCGCCGGCCTCATCTTCACTTAATATCAGGTGTGATTGAGGTCAAGGGCTAACCCATTGTGCATAAAAAAAAACGACATTAGTGTAGTGGATAGTAACCCTGTCAGCGAAACCAACAGTTGCGTGTTCGAATCCCGCGAGGGGTAAATATTTGTGTGATGAATACAAACTTATTTAGTACCCATAGTACAAGCTTTGCTTAGTTTGGGACTAGATGGTTGGTGTAAGTGTCCGAAATATTTATTAATTATTTTTATTCACTGAAGTATTTTCGACACCATATTGCGCAATTTTCCGAACGCTGACCAAACGACTTGGAGTCCTCGATGGCCCTCATTCTCGAAGTTGGGATTGTCTAATTGGATCTGTTGTGCTAGATACTACAATTTCTTAAATACCTTTAAGCGCGATGCAGTGCGACAAAGTGTCCATACCATAGGTTAACACAAATTCACTAAACCGCATTCAATTTATAAGTATCCAGTCTATGTTTCTTACTGATATATACCTAGTATTCTATTGTGCTTCCCACAGGACTTAACACAAGTTTTAAGAAGCTTAACAGGATACTCTCACAATTGAGCAGTGCAGTTAAATTATCGAGTTATAGTTTGTAGGCTTAGTTTATGTATTTTTATCTTTACGTTATGTAATAATTACCAACTATAAAATACACCCGTATTGCTACTATTGGTGCAAACCTCATCTACGGGTAGCTTGTATCTTTACCCTAAGGTTTGCGTGGAAGAGATCGCTGGCAGCGATAAGGCCGCCTTTTTGTGCGATTAATGATGTACGCTGTATTCTTAATGTAGTTTTTGTTAATTGTGCAATAAAGAGTATTGATTGCATTGTGGACAAGATTGTTATGCTTGAATGAAAATAAATATTTTGAATTTGAATTCCCACAGGACTGGTTCGGGCGGACAACAGTATCGTCCCACATTCCTATCGAGGTGTTGCTCTCCAGGCTGAGCGAATTACATGCGACCAAACAGCTACTAGCCACTTGCGTCAACAAGGTCGCCTCCACCGACGAGAGGTTGCGGCTCGCGCAGATTTATAAGGTGACATTCGTTCGGCTATGTTGACCTGGTACCAGGATGCTATCTTGGGGAGATTGGAGGCTCTACCGAAAAACAGCATTGTGAACATGCTGAGATGGAGACCTTTTTGACTCCATCCATCTTGCGACACCGACAATTAAATGGCAAACGCCGTCTTTGTCTGTGTCTCGACTGTGTAATGCTTACGTAATGTAAATAACATTGGGTTTGCGATTCGGAGGTCGCGGGTTCGATCCCCAGCGGGGTACATGTTTAAGTACAGTCCCCCAAATTGTTGGGGTTCTGGGTCAGTACGCTTCCACCTTCGACCTGATCTTCACTTAACATCACGTGTGATTGAGGTCTACTAGGTAGCTAAAAGATTCTTTTTAAGTTTGACCTTATTTACAGATACATTCCGTTACAATAGAGATATTCGCAAAGCAAAAGGACAGGACAGCTCTGACGAACTACAAGATGACCCTTAACCCACAGTCAGAGGACTATATTCTCGCCGAAAATACTCTCAGAGACCTAGTAAGTACCTATGATTGTTTTACAACTTTTATTCCTATGTTGCTATAAACATACAGAGCACAAAGGTCTATACTAATTTAACTGTGGAGAAGTGTCGTCGGTGCCATGTAATTTGCCTCGAATACTTCGTATTACCTACATATAGACCTAATTTCAGTTTGAATATTATATTTTTGATATTGTTTTAAAACACAATAACCGTCTCCGTGGTTCAATGTAAACAACATTGGGTTTACGATTCGGTGGTCGCGGGTCCGATCCCCAGCGGGGTACATGTTTAAGTACTCGGTTTGGTTGGTGGTAGGACATTTTAAATGTCCGCCTGGCTAGCTACCACCATCTTATCTAAATCTGCCGCCAAGCAGCAATGTTAATAGCATTGTTGTGTTCCGGTTGACAGAGATAAGATAGCCAGTCCCCCAAATGTGTTGGGGTTTCCGGGTCAGTACGCTGTCTAGCCAGGCAGACATTTAAAATGCCCTACCTACCTTGTTAAACTAATTATATATTTTGTTTTCAGTCCATAAAATGGAAGAATTAAACGAGTCATCCATACATTAAACATTTTGTTCAAGGATCTTCACAATTGTTTGCCTCATGTCGACCAATAACAGTCTGGATCTTGACCAATAACAGAGTATTCGCCATGCATAAAGTCGAGGTAGTGCAATGACTTACTTAAGGCACTCCATATTGGCATATGAATGATCATGTGTATGTGTATAATCTGCAACGTGATAAAGTTGTGTTTCGCCGTTTTTTCTTGTCAGCGATAAACCCTTCCAAAATGTGAGCTTCTCAATTAATTATAAGTCAATGATATTATATAAATATGTGTTTATTTTAAGTGTAATAATTTTTACTTTATTAAATAAATGTCTTGTAAAATCCAGTTGTATTGTAGTTTTATGTTAGTGAATAAATAAATATCCTTACACACAACTGTGCGTACACTAAGGCCCGTATTAATAAATCAATCTCAATAGAAGTCTTGAGGCTGTATCAACCGAGATGCGTCTTAAGCAGTTGACGCTATCTCAAGCTCCATGCTAATTTATAAACCAATCTTGAGGTCTACTCAGCTGAGATCTCTTCCCAAATATTCGCCTCACCGGCGAATGAATGATAAGTCTTGAGTTTCGTTTATTAATACGCGCACGTTTACTTGAAACCGGTCACAAGACTGATCTCAATCTTGAGAATGGTTTATTAATAAGGGCCTAAGTAACTGAGATTGTATTTATACCAGAGGGTCGATAGACTATACAAATACATATTTTTTTCGTAAATATAAAGGCGTTCGTAAAAGGACGTCTGGCTGAGTTTGAAAAAAGGTATGCTGAGATGGTTGACGAGGAGAGAGAAAGGCCAAGTCCCTAAATCGACGAGCATGTATGAACAACCTTATGGAAGTGAATGAAGTAAAAGAGGTTATCTAGTATCCATAGTACAAGCTTTGCTTGGTTTGGGAATAGACGATTGGTGTAGGTAAGTGTCCGAAATTTATTTATTAAAAAAAAATATAAACATCCATGCTATTTCACAATTTGTAATGTAAAAACCTGCAACCCCTCGAGTTTCTTACGTGTTCTCCGATGGGAAAATTGCATTTTGAACAAGCACTAGCTTAAAAAAATTTAAAATTGACTAGTTTAAGTGTACCCTGTGTACAATAAAATATAAATAAATATCCTTAGACATACACACAGCGCCATCTAGTTCCACAGTAAGCAACTATATGTTTGTGTTGTGGATACCAGATGGTTGATATACTACATAAATACATATTTTTTTTGTAAATAAATACATATATAAATGAAAAACATCCATAACCCGGGAACACATGTCTGTATTCATCATACAAACATATGCCCCTGGCGGGATTCGAACCCGCAACCTTTTGGTATAGCGGTCAGAGTTTTTAACCACTACACCAAACAGGTCGTCAAATAAAAAGTATTTTTGAGTTTGAATTGGTGTACGAAGTTTAGCGATCCAAAAGAATCAATATCTCGGATTGATTTGGTTATTATAGGTATGACTTTATGATTCAGTCATTTATCTGATAAAGTAACGTATTATACTATTGATGATTCAGTCGTTGTCTCCGCTGTAATAGAATAGATAAATTTCCTAACAACCCGCCTACTTAACTGATTTGATAAGTATGCGGAAAATTTCTGGTGTCCAACTTTTACGTATTACTAATTTTATAAGGAGGATAGTAAGAGTCTTGGTTAAATGACGCGTTCTTTTGAAACATAAATGAAAAATAATTTTTCATTGCTCTTAGTCGGAAAGTAGGTTTGAAGTTGCCTAAGGAGCGGGTTGAAAGTAATACTTTTCAGCCCTAGGGAGAAACGCTTCTAACTGAGGGCTGTCAAGGCTTTCTGGCGGGAACTCGGCGAGTGAAGTAGCATTTTTCTTTATAATTCTTATAATTTGTGCATTCTAACTTTTGAAGCTTAATAATGGCAGAATATTGTGCAGCAAACGTTAGTGATGGTGTACAGGTGAAGGGAAGTGTAAATTAAAGTGCGTAACAGAGCTTTCGGGTTCCCACAAGAAGCCGCCAAAATCTTTTGTAAAGCATTCTGCCACTTTACTCAAGAATGACTTGACCGTGACTAGACTCTATATACGCCAAGTATACGACGAATTACTTGTTTTGACTGAGACTGACTTACAAACTGAAGAAATAAGATAAATAAGACATGGCTGTTATGGGCTAGATCCCTTTGCCTTCTCCTGGAGGAGAAAATAAAACTAAAAAAAAAAGAAAAATGAGGGCTGCAAATTAAAAAAAAATATGTTTTTTTTCTAATTTCTATTGAACCATGTTCCAACTTTCTCTACAGCCACTCAAATATATATAAAGTAGTAATTAAAATTAAACATAAAGTTGAACTATTAAATTAAAGAATATATTTTTTTTAAATGACCCTATTATAATTTAGTTTCAACTATTTCTTTAAAATAACATAGATTTGGGCAAAATGTTTACCATTTCTTCAAATAATGGATGAATAGCTGGCCGGCCGCAGAAAAAAAAAACAAAATAGGCGGGAAAGCGGCAATCCGATCTTCATTTGTTTCTCCATGTTGTAGAGTTTTGTTTATACTTCGGTATAGCAGAGATTTTTATTAACTCATGTGTTTATTTTTACTTTCCTTGTATTCGTAATGAAAAGCACACACAGTGTTTACCTCGGGTTAAAGACTTACTTTCATGCCTGATAATAATGTACTATAGTCACTAGCTTGATATTTTTACAATGTATGGCTGAGACACTCCTTTTGAATAACCAATACTAGTGCCAGAAGGCCCCGCTCTTGAGTGTCTGCGTTCGTATACTGGTTTGATAAATTAAGATTCCTATTCAAGTACAACTTAAATCCAAAATTACGCACATCGTGCACTCTAAAAACCTCCAGCGCGCCATCTGGTTCCATACTATGCAACTAGGTTTGTATTGTTGATACCAGATGGTTGATAAACTAGACAAATACATTTTTTTTGTAAATAAATACATATATAAATGAAAAACATCCATAACTCGGGAACACACATGTCTGTATTCATCATGCTCTTAGCGGGATTCGAACCCGCGACCTTCTGGTATAGCAGCAGAGTTTCTAACGCACTACACCAAACAGGTCGTCGAATGATAAAAGTTAATAGTCAGAATCAAAGATATTTAGATATTATTATAATATTATGTCTTAATGATCCATTTTATTAATATTAAGTATAAAATAAAAAAAATAAAAATAAAAAGTAGTAGAAAATAGTTATGAATGGATATTTAATGAAATAAAATAAAATATTACTTGCCAATGGTGTCGATTCGGATGTACACCAACTAAACTAAACTAAAACCAGTTTTAAAGTACTGTCTCTTTCTCCCTGGAACAGTACGATGCGACGGCACAACTCCAAAACTGGGTTTAGTTTAGTTGGTGTACATCCGAATCGTCACCAGTGTTTAAAATATTTGCATGCAGTATTATATAAAATTAGCTGAGAGTAGAGAATTATTATTTTTTTAAATGTCAACTATGGATGTACCCCATTCTTTGCGAATAAATAAGAATAAGAATAATGTTTATTTCAGAAAATGTTACATAGTTGAAACTAAATATGTTAGGCTATACTTAGTACCACTAATACAAAAGCCATAGCTGCCGAACTAGGTTTATGCAACCTGTATTTCAGCATACAATGCCCTTCCCCTGGAATGAGTAGTATGGTAGTACTTCTCAAGAATTATTTGTGTAGATAATGTACGTTGGTAAGATTGTCATTCATAATTTCACGGAATAGAATTTTCTAAGAAGGAGATAGTATTTACGTGCGACACAGAGTATAGAGTACTACATTATGATTCACCCACCGCTTAAAGAAATTCAATGTTTATGACGCACACCGCGTCCTTTAGCAGCGGCAAAAGCATTGACCCATTCTCGTTCTTGCATGACCATTGACCTAGTCAGGCGAACAATGAATGGTTGTCTTGTCTGTCTTATTTTATCAAAGATAAAGTCAAAGTCAAAAATGCTTTATTTTGTAGGTACACTGAGTACACATAAAAGAGTCAATTTTACATTTTTTATGCTACTGCTTGTTCAAAATGCAATTTTCCTCGAACACGAAGGGTTGCTCTTTTAAAATCAGGCTTTGATTTTACATAAAGGTTTTTATATTTCATTATTAATCGTAAAATAGCCTGGCATGCGAACGATCTGATTATGTCCAGGGATGATTGTCCAGGGAGTCTGATATTTTATAATATGCTTTGTTAATAAATTTCTGTTTTATAGTATCTTTAAATTTATTGAGAGGAAGATTTTGTATATCAGCTGGTATCGTCGACCTCCGTGGTATACTGGTTCGGTTCGCGGCTGCCACGCAGAAGTCTGGACTTCCATTTTCGATTGGATAAATCAATCTTAACTTATCATAATACTAATATTATAAATGCGAAAGTTTGGATGTTTGTTACTCCATCACGTCGAAACGTTTCAATCATTCATCCGTTCAAATCAAAATGTCAAAATTGTCCAATTGGATTTTTTTAGAATTCTCTGATGTCTGAATTTAATTCGCTTTTATATCACAAAGGTAAAACTCAAAGTCACTTTTTATAAATACCTGATTTATTCATGATAAAAACATAAGTTTATATTATACTCAATTATTTCTTATGTTTCACTAATCGAAGTATAGGCAAACAAGTAGGTACAAGCAGAGTTAGTTTATCACAATATAAAATCAATCATAAGGTAGGTACTCGGTACTAACTTGTAAAACTTAGGTAGGTACCGAGTACCTTATGATTGATTTTATATTGTGTATATATTTATTTACAGATTATATTTACATTATTTTAACGTAAAACCTAACTTTTTAACCAACGACGATAACGATGGGTGTTATGTGTTTCACGGCGTTGTGTGTGTGTGTCCAGTCTTTGTCCGGATGTATCTGAAGAATGCGTGGACCGATTTGAGTACGGTTCTGTATGAGTAAACGAAGGGACAGAATTATTAGGCAAATTTGATGAAAATTGGATATTCAGCTTTTAGTATAGTAGCAGGCGTCGGTGGCTCAGAGGATGAGACAGTCTCCCAATTTACGATACAGGCTAGCAGATACACTAAGCTAGCTTAGTGTGGTTGTTGCAGAAAATGTATTATGTATGGTCCTTTTTGGTAAATAAACATCTATCTATTTTCTGACACCCTGTATTTTTACTTTTAAGATATCTAAGTAAAACACTATTTTTTGACAAATAATAAAAATAGGTGATATTTCAAAGCCTTTCAAATACATCGAGTTTCCTGAATTTAAGAAAGTTATTGGATTATCCTAAACACAATATTTCTTATCAATATACCTAGGTACACCTTTGAAACAGTTCACATTAATATTGACATTTTCATTTGGCATTCATATACCTACTACTTAAATAAATTATTAAATTGTTAACATAATATTGTATGTAGATTTTGTATGTAAAAGTAATTAATGATTGAAAATGTGATTATTATAGTAATATCATACAAGTATAGTTAGGTACTTGGTATCTTCGTTTTTTAATTGCATGCCTACTGGTTGATCACAGCAGGAATAATTTGCGTATCGGCGGAATCCTGCGGCAATAATTTTAAGGTAACTTGGCTGTATTAATAAATCGGTCTTGAGATTGAGATCGCGTCTCAGTCTCAATACAATTTTTTTTATACTGTTTTAATATGGAACAGATTCTCAGGCGTCAACATAAAGTCATCTCAATCTTGAGAACGGTTTATTAATACGGCCCTTAAAGTTAGTTCACAATAAATTACATTGATTGATACATTTTCTCAAACTTGATAGGTATTTGTTGCAAATTAACCCACCATCACACTAATAACATTTTGTATACAACTATTTTGGTCTTAAATGGGTATACTTATTACCTATTTTTATAGCACAGTCACGGAATGAAATGGTTCGTCATCTTAAAGTTGACTTTTGCTTGTAGACAAGTTGTTGATTTGACATTGAACGCTAATATGACGTTTGTGCGTTGTGACATATTTATTTATTCACCGACCTTTCCTAGCTCACGTCACCATTTGACATGTTTTAGGTCAGCTATTAGCTCATAGTCAAGGAACACTAGTTCGGTTAAATATAAACCCTGTCGTTTTCTATATAACAGTGTGGTGTGTTACTTAGTTTGGAACGGGGCTTGCTAAATTCAAATTCAATTATTTGAAAACTGACGAACCTTTTCATCCCGCGACTGTACCTATCGAGTAAAGCGCTATGTTAGTCCCCTTCGCCGCCGCAGCAGCCATCATCGACTTCCACGCCGCACATCTTCAGAAGAAACACGCATAGTGTAACACACAACAGGCACCTTAGAATTTTTCCACATGATCCACAATCACAGCTACACGAACAGCACATGTTTGTCCAAAAAAAAAAAAAACAAGCTCCGCTAATCTGACAGCTGCTCCACTGTTCTTGAATTTGTGGAACACCGTGACGTTCTTACTTTAAATTTTGGTAGATCTTGAGTATTTCCGTAGCTGTTCCGAATTTAAACAAGTACCTAGTCAATACTAGGTACCGTCGCGTTCTTTTTCGATTTAGATAAATATTGGTCAATTTGTTTTGAAGTATTTAGTAGAAAAATGTATTTCAAATAGAGCTAAGTACGCATAACAGTACTATTCACCATAGCGTCACGACTCCATTTGTTTGATTTGGTATTAGGTAGGCGACAGGGTAATTCTGTGTAACGATATTACAATGTACACTATATACCTGTAGATATCTATTCACCTATTTACGATACCTACATATTTTCTGATTAATATGAATTCATTGAGAAAAAAATTTCAATCTCTACGACATTGCTCTACATTTTGCCAGAATATACAAAGAAAATATATATTTCTTTCCATTTATTGTATACTTGTCAATTATCATGTAATAAAATAGTACTACCGACATAGACTTCACAATTCCAAGTAATATTATAAATGCGAAAGTTTGTGTGTATGTCTGTATGTATGTTTGTTACCTCTTCACGTCTGTACCGCTGGACGTTGGATGAAATTTGGTTAGTTGACAGATTAGGACCTAGATTAACCAGGCAAATTTTTTTGTTGAATCGATATTGATGAAATCTTCCACGCGGACGAAGTCGCGGGCGGAAAGCTAGTCGTATATAAATCAATCACTACCAACAATATGCCTACCTCGTAAGTAATGTAAGTGGGAACTTACATGCTAAAATTGTGCATATTTTTGAATATTTCAATGTCTTTTTAACCCCCGATGAAAACAGACAGGTGTCTTGTGTTTGACCCCGTTGTGCGTGTGTATGTCTTTGTCCGGACGTATCACAGTTAATGCGTGTTAAACCTGATAGAAGCACTACGACTTGACACATCTTTTTGGATCACCGTTGTTATAAAAAATATACTTGTCAATTTGGCAGATGTAAATAATATCTATAAAATTTCAAACGAGTGTGAATTATAAAAGATGGAGCCATAAAACCTCCAAAAAAGTGAAGTGAAGACTACAAAATTAGTTGTATAGTGTATGGTATCCAATGAAATTAAATACTTAGCCCAAATAATATGAAACTAAACTTCATTCATTAGCTAAGTCTATCACTTCTCGCAACCACACACACTTCATTGTAAATTTGTCTTAAAAGTTATAGGCACAAGAACCTAATTAGTAATGTGGATAGCGAGGTGACTCGACGTTATTATTATTTGGAAGCTGTAACGACAAATTCCCAACGGAAACAACAAAACAACTGAAGCTAAGCGACAAGCAACAAATCGTTGAAAGGATTGCGGAGAACAAAGCGACTGGTGCAACAATTTATAAGCAACTTGTTCATTTAGCGTCGTTCTTGTTAGTGCAGTAATTGTTAAAGAATTTGAAACTGTAACCACAAATCCGAAATGACAATAACAAAGTGGACTGAAGCTATTCCAGCAAGTTGTTGAAAGGAATGTGAACAACAGAGCGACTGGAAACATTTTGAAGCGATTAATCGATTTAGCTTCTCTCTCATTGGTACAGTAATCGCTGAAGAATTGACGTAAGACTCCAAAGTGGATAACAGTTGAAATTTGAAATAATTATGACCTACAAAGTGACCTGATGAAACTGTTTTACATCTGCAACGTCTCGTTTTGTTGTTGTAGTGTGAAATGTGTTGTTGTTGTGTGCCGCGGTGTTGCAGCGACCCTTGTTGTAGGATATTATGTTGTTGCTCTATATGTGCTTTACTTTTCAATATGTGCGGCTTAGATTGTGATTGTAATGATGCGGATGAGTAAAAGTGATGTTCTACGTAAGTATGTATACATATATATTGACAGATAACCAAAGAAGTCCGACAAAATGTTTCTGCGAAACTTTCTTCCAATTTCTAATTCTTTTTAAAGTAATTTCAATACTTATTCTTGGTCAGAATAATAAAGCTTCTATAGTTTTAGTAGTACATTGATTTTGTTATAGGAGATGTAACAAAGTGACACCATAATTGTTCTTTTTTTACCTTCTGTTGGACCTCTTAAAAGGATCCCTTTGTGAATAAGTATTAATTGAAAAGTAGAAAAAAAGTAAATGTTTGTCAAAATATAAATAAAAAAATAATTACATGTCAATTATTATTACTGTGAAACCCTCTTTAACTATGACTATAATACTCGTATAGTACTATATCATCAAAATAAACAAAAAAAAACTGTGTTATTATAAGCCTAAATATTTTCGAAACGGCTGAACCGATTTTCATGAAACACAGCTAAGAACCTTTAGACATTGATATAAAAAAACTGCACTCAAATCGGACCACGGTCTGGACAACGACTCACACACACAGACAACACAACACCTTCCGCTAACGTTTTTCGTAAGGGGTTAAATGGTTTGATTTTCGACTCGTGTGTCTCGACTCGATACAAATATGACTGACAATAATATGGCTAGCAAGATCTCGACAGAACGTTGAGATCTTGCTAGCTTGATAATATTTAACTAGTTTCAGGCCGTAATAAAACACAAACTATCACTTTTTTATACATATAAACCTTTTGGAATAAATTCTCTAAGGCCCGTATTAATAAACCATTCTCAAGATTGAGAACAGTCTTGTGACTGGTCTCATGTAAAAGTGTCGATTAATAAACCTTACTTGAGACCTGAAAAGCACGTGCATACTCAAGCAGTACTCACTTGAGAGGTATTAATAAACGAAACTCAAGACTATCATTCATTCGCCGCTGAGGCGAATACTTGAGAAGTGATCTCAGCTGAATAGACCTCAAGATTGGTTTATAAATTTGCACGAAGCTTGAGAAAGCGTCGACTGCTTCAAACGCATCTCGGTTGATACAGACTCAAGACTTGTATTGAGATTGATTTATTAATACGGGCCTAAAGTCAATGAAAACTAAGAATAACTAAGTGCACAAACAGACAGACGCAGAAGCGACTTTGTTTTATACTATTTAAAAAGATCGCAAATGGAACCAGCTATCGTAACATGACAGGGGCGATTTTTCATCTGTTGTAGGAAAATCAGGACATTTTGGTATTCACATTCCTACCAGTAGGAGAGTCAGTACATTATTGTATTCGTGGTCCAGCGCGACATAAACGCAGAGCAGGGTGCACTGCGTTTATGTCGCGCTAGATAATATAGAACGGTGAAGGAAAACATCGTGAGGAAACCTGCATACTTGGGAAATAAAATTCAAAGGCATATGAAGTCCCCAACTTTCATTGGGCCAGCGTGGTGGACTATGGCCCATACTTCCTCATTATACGAGGGAAGGCCTATATCCCTGCAGTGGGAGGTTTGCGGACTGATGATGATGAGATAATATTTGTCCTGCTCATTCGTTTGCACGAAATATACAACAAATTGGTTGGTTGGAAAATGGTTGGTGGTAGGCCTGGCTAGCTACCACCATCTTATCTAAATCTACCGCCAAGCAGCAATGTTAATATCACTGTTGTGTTCCGGTTCCGGTTGTCAGAGATAAGAGAGCCAGTCCAAATTTGTTGGGGTTTCCAGTACGCTCCCACCTTCGACCTCATCTTCATTTAACATCAGGTGTGATTGAGGTCAAGTACGAACCCGTCGTGCATTAAAAAAAAATCCAATCTCACTCTACGTCGCGTGCGACAAACGATTTCATGCTACGCAGGCTGCACTAGGAGCATGACAGGCGCGATAATCGTTTATGTCCTGCTCATTCGTTTGGAGCCAATACAACTATCCCTCTTTCACATCTATTATCTCGCGCGACATAAACGATTATCGCGCCTGTCATGCTACGGGGGCTAGTAAATTGAAAATTTAGAAAACCATCGAGAAAAAGCGATTATAACAAAACGGCTGAACCGATTTTGAGAAAACATTTCTAAGAACCACTGTTAGAAAACCTGCTGTCAAAAAAAAACGGCATCGAAAATTGGTTCACCCGTTTAAGAGCTTCGGTGCCACAGACAGACATACATAGAGACACACACAGCGGTTAAACTCATAGCACCTCTCTTTTCATAGTAGGTACTTCAAGCTCAAAGAGAACGCATGCGGAATTAAGACAGCGTCGAATTGATAGGTACCTACTGTCTGGCAGCAAGGATAGTCAAAGCTTTCACATTCGGCCTTACTAGCATTTAATACCAGCAGCCGTCTTTACGGCTTTATGGTATGGTGGAGAAGACCTAAAAGAAATTACAGAATAACCACCGTCGGCAACAAGGTGTTTAATAAAGGTAACTGATATATGTGATAAGGATAACGCTGTAACGTTAAACTTTTATCTTGAATAAATATGAGATAAAGATTCCAACAAATATAGGCTACATATACGTTTACTTTTTTATGTTATGTATTTCAAACAAGCAAACAACAACCTTGTGGAAAGTGAGTATAGCGCTCATGACATCATCCCTTCCAGCTTTACCTCGACAATTTTAAAACCCTATTAATCAGTATGTCATCGCTTAGAGATAAGTTTGAAGAATATAATGTTCTAATATTGTCTTCACAGTACATTCTTGAAAATTTAATATACATACTTATGTAAAAAAAAAATATTGCATCGTTTAAGAAAAATAGTCATAAACATGATATCAATACAAAAAAAAAAAATAAACTTGCAGGTCACATAAGTCGCCTCCGCAAACTCAGTAAATCATTAAAAGGGTTATGTGTACGCTTTCTCAAAAGGTTCCTGTTGATATGCAAAATCATTCTTTCAATAAATTTAAAGATGCTATAAAACAGAAACTTATTAAGAAAAAGGAAAATATCAGACTATTTAGATGATCATTATCCGTGGACATAACCAGTTCGTTCGCATGCCAGACTGTTTCACAATTAATAACAAAATATTATTGTATATTATTGTGCCTTTTTGTAATATTAGGTCCTTACCTATGAAATTGGCGTTTTGTATGAAGAATTTCATTAACACTGTTTTCTCCATACAAACATTTTTGATTTTTTTTGGGGAACGGCAAATCCAAATTTAGCTAAACTTTGTGTGTATTATCGGATAACATTAAGTTAAGTATAGGCAGCGTTAATTTTTAAAAGTAACCGCTTTATAAAAGTTTCAGCGAATCTAAGAATGATTATGGGTAGCACATGAAAAGAGCTCTGTTCAAATTTTTTTTTTCAATTTGACTTAGCCTAGAAATGAAAAAATACTTCATGTGAAACCTTGAAATAATATTCCATTTTCCAAATAAAAAACAATTTGGATATAGCTTTGAAAATCGCAGGAATTGGTACATATGATTAACGAAGAAAAAAAACTCCAATTTCATAGGTAAAGACCCAATATAAAAACTTGTTTTTAAAAGAGCAACCCCTCGAGTTTCTTGCTTGTTCCTCTCAGGGGAAAATTGCCTGATGAACAAGCAGGGTCTTTGGTACCTATGGGACGCAACTTGCGTCGATACCCAACTTCCAATTATAAGTGTTACAGCCCGTTCCGATGCTGCCTCGGCAGAAAATGTTAACTACGGATATTCTCGAGAAAAACGGTCACTTTTATAATTGTGAATTCAAGTACTTATGGTTTGCGCCGTCTTTTTCGAACTTCCACTGTGAGTCATAAAAAAATCATGCTTGACAGTTTATTTGGCAAGAGATTTAATTACAAATTATAACATTGTGTGGTTCTGCCAAAGTCATCGTCAAACACGATGGAGCCATAAAACCTCCAAAAAGTGAAGTGTGAACATTGTGTGGACAAAAGATTTCCTATACAAGTCCAAGTTCATATTTGTTGTCATCATCATCATATTAGATACACGACGAGCCACAGGACCTATCAGTCTTTGGTGTGAACCACGAGAATTTCTATAATAATAACTTAGGCGCGTGGTATATGTACGATGGCCATACAGTAAAATAGATACAGTAACCTCTACTTCCATTTTCAAGTAAACCAATTTATTTCACTACTTAACATTCTAATTGTATTTCTCATGGGCTTGTTTTTGAATAGATGGATAATACTATGCTAATAGGTAGCACATTCGCATTACATACCAATGTAGGTAAGCTGCAACGACCAACGAAATATAAACTATTTCTAGAAGCAAAGTTGATGGAAGAACTGTGAACAACAAAAGGTTACAACACCTGAAGATTTGGAACACTCAAAACCTTATTGTCATATCTGTGATCACTCCACATGGGATAAAGATTATGTTGCGTTAAGTAGCACAAAATGCCGTATACCATTTAAAGCCTAATTTGGAAAATGGACAATAACGTGTTCCTGCTTAGACATTATTTGAAAAAATATGAACCGCAAAGTGAGCAGTTGTAGCTATTTTGAATCTGTGACGACTAAGTAATTTGGAATGTGTGTTATTTGTTTTCCGCAGTGTTTTCGACACCCGTGTTGTAGGATATTATGTTGCTGCTCTATATGTGCTTTACTTGTCGACATGTGTGGCCTTGATTGTCCATGTAATGAAGATTTTGATGAGTAAAAGTAATTCTTTGTTTTGATTATTCTCTTAATGTGTATTATTAAATTCAAATTTTACATAATATCCCCCCAAAAACATAAAAAAGAGGCGAACTTCTCATTCAGCAGATTTCGCCTCCACACTCCTCCCACTGTAACTCCTGTAAGCCAGGATCAACAGTGGTACTCGACACGGCGCCTACTGAAGGTAGACGGTGCCCTACGTGATTCTATTGCTACCTTGGACCCCAGACTAATTAAAGAAAGGAATAGGGTGTGTAAGTAGGAAAAGAAGTTTCCCACTTCCCCCGTCGACAAATGGGAGTGTAGCCAATAAAATGCAAACGGCAGTAATGCTTCTCATTCAGCAGTCATTTAGACTTACAAAAGAGTTGAAATCTAGATGTACTATCAAGTTCCTTTCTAGGAACTAGGAAATAAATTATGCTACTGTGCATGATTTATGTAACTACTCAGAAAGTAGGTTTTTACATCTACATAATTCTATGCAGCCGGCGTCATAATTATACAGAGCTGTTTTGTTGTGTGCGATATCGTTGTGGATTGAGAACATACAGATCTGGCTGAAATTTGGACAGAGATGGATAATTTTAGCATTTTTTTTATGCTGGGTTAGCTGTTGACCTCAATTACACCTGATTGTTAAATGAAGATGAGGCCGAAGGTGGAAGCATGCTGCACCCGGACAACCGGAACAACAATGCTATTAACGTTACTGTTTAGCAGCAGACTTCGATAAGATGGTGGTAGCTAGCCAGGCTCACATTTTAAAATGCCGTACTACCAACCAAACTGAGTAGTACCCCGCTGGGGATCGAATCCGCGACTTCCAATCCATAAACCCTATGTTGTTTACGTTGGCGGCGATTCGGATGTACACCAACTAAACTAAACTAAAACCAGTTTTGGAGTGGTGCAGTCGCATCGTACTTTTCCATGGAGAAAGAGACAGTACTACTTTAAAACATGTACGTCGTCGGACCTATCCCACGGTATGATGATCTCCTCTACTATGCGCTTGGTTGAGATGGTCGTTAAATAGTAACTGAATTTTCTACAGTTGGTATTTGCCTTCTATTGATCGTAATAGCCAGTTAGGTCGGTAGAGTAGACGTTATGGGTAGGGCAAACTTAAAGAACGATAGCCGTTGAGGCATGCCCCGACAAGGATGTCCACTTATAAGGTCGACAAATGACCGAATGAACCGTTGGATGCAGGCTCGCCCTGGAAATGGAGGCCTATGTTGGGCAGCGGAAGTCTTGTGGCTGATATGGTAATGTACGAGATAGGTGAAAAGAAGATATATTTAGCAGTTACCACTTGAACCTGGGCTATGTGGGCAAAAGAACAATACTTTTTATAGGTACTTCTTTATTTATTTCTCTCTCTTGACAAGAAAAAATATGTATTACGCTGTAGAAGTGAAGTAACAGACACACGTTTACGCTTACACAACAAAAATATCGAATAGTTCGCGCGTAGAAACAACTCCCACCCATTTGGAAGGCCCTCAGTTCTGTTTACCTTGTTCTGAGACTTTAAATTTATGATGCATCATGAATTATTTCTTCATTGTCAGTAAACGATATCCTCTTGGTATCTCTCGGGCTTGCCGTGCTGGCAGCATGGACTCAAAGGCTTGCAGTCGCAATTGCATTCAACCCCGCACAAATGAAACATATAAGCACATAATGTGAAGCAAAATATACACCTTAGGCTACCACAGAAATTACAACAGCACATGGAATCAGCTTGGAACATTGTCCTGTCTCGTGTCTTTATGGTGATTTTTGCTCATCTTGGAATATGTTTTGTACTGAGATCAGTTCGCAACAGAGAATAAGATGATGTGGATTGCTTTTAATTATAAAAACCAGGAGAGTAATAATGAAAACATGACAAACTGACAATGACTTCTGACCACTTTGACAATATCTAAGGACATAATAGTGACACCTCTATGATGGGCTCGTCTTGCGTTTTTTTTTATCTAATCTAATCTAACTAATATTAAAAAAGCGAAAGTTTGGATGTTTGTTTATTTATTTATCTGTAAGTTTGTTGCTCAATCACGGCGAAACGGATGAACGGATTTGGATGAAATTTGGTATATAGGTAGAACATACCCTGGATTAAAACATGGGATATTTTTTATCCCGATAAAGTGAGTATTTCCGGCGCGATAAACAAATTTAACATAACCGCGCTAAAGTTATTATTCCACGCAGGCGAAGGCGCCGGCGGGAAGCTATACATAATATTTATACATATAATTTCTTATAATTTCTTTCTTATTTTCATGTAACTAGGTAAATAAATCAGGTAGTAATAGGAAATCTATATGCCTTTATCCAATTTCATTGCGATCGTTAGTGACGCGTTCCTACCACCGCGAGGGCTTTGAATTTGTACCTTATTTATCATCTTCACAAAATAGTTGGAATTGTAGGTCCATATTAATATACACTTCTCAACATTGAGAACAGTCTTGTGACTGGTCTCGAGTAAACGTGTTGATTAATAAACCTAACTTGAGACCTGACAAGCACGTGCACACTCAATACAAGCGTATTTATAAACGAAACTCAAGACTCATTCGCCGCTGAAGCGAATACTTGAGAAGTGATCTCAGCTGAGTAAATCTCAAGATTGGTTTATAAATTAGCACGGAGGTTCAGATAGCGTCTACTTCTTAAGACTCATCACGGTTGATACAGCCTCAAGACTTGTATTGAGATTGGTTTATTAATACGGCCCTAAGACCGAGCAAGCAATATTTTAATAGAAACAAAATCCGACTGTAAAGCCCGTATTTATAAACCATTCTCAATATTGAGAACAGTCTTGTGACCGGTCTCAAGTAAACGTGTTGATTAATAAACCTAACTTGAGACCTGAAATCTTTACCCTCCTTCGTATTGTGGTCGGGTAAAGAGGGGATTTAATGAAAACCCTTCCTTCACCTGAAATTTCTTTTTATGAAAATAACCAAAATTTATTATCGCTACAGAAAAATAACAAAGTCGATCTAAGTTTCAAATATTATTTATTAAATTTCATTGAATATACATTAACGTGGTTACAAAAGTATTATTAGCCTGGTCCATCACCATCACTCACCTACCAGCTTCCCATAACATAACATCCCAGCTTGTACCAATCGACCAACTGCAGTATACCACCACTCTCCCACTATTTTTCATATCCCAATATTTGACAATAACCTGTCCATATAATTCATCATTATCTGCGTGCTAGCGACGTGATTTTGTTGTTACAGGCCCTAATTTACAAAACTTGGTAAAGTAGCACCTGCTAGGGGAATGCTGTTAAGAAAATCGTAACATTCTTCAATCAGCAGTCACGTTTCATAGTTTAATAACTAAGGCATACATAATCCTGTATTCTGTTGCTGGTGTAGTACTCACTATCTCGCAAAGCCGTGGCTAGTTTTGGAAAACATTCACGAATCGAATGGACGAGAAAATATTGTTTCATTGATGAGGAGGATGGTAGCCAGGAGGGTGAGCAGGAGGTGGGACGCCAGCGGGAGGGTAGCCAGCAGGAGGGTAGCCAGCGGGAGGGTAGCTAGTAGGCGGGACGGCAGCAGGAAGGTAGCCAGCAGGAGAGTAGCCAGCGGGAGGGTAGTCAGTAGCCGGGACGGCAGCAGGAAGGTAGCCAGCGGGAGGGTAGCCAGTTGGCGGGGCGACAGTAAGAGGGTAGCCAGTGGGAGGGGCGACAGCAGGAGGGTAGCCAGTGGGAGGGGGGTAAGGTACAGCTCCTGGTGCTGTCGGGTTGGGGGAAGGTGGAGCATTACAGTCTTGTTCTGTCAGGGTGCCCGGAGGTAAATAAAACTTTTTGGTACATGCGTCTATACACATCGTATATAGTCCTTTAAAGAAACCTAGTACAGTTCTGACTATTTGCATCGCCAAGCCTAATATTGGACACATTTTGCAATAGTTATACTGTGTGGTTTCAATGTTATTGTCTAGACTAGCCTATGATTGCGTTTAACGTTTACCGTGGTTTTGACGTAGGTAGGGGGATCCAGATATTCTTGTTGCTAATGGATTAATTTTCATTGTCATCGCTCTTTTTACAACAGCTTATACAGCATTTGCACAATTTGCAGATAGTGCCACCTATACAACAGCAACAATTCTTCAGGCATGCGATTAATGTGACACAGCAGTCGCATAGCATGCAAATAGCACACATGATGTTCTTGTCACACTAGCCTAAGATAGGTAAACAGTTTATATTCAAGGCGGTTTTCTTACGTTCCGGGTAGCAGTTTCAAAGAGACACCTACCTATGCTGTCGCATATTTATAGACTTGCTTTTCAATCGTTCCCAGAACTGGTTCCTTCAATCCATTAAATAATTTCAAATGGAGCTGGGACGGTCCGGACTTTTTTGTGACCACATGAACAGTGGAATTGTTCCCGAACGAAAAGCTCTGGGGTTTGGTGGCATGGTTGATACGAAATGTGACCTATAACAAATCAGAATACCGTCACGTATTATACAATCATAGTCCTATGTATGTATGTATGTATGTATGCATCTTAGTGAGTCGATGGCAAAAATATTAAATTCTTGTAGACCAGTCGTCGTACCACGTAGCTTAATGTTGCCTTTTAGCTCCCTTGCGTTCGATTGCTAAATTTGGTACCACGTAAGCGCCCTTTTTTTTCGCGGGGAAACGCCTTAAGCGTACCGCTCGCCTGAGGGACGGCGAGACGGTTATGTGGATACCCACTGAAACCCCGTGGCGACCTTCTTCGGCAGTAGGGAGGATCTGGGAACGCATAAGCGGCTTCAGGTCCCCCCTCCCGCCCTGCCTCCCCTCGCAAGGGGAGACCCGTTCCCAGAGGACAGCTACTCAAAGAAGATACGATACTACGATAAACTCAAAGAAGTAGGCATGAAAGATAGATTATAATATAACGTTGTTAACTTTTATAAATTTAGCTAGTACATATACAAGACGGGAGTGAACTTGACTTAATAAGTAGTTAACATTTATGGGACGGGGCATATTTTATTGAAGGCAGTCATTAAGTCGAATCAGTGGGCTACAACTGTCAGTTGGCCACTACTCTCACACAAATCCTCCAATCAGCGCTGGGCCCGCGTGGTGGATTATGACCCGTCCCTCTCCCAGTCAGAGGAGGCTGTGCCCCAACAGTGAGGACGTGTAAGGCTGTTGATGACGCAGTCTTTAAAAATAGCCTTTTACAATACTCTCAGGAAGAGAGGAAGAGTCAGGGATTAAAGATAGATACGAGTAACACTACCTGCTTGATTAAACTACCTCACACTCGCTCCAGCACGTATCAGCCTTCGCACTCTTCCTTCATACTCTCCAGTATACTACTAAAGATAGATGATAAGGAAGGGAACTAACCATTTTGTAGGATTTGTTTTGTGTACCTACCTAGGTCCACAAAACAAATGGTATCGTAGAAATGTGGTAGGTAAGTTATTCTTGTTATTTACATGTAACAGACGTAATATCTGTTTGAAGCTCTTCGTTCACCACATAATCGAAGCTATGGGAGGTGGCCATAATTCGGTTGAATGTATACAAAAGAAAATAATAGAAAATATTACATTTCGTTCCGTTATTTGACACTAAGCACAGATAAGCTGTCTAATAAAAAGCTACATAACTGATATGTCACAGTCCGTATACTTTGCTCTCTGCTATTCTTGTTAAAGAAGACTGTTACAATAGAAAAGAATAGTTTACATTTGAATTTGGAACCTGTCATTCTCATGACTCATTTTGGCGCCAATTGGTTATAAATTCTAGCGATAAATTACAATGTATTGGATATTAGGGTGATACAGAGAACCGTATTCAAAAAGTAGATGGGTAAACTCTCCATTAATTTTATAAAATATTTTGTAATTATGCTATTGATTTTGTATGAATAATTAAAATATAATAAATGCGAAAGTTTGGATGTTTGTTTGTTGCTCAATCACGGTGAAACGGATGAGCGGATATGTGGTATATTTAAAACATACCTACCCTAAAGGCACTTTGTTCCCAGTAGTTCTGTTGGACAGTTCTGTGGGCCTAACCTATCCATGTCGGGGTGCCAAAAACTCCCGTGCTCGCTTCGCTCGCACTCGTCCGGCTCGCTTGCGCCAGTTAAATATAGATGACCTCCCAGATGACATTCCATTTTACAGGACAGGACAGGCTAGGACAGCACTAGTTAGGGAATAAATACAATAAATGGTGTGGAAAAATTAGAACTCGACAGAACTACTGGGAATCCCTAGTACCATTTGTTCTGTTGATAGAACTAGTGAGACAAAAATTCCCATTAGTTCGGCTAACAGAACTGTCCAACAGAACTACTGGGAACAAAGGCTAAAGGCGTAGTCGTTCGTTCGTAGTTCGTAGTCGTAGTCGTTTTCATAGGCGTCTTATAGTCAAGATTGTTCAAATAATCCACATTGATTAAATTGACATTTGATAATCTAGTCCTATATTGAATTCAATTTCAAATGTATAATTCTAAACATTTGCATGCTGTTTCCGGTTGAATACAATTGTACACAACTTGTTACTGAAACACTAATATCTGTGACTTACTGTATTCATGGCAAATAAATGATTCTGATTCTGATTCTGATTCTATTAAACAAGTCAAATTAGTATTCATTATTAACGATAAATTAATTAATTTCAATGTCAGAAAATATGCAATAAAAAGAAAAATAAATGTCGCTCAGAAATTCCGATACTGAATAATAACCCTTCTCTAGAAAACATGCAAACACCTGCTTTTTAAACATTTTACCAATTTTATTTTTGAATTCATTAGGTAAATGATTATAAATTCTAACTGCCATACAGTACAAGCTTTTACTAAACAAGTTTTTGTACTGGGACATACAATTTGTACTCATAACCACTTCTACTTTCCATTAATACGGAACATTGGCGAACGTACAAAGGACTCACTGTAATCCCCGACGAAAAACGAAGGGTGTTATGTGTTTAAGGGCACTGTGGGTGGGCGTGTAAGTGTGTCCGATGGCGTGCGGTATTTTTATATTATAGACTAAAAGATGGAACAAGTTCTTAGCTATGTTTGATGAAAAGCGGTTAATTTAGTTATGTGGTGCATTTCGATGATATCATAGTCTTTCTTCATTTATTTTTTTATTATATTTAAAACTAGCTTTAATAGCTTTTCTTTTTATGATTGACTGGATTCGCGTTTGACCACAAGCTCACCTGATGGATAGTGACGATGTGGCCGAAGATGAAGCACGCGATCCCAGTAAATGCCTATTCACTCTGCTCTTGAAGATCTCAAGGTTGTAGGATTCAGGAAAGACTGACGCCGGAAGGGAGTTCCATGCCATATATAAGATCCATTTTAAGTTTCCATATTAACAGTAAAAATGCAATATATTCTTTTAAATTCGATATTTCGAACATGTTTTCTACTATCTTTAACAAACATACCTACATATACAAATTTTCGCATTTATAATATTAGTTATATTTGTTAGCTTTGCTTGATTTGGGACTAAATGATTGTTGTAACGAGTGTCCGAAACATTTTGAAACAAAAAACGTTTAGTACATACAGTGTTTTAATCATTTTACAAAATTTTCTCCAATTTTGTAAAGAAATTCATTGGGTATCAAGTTCACCACAACATTGATTACAGTAGCAGCTTCTATAGCATGTGTTACAAGACTCTTTCAAACAGTGCCATATAGCTTCACATAGTATCGCCAATATACAACACATTACCTATGACGACATTTGCGACAAAATCGAAGAATTTCTCACTTATTCTTCACGACTACACTAGGTACAATTTGTTGAAATTAGCCCTATGGGTACACATACAACAATTTCATTGGCTAATGATTTTTTTTATTCCGTGAACGCTGGCTCGTCTTCTCAATTAAAATATCACCTTTTTCCTAGTGTTTCAGTCTTTGTTTGTTTGTTTACAAACATGTTAGTATCTAGATTGTAGAGCAAAGGATAAAAAGTTATCTGCAATTAATTATTTTATGTTTCCATTGTATTTTGTGTAGTTTCTTTGATACAGCTTAAAAATTATGGTAGCCGATATCGTATTTTACGTTTAGGTACCATGGAAACTATACAAGTTTGTGTTGTAACTGTTGGCTTTGAAAATTTTGATTACAATTTGACGTCTATCACCAGGTTAAAAATATAATGAAAATTATAGATTATGGAGTAGAAGTAGGTTATATATGACCAAGAAGAATCTGGCCGACGTTTATGGTAGGTACTTTATGATTTATACACTAAAGGACAGTATTACAATCTAAAGGATAACGTAAACCTTACGTAAACTTATTGTAATCTGTGGTGACCGTAAGTAAAGAATAACGAAACGGGCAACTTAATTACGTAACAACATAGGGTTTACGAATTGGAGGTCGCGGGTTCAATTCCAAGCGGTGTACATGTTTAGTACTCGGTTTGATTGATGGTAGGACATTTTAGGCCTTTGTCCAGCAGTAGACGTCTATCGGCTGATATGATGATGATAAGGGCATTTTAAATGTCCACCTGATAGCTACCACCATTTTATCTAAATCTGTCGCCAAACAGCAATCTTAACATCATTGTTGTTCCGGTTGTCAGAAATAAGATAGCCAGTTCCCCAAATAAGATAGGGTTTCCGGGTCAGTACGCCTTGGCTTCATCTTCACTTAACATCAGGTGAGATTGTGATCAAACGCGTATCCAGCTAATCATAAATAAATAAATATATATCCTTGGACATACACACAACGCCATCTAGTTCCACATTAAGCAACTATAGGCTTGTGTTATGCATACCAGATGGTTGACAAATACATTTTTTTTTGTAAATAAATACTTATATAAATGAAAAACATCCATAACTCGAGTACACATGTCCGTATTCATCATACAAACATATGTCCCTAGCGGCAGTCAACAAAAAATATTCAATACACGTTGGATCCGATCCGACTATCGGATCGGACGTCCGAGTCGGAAACAGCGCCGAGATGTTTACGATTTTTTTACCGGTTTTTTCTTCGCGTCAACATGAAAAAATATTTTCAGTTTAATTTTTTTTTGCAATAAGTGACAGTAAATCGTCGTTAATTTTTTCTTTCCGCTCCGCATGCAAGCACTCGGTATAACAGCTCGAGAACGACTAAGTTCAGAAAAAGTCTGGCGTAACAATGACACGTGAATCGAGTGAATACAATCGTAGTCAAACCTTAATCCCCGACGAAAAATGACGAGTGTCATGGGATTGACTACGTTATGTGAGCTTGTGTCCAGACTTTGTCCGGACGTATTTCAGCAAAAAAATAAGCCTATATGTTAATCTGTCTACCCACCTTCATCCAAATCCATCGAGTTTTTTAATGCTATCTCACAGATCTGATTTTTTTAGACTACTTGAATAAAACTATCATTGTTCTGTATTTGAAAAGGTATATTTGATCATTACAACGTCGATTACTGCCTCCGTTGTGCCTTGAAGCCTGTGTCGTGAAATAATTGGTCCTCAACGTCTTTGTCCATATTTAGGAAGATCTGAGAATAAAGATTAATTAGCTGAAGTATAAAGAAAAATAAAAAAGGAAAATACAATAAGACCTGTACTAAAAATAATTTAAAAAACAAGCTTTAAATACTCCCATAATTATCACATATTATTCTAGTCGAATCATAGCCCAGGGAAAATACGGTTTGACCTCGGAAAAACGAATAACGGCGATTTTATTGAAACATTTAATAAAATGTTGTAAATGTAGTCTAAAAATTAAGCATTTGTAAGAAACGCAAGTAAGTACTAAGTAACTAAATAACCTAAAGTTGAAAAGTGTGTTTCTTGTAAAAATAAATGCTCAATTGATGGATATTCCTGTAAATTCAAAACATTTAGGTAAACTATCGTTACAAAATATTATTCTCATTTTTATTTCTTAAGCTATGCAGCTCGATGACATTTTCAGCTAAAACACATGTATGCATAACTATAACATGCTTAGTTTTTTATCCATCAATAGGTTAATTGTGTTAACAAAAGTCTACCTAATTAAATATCAGTTAGTATTTATTGTTATTAAGATACAAATTAAAAATAGGGTATTCTAATAAAATATAGACAAAGCTCTCTTTTTTTTTAGGCTTAATTATTCAAAATGACATCTCTAATATACCTCTATAAGATAGCAATTATATAAGTCGGTTCTGAATTATGTCTAGCTAAGCTAATTTTTTACCGTATTTTCCCTGGGCTACCAAGCAAAATTTCAAGTTAAGGAGTTCCCCTCGTGAGGAGACGATCCTGGCTGCAGCTACAGTTCATGTCTATCATATAAATGTATTGTCATCGGAACTGAATGAGTTTGCACAATTTTTTTTTTGTACTTGATTTGTGATTGAGGAATCACACCTGATAATAAGTGAAGATGAGGTCGAAGGTGGAAGCGTACTGACCCGGAAACCCCAACACATTTGGGGGACTGGCTATCTTACCTTTGACAACCGGAACACAACAATGCTATTAACATTGCTGTTTGGCGGCAGATTTAGATAAGATGGTAGATAGCTAGCCAGGCGAACATTTAAAATGCCCTACCACCAACCAAACCGGGTATTTAAACATGTACCCCGCTGGGGATCGAACCCGCGACCTCCGAATCGTAAACCCAATGTTGTTTACATAGAGCCACGGAGGCACTTCTAAATTATACACGATTAAACGGCGTTAACAACGTCCACCACTGAACAAAAGCCTCTCCCATAGAATTCCAGAGCGAGCGGTTGAACATTAAGTTAAGTATAGGCAGCGTTAATTTCTAAAAGTAATCGCTTTATAAAAGTTTCAGCGAATGTAAGAAATGAATAAGGGAAGCACATGAAAAGAGCTCTGTTCAGATTTTCGTTATTATGTGATTTAGCCCAGAAATTAAAAAATATTTCATGTGGAACCTTGAAATAATATTCCATTTTCCAAATAAAAAACAAATTTGGATATAGCTTTGAAAATCGCAGGAATTGGTACATATGATTAACGAAAAAAAAAACTCCAATTTCATAGGTAAGGACTCAATATTACTGTGGTGAAGAAACGTGAAATCAGCCATCGAAATGATCAGAATGAGGATATGAAGTCAGTCCCTGTTTCGTTCTCCCACATTCGTTTCGTCTCCCATATTCGTTCATGAAGCACTGGTTGTCGTTGCATGCACCAGTGCCCCAGATCACACGCAATAGTTGATTTTTACTTACATAATAATTTTTGACATACAAATTCTACAATTTCTATAATAATAATTCAATTTTCTAAATAATTTCAAATTAATATAATTTAATTTCCATGTTTCAATTCTGATTTTTCTTTGTGTTTCAATTTTCCAATTGACATTTGAATTCACAATTGTTATTTTAAATTTTCAATGTCTACCACTGTTTATTAACGTAGTTATAGGTGACTGTACTAACAAAGATGGACCTTATTGTCTGGAAAAATAAATGATTTATTATTATTATATTTCCTAGCTTTCTGCCTCTTTATCACCAGATGTCCTGCAGGTGCTATGATGATGATGATCGGAGTAGGTGATCTGTGTCTGTTTGACGACCTGTTTGGTGTAGTGGTTAGCAACTCTGACCACTATACCAAAAGGTTGCGGGTTCGAATCCCGCTAGGGGCATATGTTTGTGTGATGAATACGGACATGTGTACCCGAGTTATGGTTGTTTTCATTTATAATAAGTATTTATTTACAAAAAAAAAAAGTATTTATGTAGTATATCAACCATCTGGTATCCACAACACAAGCTTATAGTTGCTTACTGTGGAACTAGGTGGCGCTGTGTGTATGTCTAAGGATATTTATTTATTATTTATTTGTGTTAGCGGTAGCTACACTATAGTCGGCTCTTAAGACACTTTTGCAACTTACTTTTGCAACGGCCTTTTTTGGCAGTGGTGTTTCTGGGGTTTTGGTTGCCAAGAGCGCGTTTGCACCTGGCCTGTGAAAAATAAAATAACATTAGATTGTAAATTAATCGAAAGCATTTAATTTACACCACAAGTCAAATGCTGGTCAATTTTCAAGAAACTTTAAAAAATGGAAAACTATTGCTTTAATGTCATGTAGGGACAAATTAAATAACGAATCATTGATAGGCTTTATAAATATATTTTGATGGATATACGTTAGAGAAAGACAAAAATATTGTAACCTTTTAGTTACCGTGGTTGACAAGCCAAGTAAATATAAAGTATACCTACTTCGCCGGGAATTTAACGGAAACACTGTAGCCCGCATACAGAGTGTTTCTGTTAAATTCCCGGTTGTGTTGTTATGTCAAGTCAGTGGTCTAGAAATCACACATCGTCCAATCTGCACAGGGCCCCTGGTGGATTATGGCCGTTACCGTCCGTAAGCAGAGCCTGTGCTCCATGGCTGTTGATGTATAAACTGGAACCACAGCTTAACAATGGACCATAGTCCACCACGCTGGCCCAATGCGGGTTGGGGAGCGTCGGTGGCTCAGCGGTTAAAACGCGGTCTCCCAATTTAGGAGGTCCGGGGTCGATTACCAAGCAGGCTAATGTACCAATGAGTGTTTAAATTTAATTTAATTACATATATGCATTTATCCGACTGCTCTTGAAGGAAAACATCGTGAGGAAACCTGATTGCCTGAGAAATAAAAATTCAAAGGCACTCTCGAATGTTCAAGGATAATCATGCGGAGGGTGCGGCGTGAGGGAGGTATCTAAGTAATTCCATTCCACTATATCAACTCTCAGTCAAGGGGTAAGTACCAGTCAGTGACAATTGTAGTAACAGCTATTAGTAAACTGAAATTTGACAATTTGAAACGGCATTGAAACGTGGTCCTTCAGAATGGCTTCATAAGGAAGATTAAGGTCACAACGAGCTATGGAGAGGTCTTTGCTATGTGACGAGGGAGGACAGGCAGTACCTACAGCAGAGGGTGGCTATCGCGCCCTCCACGGAGGGCACCGTCGCGCCTCACACCGCGATCAGCAAGCGGTTTGCAGCGCGACATGGTCCGTAACGGCTACAACATCTCCCCAAGATGTAGCTGACCGCGAACCTCGGGCGACGTGCAGGGGGGCTAGCGAGCGTTGCCGCCCCCCCGACGTCGCCTCCAGCCAGCGGAATCGGCCCTCTCCCGATCTGCTGAAACTTACCTTAGTGGTCTATCTCTAGTATGCTTCCATCTCTGCCTGACCGGTGAATAGTAACCTTCAGTGGGGTCGGTCTCTTCCGTATGCGGTGGTCGGCCTGTATGCCGGTAGTGCAACGTAGTAGTGGACTGTCGAGTCCTTTCCGCTTTGATTGTCTGATATCTTATAAATTTTCTATTAGCTTTCAATGTTCGTTCTTGGTTATCGCTGATGTGATAAAGAAAAACGTATTATTCGTTGAAATTGAAATACGTAGGTACGTTGTTTGACGGCCTCCGTGGCTCAATGTAAACAACACACGGTTTACGAATCGGAGGTAGCGAGTTCGATCCCCAGCGGGGTACCGTTTAGTACTCGCTTTGGTTGGTGGTAGGGCATTTTAATTGTCCGCCTGGCTAACTACCACCATCTTATCTAAATCTACCTCCAAACAACAATGTTAATAGTATTGTTGTGTTCCGGTTGTCAGACATAAATATCCAGTCCCTAAATAAAATGGGGTTTCCGCTTCCATCTTCGGCCTCATCTTCGTTTAACATGGTGTGATTGAGGTCAAGTGCTAACCCCTTGTCCAAAAAACAAAGTACCTATAGAGCACAGATAAACCCAACGACTAAATTCCAGGGTGGTTTGACTACGAACGCGCCAGTGCGTTCCCTTCGCTTAGTGAAACATTTTATGGCGTTTCTTTGTATTTCATCGCTGGATAAACCATACGAAGGAAATATTTAGTGCCACTATCAAAATCAAAAAAAAAATATTTATTTCGTAGGATAAAAATTATCACTTGAAAACGTCACATTTTTTATCTTATTATTACAGTTTTTGACATGATTGCTCTTTTACAAAGCTGATTCCCCAGAGAAGAACGAGCAAGAAACTCAAGAAACTCAATGCGGCATTGCGTAGCTGCGGTTTCACACACTGCAGGTGCCACGGAAGGTCAAATAAATAACTTTCTTTCTTGAAAAAATATTAAGTAATATTTATTCTATAGTAATATGACGACATAATAGAGGGAAAGATTGAAGGAAAGAAAGGAAGGGGAAGCCCTTTTTTTTTTGACGCGGGGAAACGCATGATGGGTACCGCTCCCCCTGGGGGACGGCGACGACGGACGACGGGAGGGACCCACTAAAACCCCGCGGCGACGTTCTTCGGCAGTAGGGAGTAACCCCCCCCCACAAGGCCCGTTCCCGGAGGGCGGCTAACGCGCGTTCACACCGCGATCAGCGGGCGGTATGAGGCGCGACAGGACCCCATGCGACGGCACCCCCCGGTGCGGTGGGTGTCATCATCTCCCGGGCCGCGTCCGACCACTACATCGAAGGAAAGGGAAGACCTAGGCGTAATTACTTTGACCAAGTGAAAAAAAAGGTGAATGTCGTGTCGTACCAAGAGATTAAAAGGATTAAATACGAGGGCGGAAAGTAGAGAGACATGGTCGTTACTCCACCGACAAGAGCATAGCTCTTAAATTGAAGAAGAATATGAAGACGCGACTACCTATACCAACCTGCTTTCAGCATACCTTTCTTCCTCAAAATAGGGTAGTTTAGTCCAAACCACAGTTTTCCTCGCTCCCACAATCCGATGATCCAATTCGTGCTGCAACTTGTCTATCATGTACCCTCTTAGTGCCTTGAATGTTGTATCTGAGAAATATAATTATGGGTAAACGATTGTAACTATATATATTCTGTATTTCAATCAATCAATTTATTGCTACTGTAGGATATTAAGCTTAGTTTTAAAGAATAGTTTTTAATTATAAATTTAGTAGATTTATATGTAATTCATAAGTATAAAGGAACGCACTCGCATCCGTCTGCCATGTTTGTGACGTCACTTGCTTACCCATTTTTGTCTTATCTTACTTGTCGACTCTAACGTAGCCGCGCGTGTTTTATTATTAATTTCCAAAATTCAATAAATAATAAGTGAAGGTTGCTTTACTGATTAGCCTCTGTATAAGGCCCCATCCTAGTGTCGAAGACCAGTGGAAGACCAGGGAGCTCCCGAGAAGATCCTTCTGAGGTAACACAGGACGACGAGGTACCTAGGTACCTTCATAAGGAAGCTAGTTCCTTCATAGTTTTTTTCTAGAAGAAAGTGATATTTTTACAGTCCACTGCTCGTTCTAGTGAAGTAATATACAGCTATCATGTGGGTTTTTATGGTCAAAGGTGTAGGTAAAATTAGAATCACATGTGTATCCCTTAGGGTGTAGCAATAAAGACCAAAGCTTCATAGTTACATGCTAATTACTATTAATACGTGATGACGAGGATCTGAAGATGGAGCCACAAGATTACTACTGGAACTCAATCAATAAATCAATCAATCAAGTACACTTTATTGCACAAAAATTCTACAATGCACTTCATAAATAAAGCTTTAAAAAAAAATTGTACAACCAGGCGGGCTTATCGCTATTTCTACCAGACAACCTTTTGGGTAAAGAAAAAACGTAGAACGGGATAAAAGCAAGTAGGTTGTGCACCAATGACTTAAAAAAAAGTCCTCCTCCTCCTTCTCGTTGATGGACTTTATGTTACTTGTCTTTGTAGGATGTCCGCCTGGCTAGCTACGACTATCTCATCTAAATCTGCCGCCAAGCAGCAATGTTAATAGCATAGTTCGGTTCCGACTGTTAGACCTAATATAGCCAGTCTTCCAAGTAAGTTGAGGGTTCCAAGTGAGCTTCTTAACTTAACTTAACATCAGGTGTAATAAACGTCAAGCAATAATATACAAAATAACCTGGCAATATTGTAGATTACCTTCTAAAGCCGTACGATCATACTCTACATTTCTGTGAGAGAACGTCAGGTCCTCGCCGGCCGTTGTTTTTGGTAAAAGTTCGCTCGTCGTTGTCACTGTCAAATCAATCGGAGGCTTCGTCGTGAGGTCGACCTCGTTGTCTTCAAAGTCATCATCGTCTTCAGTGGAATCGTATTCAGCTTCTTCTGATTTATAGGCGTAATCGAAACTATGATGCCGCACCTAGGATAAAACTTCAGAGAATCAAAAGACATTAAAAATGTAACTGGAACTTATGCTATGTGGGAAATGTAAATAAATTAGTTACCTATCGTGTACCCTCTACACACACGCACGCACGCACTTTTTAAAAAATCTTGTAGAAAATCTATAACGTAACTTTAATTTAATATTGTAGGTTTTATTACTTACTAAATACCTATACTATACCCAAAGCAAACTACAAAAGAAAATATTTTTATTCTATTACTGATGGGTACTATATCCTTCTACAAAAAAACAGAAACTTTAAAATCATACGAAGTTACAGCACAAAAATTGCATATTTTTACTAGACTATTGGCTGATGTCGATTTGATAAATTGCTTTATGACTAGAAACACTCACAGGCGCACACAGCAGTGGATATGATGATCTGGGCTTCCTTACAGTGTGAACGGGACACTGGGTTAACGGGCCGGGCGATATGGTTCTCTGGCCAAGCATGTTGGTGTGGGAGAAGTCGCAGACGAGCAGGAGACGTGGGTACTCGTTTCCGTGTCGCACTGCACCACAGCCAACCGCGCGTAGAGTCCACACCGCAAGCTGACTGAAGTGGCCCCAAGTTGTCCCTCTATGAAGATCATAATAAAACTCAGTGTTGCCCGATTTCTGATAGATAAGACACTAGTTTTTCAGTAGACTTATCATTTTATATGGAATTTCTATCAACTCTTTACAGGTAGGTCTAGTTACGTGTTATAGGTACTGGATGAGTTTTTTACTTTAATGAAAAAATAGGCCATATTAGGTAACTGAAAGAGAAAGCATTGGCATAAAAAAATATATCCTTAGACATACACACAGCGCCATCTAGTTCCACACTAAGCAACTATAGGTAGATAGTTTAATGTTTTAGTTTAAGTTTAGTTAAACTATCATTCGCATTCCGGGGGGCGAAGAGTATTTCCTTTGATGATACAAAGGTCGTCTCAGTGATCGACATCTATTGTGTCTTCCTCCACACTATAGATTTCAGTACTGTCCAGACGAACGCAGTGAATATAAATACTTGTTCAGCCTGCAATGGCCGGCTACAAACCTTTATCAGACAGTTATTACATGCCTGGCTGTCAGTCTGAAGGGCGCTGTAATCTGCTTGACCTGCACACGTCGGCGCTCGCCCCACCACGCATCCAACACGCGCCTGATCGCGCGCAACGCGCTCAGCTCATCCGACTCACTGTAGCGTCGCCACCTCACCTCTCCTACGGTCTGACCAGCATACGGGTAGCGAACTGTTGGATAGTCATGGTATTCGTCAGTATTCAAGCACATATTGAGCCTACTGGGCCATCAAATAGGAAATGAGAGATGATGTATGAAGTCAAAGTCAAAAGTGCAAAGTTTGAGAAGCAGTGGAAATTACCAAAAGATGACGTATGGTTAGATGAGCACGGCCACACTCGTAGGAAGCTACGACGGTTATTCAATTAAATTGCTTATTGCGCGAAATATTGTCTCTGTTTCATTATTGTGGTTTCGGCACTCAAATAGAATAGAACCAACCCGTGGGTGACGTAAAAGGCGACTAAGGGACCACCACCAAAAAACATCTATGGTTTTGCACGTTTCAACGACAAAGGGCTCGCCACGTGTGCATTTCTGTATATTTCATAAGGTGAACCGTGGATGTTGTTACAATCATTAAACTTTTAATGTTTGAAACACCCAAACACTATTGCTTGGGATATCTCTGACCACCCCATTTGGGATAAAGGTCGTGACGTTATGATGTATGTATGTATTATTGTGGCAGCGCCCTAATCTTTGAGACTCATTTGTGGAGGTGTGTTATAAACCCCATCTGAATCCAATTAAGCGTCGTCATCCAAACCTGGCTGTGGTGACTGCGTCACACAATATTGTATAATTGATAAGTGTTATATATATAGTATAAGAAACTAGTTATAGGATTAAGTGCTTAGGTATAACGTGGTATATTGTAACATACTTTATCTAGTACATAGCATACCTACTTTAATTAGTTTAAGGGAATTCTTTTTCTACGCTATAAATTTTTATGATTTTATTGTGGAGGCGCCGATTGTCTGTTTAATGGCTAATTTTGCTACAACCATGTTTGTGTGCCGACAATTCTGTCTTTATGATTATTATCTTTCCGGAGCCCAGCTTTGTTGGACGAGATTATTCTCACGCCTATTCAGCATGGGCAATCCCAGATGGTAGAGTTTAGTGTTTGGGGGAAGCATTCTCCTCAGGACAGTAATTCTACGTCTGCCGCCGGTACAACACGTTTTCCCTTTCCGTCTGAGCTTAGCTCCGGAAGCGATATCATCATAGTATTAACTTTATGGAGTCAGATGTAATAGCATCATACTGCACTGGAGTCGGACCGAGGAGTCTCGCATAATTATTGTTTAATTTATAAAGGCAGGCTACAGTTGGCCGATTAAAAAATAATATCAAGTAATTTACTACTCCCTACTGAACTAGGACTCTCGGGTTTTTGTCGGATTATAATCTAATATTGGGTGATTCCTGGCTCGGTCAGTCCTTGGATGGGTGACCACTAGTAGCATTTTAATACGAGTGTTTTCGTGCTTCGGATGGTATGTGAAGTAGTCGAAGACAGTGGTTAAGTGAAGTCGGTGGACTGCAGAGGCCTTAGAACAGTGACTGCCAAGTGGCCAATACTCTGACTCAAATTCACCAATGACTCAAGTGACCCATACTCTCTCCCAGTGAGAGGAGGCTGTAGCCCAGCACTGGGGACGTGTAAGGCTGTTGACGATGATATCTAACTTCAAACTTCAAGCATTTATTTGAACGTAAGATACATGATATCATTTGTTGAATGTCAATTTAAATCTACTGGAAATAAAAAAGGTTTATTGCATTTATCTGTCAGTCGGTATGTCCAAGCTACTACCGCTTCGGAAATGATAATCATCTTTGGTAAAAGAAGCGGCGCAAGAAATCCACAGGATCATTGTTGTCCTTTTTTTTTAAATAAAGTATAACTAATACAATTTTATAATTTTGGGGAGCTGGTCGAAGTGCACCAAGCGTGTTTGTCATTCAGGTAGTCACTAATTTTATAATAACCTTTTTTGCTAATGTTATTTTGACATGATCTCTAAATTTTTAATATGTCTAAAATTGGAAACATGCATCATCTCTTCTGATATAATAAGGTACCTGTCGCTCTGCAATCGTCGTGAACAAAGGTGCATTGGTCTGCCAGCCTTTGCGCCAATAGGGCTATCTCCCGGTCCCATTCCTGGAATAATACTTTAAATTAGGTAGGTACCGTTTTAGCACGCCCAGCTGATGCGTTTTGGACCTCAACTAGAATCAAAAGGGATCTCGAATGCTCAATACCAACAACGCCAATGCCACAATAAGAATTCAACATTCATAAACATGATCGTTCTCTACATTACCTGGTGAAGTGAAAGTTTCTTCACCAGATATTGAGGAATTTATCCAGCTCGTCCGCTCATCTCCTCGGTCTGCCTCGATGGTTTCATTCTAAAGGTGGGCTAGAAGTGGTTGTGATTTTGGCCCACAGGTCGTCAGACGTGCGGCTGATGGCCAGCCCATTCTCACTATAGCTTGGCGGGTATTGTGGCTATCAGCAGCTTGGGTGTCAGTGTGTTTAATGCGGACTCCAGCTCCCGCGGTGAGACTACCGTCACCAGTCAGTCGTATGTAGGCCACCGTTTCTGATTATGTAAATAATATGCTAACTTACAACTTGCATCATCATCGAAGGTCTAGGCAAGTGGGCTCCCCCGCGTACCCGCTCATTCCCAGCGGCCAAGCGTTGACGACGTCTGAATGAGGAAGATAAAGCTGATTATGTTCTACATAAGGTTCAGTAGTGTTTATGGTTTGGTAGCGTAAACTCGAAAATCTGGGGTCAAAAGGCACCGTATATACATTAGTATGAGTGCAGAGTACCTACCACTGTTGACCCTGGCTGGTTGGAGTACAAGCATTTCCCATGTCTTTTTTTTTTTTTTATATATGAGAGGGCGGCAAACGATCATGCGGGTCACCTGATGGAAAGCAATCACCGCCGCCCATGGGCACCCGCAACACCAAAAGGGTCACAGATGCGTTGCCGGCCTTTGAGGAAGGTGTCCACCCCAGAATAAGTAGGGCAGCCTGAGCGATGAGGGATTCTCCAGCAGTGCTGGTACCCTCCTGGGGTACTAACTCTTTAAATACCGCTACCATTCTGGATTCAGTCTATAGATTGTATCTACAAATTTCAATATTTTTTAGGTTTAATCTGTTAACTGAAGTTTTTCTATTCCAGACCACGAGTCAAAGGAATAAAATTTGTCAACTAAATAGCTAAGGGAAGTCATTTGACTTTGAAAAATGGGGGTCCTGTAAAATTAGAAAACTTAATGATTGTGAAATCAAGCGAGACCCAAAATTTTATGTAAGTTGGTACATCCATTTTTAACCCTCGACGAAAAACGACGGATTTTACGGCGTTGTGTTTGTGTCCGGTCTTTGTCCGGACGTATCTCAGAATGCGTGGTCCGATTTGTACGTTTTTTTATAAGACTAAAAGAGGGCACAGGTTCCTAGTCCTAGTACCTAGTTTAGCTTTTAACAAAGTTGGTTTGGTTAATCTGGATGTAATATAGTTATACCTACCTTAAACACTTGACGCTGTCACATTTGCTAATCGTTTTCAAATAGCGAAGTTAAGCAATGTCTGGTTTGCACACTGGCACACTGCATAGATTTAATTTTTTTCAATTTTAAATTTTTCAATTTGCGAGTGCTTTAGTGCTTCGTAGGGCATATTAAGTCGTTTTTGATTAGCGAAAGTTAAACAATGTCCGGCACGTAGAGTCCATACATGGGTGATCATTCTTACAATTTCGTGTGATTGTTTCCGGGAGGATGAAGACTGTGTCAGGTAGCCACTGGTCTGATATAAATCACCAATCCGCACTGGGCCCATGTGGTGATTAATGCCCATATTCTATCCTAGTAGGTACGAGAGAAGGGTGCGGATTTAAGGCCCGTATTAATAAATCAATCTCAATACAAGTCTTGAGGCTGTATCAACCGAGATGCGTCTTAAGCAGTTGACGCTATCTCAAGCTTCGTGCTAATTTATAAACCAATCTTGAGGTCTACTGCGCTGAGATCATTCTCAAGTATTCGCCTCGGCGGCGAATGAATGATAGTCTTGAGTTTCGTTTATTACTGATTGAGTATGCACGTGATTTTCAGGTCTCAAGTTAGGTTTATTAATCAACATGTTTACTTGAGACCGGTCACAAAGACTGTTTATTAATACGGGCCTAATACTGTTAATGTGATACCTGTTGATGTAGTTAGTGACAAAATGCTTCAGTTCACGTGTGAACAAGATTTGAGTGTAATTCTGACAAAATTCGCCGGGTCCAGGCTGAAAGAGAGAGATTAATTTAATTATCCATACTGTGGTCCAACGACGGTAATAAATAAGCCAATTTCTTATCGCGTTAATCATTTGAATAGAAATTAGTCTCCCATATTTTTAATCAATATTGTATTTACTTTTTTCTAGCACTTTTATTGTGACAGACTAAAAAAATTATGGTAGTGCGCGATGGTTTTGGCCAGCAGTCCTATTAGTTCTCGAGGATTGTAAGAGATGGCGCTTTTATCAAAAAATCGCGCGATTAAATCTATTTAGAGATAGTGTTTAGGCTTCCCACTTCCTTACTTTACTTCTTTCCTACAAATCACATTCCTTTATTCTTCGGCCATATAAGAGCTACCAGCCTGCAGCGCGAAGTTTTGAATCCTTCGCCCAGAAGCTTACTGATGTTGGCCGCACCGCGGCAGCACCGTCACTGCAACAACGACGAGCCGGCCGGCACAAACGCGCGCGCTCAGTTCTCAGTGAAAATATCCAAAATTTCATATTATTAACAATTATTTCCTGTCAATATCGTGCTAAAACTAATAACCAGACCGTGTGTGAGTGTTACATCAAAGGTCATCACCCAGACGTGAAAATCTAAGCGGAATCGAGCGAGGCCGAGGTAAGTCCTACCAACTTTTCCAATCCCCTCTCGTATCCAAGGTTTCTTCTCAATTCTTTCATTCACCTTGTTATCGAACAATCATTGCATTTAGGTACTAGTACCTATTTTTTGGTACCTAATGGTAATGGCTAGCAATTGCAAACCAAAATTTTATAACTCGCGCGTAAGTACCTAAGTTCTCTGAATAATTCTCACATTAGGATATTGGCAGGCGATGTGACGCCCCTTCCCCAGGCATAGGCGGCGATATCTCATGGAGCAGTACGGCTGGTCGTCAAGCACCAGGGCCACCGTCGACGCCAGCATCAGACATAGTGAGGCGGGTATGGCGGGCATTTATGTTAACTGGAAAACTAAGTAATGGACATTAATAATATCAAAGGTTTTTATGAACAATCAGCTTTCTGTATGTTTACGATGGGTGACCAAAGAACCGTGAATGTGACAGACTGGTCAGATTGTTGATGACGACCCGACTACTGCGACGCTTGGAGGGTAATGTATTTAACGCATTTGTATGTAAAAACTATAGTCGATTTGGACAAGTGAGTTAGATTTCGTCTATTCCCGAGTGTACCTACATATATATATTATGATTAATCCAATATGGCGCACGCCAGCAATAATTTTGTCACACTTGACAAATTATTCCAGCATCCCATCGAGATCAACTATGAAGGAAATTCTAAAGCCGGTATTAACGTGTTATAACAAAATGTCTACTTAAATAAAAACTTCAAAGAAATAATTATGAAATTCAAACTATGGTTCTAAATACGTCCTTACCCATAAAAAAATTAAAAGAAGACGAAACAACTCTACTTATTGATTTATAGCCGAGGGAAAATACGGTAAAAAATTAGCTTAGCTAGACATAATTCAGAACTGACTTATATAATTGCTATCTTATAGAGGTATATTAGAGATGTAATTTGGAATTGTCTATATTTTATTAGAATTTAATTAATAACAATAAATACTAATTTATATTTAAATAGGTAGACTTTAATTAAACACAGTTAACTTATTGATGGATAAAAAAGTAAGCATGTTAGGTATAGTTAGGCCTACATGTGTTTTAGCTGAAAATATCGTCGAGTTGGATTGCTTAAGAAATAAAAATAACAACTAATATTTTAACTAAACAGGGGACGACGACGACGATGACACCTGGAGCCGCTTATGCATTCCCAGGTCCTCCCTACTGCCGAGGAAGGTCGCCGGGGGGTTTTAGTGGGTAGGATCGCTCCGATCTAAATCGAGCGTAAATGCGTTTCCCCTCGATCGATCCTATGACAGGAGATGCCAGCCACACTTTGAACGTATCTTCCTTAGTATTTTTTTAAGATAGGATATCTGTCAGTAAAATTTTCAGCTGCAGTCTTAAAGCAGGTAGGTTACCTATAGATTAGATACTAACCATTTAAGAGACAACACCACTTAACAGCATTTGTATAAAATGTAATAAGATGAGAACACGTAGAAAATAAGTTAAAAACACAATACTACATAACTTTCACATAAAAATATACAAAATAAACAGTGTTCCGGTAGGACACGCGGTATTTACAAATCCTACAGAATATGACAAAACAGAAGGGGATGATCCTGTCAGAGTGACATAAGAGTAAGGAGACTGTAAAAGGGAGAAGTTTACTTCTTGTTGTTTTGTGAAAACCTCTTTACAGAGGTTAAAATGCAAATGTGCAGTGTCGACTTCGACGATGCATCATGGCGGAAGCTGTTCCGTGGCGGAAGGTACCTTCTGTGAGGAAGTTGCGACCGCTTAGCAAAATTTGCAGCATTCTACTATTCGGAAATCTTAACTACGTTCAAAATTAAATGCCTTGACAACTGGAAGGAGAACGGTATAAAGAAAAAGGTATTTGGTTATATTGCAAAGTCAGCCTCATCGAGTGCCATGGTTTATTAGAGTCAACTTACTGTTGACCTTATTTGAATTATGTTCGGGAGACTACCCTCAGGCTGGTATCCACCTCCAATGAGGAAAGCGGACTCCCCCAATTGCGATGTAGGCGGTACAGTCAATGATGTGCAACATCTGCTGATGGAATGTGCCAAGAACCAGAGGGAGAGGGACGCTTTGGTAAGTAAATTGTAATCTTTTAGATGTTGGCATTATTCATAGGCAGCAGAACCACACTCAGAGATAGCGAGAATTTGGTGGCTCTTAGGTTACCCCTCTATTCTTACCCCCACAATAATACTTAGTAATTCACTAACGGGACCTAGACCTGTCAGTCATGAAAGATTGGATCGTTTGATCAGACTCGCGTAATAGAAGTATTCATTTCAATGATCCGGTTCAACCAATTGGTAACCTTTGATTGGTTGTGCGAATTAACGGATTGCAAATAAAATTTTAATGAATTATCGAACTTAACTTACCAATTGAACGATTGTATGGTTATGGTAAGTTATGTTAGAAGTCATACAGTCACAGGGAGGCGACACAACCAGATTTTAGTAATAGGAAATCTTTGGCCACAAGCATAATATGAATGATACAACCAAATGAACATTTCGGTTTTGTTCATCTGTGTGCGAAGTGTGAGTTTTGTCTCGTTTATAACTTTACCATCGCTTTCGGGTTTACGAAAAAAGTCCCTATGAAAAAAATCGTTTAGCAAACTATCCGCTAGAGGCGCTGCACATTTCTCCATACAAATCGTCGCGTAAACGTGAACGCGGTAGTAAAGTCGAAACAAAACTCACACTCCGCCCTCTGAGGGTCTTTGCCCGAATAAAACTTGAACGAACGAATCAACTGAGATTGAACGACTGATACAAAGATGATATTTCACTCGTTTTATATTCTCTAGCTCAAAAGATATTGAAATTCAGTATAGGCAACACGGGGAACGAAGATGTTCGTCCGCAACTATGAGAGCTAAGCGAGCACATCAGAAACTAAGGTCAAACGAATTATGTAATGATGTGACGGGTTGCCATGCCAGTCCACGTTCGTCATTTGAATAGAGCAGGATTTACGTGTGACATCATTATATAGATTGTCACGCACGGGGGCCTCTTCAACCCCAAGCATGGGGCGGCACTTCGCTTCGCTGGGATCCTCAGGTTGCCAGCTCGCATCGTTAGTGTAGTTTACCTGTGTTGTCCGCGGTGTGATAGCGAAAAGACGCGGTAGACATGAACGAAGCTAAACGAACTTAGTTTCGTTCCCGGTGTGGCTTGCGCTTCAAACACTTTCATTTACAAATGGTATCAAACCTTTGTTAAAGTGTACCTTTAGTTAAAGAACGTTTTATAACTTGGCGATTATGCATGACAATAGAACATTGTTTATTATACTTTACTATAATTGGACTACACGGGAGAACTTCGAGTTCGTAACTGAATAAGTATATGAACATCGAAATACAAATATGCGAAGAACTGAGGTTAGAAAGATCGTAGTTACGATACTCTGTTGGTCGACACATTGCGATAAACCCATACAGCGACAAAATACTTCTTCGACGAACGCTAGCGCGAAAGAATTCCCCGGTATGTTCAACCTTCTGAACCTAACCAAGACTGTTGGGGTGCTCCCACCTATCTTGCTCGCTTGCTACAAAGATCGAAGAAGTCTTCTGTCGCTGGATGGTTCATCGCACAAGCAATGTGTCAACCAACAATGTATTTACTACGAGTTTTCGCACCGCAGTTCTTCGCACGTTTGTTTTTCGAAGTTCAGTGACGCTAACTCCGCTAGCGCTACATGTTTAAATACTCGGTTTCGTTGGTGGTAGGGCTAATCTAAATCTGCCGCCAAGTAGCAATGTTAATGGCATTGTTGTGTCCCGGTTGTCAGAGATAAGATAGCCACTCCCCCAAATGTGTTGGGGTTTCCGGGTCAGTACCCTTCCACCTTCGACCTCATCTTCACTTAACATCAGGTGTGATTGAAGTCCAGTACCAACCCGTTATGCATAAAAAAAAAACGCTACCGACAACTGCAGCGGGACCATTGGAAGTACTTTACGGAACTACCAAACGATCAAATATTCGATACATGTGTGGGGAATTGGAAAAAATACTATTAAAAATGACTGATCGATTATTTTATTATGAAATACAATAATTTATGTCAGGATATTTACAACGTAAACTTGTTACAGGTTTAGGCTTACGTACTAGGTATATATACTAGTTTCAATGCTGTCGCCCCATCTGTGTTCATTACGTACCAAATAGGTATTATGAGAAGATAGGTAAGTAAAAGGTAATTATGATACCTACTCCGTAGACTAAATAGATCCATTAATGATTGAGCTGGACTAGCTCAATATTGACTAACTTCAAAGGGAATGGACTATCATTTTTTACTACGCAATTGGTCGGTTTGATCGTGGGCGCGGAAGTTCATTGGCATTGAAGTGACACAATTAGGGTGCTGGGAATATAGACAATAGTCTATCTTCAACGATCATGAACTTCAATCTCCTTTACCATTGGTCTTGACTTCCAACTTCGCCCGTTTCAGAAGATACGTGCACGCTTGGCACCGAAATTGAGCAAAATACCTGATAACACTAAGGCCCGTATTAATAAACCAATATCAATACAAGTCTTGAGGCTGTATCAACCGAGATGCGTCTTAAGCAGTTGACGCTATCTCAAGCTCCTTGCTAATTTATAAACTTAAACTCTTGAGGTCACTTCTCAAATATTCGCCTCAGCGGCGAATGAATGACAGTCTTGAGTTTCGTTTATTAATACGCGCGCCTCTCAAGTGAGTACTGCTTAAGTACTATGCGCGTGCTTTTCAGGTCTCAAGTTAGGTTTATTAATCAACGCATTTACTTGAGACCGGTCACAAGACTGTTCTCAATCTTGAGAATGGTTTATTAATACGGGCCTTAGAGTGGATGCCAAGTCCCTTTGTGTTTATGCTTATGCATGCCCCAAAAAAGGGAGAACTGCGTTAGGATATAGAATAAATATTTGTAGAGAGTTAAGAAATGTGGGTATGGAAATGGCTTCGATCAAGTCAACTCCCAATTGGCTTGAAAAACCAAGAAGGTTGACGAAGCGTTGACGTGGTGCGCGCGGTAAGCATTAAGAATTTATAATGGTTTGGAGGTCCTCCAATTTGGGAGGTCCGGGTGCAATTCCCAGGCAGACCATGTACCAATGTGTTTTTATTTTTTGTACTTATGTGCATTTATCCGACTGCTCTTAAACGGTGAAGGAAAACATCGTGAGGAAACCTGCATGCTTGAGAAATAAAAATTCAAAGGCATGTGAAGTCCCTAACCCGCATTGGGTCAGCGTGGCGGACTATGGCATACTCCCTCATATACTGGAATGTTTACGGGCTGATGATGAATAGTATACGTTCCTGGTGCTATAATAACTAAAACAAATATAGGCTTAACCAAACAAAATGCGCTGTATAAATTACAGAAACGAGAATAACAACTTCGACTCTATCCTGCGCTGCTAGCTATGACAGTAATTACATAGGACATTAGCCTCTCGCCCGCGACTTCATCCGCGTGGAAACTATCACTTGTATTATACATATAAATGACAGTGAAAACAGTGTCAAAACCCGTTGCGTAAAACAACTAAGCGGACAGACGAGGAAAATGACATTGCTTTATGTTAAATCTTGTTGGGATCAATCTATACAGAGAAGTAATCGGTCACAGAATCTTACACGGTATAGGTACACAGGTACTTAATAAAAAAAAATACATACGCGGGAAGAACCTTCTCACTATTTTGTAACCCTCTTATTCATACAAATTTACAAACTCTTTATAAGCCTGTTTTAGTTTGTCACTTTCTTTCATTACAACATTTTCTTATGAACGACAGAGACAAAACATACTTTAACTAAAACAGGCTTATAAAGCGTTTGTAGATTTTTATGAATAAGGCGGTAAGTGTATAAAAAATTGGTAAATACACAATTATGATTCACCATCATTGTTGGGCCGGTAATTTAACTTTCTGGCTACGAAATACATCCAGACGCGGCGACAGCATTGCTTCATGTATCAACAATCGTACATACATTACACTATGCATATAACTATGTTATACAAGTGACTTGGATCGAGAGTGGGTGTAGTTGCAATGTGTGTAATATATTAATTTTTATATACAATACAAAAATATCTGGGAAGAACTTAGACATGCGTTCAACTAATGAGCGCCTGGTTTTAAGTAGTAGGTAGTCAAAAACTTTTAATATTTGAGTGAGACGTGTGTATCGTGCAAGAATGAATAATCCTATCATTGGTGTCGATTCGGATGTACACCAACTAAACTAAACTAAAACCACTTTTAAAGTAGTACTGTCTCGTTCTCCCTGGAACAGTTCGATGCGACGGCACCACTCCAAAACTGGTTTTAGTTTAGTTCAATTTAGTTGGTGTACATCCGAATCGACACCATTGTAGTACTACTTCTCTTTTCATGACGATACATGCGTCTCATTCTGGACAACGTGATTGTGCGCAGGGTTTGAGAAGACAAATTGTTATAGTAAAATAAATATGGCAACATATTATTCATTTCTGGAACGAGTTCGATGTGGCATAAGGCAGCGGTCCCATTGTTTGTAAGATACTTATGTGCATTATAGTTAAAAGGCAAATAAAAGACAAATTATCAGCTTATGTTATAATAAATAGCGGAGAATTCATATTGCGGTGAGAACTTAGTTTGTCGCTCAGCTGTTTCGGCGAATTGGGGCTTAGTGTTGCAAAAAACTAGTCTTTACTTTGTGGACTCGATTATGCAGGCTTCTGTGATCTGAAGAGCCCGAGTCTCGTGTCAGATTGACGGCGAGTTCTCTGAGTCCTCTAGAAAAAACTCTAGTTCGAAATTTCAATTTGCCGATGCTCAACAAAGACTCGAGTCGAGGTCGGTTTTAGGAATTAGATCGTCTTAATAAGACACGGGAGGCTTTAGTCTGTTACAACACTAATTGCGTTATAGTGACTACTAGCGTGCTTGCAGTGGGACGACAACCCATAGATAAGTAGTAATTTTCTTCGCAAATGAGATTCTTTACAAACATAGTAATAAAATAATATAAATTTAATTAACAATAACAACACCCACCCTCGTCAAATAATACACAATAATGTTCATAACATTTGTCTCCGAATATTAATAATCAAGTAAAATTAGTGAACATGCTACATTAAAATATATTTCACTTAAGATCCGAAAATGTTGGACTCGAGCGACATCCGTTCACAGTACAACCTCTGAACGTTGAAACATTTCGAATCTGTTATATATGAGAGCCCCGGTAAGTGTGTCAATATAATTGATATAGAAAAATATGTAACTAGTAATTAAATAGTCAAATACTCATGCATAAAGTAAACACGAGTTGGAATAAAGTCACACGAACCGATTGCGGGCACACACTCAGCTGATCGGCTCAGGGATCATAGCACCGGAGCAATAACCACTGTAGATAAACTACGGTACGAGAAAACTTAGCCTCGGTGTGAGCGGGCATAACAACGACAATAGCCCCGACTATTCGGTCGTAGTAGTAGTAGTAGTCGGGGCTATTGTCGTTGTTCCGGCCCCGTCACAAAATGCCTGATTAAAAAAAAAATATTTATGTCGAAAGTAGGCTATTTTACTTGATTATTCTTATTCACTCACTCATTTGATGACGCAATGTTTAAAATAAATATATCAAAATTGTTCAATGACACACTTTGTATTATTATGTTAAGGCTTTTAAGGTTGAATTTCATCAATTAATAACATAGCCACAATCAGATAACGTCAAAGAACACAATAAGCTTACAGCGTCCGCTTTGCAATTCATTGAAAATTTTTAGTCTGTCACAGCACATGTTACTGTCAGAATGACGACATTACAGAATTAATCCACAAATTTAAAGCCGCTTATTACAGTATGATAATAATTCTCATAGACAGATCTGAAGTGCGTTTCTAACTTTTAAACATACAGTTCTCGAGGCGTAAGATCAGCTTTGCATTTGTGTGAGTGCACACAGATAGAGATACGGCTTGTGGCGCAGCGCGTCCCGCGCATTGTTTAAACGCGGCCTGAGGCGCGGCGTGTCCGCTGCGCGTCGCTTCCCTGCCGCGCACATGCCGCACTTCACCTCTTGTACCGCTAGCAGCTTGACGTCACTCACACAAATGCAAAGCTGAGCTTACGCCTCGAGAACTATACGATATTAAGGACGAGAATATACGTCAGATTTTGTTTCCGATTGTCTGATCATGGGCTTCCATTACATAATTTCATCGTTATCGTCATCGGTTACGTTCTGACTTGTGATTGGTTGGCTCAACGCTCGCTCGGCAATTTAACGGTTTCTCATTGGTCACCGTAAACCATGACGATACCGATGGAAGTTACATAATCTAAAGGCAGAGTGTCTGATGTATTTACTCGATACACGTCCGATTGTTAAGCCAGACTTTTTCTGAACTCAGTCGTTCTCGAGGTATTATCCCGAGTGCTTGCATGCGGAGCAGAAAGAAAAAATATTATTGCAAAAAAAAAATATTTGCTCGTGTTAACGCGAAAGAAGAAAACACCGGTAATTAAATCGTAAACACGTCGGCGCTGTTTCCGACGACAATCGGGTCGGACATGTATTGAATGTTTAAAAAAATAATGTCTCCAACGCCTTCCGATAGTCGGATGAAACTATCGCCGACTATCTGAGGGAAAAATCTGACATGTATTTCCAGCCTAATCATAATCAAAAATTGACGATTCAAGTGGTTGCAAATGAATAGCTTAGAGGAAAATCTTTTATAACCTTCTTTTGTATCTCAATTCATTATCTTTTGGTGTAATTTAATGCATGCTATGATGTAACGAGATATAATAGCTCAGCTGTACAATAACTGTATGTATGTGTGATCCATAATGAACTATTTTTCATTGAATTGAACTTTGGTGCGTAAGAAATATAGATGTAGACTTTTCTTTGTCATGGCCGACGGTTTGTTTTCTAATTGTGGCTACATTAAACCTTCTACTAAGTTTATATGAAAATCAACGATACTTTGATTCCATTTCCACTAATTAAAAAAGTTTCTCGGAATGAACAACGGTCAATATGAGCTATCATCATTATTTAACAAAGAGTCTAAAATTGGACGTCCATTGAAATTCAAAAGTTATTGCTTAATGTGAGCTTTTTGAGGTAGATTTTTGAGCTAACAATTGAGTTAAACACGGTGTCAAGGCAAAAGGGACTGGCAAGATTGCTGTAATAAAATTTAATATGCTCAATATCTATCAGCAGAATAAACCTATGTATGTTTCAACGATTTTTCAATAGTTTTGAATAATTTCTGTATTATAGGCGTCATACCAAGCGTCCGTCACTCGTTCAAGGCCACGCGTTATAGGCCTACCGCTTCGCGTATCGTCCACGATACAACAGACAGTGAGCTGCCGCAAGCCCGTCTGAGATTATTTACGCGATTTAGGATAATTTAAACGATAATTCTATAAAACTTATTTAACAAATAAAAAATAATGTCTTTTTTTTTTCAAAACATTCGATTTATTACCAATATCGTCATAGGTAACAACCCGCATTCGTTCGTTGACGTACTTGCACGTGGGGTAGAACTATAATTTTTTTGTGAGGACCAGAACCGCACTAAGTGCAATTTTTACTAAGAACTCTGTGTAACTGTGAAATGAATAAAAAAAACACAAAGAACGATAATCTTGATGGATGCTTCTGTCCATCGACTTGATTGACGACTGATGTGACCCTGGACAAAAGTCATACAGGGCCCCGTAAAACCTATTATTATTGACAATATCAACACGAATAGAGTATACAGATTGAAATAGGTAGCATGCGAGACTTGCGATGTAATTTAAATATATTGATTGTATGAGGATTTTGCCGACGGCATTGGGGAACACGTATAAAATACAAAACCACCGAAATCGTTAAAAACAGTGGCGAAACATACAGGTGTTATTCTGGTAGGCATTGGAGATCAAATTTTTATTTACGGCAAGCGTAAACAGTTATTTATGAAAGAATCTGAAAACGAGTGGAATGTAAAGAGAGGTCTACATTGAAAATATTCGACCGCGAGCATTCGGGCAGAGCATTCGTTGAAATGAACGTTGTGCGTTACGAACGTACGTTGAAGCAATTCGTATGAAAGCTCGGGTAGTTCGTATAACTACCATGAGAGCGTTCGACGGACGACTAAAGAAGGGAGTTTTACATAATTACTTAAGAGTAATTAAGTAAAGACTTATCTTTTTAAGAGTAATTCTGTAAAACTCATTCAATTACATGTCAAGAAATCATAGTCATTTTGGTGGGTGAAAACTATGACAGTTCATACAATTATCAAATCTTTAAAAACATCTTTTCCAATTTCATATCGTTATCCTCAATAAGTCTTTAATTAAAATTTACTTAAAGGTAAGTGAGGTACGTTGATTTTTCGTTTTTCGAATACTCACCCATGCTCTCGGTGGATATACCTCTTAACATTTGAGTAAACCGATTTAGATTAAACTCACAGAAACTTTGGATTGTTAACATTGTTGTGGACATGGTTGCAAGCTAATGTTACTAACCCAAGTGTGACATTGGTCATGCCACATGCGACTCATGTGATGTCAATCTCATGGAAATAATGTGAATACAGGAAAAGGGCAACAAAGTGGGTAATGTCTTTTTCCAGCTTAATAATATACTAGGCATTTTTACCAATACTAATATTGTAACTAAATATATTTAATTCCTAAACCTAACTGAATTCATTGGACATTCCAAATAGACTCGTAACAATTTAAAAAACACGTTTTTTTTTGCAATTTTACTATGACACTATATTGCCTTGTTGAACGATTGCTTTTTGGCAGATAATATGGACTTCTACTATAAAATTAATTGTTACTTAAAAATAAACTAAATATTAATGTCAAATTATTAAATGCAGATTATAATATCCAAGAACCGTGGAGTAATGTTTAGTTTATACCTCGATATAGGATCCAACTTATCAAAACTTGCCTGATAATATTTTAAGGTACAATTCACACCCAGAGTTTATTATTCACTGACAAGCAATTGTGATCTTCGCGAGCGTTGAAATTAAATCGATATCAAAAAACCGCCGTACAGTTGCCAAAAGGAATGGTCTATCGCTACGGAGGAAAACTTTCTAGCTAGTGAAAATAGACCTTTACATTTTATGGCGATGACGTGCAAATGAAGACCGCAGACATTTTTTCGTGCACATCCACAAGCAGTTTATTCATTTCGATATTATTTCAATGCTGGCAAAGTTGATAATCGGTTGTCAAATGTGGATGGTAACGGTTAAACTATTTTGATTATGGTTCTAACTCCGAAAACTGTTTGAAATGACGTATGAGTCAGTTTCCTATTAACGCAAATCGCAACTTAAAATATGTTCAGGTTTGAAATTGGACTGTATAGTATATAGGATGAGATCATTAGGGTACAGTGCATAGGTTGTAGTGTCGGAGAGTAACTTGAATCACCAGCTGGAAGTGACTGCCCTTGTAATAAAACTAAAGGACTGCCTAAGTGGAAACATAGGCTTCCGTCTAGCTTATTGACTACGAATAGGGTTCCTATCTCTGACGATTCAAGTTATATTTCGACAATCTCGCAGTCGATAAATCTCTCAAAATTCAACAAAAAACCTGCATTATTCAGGACGTAGCACTTTGGTTTCCAAAAATTTTGACAGATTCGTATAACTTTTTTGCTGAGAACAAAACTGTGACATCGAAGAAATTAAAAGAAATTGACTTCTCTCAGAAACATCTTGACAATAACCTCCATTTAAAAAGCGAATCTTGACATACTAGCGGCGTCTTTACAAATATACAATATACTAAGTTAATAATTAAAGACATGTTATGTCGGAATAGTCAGAATTCGCGTTACAAATGGAAAGACAAATCCTATACTTCAAAACAACGCAGGATTTATTTATCGAAGCATAACAGTACCTATCAACTTGGCAGTTAAAATCTAATTACCGTTTATTCTAACATTTGCAGAGAAAAATAAAATATATATAAAGCTAATGTCTCCTAGGGGTAATATTTCATAATGTTCTTTAATAAAAAATACGTAATTATTACAATTATTACTATAATACAGTCATTACTAAAAATGTGTACGCGTTGTGATCAAAGTTCGAGTGTCTTTTGTGAGGTTAAATAAAGTTTTCTAAAGAACGCGTTGCTATGAAAAATCTTCAGCTGGGGCAGAGATCGACTATTAGCTAATCTGTAAGATTCTCTGCTGCCGTGTTTAAAATTATTCATAACAATATTTATTCTTACCATGGTAAGGGCATTTTCTGTTCCTAAATCCTGCAGATTTGTACGCTACTCGTATGTGTCACATTATCATTTTCCTGCCGTTATATAGTCTGTGTGGGGTCGGCACAACATGTCTTCCCCTTCCACTTTCCTTTATCAGCCCCTTTCATATACATATCATTACTCACGCAGTCTACCCATACCTTCTTCTTTCTACCTCTGTATCCATCCACATTCATACTTAGCACTCGACTCGTTACTTACCTTTCATCTTCTCCTCTTCTTCTCAACTTTTCTGTTATTGGTGCCACTCTCATCTTATCCATTCCATGTAGTCACACTACAAATCCATCGTAGCATTCTTATCTCTGCCACACGCATTCAACTTTCATCTAGCTCTTTCATTGCCCAACACTCAGATCAGGGTGACAGGTCTTGCAAATTTTCAAGATAGGTGGAATATTCTTTTTATCTACTTCACGCATAAAATCCTGAAATTAGTGATTTTTACCTATCTCTCTAGCTGGAAGCACCTTGCCTGCATAAGATAGCTGACATGACAACCTGTGTCACATTTTACTACGAACAAACAACAACAAGTCTGACTGATTTTTTGTAGAAGGATAGAGTACCGATCAGTAATCAAATAAAAATGTTTGCTAACAATTCTGTAGCTTGCTTTAGATATAGTATAGATATTTTGTTATAAAACCTACAATATTAAAGCTACCACTGTGGAATTCATTGTGTTGTAGTAGACGCTAATATCTCCTAAAACAATTTGCCAAAAAATTAATCAATGGCTACTTTATACATACATGTATATAATATATGCTCACGCATGTTCAATGTCACGCGCGATTCAAATTTTAAACGAGATAGCGGAGAGAATAGACTTGTTCTCATGTCCTCTGAGTGAATTCACAAAAGTCGCGCTATATGTTGTATGTTATATAAGTAGCTAATGATTAGTATGCCTAAATTATAATTTTATTGTTTTTATAAACTATTATACTATTTAGTTGGTTCGTACATTATTGCATTGGTTTCTACTGTAATGATAAAGTATCGTAATAATAATAATAAATAAATGTTTCCCGTTGGGGTAGGCAGTATTGATTTCCACTTGCAACGATCCTGACATACTACTTTTGCTTCTATCGCTCTAATCAAATACTTCATACACGCTCCTCGGTTAGTGGTTGACCGCACCTGACCTTTTGTGAGTACGTCTGTCACTTGAGTCGTGATATTTGCCCTCGGTGAAATTTTTCATAAATATAAAGAAGTTAGCGATCGATTTCTTTGAAAATAATTACAGGAGTTTTAACTTCGCCGACGCAAATAACAGTAGTAATTTTAGTAAACTCAGTAGTAATTTAATGTAATAGTCTATTATGTGTTATTTCAAAACACACAGCGTTGGTTGAAGAAGCTATCTTTAGATTTCGCCCTTTTTTATTAATTAAATGGCATAACTCACCAAAATCCTTTGCCTTATACTTCCCTCTCTTTCACTCCTGCAGTAGCGCGCTCCGTCTTACCGCGCTGTCATCTGTCAACTCATAGCGTCTTTAAATTTTGCCGTATAGAGGTTACAAAATTTTTTCTCTCGCGAAAATTCTTAATTCTTTGCGATTTTTCGCGTGTTTTCAATATAAAGTACGTAGATACGTGTTACAAATAACACTGGCATAGTGTTTTTGTGCAATGAGTGCGTGTAATTCTGAAGCAGAGGATGAAAGTGCCGGTGCCGTCAAGGGCCCGGCAGCTTCCGCTGTCGGTGCTTCGGATGGAGACCGATCAGTGCAGGCTAGTATTTCCGACCGGTCTTGCATATCTCAAAGCGAGGGGGAGGACGATGAACGATCATTATCCTCGGAGGATGAGGGTCTGGCCTCTCCACCGCCGAACAAACGGTCAAAACGAAAACACTACTCCTCTGATCCACGTATCGAAAATCTAATGAACCAGGTAAGTTTTATATCTGGTTATATGACACAAATACCGCATTATATTTCTGCCTTTTCACAACATCAAAGTCATCAACCACAGTCTATTCTAAATTTGCCCGGTCCCAGTGGTGTTTGCAAGGCAAAGTCTCAGAGTGATTTCTTAGAGAATCCTGTAAAGACTTCTGAGGCGTTACAGCTGGGGGATGTAAGTGTAGAAGTAGACGAGAAGGTGGTTATACCCAGGGCTAATAAAGAGAGACTTGAGGAGCTCAGACGTCTTCAGCAGTTTGATACACCAGCTTGGAAGGGTATCCGGTATAAATCAACCCTAAGATCATGTACAGCCACACCAGGTTTTGTACAATTAAAAGTAAATGAGGAATTATGTCATTTTAATAAAACCAAAGATTTTTTAGCTTCTGCTGAGGGCGTTTTAGCGGGTCTCTCAACATAGGATTAGAGCAAAAAGATATTTTAAGACAGACTTTGCAAGAATTGGTGAATTGGGCAGCGGCTAAGCCAGAAGAGCTGACTCCAAGTACCCTGTTTGACAAAGTTACTACACTGTTTGGAACAAATTCAGCAATTCAAAAATCCTCTGATAAGTTGATGCAAATAATTTGTGGTAGAAGAAGTGAATGCATTGAAATAAGAAGAAGCAGAATTTTGAAAGAAATTAAAAGTCAAAATTTGAAGGCTTCCTTAATGAATATACCTCCGAGTGATGAATACCTGTTCAGTCGAGATGCACTGCAACCACTTGTGCATTCCTTGGGTGGAACTCAAACATGGTTAAATACACCTGATTATGTAAAAAATAAGAACCGTGACCACCACCACCGCATGAGTGCTGTAAAGAAAGGACCAAATTTTCCAGTAAGACAGTATAAACCAGAAAAAAGGAAATCAGGCTTCAGGAATAATCGGCCCTTTCGTCACAGAGGTACACGAGATGGAGAGACAAAGTCTAACATGGCTCGAGAGCAAAAATGACTATGCCAAGACAAATGGGTTTCAGGGAGGTTGCTTAGCAGATTACCTAAAAGCATGGCAACAGTTAGAAGCGAACCCTTTCATTATAAAAATAATAACAGCAAGCCGCATACCTTTCACGAGCAAACCTCCATTAATATATCCCACATCAAACATAAAGCAACAGTTTTCAACAAAACAATCCCCAACAATGACAAAGATGATCCAGATGTTATTGGAACAAAAGATTTTAGAAAAACCAGTAGTTATCAATCCAGGTTTTTATTCAAAAATATTCCTGATAAAAAAACCAGATGGGAGCTCCAGGCCAATATTCGATTTAAGGGGACTGAATCAGCACATAGAGGTAAAACATTTTCAACTAGTATCCCACTTAAACGTAGCGGAGTTCCTTCAACAGAGAGATTGGCTTTTAAAAATAGATCTCCATCAAGCATATTTTCATGTGCCAATTTCGGTATCGCACAGGAGGTTCCTGAGGGTCATCTACAATCAGGAAATATTGCAGTTGACGGCCCTTCCATTTGGCCTATCTTCAGCCCCACGTACATTTGCAGCAGTGACGAACTGGGTGGCAGAAAAACTGCGTGCCCGTGGTGTTCGTATAATTGTGTACTTGGACGACTACTTAATAGCCCACCAGGACAGATCAATACTAGTTTCCCAAGCTACGGAGATAGTAGAGTTCTTAACAAACCTCGGGTGGCAGGTGAATTTTCAAAAATCAGTTTTGGAACCCATGCAGGAACTAGAGTACTTAGGCCTGACTTGGAATACAGCCACCAACCTCATAACACTACCTACACTAAAAGTAAAAAGAATACAGAAGGTGATCACAGGATTACTAGACAAAGGAGAGTGCTCACTGAAACAGACTCAGAGCTTATTAGGGCTACTGAACTTTGCAAACATAACCACTCCAAGAGGTCGCCTCCATTGTCGCCAGACACAGATTTTCCTAAGAACCTTCAAACAGGGAAGACCCAGACAAAGAAGGTTCCTACCGGCTCAGGTTTGCTTAGACCTTCAGTGGTGGTTGGAAGCAATAAACAACAGTGCAGTAGCTCTACAAAAAACTCCAGTATCTCACTTCCTTACCACAGATGCAGCAGATGTAGGATGGGGAGCTCAGCTCAACGAGCTCTACCTGTCAGGAACGTGGAAACCAAATCAACGACAGTGGCACTCCAATATGAAAGAGATGTTTGCTGTATACGGTGCAATAAGCAGTCAGAGGGCAAGCCTTCAGAAGGCACATATTCTAGTTCAGTCCGACAATCGAACGCTAGTTGCGTATTTAAGGAACGAGGGCGGAACCCGTTCCCTATCGCTTCTGAGCTTAACCACCAAGCTAATGAAATTGACAGATCGGCTGAACATCGCCCTATCTGCGGCGTATCTCCCGGGGAGATACAACGGCATAGCCGACCGCCTATCAAGGAACAGACCCGTGCCGGAATGGCATCTGTTGCCCCAGGCCTCGGAGGCCATATTTCAAAAGTGGGGCGTCCCAGACGTGGACCTGTTCGCGTCCAGAGAGTCGGCCGTTGTGCGACAATACGTCAGTTGGGACTCGAGCGATGGCTGGGCAAGTTACTGCGATGCATTCAGTCGAAGGTGGAAGTTTCGACTGGCATGGGTATTCCCTCCGCCCAGCTTGATACCACGTGTGCTCAATCACCTGAATTCAGCAGAGGGATCTTACATCCTAGTTGCACCACACTGGACTCAGTGTGCGTGGCTTCCAGATATCCGGGCGAGAGCTCTCGAGGAACCAGTACCAATACGGAACCTAGACAAGAACTTGATAGACCTAACAACAGGCAGGTGTCCTCCACAGGTGGACAAGTTACAGCTACTAGCCTGGAAGATTGGGGGTGGGCCAACCAGGTTGCACAGTGGAGCTTAGAAGAAAAGGAACTATTAAAAAGTAGTTGGAGAAAATCCACTCTTAGTACTTATAAAGCTCCAATTGAGAAATGGATCTCATGGTGCAGTGCTCATTGCATAGATGCCAGGGAGCCTGACCCCAAGGATGTAGCTAGGTTCCTTGCTAAGTTATACTTAGAAAATAACTATGCTTATAGTACTATCCTCCTACATAAATCTGCAATTTCCACTTATTGTGCCAGATCAGGCGAGTCCATATCAAAAAATTTTTTTGTACACCAGGTATTAAAAGCAATCTCTTTAACAAAGCCACAAGTCCTAAAACCACCTGTATGGGACACAAAGATACTATTTGATTGGCTCAAAATGTCAACCAACACTAAAACACTTTTTGACATATCCCGAAGAACAGCATTAATTTTGCTTTTAGCGTCTGGACGACGCTTACATGACCTAACACTTTTAGATATTTCAAATGGGAACATTTGTGATGAGGATGACAGTATAACTTTGTGGCCTAGGTTTGGATCGAAGACTGACAGTGGAACTCACAGACAATCTGGGTGGTTACTTAAAGTTCATCAGGACCCTAAATTATGTCCACTTAAGCATATAAGAGATCTTATTCTTATTTCACATAAGAGGCGAAATGAGGGCAGTAGTGTGTTGACCAGTTTATTTGTTTCAATAACAGGTGTAGCTAAGCCTGCTACAAAAACAATAATTTCTGGATGGATCAGATCCATCTTTAGAGACTCAAAGATTAATGCTCCTCCAGGTAGTATCAGATCAGCTGTAGCATCTAAAAGCTGGTTGGAAAATAGACCTTTGGATGAGATTTTGAGTAGGGGTAATTGGAGGAGTACTGAGACATTTAGAAAATTTTATTGTCGACAGGTAGATAGAAAATCTGATACTCCCCCTGAGGATCTGCTTTATGAAAATTTTTCTCACATATAAAATAATGCTATTTTACTAAGGTTTTTTAAAACTTTGAATTTTAAATTTAATTAAGGTCCAAATTGAGGCTTAGATGGTTGATCTCATTTACTTTTAAGTATATTATAAATTAAAAAATTAGTAAGGAATAACTTAATTTCTTTTGTTGTGCTCTGCAGTTATTTATTTTCAGTTAATTAATAATAATTAAATTATTAATACTTATGTTAAGTTTTCTTTTAGATACTGAAGCTAATTAATTAGTGAATAATTCAATAAATTGTCAAAGAAATGTTTATTCTGATATTGTTAATAAATAAACAATATTTTTCTATCACATAGCGTCTGAATTTGATATAAGATTTACATAACAAATATATACTCTTTCACCAGCAGATATCAAACAGGTCTTCAACCAACGCTGTGTGTTTTGAAATAACACATAATAGAACTGTTTTGCATTCCAACAAAACAGATATTATGTGTGTGAAAAACACACAGCGTTGCAGTAAGGTACTTGCTGGTGAGCCTTGAAGACTTCTATGAGTTGACAGATGACAGCGCGGTAAGACGGAGCGCGCTACTGCAGGAGTGAAAGAGAGGGAAGTATAAGGCAAAGGATTTTGGTGAGTTATGCCATTTAATTAATAAAAAAGGGCGAAATCTAAAGATAGCTTCTTCAACCAACGCTGTGTGTTTTTCACACACATAATATCTGTTTTGTTGGAATGCAAAACAGTTCTATTTTATTACTAAATACCTATACTATATCTAAATCAAGCTACTGATTTATTAGAAAGCCATTTTATTCTATCACTGACAGGTACTCTATTCATGTGCAAAAAATCACGGCCTTTTTTTTTATGCCCAACCCGTTGTGTACTTGACCTCAATCACATCACACCTGATGTTAAGTGAAGATGAGGTCGAAGGTGGAAGCGTACTGACTCGGAAAACACGGAAAGCCTTTAAGATTATACGTACATACATACATACATAATGTCACGCCTGTTCCCGTAGGGGTAGGCAGAGACCACAGACTTCCACTTGCTACGATCCTGACACACCTCTTTTTAAGATTATAGGAAGTTAAAAGTGTATCTTTACTTAACTATATTTCCTTGACCTTATTGATGGTTCTTTCCTTGTATTTATGAAAGAAAATGCCATATTCTATGAAAAAACACGGTGAGAACACGTTCCGATTTGACACAACACGTACAAACTAAATGCAATCGTACAAAAAATCTATTTTTACACCAATTTACACTTCAGTCGTAAGAAAAATATCGTAGTCTTGACAAAGCCACACTATTTACATTAAAAATATTTTACATTGTAACAGTGATTTTTACGATGAGGCTACATTAATGGATAATCTTAGATTTGTGATGAAAGATGAAATAGATACGTATATTACCTCGTTGTCAATACTTATATAACCGCTTTCAAATGTTCGAATTACACCGGCACTTATATAAGTTAAGCTAATTCATTGTCTGATCTTTTGTGGGACTAATTAAACGTCCAATTAAAGTATTTCATTTTTAATATATAAAATTGTTTCGAAGACATGAAAGCGGGTTTAATTCATTCTAAACAGGCTAACTCTATTTTTATATATAAAAAACGCATTTATTCATTACGTTAGGCATTATTTGTTTTAAAAGTCTTGCAAAATCACTTTTACAAGCAAGCTACAAAATGCAAGCACCTCCCTTAATGTTTAACATCATCATTACATAAAAGTACAAATAAATAATTAGTTACTACAAAAACGAGAACTAAATATATATGATTGTCTTTTCTCATATTAAAAACTAAAAAAAAAATATATAAATAATATAGATTTTTTTTTATAAAATGCCCGATTTTCACGATTAACTACGACGAGTACTAGCGGTCTACTACATATGCATAAGTAACGATTTTCATGACACGTAAATTTAAAACTAATTTTTTTAGTGATTCAAAATTAGTTTTAAGTTTGTGGCTTATCCTCATCAGGAATCGACACCGCTATTCCATTAAACACGACGTAATAATATACAATATTTGGCAACTTCTAACACGGAAGTCAATAGTTTTAAATCACAAATAATATATTTTTACAAGATCTATTTCATAGATAATATTCATGGAACATAAAATTGTCTTTCATTATGTGTTAATCACCAACACCAGGGTCCACCTGTATTACAATTTGCAAAATAAGTTATTGACAAATTGATATTGATTGTGTAATGATATAGTGAGAACGCATGCACTCCGTCTTCCTCTTGCTTTTTTTTTTCGTCTTAATCACTCCTCTCGGAGAAGGCAAAGGGATCTAAGCCCCAGCCATGTCTTTTTTCTCTTATTTAAAGTCAGTCTCAGTCACAGCAAATAGTCGTATACTTGGCGTATACAGAGTCTAGTCACGGTCAAGTCATTCTTCAGTAAAGTGGCAGAATGCTTTACATAAGATTTTGGCGACTTCTTATGGGAACCCGAAAGCTCCGTTACTCACTTTATGCACTTCCCTTCACTTGTACACCATCACTAACTTTTGCTGCACAATCTGCCAAATTCCTATTGGCCATACCTGATTCCAAGGCCCGTATTTCGAATGTTGCTCAAGCGTAGATTTGCGCTTGAGCATAGTTGGAAAGAGATGTCGCTATACAAGTTACATAAAGCTGTGCCTTTTTAACTGTCCTAAAGCAGAGATCTCTGCTTGAGTAACATTGTGTAATATGGGCCTAATAGTTGGGCGTCTGTTCTATAATCCAGATGTGTTGCTGCTGTATCAGGAATCTATGGGCTGGGAGTGATGATACAAACCTTAGCGTACTCATTTAACAAAGGGTTCACCGGTACGTACCATGTAAAAAATTATGCGTTCGTTCGCTATATTTGGTACTACACATAAACGGCATAAAGTAAATTATGGTAACTCGATATGTCTATCCATTAGACGTTTATCCCCTTAGCCTTACTCTAGGGCGCTTACGTGGTACAAAATTTAAGAGCTAACCGAACCAAACTATTTTGTCTCTCGGCGTGCAAACGAAAACTATTCGCTATTTATTCGGAACTTTTAAATATAGAACAGCTTCATGTAACCTGTATAGCGGCATCTCTTACTAAGCGCAGATCTACGCTTGAGCAACAGTCTGAAATACGCGCCTCAAATCTGTCAAGCGCGCAATTTTTGTAACAAGTTAAATTCAGCCGTATTTATTGCATGGTAAAAAACAAAGTTAATCAAAATATTAATGGGATGTCCTTTTCAACCTGAGAGAAACACATAAAATGCAGCATTGGCATTGGGCAGGTGCAAAATTTTTGCTTTTTCTTAGTTTAAAAACTTGTTTTTTAGCTATCATTTAAATTACAACATTGTTTTCAGAATTTTGGTCTGCCTTTTAATACTTATGCAATCTGTGATGCCACTAAGAAGTCCGGTGGATGGTGACTCCATGATGCAGATTCCCCTATAATATAATAATCCTATTTTGGTAGCAAAACTATTCTAATTCCATTATAAGAACGAATATCTTTATGAAACACAATCCGTATCAATTTGTCAAAACGTTAAGTAAATAAATACGTATTATAATTTATATAGTTATGTATAAGACATGAGTATTATCTTCCAAAACTCTGTTTGAGCAATGCACTAAACGTAATCCTATGTACAGCTCTTACGTTACCTATATACATTGGTGTTTTTCTGGAACAATAGAAAAAGTACACAATTAATTTATCTATAAATATATACGGCGACATCCACATTGTAACTAGTTAATATTTAACTTTTTGTGAGACTCGAGTTCCCACAGACAAACTGTGCAAACGATTTTGTGGGGAATTGTTTGATTAAGACCCTGTAATCAATTTAAAGGAGCGTCAGTGGCTCAGCGGTTAAGACGCGGTCTCCCAAGAGCTTAACAAGAACAAGCAAGCGTTCTTTCTTTGCTCAGTCTCGAATCTTCACCAGCCCGTAAACATCCCACTGAAAGGATATAGACCTTCCCTCGTGTATGAGGGAGTATGGGCCATAGTCCACCACGCTGGCCCAATGAGAGTTGGTGAGCATCGGTGGCTCAGCGGTTAAGACGCGGTCTCCCAATTTGGGAGGTCCGGGTTCGATTCTCATGCAGGTCATGTACCAATGAGTTTTTAAATTTAATGTAATTACTTATGTGCTTTTATCCGACCGCTCTTAAACGGTGAAGGAAAACATCGTGAAGAAACCTGCACGCCTGAGAAATAAAAATTCTAAGGTATGTGAAGTCGTCAACCCGCATTGGGCCAGCATGGTGGACTATGGCGCATACTCCCTCATTATACGAGGGAAGGCCTATATGCAGTGGGATGTTCACGGGCTGATGATGATGAATCGATTTAAAAATGAAGCCAATAACAATGTAATGTAAAATCAATCATTATTCAAAATAAACGTTAGATAATAAACAATGTATCATTCCCTTAAAAACAACCAATGGTCGTCGTGTATAATACTTTGATCCAGTTCATTTGACCATGTACCTTAAATACTCATCATCATTTTCCTGCCCTTATCCCACTCTAGGTGGGATCGGCACAACATGTCTTCCACTTCGTAAATACTCGAATTAAAAAAAATTAACCACATCCATAGCTTGTGGTAATGTAAGTAATTGAATTGCCAAAATTGTTAAAACAATTAACTTTAGAAAATTTCCATTTTCTATCTCCGGAGTGCACCATCAGATCTTAAACTGCTGTGCTGGGGGCTCTATTAGGAATAACGCCATCTAGCGAGCTACAAAATCAGTACCTGCGGTCAGTGATGGCGCGGTCGCTTAGTGGCCGGCGCGTGGTGCTGGCCGAGGGTGACCAGCGCGGAGGCCACGGCCAGCCCGCCCAGCGGTGGGGCCCGCCCCGTGCCGCCAGTGGGCAGGCGGACCAGCAGCGACAGTACCGCTGCTCGCCCGCCACGGCAAGGCTCCAGGGCCACGGGCGCTGGCACGCCCGCACCTGCACACATTATATTATTAATTTTATTTAGATCAATACAAGGTAGTTGGAAAGGAGGTACAAAGCGATTTAACCGCCTCCGTGGCTCAATATAAACAACATTGGGTTTGCGATTCGGAGGTCGCGGGTTCGATCCCCAGCGTGGTACATGTTTAAGTACTCGGTTTGGTTGGTGGTAGGGCATTTTAAATGTCCGCCTGGCTAGCTACCACCATCTTATCTAAATCTGTCGCCAAGCAGCAATGTTAATACATTGTTATTATTATTATTAAATTCTTTATTGCACACAAAAATAAAATACAAAGAACATTTAACATAGATGATGAAGTGTACAAAGGCGGTCTTATCACTGATAGCGATTTCTTCCACATTGTTGTGTTCCGGTTGTCAGAGATAAGATAGCCAGTCCCCCAAATGTGTCGGGGTTTCCGGGTCAGTACGCTTCCACCTTCGGCCTCATCTTTACTTGACATGACTTCTCATACCAAACTGACCTATCAGGTGTACTGTACTGACAATACGGGAACTTTTTTATTTTTTTTATTAAGATGACCAATGGCGTTACATTAGTGATATTAACTAGTAGTAACAGTAAGGCAAATAATAGGTTTCCCTTGAATGAAATGAAAGAAAGAAACAAAATGATGGAGAAGAAGATATAAATATCATCTGAATATTTATTATTGAAATACATATAACAGTATAGAATAAATTATGTATACATACCCACTATTGACACATTAATTAAACATTTATATATAGCCTATATACCTGATATGGATCGTAAATATTGCCAATACGTTGATTATAATTATTATGTATACTATATTAAATCAAAGTGAAAATTTATTTTCGAAAAAACATTTTACTTATCGAAACGTCTTCTTTTCTCAATACTAAATAACCGCCTTTCGGCTTCACCCCCTTTCCGACTAGCGTAGTACATGCCAACATCATGCAGAACTCCACTGTTGGACATAAGCCCCTCGAATGGCGTGATTTCCATCGCTTTTGGTGGGAGGATAACCCCTAACCACCACGCTGGGCCGCTTGGCGATCGCAATTTTTTCGTAGCACCAATGACCTTGCCGCTCGTCAATGGGCGTTAAGTTCGACATATTTCGAATTGCTAACAGCTGTCATACAGATCTAGGGTTAAACATCACATTGCCTAGATGAGTGACCATGAATGAGACAAGTTGCAGTATGGTGGAACCGTTCCACCATGCCTGATGTATGCGATTGCCCCGCCCACTAAGATACTCCTCTCACCCTTCGAAACTAGAGAGTTGACTAACTGCAAGGAGAAAATAGGCTTGCTTACTCTTGTTAAGCTGTTTTAAGTGTCCGAAAAATTTCTTGATATTTAACTCACCCCCTCCACCCTTCTCCAGCTCCACGCAAACTTGGCTGAAGGGTCGGGAGGCCATCTGCTCCATCTCGACGAACAGACGCTGCCGTCTTCTGTACATGTCATATTTCTGCAACAAGACTCGTTTATATCGACCTGGCCATTGTCACATATTTCCACTCTTCAGGTAAAGGTGCCCTAGGTGACTTAATTGCAGCCGTGGACCCTTGGACAAATGCACTGGTATCAAGCCAGCATGAGCATGCGAGTCGTCAACTTTTTGTCGTGAAAAAGTGAGACGTAGATGACTTGGTATTAATGTATTATTCCAACGGTCCATGGTTGCAATAGACTCACCTAGGGCAGCGTCTACATAAACAAAATACATAGTTCAGAATCCACTCCCAGCTGCGAGATTTGCTATTTGTCGAAATTATCCAAAAAATATATCCTTCTTGGTCAGGGTGATAGATAAT